>JARPMR010000018.1:4061136-4700909 GCA_029955525.1 Oeneis ivallda | reverse complement strand
AAAAAAAATTATACCTATATAAATTTCTCTCACAAGCTCTTGCTTTTATTTATGTGCTAAAAACCCTTCTATAGATTCCTTATAATAGGTAGAGATTAGCTGATATAATATATATATCATATAGATTTCTCTCGTATAGATTTCTCTAAGCTCCCCAATAATTTGAATTTTAGTTCTGGTTAAGGTTTTTATTATCATTAAATACATCGATTCTATTAATATTTTATTTATTACGGTACCCGAATAGAGTGTTCTGACACGCACTTGCCCAGTTTTTAGCTAAGAAAAACTTGACTAGGACCTCTGAAACGCAAGACCTAGGTACCTACCAAGCATCCTAACCTAACCTAACACTTCAAAATTTCAGGTTGGGTTGCATAGTCTTCTCAAAATTGACAGAGGCGGAGTAATAATCTGGGGCAACCCCTTAACGTGCTTCGTGGACACGATCGATTGGGACGCCATAGCGCCAAGTTCGAGACACGTCCTGCGAATTCCCGATAGAGAGGCCCGATGTAATTTTCCTTGTACATGCTCGGACATACCTTCTCGCAACCGCTGTTGGAATAATAGGTAGGTACTTACGATTTTTAGCATCGTCAGTCATAGCCTAGTAAATTTTTAAATAGATACATAATATCAAAAATTCCAAAAAAAAATGAAAAGTGACGGGTAGTTCGTTCGCGGCTGTGGTGTAAAGCCACCACACTCGGGCGCGATTCCCGTGAGATGTGGTTTCAAATCCCGCCGGCCTCGGAATTTTTGATATGTATTTAAAAATTTATTCGGATATTTCCTGTAGGTTAAAACACTTTAATAGAAGAAAGGCCAACTTGTGGCTTTATGACACGCCAAGACTCTATTCCGCCTGTTGTGTAGATTCTGGCGAGAAGAGCCGGCAAGAAACTCAGCAGCAGCTAGCAGATATAATAGAATAGAATAGAAATATTTTTATCCAAATAAATTTTTTTAAAAGTGTTTTTGAACCGTCGGCAACATCCAGCAGTGTTTCCACATGAGGGGAAGTTAAGTTATAAGCATACCTAATTACAATGCAATATATGTTAAGACGGGCAGACAAAAGTAGCCCCATTCCCGCCGGTGGAACCCGTGCACGAGCATGACGCATGACCCAGCCGTTGCTTCGCTCAACCATATTTGAGGGAACGTAACGTAAGATGAAACAATACCTCTCCTAGCGAGATAAAATTTCAAGTTTATGATATAACAACGTTCTATTTAAAACGTGTGTTCCTTTCAGAAAATGCCAGCGTTTCCTCGAAGGACCCGAGGGCGAGAATTGCAGCAGCAACTGCCTCGGGTGTCGGAATACGAATCACAGCAGCTGTTCGCTGTGCAGGAATTACACATCCCAGGGCGAATGTGTCCCGCGCTGTCCGGATGACACGTATGTCTGCAATCTGCAAACTCACAATATTTCGAGACACCCCGTTTCAAAATATTACCCTGAAGCCCTATTGTAACTTTCAAGATTACGTTAATTAACTAATGTTCTACCTATCCACGGAAAATTAGAGCCTCAATAGCCCAACGGTTAAAGGTGCGGACTGAAAACTGAAAGGTCGCAGGTTCGAATCCCACCCGTTGCACTATTGTCGCACTCACTCCTAGCACAAGCTTTTCGATTAGTTGGAGGCGGTAGGTGGATATTAGTCAACTTCAATTAGACTAAATATTATTTTTAAAAAATAAAAAATAAATAAAGATAAATTGACGGAAAATGGATGGATCCTTGCTTCGTCTTGATCCTTGATCCGTCCTTTTCCTGCACGCTAAGTTCGAGTTTTAATTAGTTTGATCGTAATAGTAAACGATGACATTAGCATCAAAGTAGAATGAACCATAACATCATTGAATTAGCGCTCAATTTCGTGTATGTATTTTTATACGTTTACGTTATAAGAAAACGCTCCGAATTAAAATCGTCAAAATTCAAATTCAAATTATTTATTTGCCAGATTGAGTAGGTACATTTAAGATCTTAACAATTATAATACATTCGCTTCAATCCGCCACAGAGTAGCATGCAAATTTGTAATTAGTTACATAGTTAATAGTTGTCCTTATAACTAAGTAATATTATTATTAATTTCAACTACTGAAAAGGTTGCAAGAAATCGTTTATAGTATAAAAATTTTTTTCTTGCAACCATTTCTTAAGTTTATAATTAAATTTGTCTGTATTGATTTTGTCGTCTGTATTGATTTTGTGACATTAAATTACCATGTGACTATTATGGTTCATTTTACTTTGATGATCATGCCATCGGTTACTATAATTACGATCAAACGAATTAAAACTCGGACTAAGCGTACTGTTCATACTAAATTATACAGAATTACGCAAGTTAAAGTAAACTTGAAAATGTACACTTACTAGACCCTTTCAAGTGGGTAATAACAAGTTCACGGGGCCTTCCGCCGAGCGTTACGCGTTTAGTGTGGTTTTGTCAAGATGCTTAAATACCTACAATACTTTCTCATGATTTTCTTTATTCAAATTCAAATTCAAATTCAAATCATTTATTTGCATGATCGCAGGTACATAAAAGGTGTTACAGTAGGGTAGGTACAAAACATTCCGCAATCCGCCGAACAAAGGGCATGCAAAAATTATTATTTTTTTACATATTAATAATGTTATTATGTCAAAAGAAACAATACACCACGATTAAAATTACAAATGTCAATGCACCAATGTCAATTTACCACCCAACTATCATCTAAAAATTTATCCATAGACATCTGTTTATCTAGGTCCCTACGTTTTTCCTTATAAACCATAGACAACATAATGTAGATCAGCTGCAGGCTTTGAGTATTAATTGGTTTAATACTCAAAGGCTGCAGGTATAGGCCTATTTTCAGTTCAGGAAAGCGACAAACCTTTTCGTTAAATTATCACTTAGTTTATTATAATCGAAGCAGTGATAGCCTAGTGGTTAGGACTGTGGTCTCCTTATCGGGGGGTCGCAGCTTCGATCCCGGGTACGCACCTCTGACTTTTCGGAGTCAAGTTCGTTTAAGCAATTAAATATCACTTGCTTCAACGGTGAAGGAAAAAATTGTGAGGAAACCTGCACACCTGAGAGTTCTTCATTATGTTCTTGAAGGTGTATGACGTCCGCCAGTTCGCATTGGACCAGCGTGGTGGACTATGGCCTATAACCCTTCTCTGAGAGGGGACCTGCTCTCAGTAGTGAGCTGTTGATGGGTTGCTGATGACGATGATGATGATATTATAATCGCTTCGCTTTCATTATTGTGTTAAAATCATCTTTGCTTTCATTTTTTTATCATGCATGTTGTTTTTTTTTTTCAGTTATATCTTGTCAGCAAGCAACTATTGCCTTACAAAATACGAATGTTTACATTTAAAACACTGGATTTTGAACGACAAGTGTGTCTCGGATTGTCCAATCAATTTCAAAAAGGAAGTAAGAAATGGAACTATCAGTTGTGTTCCCTGCAAAGATTGCCAAATGGTGAGTAATTCTTTCACCATAGTAATTTTAATTAAGAGGATAGGTAAATCATAGGAATGGTAGAATACCTAACTTGTGTTTCTTTTATAACGTGAAAATTTCACTCCGTTCACTGCGAAAACTCTTGGGCCATGGAGTCTTCAGCTGATGTTTCTCTCACTCTGTTTAGACTCTAGTGCTAGTCCAATACACATTAACATTACATCTGAATAATATGAACTTTCTTAAATCTTTTTTGGCAAGCTTTGCTGTAGATATTACGAGTAGTTACTTATTTTAAGTGATGTGGTAAGTATTTAACTTAACCAATTATATGAAACACAGCTTTTCTCACAGCGCCTTTGATGTCCTTGATTACGGTGATGAGTGTTGGTGATATTGATATGGTTTCCGAATTAAATTAAATTTTTTTTTGTTTCAGACATGTAAAAATCTGATTATACAAGACTTGTCAACAATTCAGCTTGCAGAGAGATGTGTCTACATTCAAGGTTATCTGAAAATCCATATTTGGTCGATACCTTTAGTGGTCGATGAACTAAATTATTACTTGAAAAATATTGAAGAAGTATCAAAGTATATTCTCATTTACGGTTCTATTCAACTTAGTTCCTTGCATTTCCTTTCATCTTTGAAACGCATAAAGGGTGAAGAATTGTATGATGGCAGTTACAGTCTGGTTATATATGACATGCAAAATCTTCAGACCCTATTTTTACCAAATGTAACACAAAATCTCAAAGTAGATAAAGGTTCTCTAAGAGTATATAGAAATAGAATGCTATGTATAAGTGAAGTAGATAAATTGAAATCAGCATTTCCCATTGCACCTCGTGAAATCGACGTGCCTCCAGGATTAAATGGATATAGTGCCGCTTGCGATGAAGTTTATCCCAATCTGAAGATTGTAGTAAAGAATGAAACATTTGCTATAGCAACGTTTTATCCTATACCGACAGATAACGTTCATTATGCACTTCTTTACGTGAAAATACCACAGGGCACCCATGCATCGATGGTGCCAGAATCTTGTAGTGATTCTGAATGGTCTGCTGTTAATATTCCGAATACAGCTGGTGGCACTGTTATAGTGGAATTATCATCTCTGAGACCTGCTACAACTTATGCTGTTTGTATAGAAAAATACGACCCAACAACTCGACATCTCGCTCGAAGTAACATCACAAACTTTACAACGGCCGTTGGCAAACCCGAACCACCGTTTATATTGGAACTGGTTGCATCATCATACAATATTATTGTCATAAGATGGGTCAATCATTTGGACTACCGACCTTATATTACTAAGTACGAATTGGATGTTGTTCTTGTCGATATTCAAGATCATGATATTACTGTGCGAGATCATTGCGTGTGGATGGATGATGATTTGTTTGAAATAGATTATTCACGCCATGCAAAAGTAATGCGGCCTCCGAATGATTATGAAAAAGGGTGTGAGTCTACGTGTGGCATTCTGTCCTCTGTCACTCAGGGAGCTATGGTCGAAGAGTACTTTGACGTATGTAGTGCAATAAACGGATGTAATCACGAGGCAGAACGGCCTAAAAATTCCAGTTCTCAGGGCATTATAAGGAGTTTGGCTTTAGATTTAGATGGCCGCAGAAACAACAGTTTTCAAGTTGGAGGTTTACTTCCATTTAGAGATTATAGGTTTAATTTAAGAGCTTGCAGTAAAGATGGATGTAGCACATCCGCCAGAGGTGCCGTTAGGACTCTGCGGTTACAAAGTGCTGATATAGCATCTATAACTTACGCCAGTGCAAACAGGTCTGGCTTTGTTGATGTAAAATGGGATCCTCCGATACGAACAAATGGACCCGTTTTATCGTATACACTTGAAATTTATTCAAATCCACAAATATATGACATTAGTCATTTATTACCGCAAACGTGGTGTGTTCTTGGAAATGTAACGAGTCTAATAGTGCAATCAAATGTTGCCGAGAAATATTTATTAAGAATTTGTTCTACGACACTTGGAAATGCTTACGTTTGCAATGACTGGAAAAAAGTTTTGGCTTTAACAGAGTATGAACTAGCTTGGTGGTGGTGCGGTATGTTGGTCGGGATTTTCTTACCCATGTTTTCATGTATTATAGCCTGGCGTCTGACTGAAAAATTGAGGGAAACTGAAAATATACCTTTGGTAGATACTACATCTACAATGCGACAAGAAACGGAGCCTCCAGCCACTATGTTCTCAGACTTTATGCCAAGCAATTACATTTCTTTGAGCGATTTGCATTTTGAGTGATTTCTTTAACTAGATTTTATTAACGTAAAGGCACCTAATTCCGCGGTATTTTCATCAAAACTTGAAAAATCATCAAAAATTAAGCATTTACTGTGCCTTTCTACCAGACTGGCTATTTTTATCTGAAGTGTTATTTGACTTACTCTTGAAATAGGCTAAAAGTTTGATAATTAAACCTTAATTTATATGTAAAATAAAATAAAATATGAAAATAGTCCGGAGCACCTAATTCCGATGTAAAAATCCTTATTCCGATGCATTTGGTACCTAATTCCGAGTGTACAAAATACAAAAGGAAAAGGAGTAGAAAGAATACTACAGGGTGTTTAAAAGCCAACTGCATTTATGAAATTTGGTTTCTAAATCAGTCTAGTCTCTGTCTTCTTAGATGACTAGTAAAATGATATCACAATCTACCATTAATAATATTCTTATGGTGAGTAATAGTAATTACCATAATAAATTATTACTCCTAAATAACATCCAATGTTATCGATACCGGTAAAAAAAATTACTAATATTTATGACCGGTTATTGACCGAGCGAAGCGAGGTCTCAGAGTCTACTTGAGTGAATTTGCACTTGTCCGTCCGTTCGTCTGTCCGTCCGACCGTCCGTCTGTCAGAGCCTTATCACTTTTGAATTACTGAACGTAATTACTTCAAATTTAGATATAAAATGTAAACTGATGGCCTTCAGCCGAATATTGCATAAAAAATTATAAAAATCTTTATTTATTGGATAGAAAAATCTTTATTTCAGGGGGGCTCTCATAGAACTGAATGCGAAGGAAAATATTTTTTGTTGCTTTTCATAGGCTCGCGATATATCTTTTTAAAGACGATTTTGAACAAAGTACAAAAATATATATTTTTAATTTTTTTTTATAAATATATATATTTTTTTTAACTAATGTTCCCTAACCTTTACGGACTACCTATGATGATGATTTTAGGTGATGTTTTATGTCAACTTCTTTATCACGATCCTGTGCGGGACACCTAAAAGGACATTGGGACGGATGTTAGGACTTAAGATTGTATTTAGGAGATACCTACGTCAAGAGACTCCTACTTAGGGGATGATTTAGGTATGTTTAGTGAAAACGGGCATAATAATAATGTCAGTTTTGGTCTTTATGTATCATATAAGTCATAAAGCGAGCGAGTAATGACGGTATAAGTCAACGTGGGAAGGCGCCTGTCCGTTTACCTGATTCCCGTTAGTTTCCCGTTAGGGTTGATGTTGGTACCTGTTTTCCAAACCAACAAGGTGTATGCTAATACAGTTAATTGTTAAACGTTAAGTAGGTGCCGGTGGTAGTCTTAACTTGTCATAAAAGCCACAGATTGGCCTACATCAAATAAATAATTTTGAATTTTAATTGGTGTAAATTAGTTTTTACTTTCAAGCGGTGTCGTTTTTAATTGTTTTCTATAAAAACTTTTAACTTTATTTATATAATTAACTAGTTAAAACTACGGGTGATTTTTTTTGCACGTGGTAATACCAACGTGTCTGGTAAGACCTGATTTCCCGTGGTACTACCAGTAGTACCACCGGTAGTACCACGGGTAAGTACCCCTTATTTCATTATTGTATTTGCAAATTTTACATAAACGTTTACGAATGTTATTTTAAATGGCAAATATAATACACTGAAATCATACACACTGCGGTAATATTGTGAACATCCTGTATTTAACTTCTGTTTATACCACGTAATAAGGTGCTCATAGAACCTAACTCCGATGTATATACATCGGAATAGCGTTTTATAACAAAAAACATGTTTCTTAATTCCGAGTATTAAAAAAGAAAAGATTTTTCCACAGTAAATAAATAAATTATTTCTCAATTGGAATATCTTCGCAAAAATATACTATACTCTCTCAACATTGCATCGAAATACGTATGAACTTAATTTTCCTTTCTTAACTTTCCCATACGATCAGTTAATGAATTACCAAAATAGATAATCTTTGATATGCTATAATTAGTGATTTCGACGCCAAATTGTACCTCGGAATAAGGTGTTCTTATGCTGATTGACCATTTAAGTATTAGAAATCAAAGCAAGAAATGCTTATCATAAAAACGGCCCTAAGAATTAAAAAAATGTTTAGGCCTATGAAATTGCTATTCCGCGGTATACCTCGGCATAAGGAACCGGCTAAAATATTTGGCACCTAATGCCGTGTTATTTTTAATATTCATTTTCAACTTCATTTCTTTACAAAACCTTACAAAAGTTAAGCGTTTTCGATAAAAAATGTAATCCTTCCAATATTTTAACCTAAACAAAAACAAAAACTGTACAAAATTAACGAGTAAACACTATTTAAAAAATTTAGGTACTCACGTGCACAAGGTTCAAAATGTATGAAGCGTGCGTTCGGGCCGTCTGCTACCGCAAACTTTGTCGGATAATTTAAAACTTACACACATAAAACCACCCTTTTTGTCAATCAATCACGGAACGTTAAACTATCAATTGATTAAAATAGCTTGTAGTGCATATGAGCTTGGTAATGGGTAGAAAAAGCTGTTTTTCTATATACATCGGAATTAGGTGCCAATTTTAGAATCCCTCGGAATGAGGAGCCCTTACCTTATTAATTGTTCGTTGGCAGTTAATTTAATGTTTATAAAGTAATAGATTTTCAATGAATATAAAACTTTTTACGAATATTTTTATTTGAGTGAGAAATCTCCTGGTAATTATAAGCCTTAGTGCCGATTTCACCAAAGTCGAGTGACGTTTATCGGAGGAATAAATTGGGCGTTCTGACAGTTATTGTATTGAAAATACTGTCAAAATATCAAATTTACTCTCGGATAAGACTTATTTTACGTTGGTGAAATCGGCCCTTAGTAATCTGATAAATGTTCCAAAAGTATAATAATTAGGAAATAGTTTTTATCTGTGGAATAGCTGAAACCAGTAGATATATCGGGAAGAAATGTTGTTATAGCCTGAACATCTAAATTAATTTTGCCAGGTTTTAATTAATCTAATGACTATGGCGTTACGTCCATAGTGTTTATTTATATACCTACTCAGTGGTTGTGTCAACTCTGGTTCCAGCTCTGGTTCGAATCACAAAGATACCAAGCAAGAAGCGTGTTTTATATAAGCCTAGCTAAGCAAAGTAACTCCTAAGTACGTTTATGTTATGGTTGAATAGTATCGCACGTAAACTACACGCTGTTCCTAGTTCTATGACTACAGGATTCATTTACAGCCTCCATTGTTGATGGTGATAGTCAATAGTCACTGGATTAATGGAAATGGAACCTTCTATGACCTATACCAAATAGGTACGAGCATCAGTTTGTAAGTACAGGAAAATAAATTCAAATCCAAACAACAAAAAACTTACTTATCATACTTTTGCGTATGTTTAATAAAAATTTTATCTACATAATAAAGAGTTTCCTGTCTCCGAATCCGCTTAGCGTCCTAATCCGACACTATCTACAGAAACTCAGACGAACAAACGCCCGTTTGACAGCCAACCGTGAAATCACGGTTTATCTCTATTCAGCAGATCGTCCCGAGCTTAATTAAACCTCCGAGCGTTTGCTCCAACGTCTCCGCATCCGTTTCCCTGTTTTAATATTGAGGACGAACATGTTTTTCGCAATAATTTATTTTTTATTAATCGTATACGTTCTAACTGAGTAAGTACTGCTTTGTTAAGCTGTGATAGCGTAATGGTTAGTGCTGCGGTCTCCTATTCGAGGGGTCGCAGGTTCGATCCCGGGCACGCACCGCTGGCTTTTCTAAGTTAAGTGCGTTTAAGAAATTAAATATAACAAGCTTCAACGTTGAAGGGTTGAAGGAAAACATTGTGAGGAAACCTGCACATCTGAGAGTTCTTCATAATGTTCTTGAAGGTGAGTGAAGTCCGCCAATTCGCATTGGGCCAGCGTGGTGGACTATGGCCCATAACCCTTCTCTGAGAGGAGACTTAAGCTCTGTAGTGAGCCGATGATGGGTTGCTAATGATACGTTTTAAGTGAGTACTGCTGTGTAAGCAGTGATAGCCTAGTGGTTAGTGCTGCGGTCTCCTATTCGTGGGATCGCAGGTTCGATCCCGGGTACGCACCTCTGGCTTTTCTATGTTAAGTACGTCTAAGAAATTAAATATAGCAAGCTTCAACGTTGAAGGAAAACATCTTGAGAAAACCTGTTGAGGAAACCGGTTAAGAGTTCAGCTTTTTTTCGAGAGCTCTAGGATTCGATTCCAGAATCTGGTTTTTCAGAGTTACGTGCACTTTATGCAATACGCAATCACTTGCTTTAATGGCGAAAGAAAACATCGGGAATAAACTTGCATGCCTGAGTGTATCTTTGAGAGTTCTTAAAGGTGTGTGAAGTCTATACCAATCCACACTTGTCATGACTCTACCACCGGTTCGGAAAGCGGATTCTGCTGAGAAGAGCCGGCAAGAAACTCAGCAGTTGCTCTTTTCAAAATAATCATTTCACAATATTATTATGGAGCTATTACATTGTAATAAGTTTTTTATACTATCTTGTGGTCAGCCGGATGCCAAGCCGATTTAACCTATGCAACTTTGTTAGAATAAAATATAACATTTCCACAATGAGGGGAAGTTCCAAAAAAAGAAAACTACAATTCAATTCATGTTAAGACGGGCAGACACAAAGTAGCCCCATTCCCGCCGGCGGAACCCGTTCACGAGCATGACGCATGATCTAGCCGTTGCTTCGCTCGACCATATTTGAGGGAACGTATTCTCATTAGAAAGGAAACCAGTGCTCAATAGTAGGCCGGTGATGAGTTGAAATCAATGACTGTTTTGTCTTCACTTGCAAACAAGCTCGACGGTTTTAAACTTTATTCAAGCTTATTTGAAAGTGTAACGCTGAGTTAAGTATGGTCATTCTTCACCTATAATCTGGAATTCCTTCTGAATTTAAATTCGGAATTTGTTCCTATAGTTCGAAACTACTTTCAATGATAAGTATCACTGCACTCTCACGTTTCTTCTTCAGGCAGACGAGTACCTTAGACATAAAAGGATTTGATACATTCCCAAGCATTCCAGTAACCAAAACCATTTAACATAGACTTATAGAATATTTACTACTGGTATTTTAAGATCGAACTTTTTACCCGACTAGACTGCGGCAAATCCAAAAGGAAAGATTATGATTTTAGCAATCTATGTATCTGTATGTTTGTATATGGTATGTATACAACATACAAAAATAGTTATGTATGTTCATATGTTCAACCGTACCATCTAAACTACTGTGCTTTAAGAATTTTTTATAGTAAATTATTTATCCATCTATTCTTTTATCTCAAATCGTCACTCTCACCATTCTGGGGCTGGACTTCTTAACCAACTTAACATGCATGACTCGCGTCGCTGTCAGAATCAAGATCGGTGGACGTGGCACAACACCTATTAAAATAAACATAAATTATTTTCGCATTCAATGTGTCAACAGAGACACCACTGTCACAATAGCGCTCAGATGTACTTGTACGTACAAACACAAAACACTAAAGCAAACACCCGGATGCTTAATTAATGCCGGGGGAATACGCTCTGTCGAGATAAGTCCGGATTTTACGGTTGATTGTCAAACGGATGCTTGTTGTCCGGGACACCCGTAAATAACGGGATAACAGGGTAAGTAGAGCCGCATTGATTATATTGGGTGGCTCTGTATACGCGTGGAGAAATGTAGAGTGTATTACTAAAAAACCGGACCTCTTACAAAGCTAAATAGCGCCTTGTGTTGGAGTGGCAACCCCGCACCGGGAAACGCAGTGTTGGCAGACTCCCCACTAGGTGGACCGACGACATCAAACGAGTCGCAGGGAGCCGGCCTTCAAGCGGCGCAAAACCGAAGCTTGTAGAGGTCCATGCAGGAGACCTTTGTCCAGCAGTGGACGTCAGGTTGATAAGAAGAAGAAGAAGCTCCTCAAGATCAAGGTGCGGTCTGATCAACCTAAAGGTTAGAATCTCACCTTAGACTGCATCGTCACCTTCTGCACATTATAAGACTATCTACAGGGCATCTACAGGGCATCTTGTGATCGTAGCTTGTTTACGAATAAAATAAAATATGTGCGCGCTACGCGTACACTTACGTAGCCATTGGCTACGCAAGTATACGCGTAGCACGTATTTTTAAGTACATACTGAAAATCTGCTGCGGCGTCGTCTAAAATGATTGCTATTTGCTACAGTGCGATTGTCATAATCATCTCTGATTGGCCAACTCTCTTCCGCTATGAGCTAGAATGCATATAGTACTTTTTAACCGACTTCAATAATGGAGGAGGTTCTCAATTCGTCGGAAACTTTTTTTTTTTATGTATGTTCACCGATTGCTCGAAGACTGATTTGGAAAATTCTTTTTTTGTTTCAAAGGGTCCAGGTGGTCCCATTGAAATTTTATCGAAATCGGATGAGCGGTTTTTAAAATATGAACAATAAATTATAAACTTTGTACTGGCGCGGGCGTTTGAAGTCGGTTTTTTAAAAATAATTTTTATATTAAATTATTTCAAAAAGTCTTAAATTCCCACCAGTTCTTTGGTTATAAATAACAAACATTCAAATAAATAGTTGGGAGTTTATTTGCATGCAAGAATATCTGTGGAGTCGAGATAAGACCAGATTATACAGGCCAGAGTCAAACGCAGATGCAAACGCTGTTTGCTGTCTCGAATTTGCGTATAGTATTCCTTGAATGGCGAGACCCTGGAATGGATATACCTAGTTTTAGTTTAGTTATTCTGGGAGTGGAACCATGTGCTAGGCTACCAGGCTACAGCGGCCAGGCTACGGCACAGTAATACGAATAATAAAAACTATACCAACTATAACGAGTCGGACCGCACACGAAGGAATACCATCATACAAGATTTAGCACCAGCTAATATTAAGATAGATTAAAAACAAAAGTTTATTGGATGGGGACCTTCTTTTATTATTAACTTTATTTTTGGAGTTTATTGGAGTTTATTCCTTAAGAATCGTTTTTAGGCGCCCGGTATGAGAAAAATTCGAGGAGTAAAATCTACTTATCAATGACCTCGTTAAGTTTTTCACAACGATGCAAATTTCTACCCTAACGTTGAGTAAATAAGGTTGGTTTTCGTGCGAAAGAGCTTTCCAAGGGAAGCCGTGACTTCGTTACGTTTTTCACAACGATGCAAATTTCTACCCTAACGTTGAGTAAATAAGGTTGGTTTTCGTGCAAAAGAGCTTTCGCTTCGGGAAGCCGAGCGCGTACCGATCGGGTCCGAGCGGCGCCTAGACGCAGCAAGCGCCGCGAATGCATTACGACGTTGTAAGGAGTAAACTCCAGTCGTGCGTCGGAGCTGACACACACACTTTTTTTTATCAAATTTTGTTGTTATAGCGGCAACAGAATTACACATTCTGTGAAAATTTCAAGTATGTAGATAAGTTCATGAGATACAGCCCGCTGACAGACACATGGACGGACGGACAGACGGACAGACAGCGGGGGCTTAGTACGAGTAATAGGGTCCCGTTGGCACCTTTTGGATACGGATCGAACCCTAAAAAGTACCGCTGAGGCAATTTACTAGCTTTTCGGTGCAATGCAACTTTTCTTTTTTCATGCCGTAATAACTTAGTTCGCAAAGTGAAAGCAGCAGGTAGCATGTGTCACATTAATCCTTCTCCAGACTCCGTGTGCACTTCCAGAGAGTTTCCAAAAGATGTATGTGCTCAATTTATATTAACTATTCACCGTTATAGGAAACTTGCACTTCTGGAGAAAATCTAACTGCCAGTATTCATCACCAACATTTTTGACATAAAACTAATCATCTTCATGATCATCGTGATGCATAACATCTTCTGCTGGACATCTAGGCCTCTTAAAAGAAGCGCCAATTCATTCAATCCTCTGTATTCGAACGTAGTTCCTTATCGGACGATATGGACTATCCTAACAAAAACATTTTCCAGCCCCATTTCTCTAAATCTAACCTAGGCAAATTCGCCCCAATAAATCGATTAATTAAAGCATACAATAACTTGACGTGCCCTGACATTGACTTATTCCATGACAGTTTATTTAGCTTTAAGAAAAAATTGTACATATCAGCATGAATAATTTATGTAAATATCTAATTCAAATTAATAACATTTATTCCTTAGCCTTGACACTGTAAATATTTAATACCTGTATCTTACTAGCATAAGACATTGTAAATATTCATTAATTATTTAAAATCTTGATCAGAGTAACCCTGGCAATTTTGAATATGCCTTTAATTGGTAATTTGTAACAGCATTAGCATTAATCAAATTGTATTGTTATAAGTGTATTTGCAATTTATCGCTGGCATATCGATTAAATAAATAAATAAAATAAAGGACTAGGCGGATGGGGGCTAGGCGAAAAAAAGTGTAAGAATTTTTCCGTCACTACCTTTGTGTGTTGCCTTCGTCTATTGCACACGTTCCGTCATAGCTTTAGTGGCGTAGCGGCTAAACGAAGGAGTGAAACTATCGGTTCGGGGGATCGAATCCTGACTTCAGAATATTATTATTATTATTTTGACGTGACAACGTCTTTTATATCGATGAACACCGGCTGCAAGCACGAAAAAGTGTCACGTTCCACCTAAGCCTGAGGGTGCAAGCGAGAGCGCGGAACAAGCGATAGAGAGGCACGATCGGCCCAAGCGTTTATAGAGAGCGCCCGCCGGTCGCCGCCGCCCGCCAATCATCAACGTTTCATCATGTAAAACTATCGTCCGTAAACCGACTTTGCAGACAACCAATTTTTTTTATTATTATTATTAAAAGGAACTTCGTTCCAACCGAGTATTCAACTACACTCACGCATTTTTTGTATCGAATCAGTGCCAGATAATTTTCGGATGTCACCGTTCAACCTGTAGGGGACGCCCTACATCCTGCTCATCGAGTCTCGGTCTCCATTTGAGGACCTTCCTACATTCAGTCCTCTGATATCACATTGCCACTTCAGTCCTGTAGCCCTAAGAGCGATGTCATTTTGTTCTTTGGCAAAGTGCCCCATTCAAGACTCTGTCCCATAACCCTAGTAGCAATTTCCGTTGGAGTTTTGTAGCCTGCGATAGCCAACGGTCGGGAGACGGTAATAGTGATGCCGACTAAGTCCCTTCGTAAGGCCAACCACATCCTGCTTCTCTACAGTTGGCACCACGATTTTTAGGGATGACAAGTCTTACTGTTGGCCAACCAAACTAGGAATGAAGGCCCAACTAACAGCCAACCCAAATTACTACTAGGGAAAGAAATTTCAAAAAAATAATTTTATAATATAGCATATGCATATCACATTAATTACAAAGCATTCAGAGTGACTTACAAGTAAAGACTGCATCGAACTTAGTCACGTTTCGGCACCGTATGCGATAAATGGTGGGAAGCTGCACTGATTGGAAACTTTATGTTCAGACAAAACTTATTGAATTAATATAATTTCTCAATTGTTATGTTTTAAAAAAAGAACAAGCTCCGAGTTTCTTGTTGGTTCTTCTCAGTTGGAACGGCATTTTGAACCAGGTAATAGATTCACATGATAATTCAAAAGCACTATGTCTTTTTTCTTTGCTTACTTCTCTGTTCTATTTTATTCTATTCTGTAATTCCAGTTTACGGCAATAAGGCTCCTTGAAGAGGATGAGTACCTGCACACCTGAGAACCTAGGTAACCACTTCCAGCCATCTCTTTATAAATAGTCAATTTTGCCGAAGGGCGTCCCACACTACACTTACGCGGGTCTCCACTCTAACTCTAACAGCCTAATATTAAAGTTCAGTGCAAGGTACTCCAGTTTCAAATTCACGATACCCTCAATGAATAATTTCTTATTCCGTAAGAAGTTAGAGAATAGCTGAATGTGAATAAAATCGATTGTTATGCGCAAGGCAGGCCGTAATAGAGTCTGTCACAAACACACCCACTCACGCTCAAATTGAAGTATTGCTTTATCCAATACTTCCTGGGGTGGTAATTGCGCAGTGCACTCGCAATCAGCAATGAATTGAAATGCAATGAAGTTATAAGATACCCGCTGAACGCTAAATTTGATTCCGACAATTTTCGTGATCGTTGATTTTTCATTTAAAATCTCTATTTTTATGAACTATCCATGTGATTCCTGGGAATATAATAATAGGGCAATGATGAGCGCTGTAATGTTATAATTGGGCATTTGACTGATATTTTTTATTTATTAAAATAACATTTTTAAGACCGCTGTCCTAACATATCACTGTATATCTTGAAATCGAATAAAACAAGTGTAAATTGAAAATTTAAAACACTCCCGACATTTGAATCTATGGCCGGACTCGAACTTTGATCCTCGATCATAAACACCTACTAATTGAGACCATTCTAATGACCCCAAACGTGCAATATCTGCTGAAAGCTACTGAGAAGTTGATGCTGCAGCATCAGCTCATGGTTACCATGCCTTAGAAATATCTGAAATAAGAGTACACAAAATTTCAAATCAATTGCACCAGTAAAAGATTGTAAGACCGTAGCTCTTAAACGACTGGACTGATTTTGATAAAACATGTCTTAGAACCACTGCTAGAAAACCTGCTTTTAAATTAAAAAACTGCAAACCAAATCGTTTCACCCGTTTAAGAGCTACGGTGCCACAGACGGACGCACATAGCGGTCAAAACTTATAACACCCCTCTTTATGCGTCGGGGGCTAATGACGAGGTAGCAGTTAAAAACCAGTATTAAAAATGCGAAAGTGGTTTTTTTGGTTACCCAGTTGAGAAGCACAGAGAGAGCTTGCAAAGTTAGAAAAAGATATCATCAATAGGTTATCCGATTACCTTAGAATAAATACTCCTAGAACGCAACAGTCGACGCGGTGATAAGCCATTTTTAGGAAGCCGAAAGCATATTCCTACGCAGTACCGTCGCGTTAGTGCGACGAGCTCGCAGAAAATTAATAAAAAACTAACTGATGCCCGCGACTTCGTCCGTGTGGATTTAGTTTTTAAAATCCCTCGGAAGTTCTTTGATATTCCGGGATATAAAAAGTAACCTATATTACTCTAGATTCTCAATGATACCCATGCAAAATATAGCGTTGATCCGTAGTTCTGTTGCAGCGGTGCAACAGAATTACGGATCAACGTTATATCGCCAGGGTTAAAAAATCCACGCGGACGAAGTCGTGGACATCAGTCACTAATAAGTATAATTATTTTGTTACGATAGTAATAATAATTCCATTTTATATACAAATAGCGGTAGCGGTATATGTGAGATTATAAAAAGATAAAATTTCCCGCTGCAAGAAGCCTATTGAAAAGACCCCCTGATTTTGAAACATTCTTCATTGGTGCTCCGCTCCTATTGGTCTTAGCGTGATGATATATAGCTTATAGCCTTCCTCGATAAATGGGCTATCTAAAACTGAAAGAATTTTTCAAATCGGACCAGTAGTTCCTGAGATTAGCGCGTTCCAACAAACAAACTCTACAGCTTTATATATTATTATATAAAAAAAAGTATAGATATAGATAACGTACTGTGCTGTGAAAGGGTGTCATAATTCATCACAATAACCATCAAAAACGTAATCAACAGTACCAGTACAGAAAATAATTACATAGCACTAACACATTCATTCAATCAATCAATCAATCAATCAATCAATTCTTTATTTGCATATGCAGGTACAGACAAGATGTTATACATAATTATATAGGTTCAATTCACCACATATTATGGCCACATATATGGTAGGTACGTTAATTTTTGCTTGTTTTGAGCCTAAGCCGATTACCTATTCTACGACAACAGCTTCGGTAAGGCGATTTTACCAATTCGAATTTCACCTGGGCGGCCGAGTCGGATTTGGGAGGTAATAATGTAGCAATGTTTACAGCTGGCCGTAAGAGCTCTCTGCTAATGGGTGTCGAACTATGGAAGCCGCTCCAGCGATGCCTGTATGCTGTAACCAATGCCAGTACTAGAGAAAATAAAAACCACGTCCATTTTACCGTAGGTAATAAGCAGTGGTTATTTTTTTCAGTTTAATAAGCAGTGATAGCCTAGTGGTTACGACTGTGGTCTCCTATTCGGGGGGGTCGCAGGTTCGATCCCGGGACCTAGGAAATTAAATATCACATGCTTTAACGGTGAAGGAAAACATCGTGAGGAAACCTGCACACCTGAGAGTTCTCCATAATGTTCTCGAAGGTGTGTAAAGTCCGCCAATTCGCATTGGGCAAGCGTGGTGGACTATGGCCCATAACCCTTCTCTGAGAGGAGACCTCGCTCAGTAGTGAGCCGATGATGAGTTGATAATGATGATGATGATGATGATTTTTTTTAAACTGCCCCGTTAGTCTAGCGATTAGCATTTTCGACTGCAGATGACGAGGTCCCAGATTGGATTATCGGGTCGGGCCAAATGTATTGGATTTTTCTGTCATGAAACTCTCAGTACTAGTACTCAGTAACAGTACTAGTTTATAATATAATTGAATATAAAAAAAATTAAGTGGCACTCGGGGACTGCCGCGGTAAAGCTATTGCATAGCATTTTTTATCAACTTATGCAATTATAATATTTATGCAATTTTTTTTTTGCATACTAAAAATTATGCAAAAAAAAAGTTAAAAAACTACTTTAAAACACTAGGTACTTCGCGAGTGATATTCGTACCTGCGACATCATACATAAAGCGGCCGCTTGCCCACTGCGCCAAACAGAGCTTGTGACCCTCTAAAATGTTGAACGCTTACTGAACGACGTTGTTAGGTTTATTTTCATTACGGAATTTCTTGATTCGGTCGCCGAGCTCAAACTGTTTGTGCTAGTTCAAAGCCCGCGATAAAAGCTATGCAATAGCTTAAAATATTTATAAAAAAACTACTTCAAACACCCGCGCCAAAACAAAGTAAATAATTTATTGTTGATTTTTAAAAATCGCTCGACCGATTTAGATAAAATTTAAGTAGACCACCTGGGAAGTATACCCTTTCAAACAAAAAAAGAATTTTCCAAATCGGTTCAGGCGTACATAAAAAGAGATTTCGACCGAAAAAAAAAACGAAAAAACCATCCTCCTCTTTAGAAGTCGGTTAAAAAATAAAAACCATACACGCCGAATTACGAATCGATAAAACAACATTACTTTGATGACATGCAACGTTTCAAACATTTAAAAAATACAAAAAAATTAATTACATTGAAGAGGACTGAAAATAATTTTAACATTCAATCAAATAAACGAAAAATGCTTTATTGTGGGCGCACTTTAAAGGTTTCATTAAGCAATTCTCATTTCGTAAAATAAAATAATAAAAATGTTTTAATTAAGTTGAAAGTAAAGTAAACAGCCGGGAAAAACTCCCGTTGAATTTTTCCACGCCGATACAGAGTGTGCTTGAAAGGTCGGTAATAAAATAAAGAGAGATACGGTCGGCGTACTAGCATCCATCATTGGCTTATTTTATTATTTAACTAGCTGATGCCCGCGCCTTCGTCCGCACGGATTTTGGTTCACGCGAGAAATTCTTTGATTTTCCTGGATAAAATATAGCCTATGTGCTATTCGGATGTTTATGCTATTAAATTGTAAAGTTTGATCAAAATCCACCCAGTAGTTTTTACTTGAAAGAGTAACAAACACCTATCCATCCTCACAAACTTTCGCATAGGTACTTATAAAATTACTAGCTGACCCAGCGAACTTAGTACTACCAACAAAAATATTTAGGGGTGGGTCGGGTCACCCTTATCATTTAGGGGTATGAAGAATATATGTTGGCTGATTCTCAGACCTACCCGATACGCACACAAAATTTCATAAAAATCGGTCCAGCCGTTTCGGAGGAGTTTGGTAACAAACACCGCGGCATGAGAATTTTTTATATTAGATTAGGACTTTTATTGGATTTCACTTATCCAATGAGTAAAACTATTCCTAACATTATGATTTACTTCTGTCCTTCATGAGAGCTTAAAAATCATAAAGTAAATTAAATAAGGAATTGATTGCCTAACTCCCGGCTATTTAATTAAGACCGTCTCCGGTTAGAGGAAAATACTTGTTAGTGGAGTTTAAAATTGTAATAAATCTGTTGTTTGTTTTTTAAATAGGAATACATTTGAAAAGGAGTTTGGGTCCTGATAGACAAAGTCAAGTCAAGTAACTTACCTTAGACGTAGACGTAATTCCTAGTTCCATGGTAACTTACGTAGAGGATGACGAATGTCTACAATACTTTGAGTATAAGGGTGGAACCACATTTGTGAGGATCGATTCGGATTTTGCCTATACAAAACTGTCATTTTCCATACATTCGTGTACGCATCGAAAAGCCGATTTGATCCGTACACGTTTCTATGGAATTTGACAGTTTTGTATGGGCGAAATCCGAAACGATCCTCACAAATGTGGTTCCACTCTTAAACCAATTTAATACTCAAAGCTACAATCTTTGAGTATATAACCAACACTACAATACAATACAATTTAAGACTTAGTCCTAATTCCTAGTTCCATGATTTAAGAGTCTTTAAGAAAAAAGTCTTTAAAAAAGAAATAAAGATAAATAGATCTATTATTTCTCAAGTTGTAACTTGTCGAGTCCTATCAAGGAACCGTTACAACTTTTTATTTAAAAAGTGTTTTACAGTAATTGATGCCTTCAGGTTATTAACGGGTACTTAATTAAAGCAAATAGTGTGCGTATACATTGGACAAATAATGATATTATTTCCATCTTGAAGTCTTAACCGTTTGGAGCTATAAAAATTCATGTTTTGTTTGTTTTGATATGCATAAAACTTTCACGGTGGCCTAAATAAATACAGCTCTTTGTTCCGGCGAACAAGAAAAATTGTTATTTGCCCAGATAAAGCTGAAGGCACGAGGAAAAACCTTAACATATAAACAAAATAAGGGTAAACGCTGAAAGAGGTCAAGGCATAAAGGGTAAAGAGGCGAAAAAATACCTCTCGTAATGTTTGTGTCAGCATCTGCATTTTTTGCGGATGATGTACGGAAACAAAAGAGAAACGAATAAAAGGGATAGTGAAAGCAGCGCGGCGAAAACTGATGTATGAGTATCATTTCATTAAATTGTAATGGTCTATTAGGTGATGGTTTCTGTATCATTCAATTCCGTTAATCGTGATTAATGAATGCGAATGTGTTGTAAATTAAACTCTTATATTTATTAGCAGAAGTAATTTATTCTTCACTTTTTTACTTAACCACAAACAATGATAGATATTCTTTTTTGACATAAAGGAAAAAACCATAGATATATCAGAGACATATTGACACAGACAATAAATATACTGCAATCTCCCCCGCCTTAACAAATTTTAAGCTATATAAAAAATTATATACTATATATTTTAAGCTATATTAAAATGTGTACATATTATGCAACAAAATAATATACTAAATTTAACTTTATACTAACTTAATTATTACAACAATTTTTGTAAACAACTTTAATAAACTTTTTAATTTAAATTAAATTTTTATTATTTGATTGCCATGCCTTTTCCACTTAGACCCTTCCACATGTACCTCATAAGTAGTACCTGCAACCACTTCCCTTGCACTTCCCTAATAATTTTGCCTCTTGACCATTTTTTTCCTTTTCTATAATCCCTAACCATGACCTCATCCCCCTCTTCTAATTCTAAAACTCTACCTCCCCATGCATGCTTCAATTGTTTCTCTTGGGATTCTACCAAATTTTGATAGATGGGGGAGGGCCTCAGCAGTGATAAGCGAGCTCTCAGTTCTCTACCCATCATCAAGCGAGCCGGAGAAACTCCACTACTTTTATGAGGAGTGGTCCTATAATCAAACAAAAATATGCTTAAAGCATAATTAAGTGATTTACCACTCTCTATTATCTTGGTCAAGTGAGCCTTAAATATCTCCACAAACCGTTCTGCAGCCCCATTGGTTGCAGGATATTGAGGTGATGTAAAACTATGTTTTACACCCGTGGATTTACAAAACTCCTGAAATTCCTGGCTTGTAAAGGAACTGCAATCGTCCGTCACCAGATGGACCGGTAAGCCATAACGAACATATATATCCTTAAATTTACTTATGGTTAAGCTTGAACCTATATTTGCCATTTGAAAACCTCTAGTCATTTGGAATAACTGTCGACAATTACTAGATACATCTTTCCCAATAATGGGCCCAAAAAATCAGCATGGATTCAATACCATAGACCAGGTGGAATTGGCCAACACCTTGGAATTATTCTAGAGGGATTGTGTCTATTCTTTAAACATAACTCGCAGGTATACTACTATATATATTGGTATATATTGGTAGCTAGATGTTTTAAAAACCTACCATAGTAATTTATCTTTCCTAAAAATGATCTTAGTATGGTGAGATTTTCTGGTGGTGGAAGGTTTAATATAGGTTCAATATTTTCTTTTATGATTTTAATACCTTTTTTGTTAATTCTGTATCCAAAAACATCAATACTTTTTCGAAAAAATTTACATTTCTCGACCTTAAGTTCAAATTCACATTCTTTTAATCTTGACAAAACACTTTCTAAGGTTTGCATCATTTCTTTGTGGGTTTTACCACACATGAATATATTATCTATAAATACTATTACATTTGGAATATGTGAAAGTTTTTGTGAAAATCTCTGAAAAGAGCCAGGTCCTGTGCTTACACCGTAAGGCAAAAATTTATACTTAAATGTTCCAATTTCAGTAACTATAACAGTAAGTTCTTGAGATGCCTCATCAAGAGGTGCTTGTAAGTAAGCCTCTTTTAAGTCTAATTCACAAAAAATTCAGCGCCTCTTAACTTATTAAATATATCTTCAACATGAGGTAAACGAAATCGATCCTCGATCGACCTTTGATTGTGGGTTCAGGGTCACTTTTTAGTCACCACACAAACGCACAGAACCATCCGGTTTTAATATGGGTACTACAGGTGTACCCCAGTCGCTATATTTCACAGGTTCAATTCGACCATTTTCTAATAATCTTTTAATTTCAATATTAACTTTTTCTTTAAGTGCAAATAGAACCTGTCTAACAGGCAGACGTTTGGGTTGTGAATTTTCTTTCAATTTTAAACTTATACTTTCACCCTTGACATTTCCCCACCCTGGGCTAAATACATCGGAGAACTTTTCTTTTATTATTTTTACAGGATCATAAATTTCATTAGAGTTTAATTGTAATGGCCACATACCAAAGATATTAAGGACATCTCGACCCAAAAGTCTGGGCTTATTGTTTTCAACCACAAATAAATTTACATTTTTTTTTATTATTATTTAAAATCATTATTTAACATCTGTAATTATTACTAGGGGTTGGGTTATAGTTTGATCATAATTTTTGAACTGAATATTGGTATTTTGTATTTTTTTTTGTAAGATTTAGCATTTGGATATCTTTAAGCAAAATAATTGTTGCTTTTGACCCCGTATCTACTTCAAATTTTAAGTTTAATCCATTTACACTACCATGCACTAAACAAGGAGGTATTTTATTTGTGGTTGAATTGTAAACATACACCTTATAATGGTCATCATTATCAGGAAATAAGTCTTTGATTGATTGCTCTATGCTCCCTTGGTCCTCAGTTTCTATATTTGAGTCACTCCAATGAGTTAACATTATGGTTTTTTTCACACATCCGGAATAAGTGTCCACGTAATCCGCACTCAGAGCAGAATTTACTCTTAAGTGTACATTCACTTTTAAGATGATTATTCTTGCCACAACAAAAGCACTTAGATGACTTACCCGCTGGCCTTGTTCCTATAGATTCACTTTTCTTCCTAGTAAATGATTTATCCCGCATTTGTGTACATTTCCTAATTTGAAACATGCTGCTTGACTGCTCTTCCACTGAGGCTGGTTCCTTAACCTTTGAATGTAATAAAGCTGACTCTACGGTTCTGGCTAATATTATTAATTCTTCTAGACTTTGATTTCCGTTTTTCAACAGTTCTTTGATTAAGGCAGAGTATACTCCATCAATTAATTTCTCTTTAACTTGATCATCATAGTCCTTGAAGGAACACTTTTTTGCTAACTTTTTTAACCGAATTATGTACTCCTCTATTGTTTCATCTGACTTCTGATTGCACTTCCTGAATTCTGCCCGGTCTAAGGCCACTGAGGTGGATTTTGCATATCTTGACCCTAAAATACCTAACAATTCTGTAAATGTTTTCTTTGTAGGTTTTTCTGGCGCGCATTTGTGATTAAGTGTATCAAATACCTTGGGTGTCAGTTTCGTAATTAATAATGCCACTTTCTTCTCTTCTGGGACTTCGTTTAAAGTAATTAAGCATTGTAACTGGGTTTCAAAAGTGTCAAAGTCACGACCATCAAATGGCTCAATATTATAGATATTATTTACGGACATCGTTGGAGGTTTTAGAAACACTTTTTTATCAGATTGAGTTTCACCAATTAGGAGTTTGACTTCTTCCAACCTAGAACCACTTTCGACCACCTCACGTAAGGTCTTACGAAGTTCCTCTATTGTTTCCACTTCAACCGTTACCTGTAACTTTTTACACAGTAACAGTAACTCGTTTTTGGTTAGTTTTTGTAAGAAAGTAGTTTTCTTTTCTAGGATTTCTCGATAAAAACTTGCGTCCATGAAGGTATGACCACGCCCCGCCAGGTTATGTCCATTAAATTTTGTTTAGATCTTTGATGCTTGATATTTTAGCTTATATTTTTTTGTTGTTAGTTATCTTATTTTTATTTGCACGCACTTATCGTCGCCAATTTGTTGTAAATTAAACTCTTATATTTATTAGCAGAAGTTTTAGAATTCTTCACGTCTTTTTTACTTTACCACAAACAATGATAGATATTCTTTTTTGACATAAAGGAAAAAACCATAGATATATCAGAGACATATTGACACAGACAATAAATATACTGCAGAATGGGTCTCTTAAATTCACTCATTCATTTCATTCAACCCATCGCCAGCCCACTGAAAACGAGAAGGTTTAAGTACGTAGTCCACCACGCTGCCCAAGTGCGGGCATTCAAATTCAAAATTATTAATTTCTTGTAGGCCAAACTGTAGCACTTATCATACGTCTAGACACTACCATAAACTTTTCACATATTTGAGAATAATAGGCAGAACTCTCAGGCATATAGGTAGGTTTGGTAACGATGTTTAACACCGACTTCTAAAAAGAAAGAGGTTATCAATTCGTCGGAATCTTTTTTTTATGTATGTTCACTGATTATTCAAAGACGCCTGAACCGATTTGGAAAAATCTTTTTTTGTTTGAAAAGGTATAATTTTATTCTCAGGTATTCTAGTAGTTAGTTCTAGTAATTCTTCTTCTTCTTCTTTATCAACCTATAGACGTCCAGTGCTGGACAAAGGTCTCCTGCATGGACTTCCACAGGCTTCGGTCTTGCGCCGCTTGAATCCAGCGGCTCCCTGCGACTCGTTTGATGTCGTCGGTCCACCTGGTGGGGGGGTGTTGGCACACTGCGTTTCCCGGTGCGGGGTCGCCACTCCAACACCTTGGGACCCCAACGACCATCAGTTCTTCGAACTATGTGCCCCGCCCATTTCCACTTCAGTTTCGCGACACGCTGAGCTATGTCGGTGACTTTGGTTCTCCTACGAATCTTCTCATTTCTGATTTGATCTCGCAGAGATATACCGAGCATTGCTCTCTCCATCGCTCGCTGGGTGACCCTGAGCCTTCTTATGAGGCCCATAGTTAGCGACCATGTCTCGGATCCGTAAGTCATCACTGGCAACACGCACTGTTCAAAAACTTGAGTCTTCAGGCACTGAGGGATTTTGGACGAGAAGACATCTCGGAGCTTCCCGAACGCTGCCCAGCCGAGTTGGATTCGGCGGTTAATCTCTTTCTCGAAATTGGACCTACCTAGCTGGACTGTATGTCCCAGGTATATATACTCGTCTACAATTTCGAGCGCAGAGTTCTCAACGATTACTGGGTGGAGCGGAGCATGAGCATTGGACATGATTTTCGTCTTGCTCATGTTCATTTTCAGGCCCACCTGTTGAGAAACCCTGCTGAGATCATTGAGCATTGTATTGAGATCTCTCAGAGTCTCTGCCATGACTACTATGTCATCGGCAAATCGCAGGTGAGTGATGTACTCGCCGTTTATGTTGATGCCAAGTCCGTTCCAATCCAGAAGCTTAAAGACGTCCTCCAACGCAGCGGTAAATAGCTTCGGGGAGATTACATCTCCCTGTCGCACTCCACGCTGCAAGTGGATCGGTCTCGTAGTCTGGTCCTGTATACGTACTGACATAGTGGCGTTTTCGTACAAGCACTTCAACACTTGGATATACCGGTAGTCAATCCGGCATCTCTGCAGCGACCTCAATACAGCCCAAGTTTCCACCAAATCAAAGGCTTTCTCATAGTCCACAAACGCTAAGCAAAGTGGCCGGTTATACTCTTCCGTCTTCTGTATAACCTGCCGCAGCGTATGAATGTGATCTATGGTACCAAAGCCCTTTCGGAATCCGGCTTGTTCGGGAGGCTGGAAGTCGTCAAACCTACGAGCGAGACGATTCGTAATGACTCTCGAGAACAACTTGTAAACATGACTCAGCAGCGAGATGGGTCTATAATTCTTCAGCAAGGTATTATCACCCTTTTTGAAGAACAGGACCACCACGCTCCTGTGCCATGCTTCCGGCGTTATACCCTCGTGAATGACGGAATTGAACAATCGCTGAAAGATCTTAAGTACCGGTTTTCCACCCGCTTTCAGGAGTTCCGCAGTGATTCCGTCATCACCTGGCGCCTTGTTGTTCTTAAGCTGTTTAAGAGCCATTCTAATCTCGTATAGGCTGACGTCCGGGATATCTTCGGTATAGTGTCGGGTCAGTTTGGCTCTGGGATCTTTGGCCAAATCCTCAACAGGTTTTTGTGTCGTGGTATATAACTGCCCATAGAACTTCTCGACCTCTCCCAAAATCTCAGGTCGAGAAGAGACGAGACGACCGTCATCAGTCTTAAGCCGCGTCAGCTGGCTCTGTCCGATAGACAGATCTCTCGCGAACACTTTTGAGCCTTTGTTCCGCTCGATGGTATCTTTAATACACTTGGTATTAAAGACCCGAAGGTCGCGAGTTTGTGCCTTAGAGATCTGCCTATTAATCCGCCGGTACGCAGCCGCGTCTACCGATGACTGTAGCCTCATCTCTTGTCTCTCCTCCATGAGCTTGAGAGTATGGTCAGAGAACTTTTCAGTTCTTTTCCTGCGATGGGTCTTAAAGAACTTAGACCCCACAGTATGGACAGTTTCCACGAACCTGTTGTTTAGATCGTCCACAGAAACACAGTCTGCTAGGCAATCGAATCGGTTCTAGTAATTAGTTCTATCGTAATATTATTATGATAGAACTAGCTATGATTACCTATGTTAATTCATTACAACAATGAATATATTTTATTTGATAAATATTTCCCTTTGGGTAAATAAATAGTAGGAAGGTAAAGGAACCAAGAAAAATACAAAACCATAAAAGAAAGAATGTAACTGTCATAACCTAAGTTGGGTGGATTCACTTGACGATTCGGATCAGCTTGTAAAAGTTTATTTGAATAAAAATCTTTTCTGTTTCCATTTCTATTTATAACTAGCTGATGCCCGCGACTTCGTCCGCGTGAATTTAGTTTTTGTTTTTTTTTTGTATTAAAACCTTCCGTGGAACTTAAGGAACACACAAAAAAAAAATTAACCGAATTGGTACATCCATTCTTGAGTTATGCCAACTTACAACTTACAGAGCTTACCAACATTCATGTTTATTTATATAGATCCAACAGCAAGTTGAAGGGGCAGTTACAGGCATACCGTGTTTTTCGCTAGCTAACAGATTTTAACTGAAGAGATAATACACAACCGAGGTGTACCTACTTACCTAATGTTCGGCTAGTTTTTACAAGCTTTTATTTAGCTTGACCAGTTTGTTTGTTTGGATCAAATCTTGCAAGATAAATTAGACCCACTTCCCCGTTTCCCATCGAGCTGAAATTTTTCATTTATGTGTAAATCGGATGACAATGCAATATTATTGTGTCATGGAGCTGATCTGATGATAGAGACGGAAGATGGTATCGGAACTCTGTAATAGAACGACGTAACCCCATCGAGTTTGGGCTCGTTTGATTCGTCATAACAAGTACTCTGATCCTAGATGATATCCAAATTCCAAAGCTTGCATTTAAAAATAAAATTTTTAATTTAAACTTGTTTGGCTACGATTTCAAACTCGGCCTTGGGTCTTAGTTACAATTTTTTAAAAGTTATTCCATTGATCGTATTCGTATTCGAAGACATTAGCGTCAATGTAAAATAATCCTTGCTTGTATTGATTTTAAGTCACAAATTCAGTGCAACCGATTTTAATATGGAGCGTTATCGAGCGTATCGTGCATACGTAAACGTAAAAGAATGCATACACGAAATTGAGCTCTAATTCACTGCTGTTATGGTTTATTTTACTTTGACGCTAATGTCATCGAATACAGTTACAATTTAATAATAACATTCACAGGACTTCACCGTGGCGAACGAAAGAAATATTATGTACCTAACTCTTAACGAACAAATGTTTAGCTTGTGGTATTTACCCGATTATGAAAAAATAAAAAGGAAGTGTTATAATTTTGTCAGTCTATGTATGTGTGTATGTATGATTGTATTTACGTATGTTCCATCATCCGATTTTAATGAAAGAGGGGACAATCGATTCGTTATGGCTGTTCCTTTCAACGCGACATTGCCAAAGTGAAATGTCCTGAACTGGGACTAAATAAAGCCAGAAAGCTAAAACAACAACAACAACAAGAACAACTACGACGACGACGACGACGACAAAAACAACAACAACAACAAAATTAATGTGACGCATGTTATATCCAGTTTAAAAAAAAATCATTATTTAAATGTTAGCTACCTTACTACTATACTTATTCAAAGTTCAAACCTTATACTTGTTAAAACAAATCGTATATAAAAAAAGCACGCCCCGTTAATCCGTTCATTTGCCATTCACAAAGGCTCTATCGGTTTGTAATTTGCGATGATGAAAAACCGCGTGAAAATTACACACACAAAACGATACCAGGCGGAGTTTTATATAAGCGTTCATAAATTTTAATAAAACCACGTATGAAATAAATCCCTAGCAAGAAGAAAAATCGAGGTTCTGTATAGAATTTTTCTAGTTTTTGGGAATCAATTAGTCCATTTTCATACAGGATGCACCAAAATAAAACGAGCTTTCAACAACGACGCAAACGATCGCGTTTTCAGTTCGCACATGATACATTTGAATAGCGATTTTCACATGGATATGCGCTAAAAACTAGTTTTATCGGTTGCTAAACCAGAATTAAGCAGTGATAGCCTAGTGGTTAAGACTGTGGTCTCCTATTCGGGACGTCGCAGGTTCGGTCCCGGGTACGCCCCTCTGACTTTTTGGAGTCAAGTGCGTTTAAGCAACTAAATATCACTTGCTTCAACAGTGAAGGAAAACATCGTGAGGAAACCTGCGCATCTGAGAGTTCTTCATAATGTTCTCGAAGGTGTGTGAAGTCCGCCAATTCGCATTGGGCCAGCGTGGTGGACTATGGCCTATAACCGTTCTCTGAGAGGAGACCTGCGCTCAGTAGTGAGCCGTTGATGGGTTGCTAATGATGATGATGATGATGATGAAACCAGAATTATAATAAAATGCAGTGAAAAGGAGAATTTAAGTCATGTTCAGCATTATGTAATAGATATTCTTTAAAAAAAACCGACTTCAAACGCCCGCGCTACTACAATGTATATAATTTATTGTTGATTTTTTTAAAAACCGCTCGAGATTTCGATGAAATTTAAATGGGACCACATGGGAAGTATAACCATTTGAAACAAAAAAAGATGCCGACGAATTGAGAACCCCTTCCTTTTTTTAAAGTCGGTTAAAAAAGACAGTTACATTTGTGATAGTAGTAGTTATTATTATGAATTTCACTAGTCAATTTACTTTGATTACATTAAAAAGTTATAATATTATTATAATTGCAATTACAGGCCATAGATTAGAGAATAACTTAAGGTCCTTGTCTCTTTACATTTTTAACTTGGCGGGAAAACCTATTGCAGAGACACAAAAAGCCTGTTAGAACGTTTTACATCCAACAGATCTCTAAAACATTTACGTAATATAATAAGGACTCAAATAAAAGGACGCACTGTTTCACTTGGCAGCTAGAAAGTATCTTGATCGGTGAAATGGACGGAATGAAATATTTCCCTGCCGAGTTCATCGAGCCTTTCGTCATCTCTTTCAATTATTTTAAGAGATGCAATATTGGATACTTCCGTGACGGCGGCGTTTCGTTTTGGCGGACGTACTGGCGTTTCTTTATTACGTCCGCGATTTTAATTTTGCACCTTACCTCTACAGGGTTGTATATGTTCAGGGTGTTTGGGCCTAAAATTATTCTTGATATTGGGTTCATGACTGCTTCTTTTTTGCTTGGGCTACAAAGTAAGTTTTGTCACCTTTACGTTTTTGTTACTTTTGTTTTTCGGGAGTATTTTCAAAATGTCCGCGTCGAGTTCAAATCCGCGTGTGAGTCTAAAATGTGGAGTCCGCGTAATAGAATCACGTCTTGTCATAAGGGCCAAAATTTGGCCTACATGAAATAAATGATTTTGAATTTGAATTTGAGTTAGATTTTTAAAAATCCTGTAGATACCCTTCCGGAATTAATATTATGAACTAGCCTGTATCACTTTCCAAGTCGTCAACTATCCATGTAAAAAAAATCATGTCGATCGATTATTCCGTTACTGCGCGATTGAAAGACAAACCAACAAACTAACACTTTCACATTTCATAAAAATATTCATGAGAATGTGTCAAAAATTGTTTGGGTACAAAGTGGGTACAAACAATTTTTGATACATTCTCACGAATTTTTCTGTGTCCCGAACGAATTCATATTGTTTATTCTTACGGTAGTAAGAGTGTGTATAACTATTATAATATTATGGATTACCTACTATCCGCGCGCAGAAGAGTAGGCTCTCCGGCGTAGGCGGAAGGGGCAGCCATCGGCAAACCTTCTGCGCGCAGCTTACTAAACCTTTTATTTTATTTGTACTGACAGTAGAGTGTTTAAGTATTAATCAATTTTCACCTCATTATATCTAGGTGTTTTAAAATCAGCCGTTACAATTCCGAAGAAAAAAGACATCGAACGCCTAATAATAGGTATGGCAAAGATGTGGAAAACAGAAAACCTGACTGAGGTCCAAATTGCCTGTAAAAATCGTAGATTAAAGCAGTTGAATGTCGGGTTGACAGGTAAATATTATGAGCGATTCCTTGGCGACTCCAGTGGCTTATTCAATGGCTTAAGTATTGTCGCTTGAATCCCGCTAGTCCTTCCTATTCTAAAATATATATATGTCACCGTAAGATTGTAAAAATCGTTAGTTCATAATCGAACTATTAATATTTTAAACTGACGCAAAATTGCAGTGTACTCTGCGAACAGTATCGCTTAATTTATAATATTGCGTAATATGTAAAATTGTAAACTACAATAGGGTGACCCGGACCACTAATTATGTGACAAAAAAAATGAAATAACTGACATTAAAAATCCTTTATTTAAGTAATTTATAAAAGAAACATTATTATTGTTATTTGGTAATCACTTGTTAGTTTCCTAAAAACGAAATGCTAACGCCTCGAATCCACGCAGCCTTGTCTGCCCTACCCCTAGAGTGTTTTATTTATAGCGTGGAGCCAGAAGCTCGCGAAGGAGATCCTGAATGAAACAAAGGTCGAGTAGGGGAAGTTGAATGAAGGGGCGACGAAGCGAGTCTTCTGACGTAGCCATTTTGATTTGTACTGTACACTACTAGTACTGTGTGGCATTACAAATACAGTTATTTACAAATCAAATGGGCTACGCCAGAAGACTCGCTCCATCGCCCCTTCATTCAGCTTCACCTACTCGACCTTCGTTTCGCTATGGAGGTCGCCGGCTCGCTTCGCTCGTCACCTCTCCTCTACGCACCACTCGGCCTCGTAGGCTCACTTCATTCAGGACCTCCGCGCTTTAAAAAAAAAACGCTCCAGGAGGGCAGACAATACTAAAGTACCCGGCGATATATATTGCACACAATCTTTACAATCTTACTATGATCTTACTAGTTCGTTTATAAACTAACGATTTCCATAATCTTACTGTGACATATATAAAAGGAAAATGTGACTGACTGACTCACTGACACATCTATCAAACCTCTCAAACCACTAGACGGGTCAGGCTGAAATCTGGCATATACATAGCTATTACGACGTAAACATCCGCTAAGAAAGGATTTTTGAAAATTCAATCCCTATGGGGGTAAAATAGGGGGTTGATAAATCGAACTAAATGTGAGCGAAGCCGCGGAAAAAAACTAGAATAATTATAAATGTGTTTCAACAAGTTTTACCTTGTTTCAGTTTTCAAATGGGCCACTAATTTTTCAATATTGGAAAATTTAGTCCCTCAGCTGATTTATACAGTGTACGGGAAAATTTTTAAGGAAGATGCTGATTTTATACTGCCATACGCATACGTGTATCCCTTTGATCCCCTCAAGAACTGGGGGACATATCTCCTGGCTTATTTCTTCCAATGTTACAGCAGTAAGTACTATAGATTTCAAACTATAGGAATAAACTGCACCCAGTTCAAAAAAGTTCAAAGTTCGGAAATCCTTATGCTTCTTTGAATATTAAAAGATGTCCTTACTTCCTTAATTATAAATACGAAAGTGTATTTTTTAGTTGGTTTGTCCTTCAACCACGCAGTAATAGAGCAACGGATCGATGTAATTTTTTGCTTGGGTATAGTTGAGGATCTGGAGTAAGCTACTTTTTATCCCGGCAAAACAGAGTTCCCGCGGGATTTTAAAAACTAAACCCAGCGGACGAAGCCGCGATCATCAGCTAGTTTACAAACTTTTAAAAGCTTATAATTTTAAACTTTTTATCTACTACTTTTTATCCCGGAAAAGCAAACAGTTCCTGCGGGATAGCATCGCTATTTTTTACGCATTTGTCCTTCAAAATACGCGCAATGGAGTTTTAGATTGACGTGCTTTTTTACAAGGGTAAAGTTGAGGACCTGGAAAGTGACATAGGCTACTTTTGTCTCGGGAACAAACATTTGAAAAGAAATCTATAATAAAAAATTCTATTTTTAAAACCGACTTCAATCGCCCGCGCTAATGCAAAGTATCTAATTTATTGTTATTTTTTTAAAAACCGCTCGACTGATTTCGATACAAATTAAATGAGACCACCCGGGAAGTATTCCCTTTGAAACAAAAAAGAATTTTCCAAATCGGTTCAGGCGTCTTCGGAGGAGGAGTAATCGGTGAACAAACATAAAAAAAGATTCCTACGAATTGGGAACCTCCTCCTTTTGAAGTCACAATCAAGTACAAGTCGTAGTAACAACCATACATTCATCCATCCATCCATCCGAACGAAAAAGAATAAAATAATAAACATTAATAAGCCTTAATTAATTATAAATTAAATTAATTAAAACTAATACATAAATAAAAATAATTATTAACTACATATTATACACAAAAAATATAGTAAAAAATAAAACGTTAAAAAATATAGTTAAAAAATATATTTAAAAAACAATATAAAATATAATTATGCTTTAAAGAATATTGTATTAAAAAATAAATTTAAATATAAAACGTTTAAAACGATATTAAAAAAGATAACATATAAATAAGAATAAATTAACTAACAATAAAAAATAATTATGATTAATAATGAATAAAATAATATACATTAGTCTTAATTAATTAATTATTAACTACATATTTTAAATAAAAAATGAAGTAAAAAACAAAACGTTTAATAATATATTAAAAAAAAAACAATGTAAAAACAACAAACAAACTAAATTCTAACTCATCCATCTAACTATACTTATAATAAAACTGTAACTGGACGAATTCTGCTGGTGCTGGGTCCTGCTCACCTAAGGGTACCAAGTATGAACTACGCAGTGGCAAGCTGCCGTAAAAAAAATTGAGCTTCCGTTTTGCTTTTACAAAAACTTCGTACAGTAGCTTTGTATTCTTAGATGACATTAATTTATTCACCTAATTTCACAATCGTTCGATTTGGTTTAGGAATCACCCTCCCCCCATTGTTACACCACTGGGCTACATCATTGAACTCCAGGTACCAATTCCTCATTCTTTATGCTGCTGGGTACCGGCTGAAGAAAATGTCGATTGTGGGTTGCTATTGTAGCTCTATACCACGTAGTACGGACTAGATACTGGCGTAGTGCAACGAAAAAGCAATTTTTAAAAACTTTTTCCACGCGGACGAAGTCGCGGGCATCAGCTAGTATATTATAATGGCGGTATAACGGAACCCTCGGCGCACGAGTTCGACTGGAACTTGACCGGTTTTTTTATAATTTTTTTAACTATGTACTTTTTAATATGATATTATTGGCATGTTTCTAGTGGTCCGTTTGATTGACTATTACCGCGGCGCGCATTCTTTGATCATAATTTTAACCTCGCAAATTAGTACGGAATTTGCTCTTTTACGGGAGGATATTAAAAATGCTACACCGATGCGAAACAGAAACAAAATAACGCAAGAGCCGATTGTGGATGAAAATATGACAATTGAAGCAATGGTAAAAAATCATCAAGAATTAATAAAGTAAGTAATATTAAAGGGCTAGAGGTAGAGTAATAGGTAACTGGTAATAGAATATTCAGATCATATATTTACTATTATTCAGATCAATATTATTCATTATAGAAGACAAACCTAAAATAGTCAGAAAAGATAAGCGATAGAAAGAGAGATCACTCCTAGGTAAATAATATTGGTGTGAAAGTTGGAGAACATGGGAAAAGCTCAGGACTCACCTGAAGTCTTCTTGCCTTGGATAGCTCCCTGCACTGGTTCCAGAATTCACCACCATAGGCAATTTTGTTTTGCGGTAAAAAGTTTATATGCGCGTGACTGACCCGAGTATTAGAGGTAGGTAAAAACATAGGCGTAACCGAGGACACTGAAGGGTTTTGAAATCTGAAGACGTTGATTTTGCTGTCTACTTTCTCCTGAGGTATAGGACAAGGATGGGAGATGGAACATTATCCTCCAGGCTGAAGGAATATGCCTTCAGAAAGCAACAAAGCTTTTAAAGCTTTTATAAATAACTAAACAAATAGTACAAAAGTGTTATTAACTTATGTCTAAATAGAATGAAGGAAAACTAGAATTATATAGCAGCGTTGTTAAAATGTAGCGAAATTTATTGAAGCGGTAGAGGGCAAAGCCAAACCAACAGGTCTGACGTAAGAACCTGCGAGCGTTTTAACTTTAGTGACGGATGATTCCGTTCTTACCGGGATAAACTTCTTGGACTTCCCAAAGGCCAGTTAAGATACTGTTTAAGGACTGAATCGCTAGATAACTCGCGCATTTGATCATATAAAAGCTTTGTAGGTATTTTCTTAAAATAAGATTGTTGTTTAGCTTCTAGCATGCGAATTTCAATTTGAAAATCGTTTTTGACTTTTTGTCAGTAATTTTTACTCAAGTGAATGTAAGGGCGTGGCTCAACAGTATGGCGTCGAGACGTGTATTAGTATGGCGGCGTGTGTATGAAATGTTATGAGATAAGCGTCAAATATAGCGGAATGTATGCGTAATGGAGAAATATATTATACTTGTATAGCGGGATATAGGGAATATCCAGGAGAGAGGATCAAGGATCCGGCTCGAAGGACCAAGCAATATGGTGTGAAAGTTGGAGAACACGGGAAAAACTCAGGACTCACTGGACTCACTGAACAGGTTCGAAAATTTTTCAGCAATGCATATTATGGTGGTGAATTCTGGAACCTTGCCTTGTGCCTGTCAATGCCTTCGACAGCTCCTTGCACGGGTTCCAGAATTCACCACCATATGCATTGCTGAAAAATTTTCGACCTTCCTCTGATTTTTCCTCAAAAGTCCTACGGCAAAAGCACTGTTATACTTTTTGTAAAACGTTAATTAACCTACAATTTTGATTATACAAACATGTTTTTATGTCAATTCGTTACCGAGATATGGCGCTTCGAAAAAAAGGTCAATTTTCAAAATTCGCTAAAAATGACAAAACATGCAAAATTCTACCTTATTTTTTCTGTTATACCCGAATTATGATAAAATGTTGTTGTAATTATGGTTCCTGGTTACAATCACCAACTTTAATCCCGCTTGCTGGGCCGGGATTTTCAGATATGGCCAAATTCTGGTGTATTACATAATTTGTTTTGAAAAGAGCAACGGCTGAGTTTCTAGCCGGCTCTTCTCAGCAGAATCCATAGAAACAGGAAGACTAGTCGTAATTTCTAGTTCCATGACTTCTAAATAGTCTGTCTGTCTGTCCGTCCGTCTGCGGTTTAGCTCAGAGACTATTGGTTCTAGAAATCTGTAATTTGTCTAGGGTATACGTAAATATCAATCACGCCGACAAAGTGGTGAAATAAAATTTTGAAAAATATTTTTGTTTAGGGTACCTCCCCTACATGTAAAGTGGGGATGAATTTTTTTTCTCTATTATCCCATAGTGTGGGGTGTCGTTGAATAGGTCTTTCAAAAATATTGTGGGTGTGGGAGCACCATTTTTCAATTCAGGAATCCGTTTGTGAAATATGATATTTTAAAGTGCTAAATTTTATTAGAGTCAAGTGTCCCCCCACTCTGCCAGCTAAATAGTTGTATATAGGATACAAGAAAAAATTCACAGCAGTAGTATATATAATGAATTTTAAAGGAAAACTATCACGGCTAAGTAGGGTTCATTAGTTAAGGAGTTATATCTGTTTTTTCTAAGTTAGGTATTACACGTAGTGTAAGTTGTATATTTTGTAGTATATTATAGTATTTAAACTATGGAACTCAAAATGTATTCAATATTCATAAATAAAATAAAAGCACTATCCTAGGTCAGCAATAATATTTGAGACTTTCAACTACGGAACCCTACACTGCGCGTGGCCCGACACGCCTTGGCCGGTTTTTATTTCTATTAACCGTATTTCAGTTCGGTCTCCGTTGCGTTATTTTATGTATGTTCACCGATTACTCGAAGACGCCTGAACCGATTTGGAGAATTCTATTTTGTTTGAAAGGGTACACTTCCCAGGTGGTCCCATTTATGACATCAAATTAATTTATTTTATTTACATCATTGTGTAAGTGCTAGATTTTGTATTTTTGTAGATTTTGTAATTTTGTTTCATAACTCTTTTAACTCTTCTAACCTTTTTAGGGTTCCGTAGTAAACAAGGAACCCTTATAGTTTCGCCATGTCCGTCCGTCTGTCCGTCTGTCCGTCTGTCCGTCCGCGGTTTAGCTCAGAGACTATTGGTACTAGAAATCTGTAATTTGACAAGGGTATAAATATCAAACACGCCGATAAAGTCGTGAAATAAAATTCTGAAAAATATTTTTTATTCTGAAAAATATTTGGACCAACAACGTGACACGTAATTTATATATATTAAGTTTATATCTTTTGGTAATATTTTATTCATGTTTCAGGCTGGCGCAGTTATTGAATCATATTTTCAATCCAATGATATTCATCGACTTGTGCTTCTTTGCTGTGATAGCATGTTTTTTCTCCGTTAGCTTTATGGTAAGAATAGAATAGAATAGAATAGAATAGAATAGAATAGAATAGAATAGAAATATTTTTTATTCAAATAAACTTTTACAAGTGCTTTTGAATAGTCAATGAATCTACCACTGGTTCGGAATGCCTTTCCTGCCGAGAAGAACCAGCAAGAAACTTGGCGGTTGCTCTTTTCAAAACAGATTTACAATACAGTAAATACTATGCTATATATGCAGTGTTTCCACAATGAGGAAAGTTCCAAAAATGCATACAGACTAACTTCTATCTTAAGATGGGCAGACATAAAGTAGCCCCATTCCCGCCGGTGGCACCCGTTCACGAGCATGACGCATGACCCAGCCATTGCTTCGCTCAACCATATTTGAGGGAACGTAACAACCCGCATCACACGACACCACCACAGAAATGTTTAAAGAGTGCGTGACATACTTATGCTACCCATGTCAAGGCATCAAACTGAAAACTAATATTCAAATGCTAATTTTAAGACATCACTTAGACACAAATAAAGTAGAAACACTGAATAGCACAGGATAATTTTGTTACACAGGTTGATTATTACTGTCTCATGAATCGCTGGAGCGAGTTATATCCACGCTTTTTTGTCATTAATATAGTCTTCAATTGTATAATATGCTTTTTCCATGAGAGAAGTTTTAATTGCTTTCTTAAACTTGTGTAAAGGCAAGTCTAAGATCGACTGTGGAATTTTATTATAGAACGTCACGCCCATTCCCACAAATGTCTTTCGGACCCTCTGGAGGCGCAGTCGAGGAATCACGAGCCTATTTGGATCTCTAACCTGCCTATCGTGTAAATCACCCTTTTTTTTGTAACTTAAAATATTTTGTCTGACAAATATTATGTTGTTATAAATATATTGTGAAGCTACTGTCAGAATGCCTATTTCCTTAAATTTTTCTCGAAGGGAATCCCGCGGTTTTAAATTGTAGATTGCGCGAATTGCCCTCTTCTGCAATACAAAAATTTTTCCAATGTCGGCTGCTTTACCCCATAGTAAGATTCCGTATGACATAATACTATGGAAATATGCAAAATAAACAATTTTTGCAGTTTCTATGTCAGTTAACTGTCGAATCTTCCTAACAGCGTAAGCAGCAGAGCTAAGCCTGCCAGCAAGTGTTGTTATATGGGTGCCCCACTGTAGCTTAGAATCCAGGGTTAATCCCAAGAACACTGTGGAGTCCTCAGTTTTCAAAGGTTCATTATTTATCTTTAGATTATTACTGACAGCTCTGGTGTTAGGCAATAAAAACTCAACACACTTGGTTTTTTTAGCATTTAAAAGTAAATTATTTGCCGTAAACCATTCAGAAACTTGAGATAATGCATTATTTACATCGTCAAAATTGTCTTTTTTCCTATCGAATTTGAAAATCAAAGACGTATCATCAGCAAATAGTACAATATCGCAAGTATTTTGGACAAAATGTGGTAAATCATTTATGTAAATCAAAAACATGAATGGACCTAGAATAGAACCCTGGGGTACACCCATTACTGAGGCTGATCCGGATGATTTTACGTCATTGACACATACTCTCTGAACACGATCACTGAGATAAGACGCAATGAGACTAAGTGCAAAACCTTTAATACCATAGTGGCTCAGTTTAAGCAAAAGGGTCTCGTGATCAACGCAATCAAATGCTTTTGATAAATCACAGAAAATACCAATGGCATTCTGTGAGTTCTTCCATGCATCGAATATGTGTTGTAACAGCTTTGCGGCTGCATCGGTTGTTGATCGACCCTTAGTAAAACCATACTGCTCAGGGTGAAGAAGTCCATTTAAATTAAAGTGTAGAAGCAGTTGGTTGAGCATTATTTTTTCGAATATCTTGCTGAGGGTTGGCAAAATTGAAATTGGTCTGTAGTTATTCGGGTCACTTTTGTCTCCCGATTTAAAAAGAGGTATTAGTTTACTACATTTCATAAGGTCTGGAAAAGATCCAGAATCAACTGATTTATTAAAAATTAAGGCAAGATATGGCGCAATAATATCAATTATACTGTGGATTATTTTAACTGAAATTCCCCATAGATCTCCCGTTTTTTTATTTTGTAAAGCTTTAAATATTTTGATAATATCATATGGGGTAACGTGTTCAATCATACCTAATAATTCATACAGTTTTTGCAATTCACGAAGGCGAGTGAGCTTTACTCGTGGTTACTTCGTGTACATGCACATTGCATAAGTGTGCGTGCCTGTCAAAGCCGAGGTGGGAGCGGGCAGGCGCGATCATTGTGCTCGCTCACACTTATACAGATACGACACACACACAACCATAAATCAGTCGCCCTGGTGAATTGCAAGAACTATACAACACTTAAACCAAATGATAAAAATATTTAGGGCCGATTTTACCAACCAAACTAAACGCGATTAGTTTACGCTAAACTTGGTTTAGGCGCTTAACTGAGTTTAAGGTTATAGTTTGCATTTCACCAACGACAACTAGACTCAGTTAAAGCTAAACGCGGTTTAAATTGTTAACACCCAATTTTCGCCGTTTAACTTCTTTAAACGAGTTTAAAGAGCAAGTGTAGTTAGCGGCAAAATTGGGGTCTCTTTTTCTTTGTAAAGTAGACATTTTGGTACAAAATAAATTAGAAAACAAATTAACTAACACAGAAACTCTTGAAAAACATTGAATTTTGCTTAACTACTTTCATACTTTCGTCTATAATCATGACAACACATTATGTAAACTTAGTTTTACTAAAAGCGATTAGTATAGAGCTGATGAAATCGGTTGGTCAAATTGTACGTTTAAAGTCAGTTAAGCTAAATTTTATTAAATTAGCTTTCTATAGCGAATGGTGAAATCCTTCGAAATAGAAAATTGTGAATTCCTTTCCTTTCGTAATATATTTAGATAATAGATTATGGATCATGTAATAATTTCATACATTAATATGTTTCTGTGTTCATTTTAAGGTATCGCATGATGTCGTAGATAATTTAAAAAGAGGTATTAGTTTACTACATTTCATAAGGTCTGGAAAAGATCCAGAATCAACTGATTTATTAAAAATTAAGGCAAGATATGGCGCAATAATATCAATTATACTGTGGATTATTTTAACTGAAATTCCCCATAGATCTCCCGTTTTTTTATTTTGTAAAGCTTTAAATATTTTGATAATATCATATGGGGTAACGTGTTCAATCATACCTAATAATTCATACAGTTTTTGCAATTCACGAAGGCGATTAATGTTTTGCTACTACAGTGAAATGCTGAAAGAGGAGGTAAGCTATCAATTGACTATGCAAAAAATCGGCCAAGTGCGAGTCGGGCCTCGCTCTTTTAGGGTTCCGTTAAAAAAATTAAATTAAAAAATTTCCATCTACCCACCTACCCATTTTAATTTAATTTTTTTAATTTAATTTAATTTTTATTATTTGTTGTTATAGCGGCAATAGAAATACATAATATGTGAAAATTTCATCTGTCTATCTATTACGGTTTACGAGATACAGCCCGCTGACAGACGGACGGACGGACGGACGGACAGCGTAGGCTTAGTAATAGGGTCCCGTTGGTACCCTTTGGGTACGGAACCCTAAAAATTGTATGGACGCTGAAGTACGCGCGCGCATGCACAGGCGACGAAAGGGTGGGCGGTGGTCAGAGGGATCGCGGGCAGCGCGCGGCGCGGTTTTTTCTCTGCGTCTCAGAAACGCAACTGCATCTTACAATAGCTTTTTTTAAGTTGGTTATTGCTCCTGTATGCTCGTTTTATAATTGTATACTACTAAACTGGTATCCAAAACAATTCACTAAAAATAAATTACTCTAACTCGATTTTCATGAAAACCCCAAACTTTCGGCGGATAACGCTATAGTAAAAAATCATCAGACTCCGTGATGTGGGTTTGAAATCTGTTGGTGGCTTTGAGTATATAATATTGGTTATATACTCAAAGGTTGGTGGGGACGCTCTTTTGCATAGTCATTTGTATTCTAATTTTGTTCCCATTATAATAAGTTTTTGGTTTGTTTGTTTGAACGCGCTAAATCTCTCGAACTACCAGTCGAATTTAAAAAAATCGGAAGAAAGAAAGTAAGAAAAATTTCTAGCGAAAACGAAGTAGGTAGGTAATAGCGAGGTCCGAACCGAAGGCTTCCGGATAGCTTTTTATTCCTGAAAATCAAAGAGGTCAAACGGCATTATTAACAACCAAATCCACGTCGACGTTGTTGCGCGCCTCGGCTAGTATTATAACAGTTCTATCTGGGAGCTACAGGTATGTTGGTAAGAAAATCATCATCATCAACATAATCATCATCATCATCATAATATTATATATTTCAGAGTGCGGGAATAGCAGAATCTGCGTATGAAAACCCATGGTACGAAGGAGGCACGCACTATCAGAAAACCATTAAATTTATGATCATGAGGTAAATAACCCACACTTATGTAACGCGCATCTGTGTAAAAATGGACAAAGTTTACTATAATCGCGTTAGTATAAGCTGTAGGGTTAGTACAAGATTGGATAGTTAACTATGAATAGTAAACTAGTGGTTCGCCCCGAACTGAGACCTCGCGGTATCCCATAATTCCCATAAGGTAGTTTTAACTATATTATATTGTAATTAAAACGCGCCGAATCTGATGACGTCAATCGTCATCTGCTTTCGTGGATGGGATGCGTATTTACAATATTAAAGACAGCGCCATCTAGTAACAGTATAGTGAAGTTTTGTTAAAAACATTGATGCCCATTAAAACTCAAATAATTTCGTTTCTTTATAATATTTATCTAATCTTAGTGTTTGTTGTTCAAGTACAGAATATAACTCAAATTATGTGTAAGTTTCAAGTTTTAAAACAAAGTGATTTTAGAGATCTAGCCTCGAATACAATCTCCACTTTGAAAGCCCCCATTTCGTATGGGAGCCCCCCTGAAATAAAGATTTTTATAACTTTTTAAGCCATTTTCGGCTGGAGGCCATCGGTTTACATATCATATCTAAAATTGAAGTAATTACGTTCAGTAATTCAGAAGTTATAAGGTTCTGACAGACGGACGGACGGACAAGTGCAAATCGCTCTAGTAAACTCAGAGACCTTCGCTTCGCTCGGTCGACTATGACATTACTATCAAAGTAAAATAAACCATAACAATTGAGTTAGAGCTCAATTTCGTGTATGTATTCTTTTACGCTTACGTAACGAAAATGCTCCAAATTAAAATCGTCTGTATTGAATTTGTGACTTTAAATCGATACCACTATGGTTCATTTTACTTTGATGCTAATGTCACAGTTAACGGCGGGATCTTCGACATCGACCTATTTTTGATTGAATCGTAAACAATGAAATATTCTTTGTTTTGATCGGTTAAAAATATATGTTGTAGTTTAATATATGTTCTTAATTCTTTTATGGTTCAAAACTCTATGTTTACAACTTCACCCGATCAAAAATAATTTCGAAAACAGTGTAATTTTTATCGTTTTTCAGGTCGTGTTCATAGAATATTAAAGTTAGACTAAAAAAACATTTTTCACAAAATAGGTAAACCCTTTTAGAAGATTCTTTTATGGTTAATTTTTCTCTAAAAAATTTGTTTTTTTTTTTAATCACGACGTTTTTACTTTATATATAACAAAGTGGCTCGTGCGCCTCACTCCAGTAGCCCGCAAAGTATCATCGAGGTAGGACGTATCGCTTTCGCTGGCTCGCTACGATCAGTCAAGAAAAAGTGGCTGCCATTTTTTTTTGTTATTGGACTGATTTCTTTCAAAATTGATATCTGGGGTTCCCAGTGGTTATAAAAGGTATCCATCGTCAAAATAAGAAAAAGTGGCGGCCATTTTTTTTTGTTATTGAACCAATTTCTTTCAAAATTTATATCTGGGGTTCCCAGTGCTATTAAAAAAGGTAACCATCGTCAAAATAAGAAAAAAAGGCGGCCATTTTCGTTTTTTTTTTAATTGGACCGATTTCTTTAAAAATTGATATCTGGTGTTTCCAGTGCTAATAAAAGAGGTATCCATCGTCAAAATGAGAAAAAGTGGTGGCCATATTCTTTTTTCTTTTATGGGACCGATTTTTATCCTCAGATATCAATTTTGAAAGAAATCGGTCCGATAACAAGAAAAAAAATGGCCACCACTTTATCTTATTTTGACGATGGTTACCTTTTTTATTAGCACTGGGAACCCCAGATATCAATTTTGAAAGAAATCGGTCCAACGACAAAAAAGAGAAAATGGCCGAAATTTTGGCAACGGTTACCTATTTTATAAGTACAGGGAACCCCAGATATCGAGTTTGAAAGAAATCGGTCCAATAACAAAGAAAATGGCTAAGGAACTTCGTCCCAAATAGGTTGGGGATTTTTTCCCATTTTTCTAATTTTGACATCGGTTACCATACCACTGCTATGAGCACGGGGATCCTCATATATCGATTTTTAAATAAATCGATCCCATAAAAAGAAAAAAGAATATGGCCACCACTTTTTCTAATTTTGACGATGTTTACCGCTTTTATGAGTACAAGGGTCCCTAGACCAGCACAGGATCCCCAGATATGGATTTTGAAAGATATCGGTCCAATAACAAAAAAGAGAAAATGGCCGCCATTTTGGCAACGGTTAACTATTTTATAAGCACAGAGAACCCCAGGTATCGAGTTTGAAAGTAATAACTAATAACAAAAAAAAAACAAAAAAAAATAAGTACGTAAATGTACCTATGTACGTAATATGTAAAATAACAATCAAATTGAATACCTTATCTTATAAATGATTCATAAAACTTAGAACTGTCCCTACTGTTAGGTACAATAAAGTTATTTAATCTATGATGTAAAATTTGCACAGCGGCGAGGTGAGCGAGTTTATTTGAAAAGCGCCTACTGCATCTCACCGCGCGGACACTGAGGTAGCTCTAAATGCCTACTGCGCCCGGAGATCGTGCCCTTAACTATTACGATCAAGCGAATTACTTATAACTCGGACTAACCACACTGAGCTCTCTCAAGTCTCAGGCTGAGGTCTGTAGATTGTAATTCGTATTCTGGCTCTGCTCAAGACTTAATATTGAGTTAAAATGAGACACAAATATGTTCCGACGTAAATCTGTCTCGTTTTAACTCAGTCTTGACTCTTGAGTCTGAGCTGAGTGAGAGTGCCATCTATAACTCTTATCCTCAGTTAAAATGAATTGTTGCAGCAAAAGAGACTAGCAATGCTACCCCAGAGCCTAGTGGTTAGAACTGCGATTTCTTATTCAGGAAGGTCGTGGGTCGCGGGTTCGAACCCGGGCTATGACTTTGCGGAGTTATGTGCGTTTATAATCATTTAATATCACATGCTTCAACGGTGAAGGAAAAGATCGCGAGGAAACCTACACGCCTGAGAGGTTCTTGTGTAAAGTCTGCCCATTTGTGTTGGGCCAGCGTGGTGGACTAAGGTCCATGACCGTTATATGAGAGGAGACTTGCGCTCAGTAATGAGCCGTTGATGGGTTGCTGATGGTTCTAAGATACGAGTATAAATATCCGTCAATCACATTGAAAAGATTATAGTTAGGTTCATGATACAATTACAACCTTTCATTTTGTATGTAAAAGTAATATTAAACCTAATAATTGTATAGTTTGGGTCAGTCATTGGTCAATAAATTTAAGGAGAGTGCTGTCGCCTAAAATACAGGTTTTTACCTTGTTTAGGGACAGTAGATTTTCTGAATTTACCTAAAATACTACACAGTGACTAAATAGTCTTAAGACTAAATCTATATTTAGTGTTAATTAAGTTTTGTCATATTTGGTACTTTTTTCTCTGTATATTATGTTACAAGCTAAATAAATAAAATAAAAAAATAAAAAAATTATACTGACTTGTTGGAACGAAGTTCCTTACCGGACGGTACGGTCTGGGCGGATGGGAGCTAGCCGAAAAAAAGTGTAAGAATTTTTCCGTCACGACCCTTGTGTGTTGCCTTCGTTTAGTACACACGTTCCGTCATAGCTTTGGTGGCGTAGCGGCCAAACGAAGGAGTGAAATTATCGGTTCGGGGGTTCGAATCCTGAGTTCAGATTATTGTTTTTTATTTTATTTATTTTTATTATCAAAAGGAACTTTGTTCCAAACGAGTGTTCCACGACACTCAACGCATTTTTTTTTCTTACCGTACTTTTTTTGACACAGGGCTCAACGTCCCTGCCATGTCACATCTCTGAACTATGTACCAATATCTCTCAACACCTTTACCAAGGTAAATTGAGTTCTTTTTTACAAGCTTTTATTTAACTTGCAATATAACATTATGAATGTTAGGTATGTTTCTTAAAGTCAAAGATGGATTACCAATTCCCCGTTTCCGATTGATGACTGACGAATAAAAGCTTGTTTTTTAAAAATAAATATTTTTAATTTAATTTTTTTTTCTTCTTCTTTATCAACCTATAGACGTCCACTGCTGGACAAAGGTCTCCTGCATGGACTTCCACATGCTTCGGTCTTGCGCCGCTTGAATCCAGCGGCTCCCTGCGACTCGTTTGATGTCGTCGGTCCACCTGGTGGGGGGCCTGCCAACACTGCGTTTCCCGGTGCGGGGTCGCCATTCCAACACCTTGGGACCCCAACGACCATCAGCTCTTCGAACTATGTGCCCCGCCCATTTCCACTTCATACTCGCGACACGCTGAGCTATGTCGGTGACTTTGGTTCTTCTACAAATCTCCTCATTTCTGATTTGATCTCGCAGGGATACACCGAGCATAGCTCTCTCCATCGCTCGCTGGGCGATCCTGAGCCTTCTTATGAGTCCCATAGTTAGCGACCATGTCTCGGATCCGTAAGTCATCACTGGCAACACGCACTGTTCGAAGACTTGAGTCTTCAGGCACTGAGGGATTTTGGACGAGAAGACATCTCGGAGCTTCCCGAACGCTGCCCAGCCGAGTTGGATTCGGCGGTTAATCTCTTTCTCGAAATTGGACCTACCTAGCTGGACTGTATGTCCCAGGTATATATACTCGTCTACAATTTCGAGCGCAGAGTTCTCAACGATTACTGGGTGGAGCGGAGCATGAGCATTGGACATGATTTTCGTCTTGCTCATGTTCATTTTCAGGCCCACCTGTTGAGAAACCCTGCTGAGATCATTGAGCATTGTATTGAGATCTCTCAGAGTCTCTGCCATGACTACTATGTCATCGGCAAATCGCAGGTGAGTGATGTACTCGCCGTTTATGTTGATGCCAAGTCCGTTCCAATCCAGAAGCTTAAAGACGTCCTCCAACGCAGCGGTAAATAGCTTCGGGGAGATTACATCTCCTTGTCGCACTCCACGCTGCAAGTGGATTGGTCTCGTAGTCTGGTCCTGTATACGTACTGACATAGTGGCGTTTTCGTACAAGCACTTCAACACTTGGATATACCGGTAGTCAATCCGGTATCTCTGCAGCGACCTCAATACAGCCCAAGTTTCCACCGAATCAAAGGCTTTCTCATAGTCCACAAACGCTAAGCAAAGTGGCCGGTTATACTCTTCCGTCTTCTGTATAACCTGCCGCAGCGTATGAATGTGATCTATGGTACCAAAGCATTTTCGGAATCCGGCTTGTTCGGGAGGCTGGAAGTCGTCAAACCTACGAGTGAGACGATTCGTAATGACTCTCGAGAACAACTTGTAAACATGACTCAGCAGCGAGATGGGTCTATAATTCTTCAGCAAGGTATTATCACCCTTTTTGAAGAACAGGACCACCACGCTCCTGTGCCATGCTTCCGGCGTTATACCCTCTTGAATGACGGAATTGAACAATCGCTGAAAGATCTTAAGTACCGGTTTTCCACCCGCTTTCAGGAGTTCCGCAGTGATTCCGTCATCACCTGGCGCCTTGTTGTTCTTGAGCTGTTTGAGAGCCATTCTAATCTCGTATAGGCTGACGTCCGGGATATCTTCGGTATAGTGTCGGGTCAGTTTGGCTCTGGGATCTTTGGCCAAATCCTCAACAGGTTTTTGTGTCGTGGTATATAACTGCCCATAGAACTTCTCGACCTCTCCCAAAATCTCAGGTCGAGAAGAGACAAGACGACCGTCATTAGTTTTAAGCCGTGTCAGCTGGCTCTGTCCAATAGACAGATCTCTCGCGAACACTTTTGAGCCTTTGTTCCGCTCGATGGTATCTTTAATACACTTTGTATTAAAGACCCGAAGGTCGCGAGTTTGTGCCCTAGAGATCTGCCTATTAATCCGCCGGTAGGCAGCCGCGTCTACCGATGACTGCAGCCTCATCTCTTGTCTCTCCTCCATGAGCTTGAGAGTATGGTCAGAGAACTTTTCGGTTCTTTTCCTGCGATGGGTCTTAAAGAACTTAGACCCCACAGTATGGACAGTTCCCACGAACCTGTTGTTTAGATCGTCCACAGAAACGCAGTCTGCTAGGCAATCGAATCGGTTCTGCAGTTCGAGTTGGAAGTTTTCGGGGTTTTGGATATGAGCACGAGAGGGTCGGAGAGTTGACTTCACCAGTCTAGCCCTTTCCAGCTTCACATTAATATTCAATGTGCCTCTTACCATACGGTGATCGCTCCCGGTTTTCACCCTGTTGATCACAGAGACATCATTGAATATATGGCGCTAATTTTTTTTATACACATATTATACTTAAATAGCGAGCAAACGAGCAGGCGAATTGCCTGATGTTGAGTGATTACCGCCGCCCATGAACATTTGGATCACCAGATATAGCACCAATACGTTGCCGGCTTTTTAGGAATTTGTTGGTCCGCCCTTGAAAAGCCATACCCCAAGTGGGAACGCCGTCGAAGCGTTTAATTGGTTCCACAGTTTAGAATTGCCTGAAAAAAAACGAGTGTGCTTTAGACCACACGACTGAACTAAAACTTACGAAACGCAACTGGCTATGAGAGAAAGAGAGAAAGAAAATGTGTGCTCGCACCTCTCTCTCTTGCCTCTACATTAATATACGAAACGTAACTCTCTCTCTTTCTATCTATCTCCCTCTCAACTTCCGTTCGCCTCGCCCGATCACACTTTTCGTAACGCATTCACCAGCTTACTCCCCAAGTCAAGCGTGCGTGAAGAAGTTTTACTTCAAAAACTGGCACGGGTTGTCTAAGTGAAGTTCTTGCAAGAAGTTTGCAACAAGAATTTCTTATTATTATTGCAGAAAATTGTATTTGCAAAATTTATTCATGTAAAAACAATAAAATTAATCTACTTACAGATAGTCACCACTACGTGGTCTTACTTCTCTTTAGCTATGGCAGTTTTCGACGATAATAATTGAAACCAAGTTGCTCAAGAGTTCGAGAAGATGCACCATATATCGTACTTTTTAATTTTTTTTTAGATAAATTTACTATCAAAAAATATTTAGTGATATTCGGGCTTGGTGTAAACATAAACTCGTTCAAGTTTTTCCGTACACCATCGTCACCGAAATTATGTACAAGAAAGTAATAAATTTTATTCTATGTACATCATAATTAAGCAAGTATGAGTAACGGCACTATATGTCTACAGTTAAATTGTAGTTAGTTTTTTTTTGTCATACAATAAAAAATGGCACGAGCTTTTACACCTAGTACTTAATTTGGGTTTTTTATTATCCTTATCTTTATGTTAAGCTTAATGATATCATGAATTCTTGATATTTCTTGGATGATCTAAGCGAGTAATTAATCTAAGGATCTAAGATTGAAAGCACAGATATAGGTTTGTCAGGAACATGGTTTAATTGTCAGATTCATGTTTAAAATTGATAAAGACTTTAAGAAATGATAAAGATGTCGTCATTTTGTTTATTGAAATTAGTTTAATTGAATCGACATTTGTCAATGTTGACAGTGTTGGCACGCCATCTTGCGCGCCATCTTGGAATATTAGTATAAATGCAGCTATTTTGACGATGCGAGTGCAGTCTCGGCCAGTCTCTCATCCGACTAATACATCCGTTCGTGTCTAGGTCATTGTGTTTGATTGAGGGATTGCGATAGCAATCGCGCCCTAATCGAATAAATATTGCCAGTGCGCTTAAGATTAATGTAATTGATTAATTAATGTTCAGATGTTTTTGATAACCACCCTCACGTTCAGATGGTGTTTGTCTGTCGTGTTGGTGGTTAAATAGATTAGATGTGAGGAAAGGGGCCGTTATGGGGATGGAGGAGACGGCTATAGGTAGGGTTTAAGCGTTTTAAGAGAATAAATAAGTATTCTCTTAAGGCATGATTAGTTTGTGAGCAATAGGCTTTGAGTGGCTCGGTTTTAAAGAGTAAAGTGTCGATATTTGCGACAGGTTTAACAATCTATACATCCGGTACCGGTACCCATACTATATATATCCGGTACCCAGTAGTTGGTCGACGATGGGTGGAGATGATGATGATGATAAAATGTAAGTCTTCTTACCGGATCCGGTACCCAGTACTTGGTCGATGATGGGTGGAGATAATGATGATAAAAAGTAGTTCCTCTTACCGGATCCGGTACCTAGTAGTTGGTCGACGATGGGTGGAGCTGAAAATGATGATAAAATGTCGGTCTTCTTACCGGATCCGGTACCCAGTAGTTAGTCGACAATGGTTGGAGATGATGATGATGATGATGATGATAAAATGTAGGTTTTTTTACCGGATCCGGTACCCAGTAGTCGGTCGACGATGGTTAGAGATGATGATGATGACAAAATGTAGGTCTTCTTAACGGATCCGGTACCCAGTAGTTGGTCGACGACGGGTGGAGATGATGATGATGATGATAAAATGTTGATCTTCTTACCGGATCCGGTACCCCGTAGTTGGTCGACGATGCTGGTTGGAGATGATGATGATGATAAAATGTAGGTCTTTTAATCGGATCCGGTACCCAGTAGTTGGTCGAAGATGGGCGGAGATGATGATGATAAATACTAAAATACATAACTACTAAAAATTAATAAAAAAATGACACTAGTCCTCCCAACCGTTTCTGGTAACGGCGATCTGCGCGGGAGATATTGTGGTGCACAGATGTGTGTGCAAACACATGTGTACTCTCTATTCCCTCACTCTTATAGTCTGATGGTATGGAAATTCGAGACGACTGGAGTTAATTTCCTAAAAAAAAAGTGTGTGTCAGCTCCGGCCTCCGACGCACGACTGGAGTTTACGCGCGACGCTATATCCTCTATGCGCGCGACTCGGGTCCGAGCGCGCCCCGACCGACTTTCGCTTCGGGGACCCGATCGCTACGCGCTCGGCTACCCGAAGCGAAAGCTCTTTCGCACGAAAACCAACCTTATTTACTCAACGTTAGGGTAGAAATTTCAACGTTGTGAAAAACGTAACGAGGTCATTGATAAATTGATTTTACTGCCCGGATTTTTCTCATACCGGGCTGCTAAAATCGATTCTTAAGGAGTAAACTCCAATTAGTAGCTAAGTGTGTTGCTATCTTACTTCAGAATCCGATCCATCGCTTCTCAGCCGATAGTTTGCAGTTTCGCAGTAGTATTACCAAATCCTATTTACCCAATACATTTTCCACTCTGCGAAGCGGCCGGGGTAAATATGAGACTGCATGGGAATGTTTACCACTCGTGTTTCACGCTCATTCCCAGTCGTCTTAACTCGTGACACAGGGAATTCTAAACGCATCTATCGAGTGATTTATTTACTGTGAACGTGCATGTCGGCGTAGGTATCCTCGTCGGCAACAAAGTCAGACATATTTGTTGCGCAACGAGAATAGGTAGCGTGGAAACATCACTTTATTACAAGTAGGATGTTTATTCTTCGAACAAAGTACCCTCAAAAGCCCCCCTTTTACATTTATTAGCCATGGTCAAGAAGCGGGAATTGTTACTCAAAAACTAATCAGGTTTTAAGAGAACGCATCTCTTAAAACGCTGAAACCCTACCTAAAGCCATCTCCAACCAACCCTATAACGGCCCCTAAACCTCACATCTAATCAATTTAACGACAACACGACAGACAAACCACCATCTGAACGTGAGGGTAGTTATGAAAAATATCAAAGTATTAATTAATCAAACCAACATCTGAACGTGAGGGTAGTTATCAAAAATATCAAAATATTAATTTATCATTTACACTTTACAGTAACCTAAGCGTACAGACAATATTTATTCGATTAGGGAGCGATTGCTATCGCATATCGCAATCTCTCTATAAAATAGAACAACCTAGACGCGAAAGCATCTACTAGTTGTATTGAGTCTCTGGGCAGAGACTCAATTCGTATCGTCGAAACAGCCGTTTTATACTAATATTTCAAGATGGCGTACCCGCGCTGTCAAAGTCAAATGTTAATTTGATCGACCGAGCGAAGCGAAGGTCTCTGAGTTTACTTGAGTGAATTTGCACTTGTCCGTCCGTCCGTCCGTCCGTCCGTCCGTCTGTCAGAGCCTTATAACTTCTGAATTACTGAACGTAATTACTTCAATTTTAGATATGATATGTAAACCGATGGCCTCCAGCCGAAAATGGCTTAAAAAGTTATAAAAATCTTTATTTCAGGGGGGCTCTCATAGAAGCGAATGCGAAGTAAAATATTTTTTTTTGCATTTCATAGGGTTGCAGTACCTCATTTTAAAGATAATTTTGAACAGAGCACAAAAGTATTTTTTTTTATTTTTTTCCTAAAATTGACGAAATGGGGGGCTTTCAAAGTGGAGATTTTATTCGAGGCTAGATCTCTAAAACCACTTTTTTTTTAAACTTGAAACTTACACATAATTTCACATATATTCTGTACTTGAACAACAAATACTAAGATTAGATAAATATTATAAAGAAACGAATTTATTTAAGTTTTAATGGGCATCAATGTTTTTAACAAAACTTCACTATACTGTTAATAGATGGCGCTGTCTTTAATATTGTAAATACGCATCCCATCCACGAAAGCAGATGACGATTGACGTCATCAGATTCGGCGCGCTTTAATTACAATAATTATAGTTAAAACTACCTTATGGGAATTATGGGATACCGCGAGGTCTCAGTTCGGGGCGAACCACTAGTTAAACTAATTTCAATTAATAAAAGGATACGGAAATCAAAACAATAATCTTAATGAATTAATATAAATTAAACGGAAATCAATTGCACCCACATGCACTTTGTGGCTTGACTGTGGTAAATTTACGATTCATGAGTATACATTATACTTGTGCCGTGTGCGGTTCTCTCTGGGTATCATAGGATTCATAGGACCAGCAATGCCGTGAAAATGCAAGACATACTATAGCAAACCGCAAGTCCGGGACCACAGATCTCGGATTTGTGCTCTTGCTTGCTGTTCGAACAGTGCTGTGGCATGTGGCGGTTGCAACCTCCATTGTTCGCTGGCTGAACAGCAGCTGCGGCCTTCGTCGTTGTGATAAGAAAAATTGTATATCGTTTAAGAAGAGTACTTTAAATCTGGAATCTGTGAATCAGTGCACATCATTGGTGCAATGCTTTCATTCGAATCTTAGACCTCGATTAAGCTAGTCGTTCTAAAAATTATCACGTTACTATAACCTGCCACAGTCTTGTTTCTGCAGACTAGTTAGGGTCTGAAGTTTAAAACCTAGACCTAGATAAGAGTTTCCTAGATTTTATCTTGCTTTGTTTTTGAATGTAAAGAAATCGATAAAGTGAAATACATTGTGTACAGTGCATCTGAGTTTAATTTATTTATTTAGGTCCCTGCTTATAGCCTAGCTTTGCTATAGGCACATAGGTCGTTGGGATACCAAAGTGCTGGAGTTGCGACCCCGCACCGGGAAGCGCAGCGTTGGGACTTGGGAGACTCGCAACTAGGTAGACCGACGACAGCCGACGAGTCGCAGGGACTCGCTGGATACAGGCTGCGCAAGACCGAGGCCTATGGAAGTTTACGCAAGAGACCTTTGTCCAGCTATGGATGTCTATCAGTTGATAAAAAAGAAGGAGTTCTACCTGACTGTTCAAACAGACGTCAAAGATAAAAACACCCAATCACCCAGCTACATGACGTCACAAGATTCGATAAAGGGACACGCAGTAAAAGGAAAAAACAATGTAAAATTGCCATATCAGTAACCCAATTGATTCCCCTAACTTCCGGGCCGGCTTCATTACATTCGGGTACGCCGTGACACGAGGATATTTCCATATTCAGCAAGCTTAGAGGACGGAGTAAAAAGCTTAAAGTATTTTCATTTTCAGACGAACTTTGCTCCTGATATTGAATTTTTATGAGCTTATTACGTTGTATGTTTGATAAATTGGTTGCAGTTGATATATTTTGACTACACAGTATTACAATATTACGTAAACTACGGGCTTGAAGTCGCTCATCATCATCATCATCATCATCATCAGCAAGAACTCATCGGGCCTCTAGACACAAGCGTTGGCACTGGAAATCCCATAATAGTAACCCAATGATATTGAATTTTTATGAGCTTATTACGTTGTATGTTTGATAAATTGGTTGCAGTTGATATATTTTGACTACACAGTATTACAATATTTCGTAAACTACCGGCTTGAAGCTGTTCATCATCATCGTCATCATCATCATCATCATCATCAGCAAGAACTCATCGGGAGCCTCTAGACACATGCGTTGGCACTGGAAATCCCATAATAGTAACCCAATTTATTCTAACATATTTAGGTTACATGACATTCTAGTAATAAAATATTTGGTATTTAGGTGATATATTATATATACCGCAGAATCCAACTCTGGGCTGGGCAGCGTTCCGGAAGCCCCGAGATGTCTTCTCGTCCCACCCTCAGTGCCTGAAGACTAAAGTCCTCGAACAGTGCGTGTTGCCAGTGATGACTTACGGATCCGAGACATAATCGCTAACTGTGGGCGTTATAAGAAGGCTCAGGGTCACTTAGCGAGTGATGGAGAGAGCTATGCTCGGCATATCCCTGCGAGATCAAATCAGAAATGAGGAGATCTGTAGGAGAACCAAACCGTGACATAGCTCAGCGAGTCGTGAAACTGAAGTGGAAATGGGCGGGACACATAGTTCGAAGAGCTGATGGTCGTTGGGGCCCAAAGGTGCTGGAGTGGCGACCCCGCACCGGGAATCGCAGTCTTGGCAGACCCCCCACTAGGTGGACCGTCGACATCATACGAGTCACAGGGAGCCGCTGGATTCAGGCGGCGCAAGACCGAAGACTGTGGAAGTCCATGGAGGAGACCTATGTGCAGCAGTGGACGTCTATAGGTCGCTTAAGAAAGGTAGTGAGCCTAGATGCAGTAAATACTTAAAATATGTTCATTTTCAAGAAAACTGAGGAAAAGTTTGGGTATTTAAAAATTTTTGGAAATATCGTCATGTCAGCATACATAGCGTTCAGACCTTGTGATACGGCCATTTATTTATTTATGACAAACTAGCTTTGACTGCGACTTCGTACGCGTGGAGTTCGTTTTTTAAAAATCCCGCGGTAACCAGTAGGTTTTACCGGGATGAAAGGTAGGAGGTAGTCTATATGCCACTCTCCAAGTCCTCAAATCAGGAAGGATAAACCAACAAATAAACACACTTTCACATTATTTACTATAATAATACTAGTAAAGATACAATAAACTTAGGCTAAACTCAGGTATAAATATAAAACGGCAGGTAGGATATACTGAGCCGCAGAAATCGGTCATCAGAAACAAAAGCAAACGTCGACTTAAATCCCTACTTCAATTTTCTATCACAACAAATCGTGTTTCCAATACAAATTGTTTGCTCGGCGCGCTGAGCTTGTCCGACAGAAATAATCTCTCTAGCAGCTAAGAAAAACGACTAAAATGAGCAACGCTCATATTTCCATTAAGGGTCCAAACAGACGGACTGCGGTGCACAGACCGACGCAGATGGCCAAAAGATTCGTTCTAGGGTGCCTGTCCACTCAAGTTGTGCAGAGCAGAGCTAGGAAAATATTATTCAATAGACCTCCACTCCGCTCAGAGTCGGTAGTTATTGGTTTTATATCTAGAATCCCTAGTCTGCTGCCTGTGCATTGAAGCGAAGTGGTGCGGAGGTGTGATCGGTGGACCAATGATATTACTGAAAGATGACGTGATAAAATTATTGCGCCATCTGTTAATGACTTGATTGATCTGTGAAGCACGTCTCCGCTTCGCTCCGCTTCAATGAATAGGCACCCTTAGATTCACGAGAAATGTATGAATATTTATATCCCTGAAAGTGTGTAGAACTCCAGCGAGGCAGCAACGGCGCATGGTTGCGGGGTGAAGAAACGAGATCAAGCTTGGGAACAGTGTTCTGCATCAAACATCGTCAACCTTTACACGGCGTCTTCGCCGACAAAGATGAGGTTTCAGACGAGGACGAGATGGCTCGGGCGTGAATCCTCACCACATTCACGAGAGCGCACGGACTAATCAAGTCTGACAGCCCGAGACAATACCCCTGATCGCATCGAGTCCAAGGGCTGAATTCCTTAGGATCTCTGATCTCTATAAATTAATCTATGATTACATATCAAATTATAGATTATTGTAGGGGTTGGTGCGGCATTTGCAATATGATTAGTTCCAGAGACACTCGTATTTAAATGTGGCGCTTCAAATTGATCCATAATTATGCTGTCATTTGTATAGGGACAACCAGTCCAGTGTTAATCATAGATTAATTTACAGAGATCAGAGATCCTGAGGAATTCAGCCCTCGGATTCGATGCGATCAGGGGGGGTAATGTCTTCCTAGGGGGCCTCCTCTGGGTGTCTTGTCTCGGCTTAGACTTTGTCTCGGGTATGTAAGACTTGATTAGGTCGTGCGCTCCCGTGACTGTGGTAAGGATTCATGCCCGAGCGATCTCGTCCTTGTCTGGAACTCGTCTTTAAGGGTGAACATCACCATTCCATCCGAAAATAAATAAGTGGGCACAGACACACCGTTCCACCTCTCCTAATGGAGCGGCTACATTTTATTGTGCGAACATTAGTGTCGAGCTGTCGCGATAAATATAGCTGTGTCTCATTCTATCACAGCGGCTACATAATCGAGCTAGTTCACCCGAACTCATTCGCGCCACAACGAACTACCCGGCTACACTTGTTACTAGTGGCACGTAGCACGATTACGTAGCCGCTGTGATAGAATGAGGCACAGCTATTTATCGCGATAGCTCGACACGAATGTTCGCACGATAATGTAGCCGCCACCATTACTGCTCATTTACTTCGTTCTGCTCACTCTCTCCGCTGCGCTTAATCCCTACGCAGTAGTGGACAGGTACCCTTGTACACTGGGCAAGGTACCACTTTCCCACTAAGCTAGTGCGATTTGTTACTGGATTTGTGGTTAGTGAAGACATTGCCGTATAATGGAAACACTCTGTTCAATTTGCATAAAACAAAGAAATTATGATTGTAATAGTAAACTTTCGTAACTCATTTGTGAGTCAGATATTATTAAAACAATCAATGTTTTTAGAGAGGCTGTTAATTGTAATTTATATTTGGTATAAGTAAACGCCTGTTATATCGTTCACGTGGATTTTAGATTTTTGGGAAATCCCTGGCCGGCAACTCTTTTCCTGGATTTTCCTGGAACGGCCCATTCCGATATGCAAACAATATCTATGGCAAAGGTCAAAACTATAACAACAAACGACAAAACAATATCTATGGCAAACGTCAAAACTATAACAACAAACGACAAAACAATATCTATGGCAAACGTCAAAACTATAACAACAAACGACAAAACGACTCATTTAAATATCAACGAACTGCTGCCTACATACGGATCTGATTTCTGCCCGCCGTTATTATAATTTTTGTACAGAACTCAAAAAATGAATATAAATATCTAAAACAATTTTTCAAACAAAAAAATAATTGATGTTACTGATGCTTTCATAACTACATACTTCGGCTGCATGGCTTTAGTTTTTAAAAGTTACGTGATAAAAGTACCTAGCATATGTCACTCTTCAGGCCCTCAACTATACTCATGCAAACAATCAAGTCGATCCTTTGCTCCGTTGCGGTGTGATTGAGGGATAAACCGACAAACAAAAACACTTTCGCATTTATAATATTCATCATCATCAGCTACCCATTAACGGCTCACTACTGAGCGCATGTCTCTTTTCAAGAATGGTTATCAGCTGGCCCAATACGAATTGGCGGACTTCACACACCTTCGAGAACATTATGGAGATCTCTCAGGTAAGCAGGTTTCCTCACGATGTTTTCCTTCACCGTTGAAGAGTGAGGTATTTAGTTGATTAAACGCACATAGTCCGAAAAGTCAAAGGTGTGTACCCGAGATCGAACCTGCGATCTCCCAAATAGGGGACCAGCCCTAGGTTTAAACTTTTGACGTGATGACGTCTTATAAATCGATAACACTGGCTGCACGCACGAAAACGTGTCACGTTCCGCCTGAGCGTGCAAACGAGAGCGCAGAACGAGCTATATAGAGAGGTACGATCGGCCCAAGCGTTGGGCGTTGGCTTGTGACCGCCGCCGACCGACTGGCGGGCGCCGGGGCCCGGCGCCCGCCAGTCATCGCGTCCGCGCTGTGGTTAGCGGATGTGTCGCGAGCTAGTTCTAGCAGCAAGCTGTTCATCTTTATGACGTTATCACGTAAAACTATCGTCCGTAAACCGACTTTACAGACAACCAATTTTTTAATGATGCCTACTTAGTGACGACCTCCCTGGCGCAGTGGTGAGCGCTGTGTTGTTATAACTGGGAGGTATCTGGTTCGAATCCCGGCGGGGTCAATTTGGGAATTTATAATTTCTGAATTGTCTTTGGTCTGGTCTGGTGGGAGGCTTTGGCCGTGCCTATAACCACCCTACCGTCAAAAACGTGCCGCCAAGTGATTTAGCGTTCCGGCACGATCGATGGGGTGTAGAAACCGATTAGGGTTATGGGTTGAATGTTCACTGCCATACCCCTTACAAGTTAGCCCGCTACCATCTTAGAATTTTACACTTACCATCAGGTGAGATCGCAGTCAAGGACTATCTTGTCATCGAATAAAAAAAATAATAATAAATAATATCTAATAATAAACTTAACTTGGATATTTCAAACATGAAAACGTGAAAAGGTTTCAGTTCAGCCCATTATAGGTGCTCGACGTGGAAGTGATCGAATCCTAGTTTCAAAGTCAATTGACCGGCCCGACTCTCGAGTGGTACAACACTGAAGAGCCCTTCACGGAGCGTTTGAACCATTTCTATTCCGAACCGGACTTTTCTGAAAAACCGGCTCGCCACAAACCAAGTAAATTCGATGAATAAAGTTGAAACCTTTTTATTGCCTCTGCATAACTCTACCATAGACTAACATGTTTTCATTTTCTGTTTTATTTTGCAGTAAACCACGCTAGTGAAACGGTCCAGCGCGGTTCGAGTGAACCGTTTTTAGGGTTCCGTACCCAAAGGGTGCCAACGGGACCCTATTACTAAGCCTCCGCTGTCCGTCTGTCTGTCCGTCCGTCCGTCCGTCCGTCTGTCAGCGGGCTGTATCTCGTAAACCGTAATAAGATAGACAGTTGAAATTTTCATATATTGTGTAATTCTATTGCCGCTATAACAACAAATAATAAAAATTAAATTAAATTAAACTAGTGGTTCGCCCCGAACTGAGACCTCGCGGTAACGGTATCCCATGATTATTCATTCAATCGATACATGATAACCAAAACTGACATTATTATTATGCCCGTTTTCACCAAACATACCTAAATCATCCCCTAAGTAGGAGTCTCTTAACGTAGGTAGCTCCTAAATACAATCCTAAGTCCTAACATCCGTCCCAATATCCTTTTAGGTGTCCCGTACAGGATCGTGATAAATAAGTTGACAGAAAACATCAATCACCTAACTTATAGGTAGCCCGTAAAGGTTAGGGAACGTTAGTGAAAACATTGAATTATTTAACAAACATTGAATTTAACTCGTAGTTCCATGGGAATAGTTACTGACTGCGCCATCTATTAGCATTATTGTGAAGCTATGTTGATGCTATATGAATTACTGACGCCCATTAAAAATTAAATAATCTCGTTTCTTTATAATATTCATATAATTTTAGTATTTGTTGTTCAAGTACAGGATATAAGTGACCTAAAAACATAAAATCAGTTTGAAAATCCATAGCGGATTTTTCTAGAGAGCGTCTTCAAGCGAGCGTATAAAATCGCCACTTTGAAAGCCCCCCATTTCGTCAATTTTAAGGGAAAAATTAAAAAAAAAATATTTTTGTACTCAGTTCAAAATTATCTTTAAAATGATACGTAACAATTTTATGTAACGCGATTTTTTTTTTTTTACTTCGCATTCGCTTCTATGAGAGCCCCCCTGAAATAAAGATTTTTATAACTTTTTAAGCCATTTTCGGCTGGAGGCCATCGGTTTACATATTATATCTAAATTTGAAGTAATTACGTTCAGTAATTCAAAAGTTATAAGGCTCTGACAGACGGACGGACGGACGGACGGACGGACGGACAAGTGCAAATCGCCCTAGTTAACTCAAAGACCTTCGCTTCGCTCGGTCGAATATAAAGGCTCCCATACATGGAAAAGGAGCCGAAATAAAATTTTATTTTTTTACCCTGGCATGTGGGGTGTCATTGTCTAGAAACTCATTAAGTGGAGTTCAAATATATATATTTTTATTTCTTAGCTACAAAAATGAAGAAATGGGGGGCCGTCAAAGTTGTCGGTTTTAGACCAATTTTGTTATAGGGTCTATCTCAAAAACTAAACTAGTTAGGAATTTGAAATTTTGGTATATTATGTACTATATAGTGTTTTAAAACAACAAATACTGAAAACACCGATTTATAATGCGGTTTGTAAGTTGTGAACTAAACAAACGAGCATTTTTTCCCCTCTATGCTAATTGACCGAGCGAAGCGAGGTCTCTGAGTTTACTAGAGCGATTTGCACTTGTCCGTCCGTCCGTCCGTCCGTCCATCCGTCTGTCAGAGCCTTATAACTTTTGAAGTACTGAACGTAATTACTTCAAATTTAGATATAATATGTAAACCGATGGCTTCCAGCTGAAAATGGCATAAAAAGTTATAAAATTTTTTATTTCAGGGGGGCTCTCATAGAAGCGAATGCGAAGTAAAATTTTTTTTTTGCTTTTCATAGATTTTCTGTGTATCATTTTAAAGACAATTTGGAACAGAGTACAAACGTATTTTTTATTTATTTTTTTCCTAAAATTGACGAAATGGGGGGCTTTCAAAGTGGCGATTTAATACGCTCGCTTGAAGACGCTCTCTGGGAAAATTGGCTATATATTTTCAAGTTCTACTTATTTTCTTACTTCCCTTGTATCCTGTACTTGAACAACAAATACTAAAATTATATGAATATTATAAAGAAACGAGATTATTTAATTTTTAATGAGCATCAGTAAATTTCACATAGCTTCACAATAATGCTTATAGATGGCGCAGTCATTAACTATTCCATGGAACTACTCGTAGGAGTTACGACTACGATCTATCCCAAAAACAGTTTTGCGTCGAGCATTATTATTTAGGTACATAATATAATAACATATTATTCAATTAAAATTATTCTTTAGTTAAATATCAAACTTCAATAAACTATTAATTGCTGCATTTTGTATATTTTCTATTCGCGTCGATAGATGACTATTTGTACAGATGAAACCCGTTGAAGAACCCGTTTTCACTCGTTAGTACCTACTTAATAATTCAATGTTTTCACTGACGTTCCCAAACCTTTACGGGCTACCTATGATAAGTTAGGTGATGATTACTGTCAACTTCTTTATCACGATCCTGTACGGGACACCTAAAAGGACATTGGGACGGATGTTAGGACTTAGGATTGTGTTTTGGAGCTACCTACGTAAAGAGACTTCTACATAGGAGATGATTTAGGTATGTTTGGTGAAAACGGGCATAATAATAATGTCAGTTTTGGTCGTCATGTATCAATTGAATGAATAATCATGGGATACCGTTACCGCGAGGTCTCAGTTCGGGGCGAACCACTAGTTAAGTACTTTCTAAGAACTAAGATATCTAAATATGTATCTAGTTTTAAAAAAATGATTTGTACGGAACCCTAAAAGAGCAAGGCCCGACTCGCACTTGGCCGATTTTTGTAGATAGGTAAATATAATATAATGCAAAAATCCTGTTCTATGCATGTTCAATATGCCGAAAGGAAACTGGAAGAACTAATGGCCAATTCAAAAAAATCGGCCAAGTGCGAGTCGGGCCTCGCTCTTTTAGGGTTCCGTTAAAAAAATTAAATTAAAATATTTCCATGTACCCATGGAAATATTTTTATTTAATTTTTTTAATTTAATAAAATTTTTATTATTTGTTGTTATAGCGGCAATAGAAATACATAATATGTGAAAATTTCATCTGTCTATCTATTACGGTTTACGAGATACAGCCCGCTGACAGACGGACGGACGGACGGACGGACGGACGGACGGACGGACAGCGTAGGCTTAGTAATAGGGTCCCGTTGGTACCCTTTGGGTACGGAGCCCTAAAAATAAAGAGAAACAGAGAGAGATAGCTGAACGGGCTTCGGGCAGAAGCGGACTATGGTCTGACAGGTCAATATTGTTCATACAATCCGTGTCGGGAATGTCTAGTTTGAGATTATACTAGGCAAGCGCGCTCCAATCTAGACATCATTGCCTTTCTTGAAAAAAGAATATATATTTTCCATTATTGTTGTACTGTTGTAATTTTTTTTTCCTAAGCGTAAATTGCTTTTAAAGATGATGGATACTATCTATCTTTTAAAAACATAATGCTTATACCCTGTCCAACCGTTTATTTCCTTTTCGACAGCTCAGTGTCAACAGAGTGAGATAATATTATATTGTCTCACTCACTCTCACATAGTGAGACTGAGCTGTCAAAAAGAAAATAACCGGTTGGACAGGGTATAGGCGGAATGGAGTAAGTAGGTAAAGTTTTTATCTCAAAGTTAACTAATAGCACTCAGTGAATTGTAGACACATTCTAGAAATTAGCTCCTTGTCTATGAGTATGTATAGGTAAGTAGTTACGTAGTTAGGTACATAGTTTCAAAGTTTATTTCTTTAATTCTTTGATCGCGTATGTGTGATAACACTAGAAAAATATATCTCCCACGAATATTAAGCCACTTTTCAATTCCAGTGTACATAAACTTCCAGCTATAATGTCTTTTATATAATGTTTTGTACACTATAAAACAGAATTTTATGAAGCTCTTCGATTGCCATGATAAATAATTTAAAATTTTATGTCTCCCGATTCAATTGATACGATTGAAAATGCAGTTTATTGAAAAATAGCACCTACTTTTGTTTTATTGTTCCTCCCGGCGGCAACACGTACCTAGTATTTATTCAGGGCCTGCTGAGCAGTTAAAATCTGCGCAATTGTTTTCGAAGATAATATCAGAGATTCATCAAAAATACTATAGAATTCAACGAGCATGTTTTCCACTTTATCGCGGTTTTTCGCTAGTAACATAATATTGGAACGAAGTTCCTTATCGCGCGTTGCGAAAGGGGGCTGACCAAAAGTTGGACCGACACGTTCGACACTTTTTGATGACCTAAAAATATCTTATACTAGCTGATGCCCGCGACTTCGTCCGCGTGAATTTAGTTTTTTGTTTTTTTTTTATTAAAACCTTCCGTGGAACTTAAGGAACATACAAAAAAAATAAATTACTTAACCGAATTGGTCCATCCATTCTTGTATTATGCGCTTACCAACATTCATGTTTATTTATATAGAATAATAATTTCAACAAGTTGTGCATCGCTCCCGTGGCTCAATTGGCCCGCGCGCGGCCGCCAACCGAAAGACTGGTGGTTCGAGCCCACCCGGGGGCGCGCAATCCTATTTTCATTTTTTATTTTATAAAATTATTTTTTAATGCCTAAATATCGATTTTATAAAATATTAAATATTTTATAAAATCGATATTTAGGCTTCCCTGGGGTAATTTTAATTTTTATCGATAAAAAAATCATGATAAAAAATGTATACCCGAATAATTATTTTCTTTATACCTCGAATAGAACTTGAAATTAATATTTTTATAATAATAACTTCGTTCCTATCTGGTGTCCCACGACACCACACGACTTTTTTTCTAATCATTTCCCAGCCCATAGTAGTTTCTCACTCACATTTTTGCCTTCAAAGAATACTAGAAATTAGACAGTGTCGGTGAATTTTACCTCCCTCACACATAGGCACCTAAGAAATCGTTTAGTACATAAATCTAGCATCGAAATAAAAAGTGGCAGCTTCTGGTGTTGTCCATATTTCTTTTTTAACCGACTTCCAAAAAGGAGGAGGTTAGTAATTCTTCCGAATCTTTTTTTTATTTATGTTCACCGATTACTCGAAGATGCCTGAATAGATTTGGAAAATTATTTTATTTTTTGAAAGGGACTTCCTAGGTGGTCCCATAAAAAATCATCAATACATTATATACTTTGTAGAGACGCAGGGATGTCGATTTTTTTTTAATATTTTTTATATTAAATTATTAATCACCAAGTCAGCAAAATAAGTAAATAGAAGGACATGAAATTCTTTTCATCATCATCAACCCAGCAACGGCTCACTACAGAGCACAGGTCTCCTTTCAAAGAAGGGTTATAGGTTATAGTCCACCACGCTGACCCTTTGTGAGTTGGCAGACTACACTCACTTCTGAGAACTCTCAGGTGTGCAGATTTCCTCACTATATATTCTTTCACCGTTGAAGCATGTGATATTTAATTGCTTAATCGCACATAGCTCCGAAAAGTCAGAGGTGCGTGCCCGGGATCGAAGCTGCGACCCCCCGAATAGGAGACCACAGTCCTAACCACAAGGCTAATTTCGAATTATTTTGATTTTCACCTAATAAATAATAAGCAGTATTCGTAAATCGAATATCCATACAAGGTTTTGCCCATAATGACCACGCTGGGCAGGCGTGTTGGTCATCGCAGGGCTAAACTGATCGCACCCGTGTCGCTGCTGCCCGACACCGGCCTGTGCCATTTGCTCAGTTTAGCCAGTATGAAATGGTTATACCGCCATTTGTCGGTCGTCATAGCCTCGTCAGTAGACTAGCAGGGGGCACCGCGGGCAGGTGAGGTTGACGTTTGGAGCGCTAGATGGAGGTGCGCTCCCTTACCCCCCTCCGAGATGTCTTCTCGTCCAAAATTCCTCAGTGCCTGAAGACTAAAGTCTTCGAACAGTGCGTGTTGCCAGTGATGACTTACGGATCCGAGACATGGTCGCTAACTAAGGGCCTCATAAGTAGGCTCAGGACCGCTCAGCGGGCGATGGAGAGAGCTATGCTCGGAGTGTCCCTGCGGGATCGAATCAGAAATGAGGAGATCCGTAGGAGAACCAGAGTCACCGACATAGCTAAGCGAGTCGCGATACTGAAGTGGAAATGGGCGGGGCACATAGTTCGAAGAGCTGATGGTCGTTGGGGTCCCAAGGTGCTGGAATGGCGACCCCGCACCGGGAAGCGCAGTGTTGGCAGACCCCCCACCAGGTGGACCGACGACATCAAACGAGTCGCAGGGAGCCGCTGGATTCAGGCGGCGCAAGACCGAGGCCTGTGGAAGTCCATGCAAGAGACCTTTGTCCAGCAGTGGACGTCTATCGGTTGATAAAGAAGAAGAAGAAGAAGAAGATTCGTAAATCGCCAAAAAAGCTACCATGGTGATGAGAATTGATAAATAATGGCAGGCAAAAATACGTTGAACTTTTAATTTCTAACTTTATAATTGCTAAGATTATAATAATTAAATTTATTAAAAGCAACAGTGTACACATCAAATACAGGTCATGGATAAGAGAGGAAGTATAAAGAATAGACGATCATTATCATAGAGTTAGGAACTCGACAATAGGCTATTTGACTACTTTTAGAAAATCATCTTAAATTGTTAATAATGCTATGCTGAAGCTAACGAAACATATATTTCGGCATAATTTTCATTATTTTTCATAAAAATCGAGAAATAAATTCAAAAAAATAAATTGCCGCCGAAACGTTCCATTTGCTCTCATGACGTAACAGTTCACATTTCAAACAATGACAATTTTATAATATGTGTTTAGGCCGCGTGTCGCATACTATTTGGTATTTAATAAAATAGTAACGATGAAAAACAGACGAAATTAGCCTATTACGCCGCACAAACACGTCGAAATGTATTGACAAAATGAGAATTCCATAGGTGGTTTGGACTGTGACGTCATTCGAGATCACGGAACGTTTTCGATCACGTGACTATGGCCAGAATTATAGCAATTTTAACTAATGTTTTCTAATTAAATAAAGCTTTATTTTTTAGTTTTGTCGTATGGAATAATGTTTTTAGATAATAATTTAATCTTTTAGGATGACACCAGTTGAAACGATATTTTTATTATAGTCAAATACCCTATTCCATAGAAGTAGGTAGTAATGTAACATTGTATTTATCCAATACGTATGGAGGTGATGGTGTGGTGTTTTGAGTGATTGCTATCGTAAAACATCGACTTCACATAGTGTTGTTTCTAGAAAAATTTTCTGTTTTGTAGCAACGTTCTATAGCCGGTTATCCGTGTCTAATGTTGTAAATAAATTCAATTACCCTGCGAGAGGCAGGCGCTAATAGAGCTTGTCAGGAACATTCCCACTTCCGATGAGATTGGACTGCAGCTGCCTGCAGTAGCAACCATTCGATACCACCTACTCGTACTTATGCATAGGTTATATTGACCAAAGGAAGTATTTGACTCTACTAACAAAGAGCACGTCGTTTTGAGCTATTGTATCCGTTACAATACAACAAAATTAATTATTTAGAAGTTTACCAGAAGGGTAGTTAAGCTATACCTATTTAAAACGAACCTGTGTACGAAGGATACCTACTATATACGTAATACGTGTATAGTAGGTATCCTATCTCTCCATCAGTCTGTGAGAGCTCTAAAAAAATTAACAAAATTACTTATTAAGTTATTAGCAAGAAAAGGTTAGAATCATTTTGCTATAATCCGCCAAGATTCTATTGGCGGATCATAGCCATATAATCATGAACTTCCGCAAAGTAACGCCTGCTTCTATCCAATATTTAAAATAACACTAGCTGACCCCGCGAACTTCGTACCGCCAGCAAAAATATTTAGTGGTTGGTCACCCTTATCATTTAGGGCTATGAAAAATAGATGTTGGCCGATTCTCAGACCTACTCGATATGCTCACAAAATTTCATGAGAATCGGTCAAGCCGTTTCGGAGGAGTACGGGAAAGAACATTGTGACACGAGAATTTTATATATTAGATAAAGGTATTTGAACTTGCTCATTATTATCTTCGTCTTATGACATCTCCTAGTTAAGGTTAGCAACTATTAAGGCAAGTTGGATTTTATTTATTTGCTGCTCTCGATACCAATTGTCTAAAAGTTATTCCATTGATCGTATTCGTATTCAATGAAATTAGCGTCAAAGTAAAGTAATCCTTGATTGCATTGATTTAGTAGAGTCACAAATTGAGTACAAGCGATTTCAACATGGAGCGTTATGGAGCGTATCGTGCATACCTAAAAGTATAAGAATGCATACACGAAATTGAGCTCTAACTCAATGTTATTGTGGTTTATTTTACTTTGACGCTAATGTCATCGAATACGATTACGATTTACGATCAATGGAATAACTTTAGACATTCGCACCTCTCAAAAGTGATCCTATGCCAAAAATGCAAGAACAAAAATTAAAGTAAACTTTCAGATGCATTGCCTCAATTAGGATTGAAAGTAATTCAAAACATAATATAAACTCTGCAAATATAACAAAGTCGCTCTATATGTTAGACTTACTTCGTTGGATAATATAGCTTCGTAAGCCGTGTTATGTCATCAGAGGAAATGGGCGGGATACGTTGGTTGGCAGCGCGCCACCACAGATGTAGGTACACCTTGAAAAGGAATCAAGTAAACAGGAACCATGGGTGCTGGAGCGGAAACTTTATATGTCGTGTATATTCGACCTAACCTACCTACCTACTCCTTGATTATAGAATAGAATAGAAATATTTTTTATTCAAATAAACTTTTACAAGTTCTTTTGAATAGTCGATGAATCTACCACTGGTTCGGAATGCCCTTCCTGCCGAGAAGAACCAGCAAGAAACTCGGCGGTTGCTGTTTTCAAAACAAATTTACAATACAGTAAATACTATGCTATATATGCAGTGTTTCCACAATGAGGGAAGTTCCAGAAATGCATACCGTTTAACTTCTATCTTAAGATGGGCAGACATAAAGTAGCCCCATTTCCGCCGGTGGAACCCGTTCACGAGCATGACGCATGACCCAGCCATTGCTTCGCTCAACCATATTTGAGGGAACGTAGCAACCCGCATCACATTCATACGACACCACACCAGAAATGTTTAAAGAGCGCGTATAATATTCTATGTTATACTTATGGGATTGAATCAGATGTGAGGAGATTTTTAGAAGAATCAGGGACATCTAGTCATGAAATTGAAGTGATCTGAAACATACAGGGTGCTGGAGTGGCGACCCCGCACCGGGAAGCGTAGTGTTGGCAGACCACCAGGTGGACCGACGACATCAAACAAGTCGCAGGGTGCCGCTGGATCCAGGCGGCGCAAGACCGAGACCTGTGGAAGTCCATGCAAGAGACCTTTGTCCAGCAGTGGACGTCTATCGGTTGATGATGAAGAAGAAAAAGAAACATACAGCAGCTTTATAACACAGAGTAAGGACGTTATACTGTGCTTATAAGTAGGCTCATGTTCAATTAGGGGGCGATGGAGAGAGCCGTGCTTTGAGTATCCCTGCGAGATCAAATCAGAAAGGAGATCCATGAAGGAGAAACTACCCGCACGGAGTTGGTAGATAACCACAAGGTAACAGGAACTCAAGCGAGCTGGCAGGATCTGGTTACAAGCGGCACAAGAGCGTGTATTGTACACCTACATACTGCAACGAAATGAAACGAGGCCTGGGTGCTAACTGACTGTATTAACAGATAAGAGCTATGTACCTACAAATTGTTACATTATTATTCTACCTTACACTTTCCCCCCTTTTTAAATATAAACAAAAATTAAATATCTAACTCCTTAAATTAAACGTTTACATTAACTAAACTAAATATACTACACATTTTTCTTACTATTACAAGCTCGCTTATAAGCTCGCAGAGCTCTGGCGGACGCGTCCGGGGGCGGCGGGGTAGGTGAGTGCCTGTCTTCAGGCGGCTGGACCGAACACCCGCTCTCGGACGGCCCGACGGCATCTTCGAATGAAACGTCTGCCTCACTATCGACCCCATTCTCTTTTTCCACACTCTCTTCCATCTGCTCCTCCTCCGGACGGAGAGTGCTAGTTCGCGCGAGAGAAAAACGATTTTTTGCACTAACTTTTACTACCTGATCCTGATGTCTTCGCCATTCTACCCCTTTTCCCACATTAACCTTATACGATACCGGTCCTGTCTGGCTTACTACTACTTTCTCTTTCTTCTTGATTCTTTCGTCTTTCCATTTATTCCCCTTTGAGGAGTAATCACGTGTCATGACGGTATCTCCAATATTAACTTCTCTCTGCGTACCCTTTTTATTTTGAATCTGGCGATCTTGTGCCGAGCGTACTACCGACGAAACGTCTGGACGCAATGCGTCCAGTCGTCCGCGCAATCGCCGGCCTAGCATCAACGTCGCGGGTGAAACGCCAGTAGTGGCGTGTTCACAGTTCCTATATTGAAATAAAAATTTATTTAGAGCTGTTGACACATCCTCTTTTACAAATAAAGCGCGTTTGATCACTTTTTTAATGGTTTTCACCATATTTTCAGCCGCACCGTTGCCCTGAGGTCGATATGGGGCCGTCGTTACACTCTTAATGCAGTGATTATTACAGAAGTTCTTGAAATCCAACGCGCTGAATGGCGGGCCGTTATCGGTGACCAGCTGCGCAGGCTGGCCAAATCTACTAAAGAGGGTCTGAAAGGCCGAAATCGTTGACTCAGTATCTGTACGGGTCATAGGGACCACTTCTACCCACTTTGAATGTGCATCTAAGACTATCAAATATTTTTTTCCTGCACATTCCGCAAAGTCGGCATGTACGCGTTGCCATGGACAGAGTGGATATTCCCAGGGATGTAGTACGGCACGGGGTGGAGAGTCGCGGACTATCCGACAGGCTTCACACGTCCGACATAGGTCTTCGATGTCGCGGTCTAAGCTGGGCCAATAGACGTAATTGCGTGCTACATTTTTCATCTTATTAATGCCCAGATGCCCTTCATGAATTTCCTTCAAAACTCCTTTACGTAATGATGGCGGAATAATGACCCGGTATTTGTAAATTAAACAACCTAATTCCAATACGATTTCATTTCGCCTAGCAAAATAAGCTTTTTCCTCTTCACAGCTCGCTACCGACGACGGCCAACCAAACATGACATAACCAACTATTTTACTCAATAAAGGATCTTTCTTTGTCTCCTTACTGACATCCTTAAAACTAATCGGTAAATTATCTTCGATAATTTGAAGATAACTCGCAGACTCCGGAGGCACCGCCCGCTGGTACGGCAAAGGCAGGCGGGACAACGCATCGGCCGGCCCGTTGTCGGAGGAGCGCACGAACTCCACCGTAAAATCATACGCAGACAAGCGCGCGGCCCACCGCTGTAAACGACTGGCTGCCGTCTGTGGGATTCCACCTTTTTTTCCAAAAATGAAACTTAAGGGCTGGTGGTCCGTGCGCAATAGGAACGGTCTACCGAATAAATATTGGTGATGTTTGGTAATACCAAAAAAAATTGCTAGCGCCTCTTTGTCGAGTTGACTATAATTTCTTTCCGAATCATTTAATGTTCGCGAAACACAACTCACGGGGCGTTCACTGCCGTCCGGATAACGGTGCGCAAGTACAGCGCCCAACCCATACGCGCTGCTGTCCACCGACAGTACCAACGGCCGACCCTCCTCATAGTGTGCCAACACCTTTTCACCCAACAGTGCGCTCTTAGCCCCCGAAAACGCGGCCTCACAACGTGCGTCCCAGTTCCAGGATACATCCTTTTTTAATAGGGTGTGTAACGGGTAAAGTAAAATACTGACATTGGGAATAAATTTTCCATAGTAGTTCAATAATCCTAGGAAACTTTTTAGTTGTGTCACGTTTTCGGGACGTGGCGCGTTACGTATCGCTTCTATTTTATTCGGGTCAGGGTGCAATCCTGATTTATCAATAATAAAACCTAAATATTTTACACTAGGCTTAAGAAAACTACATTTACTTAACTTAACAGTAAACCCCATCGACCGCAACCGTTCAAGTACAGCTCGTAAATTGGCTAGGTGTGTTTGTCTGTTAGCCCCCGTCACACAAATGTCGTCCAAAAATACGACCGTTCCAGGAATACCTCGCAACGTTTCCTCCATTAATTTTTGGAATTTTTCCGGAATACATGATAGCCCGAAAGGTGTGCGGCGATATACGAACGTGCCTATGTGTGTAGTGATAGCCGTATAGGCCTGTGAGTCTTCGGACAGCATGACTTGCTGATAAGAGTGTTTCAAATCTATTTTCGAGAACTCTTCTCCCCCACTCAACGAGGCAAATAGTTCTTCTATCCGGGGTAAGGGATAATAATCCCGTTTTAATTTAGGGTTAATCGTTACCTTATAGTCACCACATATACGTATCTCGCCGCACTCCTTTACAACCGGCACGATGGGCGTGCCGTACTCGGAGTGGTCCACGCGGTACGTGTACCCCTCGCGCTCGAGCCGCTCGAGCTCGCTCTCGACGCGGCCGCGCAGCGCGAGCGGCACCGGGCGGGCCTTCACGTAAACCGGTTCCTTATCAGTGAGCTGTAATTGAATGGTCTTTTTACTAGTGCCTAACGTATCTGTGAACACTTCCGGAAATTCGGCGGTCCACAAATCGATCTTCGGCTATCTCTTTTAATGTGATTTCCTTAATATCTAACGCTCGAAGCCAATCTCGGCCTAATAAGGGACGAGAACCATTTTTAATAACATATAATGTCAAATTAGGTATTCGAACGTCTCGGAGCGTGACATCTACATACATATAACCCAATGATTCGATCTGGGTCCCCGAGTAGCAACGTAATATTAAATTATCTGCAATTAGTTTTTTATGAGAAAAAAGTTTATAAAAAAGTTTGTCGCTAATCGCCGAAATACGACTTCCAGTGTCTATCTCACATTCTAATGAATTATCGTCTATCTGCACTTGAACAAAATATGGTCCGTTACCTTTGGCTGCAAGTTCGAGGTTAAAGAAGTCGTCTTCCTCCGAGACACTACCGTCTTGCACATAGTTATTTCGCATATTCGACCAATAATTACGCACTTCGTCACACATCACTTTCAAATGGCCGCGCCTGTTACACTTATCACAATAGGGTATTTGACTATAATAAAAATATCGTTTCAACTGGTGTCATCCTAAAAGATTATTATCTAAAAACATTATTCCATACGACAAAACTAAAAAATAAAGCTTTATTTAATTAGAAAACATTAATTAAAATTGCTATAATTCTGGTCGAACTAAGATGCCGCCTTGTGAAATGCTACGTCTGGTCCACTCTCTTGTATGGCTGCGAAACATGGGTTCTCAAAAAAGAAGCAACAAGTCGATTGCAAGCTTTTGAAATGTGGATATATAGGAAAATGCTCCGAATCCCATGGAACAGCTTTACACCAAATAGCAGGGTACTGGAATTAGTCCACAAAAGGAGAGAACTCATGTCCACCATCATACGAAGAAAAGTAGCTTTCTTTGGACACCTACAAAGAGGAACCAAATTCTCATTCCCAAAACTAGTGCTGGAAGGGAGGATTGCAGGCAAGAGAGCTCCAGGTCGCCAAAGACGCAAGTGGTTGGACGATATAAGGGGGTGGACTGGGCTGACTTATCCAAAATTAAAAGATGCGGCTTTAAATAGAGAAGCTTTTCGCATGATGACCGCCAAACTTCAATACGAGGAAGGCACACGATGATGATGATAATTCTGGCCATGGTCACGTGATCGAAAACGTTCCGTGATCTCGAATGACGTCACAGTCCACACCACCTATGGAATTCTCATTTTGTCAATACATTTCGACGTGTTTGTGCGGCGTAATAGGCTAATTTCGTCTGTTTTTCATCGTTACTATTTTATTAAATACCAAATAGTATGCGACACGCGGCCTAAACACATATTATAAAATTGTCATTGTTTGAAATGTGAACTGTTACGTCATGAGAGCAAATGGAACGTTTCGGCGGCAATTTATTTTTTTGAATTTATTTCTCCATTTTTATGAAAAATAATGAAAATTATGCCGGAATATATGTTTTGTTAGCTTCAGCTTATCATTATTAACAATTTAAGATGATTTTCTAAAAGTAGTCAAATAGCCTATTATACTGCGCAAATCTACACCTATTCGCCTGGTGCGCCTTCCCGCATCGCCAGCAGCGCGCCCCCGCCCCCGCCCCCGCGCCCGCGCCCGCCGGCCCCGCCGGCGCAGCGCCGCGGCCGCGCCCGCCGGGCCGCGCCGGGCCGCGCCGGGCCGCGCCGCCCGCGCGCATGATGCAGGCCCTCGCCCGCCTCGCCGCCCGCACCCGAGGTCGAAGTCGGAGTCGACGTTGACCCGCTCACCTCCGCGTGCTTCTCTGCAGCCTCCAATGCCAGAGCTAGCTCCACAGCCTCCCGATATTTGATATCTTTCTCGGCGAAGATTCTAGACCGCATCAGTTCGTTCGCTAATCCCGATACGAACTGGTCGCGCAAATTTTCCTCCAACATTGTTCCAAAATTGCAAGTCGTTGCCAGATGTTTTAAATTATGTAGGTATTCCGTAAGCGACTCGCCCGGCCGTTGACGACGTAAGCGAAAAACATGGCGCTCGGCTACCTCAGAACGTTTTGGCTCCAAATGTTCCGTGACCAATTTCACTAGTTCATCGAAGCCTTTCGATTCCGGATGCGCCGGGGAACACAAATCGCACATCAAAGTATACGTCGCTTCCCCCACGACAGTTATTAATAATGGCACTTGTAACTCATCCTTCACTTCGTTTAAAAGAATGTATTGCTTAACTCGCCTAATATACGCCAGCCACTGTTTTGAATTTAAGTCGAACGGTTCTAATTTTGGCATTGTTAATCAAAGTAATAACTTTAAAACGCGTGGTAATTAAAATAAAATTCACAGACTCGTCGCCAGTGCAACGAAATGAAACGAGGCCTGGGTGCTAACTGACTGTATTAACAGATAAGAGCTATGTACCTACAAATTGTTACATTATTATTCTACCTTACACATACAAGGTCGCAAGTGTTTGTGGACCCTTAAATAAGAAAATAGTATGGACAGCACAATAAACAAGTAACACCGGTGTTTTTGAAGAATAGAATCATTCGACATCGCAAAATTCGATATTGCATCTCTTAAAGTGAATTGAAACAACAGAGGTTTTACGCTTTCGCATGGAAATCTTGCATTTCATACAGTTTTTGTTACTCGCAACATCTGTTAGTGTACCTAATGCGGAACGGAAGCTTCCTTTTATTCTGCTCTTTCCGTGTAAACATTTTACGTTTCCGAGTTTAATGAAATTTGCATAAAATATATAAAATCCTTATGGGATACATCATTAAGAATCTATTCTTTCAAACTGTAAAGACATTACTTTTTTTATTGGATGCCAAGATACATAGTTCTTGACTGCGATCTCACGTGATGGTAAGTGACGATGCATTCTAAGGCGGGCTAACTTGGTAGGGGTATGTAAATAAATGTATTCTGTGCCCATTGCCTCTAATCTGTTTCTACTCGCCTCGCTTGGCGGCACGTCTTTACTGTAGGGTGGTAACTAGCCACGGCCAAAGCCTCGCACCAGACCAGACCAGAGACAATTCAGAAATTATAAATTCCCAAATTGCCCCCGCCGGGAATCGAACCCGAGACCTCCCAGTTATAAGACCACCGAGCTCACCATTGCGTTAGGGAGGTTGGCAGAAACTTTCCCATCTTCACTTAAAGAAAATATTGCAAATGGGAAAATGTTTGTTTTTTGGTTTTTTGGTTTAACCTTCAATCATGCAGCAACGGAGCAGCAGATCGACGTGAAGTTTTGCTGTATAGTAAAGGACTTGGAAAGTGACATAGGCTTCCTTTTATCACGGACAAACAGAGGATTCTCGCGAGATTTTAAAAACCTAGCTTTTTGTATAATCTTTGGTTTTTTTGTATACCTTATATTCTTCAGTCTTTTTAACCGACTTCAAGAAGTAGGAGGTTCTCAATTCGTCGGAATCTTTTTTTTAGGGTTCCGTACCCAAAGGGTACCAACGGGACCCTATTACTAAGCCTACGCTGTCCGTCCGTCCGTCCGTCCGTCCGTCCGTCCGTCTGTCAGCGGGCTGTATCTCGTAAACCGTAATAGATAGACAGATGAAATTTTCACATATTATGTATTTCTATTGCCGCTATAACAACAAATAATAAAAATTAAATTAAATTAAAAAAATTAAATAAAAACATTTCCATGGGTACATGAAAATATTTTAATTTAATTTTTTTTGAACGGAACCCTAAAAGAGCGAGGCCCGACTCGCACTTGGCCGATTTTTTATGTATGTTCACCGATTACTCGAAGACACCTGAAGTCTGAACCGATTTGGAAAATTCTTTTTTGTTTCAAAGGGTATTATACTTCTCAGGTGGTACCATTGAAATTTAATCGAAATCGGTTGAGCGGTTTTTAAAATATCAACAATAGATTATATACTTTGTACTGGCGCGGTTTGAAGTCGGATTTTTAAAAATAAATTTTTATATTAAATTATTTATAATCAACAGTTTTGTATTATCTTCTGAGAGCTGCGTTTTTGTATTATATTCTGAAAGCCGCGTTGGACACACTCCATCGTGTGTATCATGCTTCATCATTAGCAACCCATCAACGGCTCACTAATGAGCGCAGGTCTCCTCTCAGAGAAGGGTTATAGGCCATAGTCCACCACGCTGGCCCAATGCGAATTGGCGGACTTCACACACCTTCAAGAACATTATGAAGAACTCTCAGGTGTGCAGGTTTCCTCACGATGTTTTCCTTCACCGTTGAAGCAAGTGATATTGAATTGCTTAAACGCACTTGACTCCGAAAAGTCAGAGGTGCGTACCCGGGATCGAAACTGCGACCCCCCGAATAGGAGACCACAGTCCTAACCACTAGGCTATCACTGCTTCAATCAGTGTATCATGCTAAACATATTATTATGTAGCTCAAGGCTCTCAAACGTAAGTTACATAAAGACGTTAAGGGTACACCCTTACTTAGCCCCCTAAAAGCGATGACGTAGTTCAGTAAAAGCGTTGGTCCGGAAAGAGGCAGGGGCGGCAGTTATAGAGATCCATTTCCATAATTGGTTACTATGCTACGTAACGGATATAGGATAAGCCATGCGAGCCCCGCATGATTGGATTTCCATCAATTGCTACTAATAAGTGTGAAGGGCGAAGGGATTTCTGGGAATTTATATGAGGATCGCATAGTTCGAATATACCTCCTCGCGAGAGTGCATTGGCGGCCATCGAACTCTTTAAAGCCCAATTTAGACGGTGCCTCTGTCATCTTTCATTTTTGCGAAATTTTTGCGAAAATGAACCGTCTTAATTCGCCCTTCGCGGCGTTCACCGTTCATTGGTATCGTGTATGATGTATCGTTCATCGCCAAAATGAATGATGAACGAGGCACCGTCTAATTGGGGCTTTACTAAAAATGACTTATCACATCGTCGACTATTGTGCCTTTAAGCTTTGCCTTCTATTTAGACGGTGCGGTGTCTCGTTCTTCGTTCATTTTTGTGAACATTTTTTGCGAAAATGCACCCTAAGGCCCTTTGTCCTAAGAGCGAATTTAGACGGTTCATTTTCGATGACTCATCGATGAAGCCTCGAAAATGAAAGCTAAAATCTAGAAAAATGAACCGTCTAATTTGGGCTTTTACAGGCCGATTACGCAGTATCGTCGGGTTAGTACGACGAGCTTATCAAAAATGCGAAAATTATTTAAAATTATATACCTACTGTGCTGTGAAAGGGTGTCATAATTCATTACAATAACTATCAAAAAAACGTAATTATCAGTACAGTACAGAAAATAGTTACATAACACTCACACATTCATTGTATGTTTTGAGCCTACGTTTGGAGCGGAACTATGTTAGAAACTTCCTTTCGTAGCGGCATAGTTCGATGTTGGCAGCCATTTCTTTTTAATCTATATATGTATATAAAAGAAAGTGGTGTTAGTTACACTATTTATAACTCAAGAACGGATGAACCGATTTGGCTGAAAATTGGTGGAGAGGTAGCTTAGAACCAGGAGACGGACATAGGATACTTTTTATCCCGTTCGACCGCGTTTCCGTCAAGTCACTGTAAAACGTGGTATAACAAAAACGCATCTGACATGGAATAACAAAACGCAAATGACAGTGGAATAACAAAACGTTAATGACAGCTAAACGTAATTTTGTCTTTGGTTAAGTATGGCAAAAAATTTGACAATTATAAAAAGTGTTATAATAAAACATTACTGATATTATAAATGCGAAAGTGTGTTTGTTTGTTGGTTTGTCCTTCAATCACGTCGCAACAGAACAGCGGATTGATGCGATTTTTTGCATGGGTATAGTAATGGATGTAGTAGTGGTTCCTCAGACCGGGAGAGCTACTTTTTATCTCGGATAATGAAAGAGTTCCCGCGGGATTTTTAAAAACTAAATCCATGCGAACGAAGTCGCGGGCATCAGCTAGTCTTATAATATTAATTATAATAGACGTAGTCGTTATTCCTAGTTCCATGGAGAAAATTGAAGCGACGCAGGACATGCAGGTCAGACGAGGCAGACATAGTCGACCAGCAAAAATATTAGTTGAAACTGCTCATAGGTACCTACTTCTATCCAGTTGCATAGTCACGAAGAACATGGACAAAGTAAGTCAGTGACACGCTTTAACGGTGAAGGAAAACATCGTGAGAAACCTGCATGCCTAAGAGTTCTTCATAATATTCTCAAAGGTGTATGAAGTCTACCAAACCACACTTGGTCAGCGTTGTGCACTATGGCCTAAACCCGTCTCATTAGAGAGGAGACCTGTGCTAAGTAGTGGGTGGGTGATGGCTTGAGTTGAAATGTAGTTATTTACTCAGAAATTTGTTAATATTCATTATAATATACCCTCCTTATACTGTGCCCATAGTGACGAATAAATTAATTTTCACGTTGAGCATAGTTTGTGATTGAATCTCCATCGTATAATAGCCATTTGCATGTCTTGAGGTCAAAGTTGTACAGAACTTAGATTATATTACGAGTTCGTCGCAGGAATCCTCTTGGCGTATAGTTCTTTGATTATGACATAATTTATTTACTTCGGAGGGAAGTCGTAAAAAAATCTATTTTATAGAGTAGTTCTAGATCAAGGGTGCTCAACAGCAGGCCCGCGGGCCACAATGAGGCCCGCGGGTGAATTTTAAATGGCCCACGCAAGCAATTTTTCAAAACTCCCGTGCTCAGATACAAGAAATCGTAAAAAAGTGTAAATACTTTTCTTTGGCGGTAGATGAAACTTGCGATTTAACGAGTAGATCTCAGTTGGCAGATTTCAGGACTTTGAAAGTAAAAAACAAAATATTCAAATTTTTGTAAATCCCTTCATGATCAGTTTGACCGAAATAATTAGGTATCCTGCCACCATTCAGTTGGAACTCACTGAACTGCAAAATCATTTTTCGCTAAAAAATCTTTATAATGAAAACGTATCTTCGAAACCACAAAATTCTTCAGAAGATTTTGCAGATTTCTGGAAATTGGTACCAAAAGAAGACTTTCCTGAAATAACTGACCTAGCCTTGCAGTTGTTAAGCAGTTTTGGGTCAACATATGTTTGTGAGAAGGTTTTCTCAACTCTAAGTTATATAAAAAATAAATATCGGACGACACTAACTGAGCAACATCTTTGTGATTTGTTGTTATTATCAACATCTAATATGACGCCTAATATACAAAAACTAATACTACAGAAAAAATGACAGAAATCACATTAATTGCATCTATTTGATACAATTAGTTTGATGTCTTATGTCGCTTGATGCTCTTTTTACCCTTTTTAATAAACAACTATTTTTCATAATAGCTTTGTTTTTTTGCATAAGTCCCAAAAGTAACTAAAATCGTTAGTGGCCCGCTGAAAATTTCCAAATTGACCGTTTGGCCCGACTGTTAATAAAGTTGAGCACCCTTGTTCTAGATAATATACGCTTCATCTTTGTCCACTTCATTTAATATTAAGTTTAATACGTTTTTGTTGGTTTAATACTTATAGGTTTTTGTGCAAGAATATTAGAAGTAAATAATTAAATAATAGGGTATTCTCTCTCCGTCGTATCCTTTTCATTTCTCTCCGCTTATTTCGTATACGTAGGATTCTATAATAGTGGGATACTCATGTACCTATTAGTTACCCAGATCTTTCCGCATTCTACTCAACAACAAAAACAAACAACAATACCCAGGGATTTCGATTCATAGGTTTACAATTATCCCAAGGTGCATGAATAGCGACCCCGCACCAAGATCCGCAGCGTTTTGAGACCCCAGGGATCTCAACTGAGTTATTGGCAGCCGCTGAATACAGATGGCACAAGATCGTGTTTTGTGGAGATGCTTTCAGATCTTTATCCAACAACGGAAGTCTAGTTCGAGATAATGATGATGATGATGGTGATTTTCATAACGATACAATGTGATTTGCTGTTTTCTCTCTTCGCGGCCAACTTTCATAAGTTTTCAAGGACCTACAACAGTAGATAAACCTGCTTTATTATTATAATTAAAGCGACAGTTTGTGAGGATGTATGGATGGATGCATGGATGGATGGACGGATGTTTGTTACCTACTCCTTCACTCTACAACGAACGAAACGATTTGTCTGAATTGGGAATGTAAATAGTTCATACCCGGGATTAACATAATATAAGCTACATTTTATTCCGGAAAATTAAAGAGTCCTGGCGGGAATGAAAAAGTCTTAATCCACATTCCACACGAATCATCTAGTAATTCATAAATCTATCCTTTGCACATTTTTGCAAAAAATCTGGATCGTGGTGGCCCCTTATAATCTCAATTGTACCATATTCACAAAAAAATAAATGAATAATGATTACCTATGTAATGGGAAGAAATCAAAAAAATATTTATAGATTTAGTGTTGCACTCGGTAAATACACTTCGTTTCACTGATGGGAATTTTATATGCGCTCTGATTTCACCCAGTATGGGTTGTAGGAAAGTTTGCAGGCATGAAACGCAGCTATGATTGGACGTTCGCCGTGATTGAATACGGCTGGATGCTCAAATAAGTTTGCTTAACTTACAATTTTTAAATCTGCAGTGGAATATGGAATCAGTTTTAAAGTGGATAGATATCACTCCTCTTCATGTCATACTCTGTTAGTTAGTGATCTTGTGGAGATACTTAAAATAAGTCGTTTGCCTTGTTGCATTCGAATACACCTACATAACTGACTTTAAACAGGCAAGCTGATTGCAAAATTGTAGTGACATTAGCTGTTGTTATTGATGTTATTGTTAAGTAAAACTGGACGCGGACGACTTTGTCTACTGCAATGGGAATTGGAATAACTTACATGAAAACTGCAATTTTGCAGTCGGCTTTCAAATGTGTCATAGTGGCGTTCTTTTACCATCTTTAAAGTTGTGCATGATAACTTAACATGAATAAAATGAAAGTAAAAAAAAATAAAACAAGTTTTGAGGGTTAATCCCGTCTCTTGATGGGAACACAAACACTATGGGTTTCTCATATTGTGTAGTTTAGGAGTTCCTATGATCACCTTCCGTCTCCATCATCGATGGTATCGATCTGGTGTGATCTTGACCGAGCGAAGCGAGGTCTCTGGGTCTACTTGAGTGAATTTGCACTTGTCCGTCCGTCCGTCCGTCCGTCCGTCCGTCTGTTAGAGCCTTATAACTTTTGAATTACTGAACGTAATTACTTCAAATTTAGATATAATATGTAAACTGATGGCTTTCAGCCGAATATTGCATAAAAAATTATAAAAATCTTTATTTCAGGGGGCTCTCATAGAAGTGAATGCGAAGGAAAATATTTTTTGTTGCCTTTCATAGGCTTGCGATATATTTTTTTAGAGACGATTTTGAATAGAGTACAAAAATATATTTCTTTTAATTTTTCCCTTAAAATTAATGAAATGGGGGGCTTTCAAAGTGGAGATTTAATACGCTCGCTTGAAGACGCTCTCTAGCAAAATCGGGTATGTATTTTCAAGCTGAACTTATTTTTTTATTTCACTTATATCCAGTACTTGAACAACAAATACTAAAATTATAAGAATATTATAAAGAAACGAGATTATTTAATTTTTAATGGGCATCAGTAATTTTCAACATAGCTTCACAATTATGCTAATATATGGCGCAGTTACGAATACGAGCTATCCCAAAAACAATTTTGCGTCGATCATTATTATTTAGGTACATATTATAATAAAATATTATTCAATTAAAATTATTCTTCAGTTAAATATCAATCCATACTTATAATAAAACTGTAACTGGAAGATTTCTGTACATTTAATATATTTTGAAAATTTTAATTGGGGGATGCTTGACTATCGATACTGAGCCCAAAACAGATTTTTATTTAATTTTTGTCTGTCTGTCTGTCTGTCTGTCTGTCTGTCTGTCTGTCTGTCTGTCTGTCCGCGCTTCACGCGAAAACTACTAAACGGATTGAAATGAAATTTAGTACAGCGGTAGCTGATACTCCGGGTCAACATATAGGATAGTTTTTATCCCGATAAAACATAAGGTTACTCCAGGATAGGTGATGAAACTTTTTGTTGATTTTACTCCATAACTCAGTCAAATCTGAACGGATTTTAATAATTCTTTCTTTATTTGTGAGTGTGTAGGACAAGAAATACAATGACCAATTTTGGTGAAGATCTGCTAGATATTATCGGAGATAGAGGTCAAAACTTCTCTCGGATAGTTCCAGGTCACTCACATACGATATATACGTATATAGATCTTATTACATTCATACCATAGCCATATCTTGACCTGAGCTATTCATTACATACTAATTTTAGACTATATCACTGACCTCCAGGCCCTAGCTCCTCAATCCTGATGGTGCAGTGTACTGCCCACCTAAATCATGGATATTTACGAACTGTCGATTGTGAATTGATATTGTAGGTGCCAAATATTTAAAATATAATAGTGTAGTGGGGCCATAAAAGAGGACTCAATTCTGATGCTGCTGGGTGCTGCTCACCAATGATAGGTAACAATTAGTATGAACTACTTAGGGGTAGTGGCATAACGCAGCCGTAAAAAAATACGCGTCTCCGTTTTCCGTTTACTAAAATTTCCCACAGTAGCTTTGTATTCTTAGATGGCATCAATCTATTCAGCTAATTTAATTATCGCTCGGTTCGGTTTAGGAATCATCCTCCTCCCTTCTCCTCCCCATGCTACAACTACTAATGGTACCAACTTCTCAATCCCGATGCTGCTGATGATAATACCCACCTAAATAGTGGGTGTTTACAAAATGTCGATAATGAATTCATATTGTAGGTACCAACCAAGTGAAGACTACAAAGTGGCATAGTGCAATCGTAAAAAATGTCTCACTCGCTTCGTTTGCGAGAATGTCGATTGTAGATTTCTTTTTAACCGACTTCGAAAAAGGAGCAGATTCTCAATTCGTCGGAATCTATTTTTTCAATTTTTTATGTATGTTCACCGATTACTTGAAGGCGCCTGAACTGATTTGGAAAATTCTTACTTTTTTGTTTGAAAGTTTTAAAAAATTGAGAAAAAAAAATATATACTTTGTTTTGTAAAAAAAATATATTAAATTATGTACTCATTAGTAAATGGACTACACAGAGGCGTAGTGCGATCAAAAAAACCTTCGCGCTCGCTTCGCTCGCGAAAATATCAGTTTTCAGTTTTGCTACTGCGGGTGCCAAGTATGAACTACAAAGAAGCGTAGTGCAATCGAAAATTTTCGCGCTCGCTTCGCTCGCTAAAATGTGTCTTCTTGATTGGTATTGTAAGAACCAAGTATAACGAACCAATAAAGCAACGAAAACTGCAATATCTGGGATATCATATAATGCGTGGCGATAAGTACAAGTTGCTCCAACTAATAATACAGGGGAAGATACAAGGTAGGAGACCCCCTGGAAGAAGACGGACCTCTTGGCTCAAGAATCTCCGGACATGGTTCGGACTGGGTACTCGATCCTTATTCCGCGCAGTTGTGTGTAAGCCAGCCAATAACCCAATATGATAGCCGACCTCCGGTAGGAGATGGCACCTCAAGAAGAAGAAGAAGAAGGACCAAGTATGAAGGAAACAGTTATGTAGTGCAGCCCTAAAGAATTTTGCGAAATGTCTGTTTTGGATTGCCAAGTATGGACTACATAGTGATGCAATGAAATTGTAAAAATTTTCGCGCTAGCTTCATTGGCGAAAATTTCTTAATTGTTGTTGTGAGTGTAAACCGAGTATGCTCGCTTCGCTCGCGAAAATATCAGTTTTCAGTTGCTACTGTAGGTGCCAAGTATGAACTACAAATATGCGTAGTGCAATCGAAATTTTTTGATTGTAGATTGCTTTTGTCTATACCAATTAGTATGGACTACACAGAGGCGTAGTGCGATCAAAATATTTTCGCGCTCGCTTCACTCGCGAAAATTTTGGTTTTCGCTAATGTAGGTGCCAAGTTTAAACTAAAAAAGAACGTAGTGCAATCTAAAATTTTTGCGCTCGCTTTGCTCGCGAAATTGTGTCTTTTATTGATTGGTATTGTAAGAACAAAGTATGAAGGACACAGTTAAGTAGTGCAGCCCTAAAAAAATTGCAAATATCCGTTTTGGATTGCCAAGTATGGACTACGTAGTGATGCAATGTAATTGTAAAAAATTTCGCGCTCGCTTCGCTTCGCGAAAATGCCTTTTCTTCATTGTTGTTGTAAGTGTAAACCAAGTATGGAGTACATAGTTAAGTAGTACGTTCCTAAAAAATTTCGCGCTCGCTTCGCTCGCGAATATATCACTTTTCAGTTGCTATTGTAGGTGCCAAGTATGAACTACAAAGAAGCGTAGTGCAATCGAAAATTTTTGCGCTCGCTTCGCTCGCGAAAATGTCGGTTGTAGATTGCTTTTGTCTAAACCAATAAGTATGGACTACACAGAGGCGTAGTGCGATCAAAATATTTTCGCGCTCGCTTCGCTCGCGAAAATTTCGCTTTTCGCTTCCTAATGTAGGTGCCAAGTAGAAACTAAAAAGGAGAGTAGTGCAATCTAAAATTTTTGCGCTCGCTTTGCTCGCGAAATTGTGTCTTTTCTTGATTGGTATTGTAAGAACCAAGTATGAAGGACACAGTTAAGTAGTGCAGCCCTAAAAAATTTGCGAAAATGTCCGTTTTCAATTGCCAAGTATGGACTACATAGTGATGCAATGTAATTGTAAAAAATTAGGCGCTCGCTTCGCTCGCGAATATGTCTTTTCTTCATTGTTGTTGTAAGTGTAAACCAAGTATGGAGTACATAGTTAAGTAGTGCAGTCCTATAAAATTGCGAAAATGTCCGTTTTGGATTGCCAAGTATGGACTACGTAGTGATACAATGTAATTGTAAAAAATTTCGCGCTCGCTTCGCTCGCGAAAATATCAGTTTTTGGTTGCTACTGTAGGTGCCAAATATGAACTACAAATAAGCGTAGGGCAATTGAAAATTTTTGCGCTCGCTTCGCTTGCGAAAATGTCGATTGTATATTGCTTTTGTCTATACCAATTAGTATGGACTACACAGAGGCGTAGTGCGATCAAAATATTTATGCGCTCGCTTCGCTCGCGAAAATTTCGGTTTTCGCTTGCTAATGTAGGTGCCAAGTAGAAACTAAAAAGGAGCGTAGTGCAATCTAAAATTTTTGCGCTCGCTTTGTTCGCGAAATTATGTCTTTTCTTGATTGGTATTGTAAGAACCAAGTATGAAGGACACAGTTAAGTAGTGCAGCCCTAAAAAATTTGCGAAAATGTCCGTTTTCGATTGCCAAGTATGGACTTCATAGTGATGCAACGTAATTGTAAAAAATTAGGCGCTCGCTTCGCTCGCGTATATGTCTTTTCTTCATTGTTGTTGTAAGTGTAAACCAAGTATGGAGTACATAGTTAAGTAGTGCAGTTTTAAAAAATTTCGCGCTCGCTTCGCTCGCGAAAATGTCGATTGTAGATTGCTTTTGTCTATACCAATTAGTATGGACTACACAGAGGCGTAGTGTGATCAAAATATTTTTGCGCTCGCTTCACTCGCGAAAATTTCGGTTTTCGCTTGCTAATGTAGGTGCCAAGTAGAAACTAAAAAGGAGCGTAGTGCAATCTAAAATTTTTGCGCTCGCTTTGCTCGCGAAATTGTGTCTTTTCTTGATTGGTATTGTAAGAACCAAGTATGAAGGACACAGTTAAGTAGTGCAGCCCTAAAAATTTGCGAAAATGTCCGTTTTCGATTGCCAAGTATGGACTACATAGTGATGCAACGTAATTGTAAAAAAATTAGCGCTCGCTTCGCTCGCGGAAATGTCTTTTCTTCATAGTTGTTGTGAGTGTAAACCAAGTATGGAGTACATAGTTAAGTAGTGCATTCCTAAAAAATTTTGCGCTCGCTTCGCTCGCGACAGCGTCAGTTTTTTTTTGGCTTATGTAGGTGCCAAGTATGGACTACATAGTGGCGTAGTGCAATCGTAAAAAATGTCACACTCGCTTTAGGTACTAGCGAGTTAGCGTTACTAGCGTAGTGCAATCGAAAATTTTTGCGCTCGCTTCGCTCACGAAATGTGTCTTTCTTGATTGATACTGTAAGAACCAAGTATGAATGACACAGTTATGTAGTGCAGCCCTAAAAATTTTGCGAAATGTCTGTTTTGGACTACATAGTGATGCAATGAAGTCTTAAAAATTTTCGCGCTCGCTTCGTTGGCGAAAATGTCTTTTCTTAATTGTTGTTGTGAGTGTAAACCAAGTATGGAGTACATAGTTAAGTAGTGCAGTTCTGAAAATTTCGCGCTTGCTTCGCTCGCGATAACGTCGCTTTTGTGTTGCTTATGTAGGTGCCAAGTATGGACTATATGGTGGCGTAGTGCAATCCTTAAAATGTCGCACTGGCTTTACTAGCGATAACTTTGAGTAATGGTTTATTACTCAAAGAGCGATAATGTCGATTATAGATTGCTTTTGTAGATACCAATTAGTATGGGCTACACAGAGGCGTAGTGCGATCAAAAAATTTTCGCACTCGCTTCGCTCACGAAAATTTCGGTTTTCAGTTGCTACTGTAGATGCCAAGTATAAACTAAAAAGAAGCGTAGTGCAATCGAAAATTCTCGCCTGCATCACTGGACTACAGTCCAGTGATGCAGGCGAGAATGAAGACCAGTTGCCAATCCATCATTGTCTTCAATTTTACCAGTTACCAACTCCTCAATCCTGATGCTGCTGGTCCTGCCTAAATTGTGGGTATTTACAAAATTTCCATTTTGAATTGATATTGTAGGTTTGCAGGTACCAAGTAGGTACAGAATATTATATAGTGGCGTAGTACAATCGTAAAAACCTCACGATTAACATAAAACAATTCTTTTTTATTACTTTTTCCACGCGGACGAAGTCGCGGGCATCAGCTAGTCTTCAATAAACTATTAATTACTACATTTTGTATATTTTCTATTCGCGTCGACAGATGACGATTTGTACAGATGCCCGTAACCCGTTTTCACTCGTTAGTAGGTACTTATTAATTCAATGTTTTCACTAACGTTCCCTAACCTTTACGGGCTACCTATTGTTAGGTTTTGATAAGTATGGGGTAAAATTACTATGTAATTTGTATAAGATGTAAGAGAATTATTTAATTATGTTGTGTAACTAGTAGTATTTGCTGTTATATCTTTTATTATTTGTACCTGATTGGATATTATTTTGACTTAAGGTTTAAACTAGCCAATCAGAGACTAAGAGAATTATTTAATTAATTTGTGCTACTGTTACTATTTGCTATTAGATCTATCATTACTTTTACCTGATTGGATATTAATTTGACTTAAGTCTTGAACGAACCAATCAGAGACATGAACGGGGAATGGCGAGAATCCACGGACTGATGTGGTAGAGTGTAACAACGGGATGGAATAGGGGAGTTAACAAGAGTTGTCGTGAAATCAAGTAAAATTGTAATAAACAGAGGAATTATTTGGAAAGTGCCGCTGTGTTTAATTCTAACTGACCTACTCCCCTTTAGGTCAGAAGTGGGATCGTCGAAAATATTTCACATTTTCTTGACACGTCCACTACTATTAAAAAACGTAAGTAATGCGTAGTTGTAATCATGATCTTAATAAGTACCTATTTATTTTTATATTTGCTTATTTATTTGCTTACTAGTTGATGCCCGCGACTTTGTCCGCGTGGATTTAGTTTTTAAAGTCCCTCGGGAAATCCTTGATTTTCCGGGATAAAAAGTAGCCTATATGTTGACCCGAGTAATAAGCTACCACGGTATAAAATTTTGTAGAAATCTGTGCGGTAGTTTTTACGTGAAAGAAGGACAAACAAACAGACAAACAGACAAAAATTAAATAAAAATCTGTTTTGGGCTCAGTATCGATAGTAAAGCATCCCCCAATTAAAATTTTCAAAATATATTAAATGTACAGAAATATTCCAGTTACAGTTTTATTATATGTATAGGTTTATTTTTATTTTTGAAGAAGGTTCGCCTCTAAAAAAAAGATTCTTAGGAAAAATTAAGAAGTTTTTTTTTTGTACCTACCTTTATTTTATTATATTAAAACCGGTGCTGTTATTTTCTTTTTTCCTTTCTACCGACTTAAACTTAGTGGGAATACGTTTATGCTAATTTTCACAAGGGATATGCCAAAGAAAATTCAATCTTATTTTATTTCATGGATATGGTTTAATAGTTTACGTTTTAGTTTCTATCACCATTCCGTAAATTTAGTTGGCAAATTCAACAATTGACCATCAAAATGTGTAGGTACATTTGTACCCACTTAGAATAAGTGACTAACTTTAGTTAAGACTTATCTCGATCACAATTTTTATGGTTCTTTTGGATTGAGTTTAATGAAGGTAACATAGTAGTGCAATGATGGTGTAATGGCAAATATTCCAATTGTAACTTTTATTCGTAACGCAAATTTTATAGGTTATCTACCTACACCAATTAAAATTTCTATAATTCAAGTTTGTATAAGTCAAATGTATAATATTATAAGCAGATTGAGAATGAATTTTCCTTTTAATTAAATGAGAGATAAGATATAGAACTTCTTGGAACAATAATAATGTATGTTGTGGCATAATTTATTAAGCTATTGTTTGAAAGTTTCAGGACAATGGAAGACAGCGATGAGTATGGAGATGGAACCCGAGTTAAAGGGTTGAATGTAAGGAAGGATGAGACCCTAGGTGGTGGGTCGAATCTTAAGGAGGGACCCCAGAGAGAAGGGGTGAGGAATCTTGAGGAGGGACCCCAGAGAGAAGGGGTGAGGTTAATGTTTGGGAGAGGGCCTGCGGACATGTTGTCAGTAGGGGATAACATGTCTGACGATAGTGTGTCGGGGTGCAAACGATACTTAAGGGAAGAGTCTGCGCAAGGTGGTGCGCACAAAAGGCGGCATCTGAGTGGAAGAAAACCAACATTACGATCTATGGTGCGGAGGGTGCAACGGCCTAAATCGTCCAGCACTGAAGAAGAGCTCATTTCTTTGCAACGCGAAAGGAACAGCCGTTCACCAACAAGGCACAAATCGGGTGGCAGGAGGAAGAGAAGACGCGTGACCTGCACCTCGTCGGGATCAGCAAGTGAGTCACCAACTCCAAAAAAAGGACGATCTTTAAAATATAGGGAAAGGGAACATGAAACTAAGTTAATGGACAAGTTTTTAACTATTTTAGAAAAGGTTAAGAGTTCAGATAAACCTAAAATAACATTCAACACGAATGTGATACCGGAGTTTGACCCTCTATCGAAAGATCAAACTGTTTTGACTTGGATCACCAAAGTGGAAGAATGTGCCGAGATTTATAATTGGGAAGAAAGAGAAATCATTCACTATTCACTACCAAAATTGAGCGGTGTTGCCAAGACATGGTATCTGGGTCAAACTTCGGTGTTGCATACTTGGTCTGAATGGAAAAAAAATTATTAGAATCTTTCCCATGTAGAGAAGATTATGCTGAACTCCTAACCGAGATGTTGGCTAAGAAGGCGAAATATGGCGAGTCATTGGAGTGCTATTATTATGCGAAGGTTAATTTACTAAATAGGTGTAAAATCACCGGCAGACAAGGAGTTGATTGTCTATTACATGGCATCGAGGATCGAGCAGTAAGAATTGGAGCACAGGCAGCTCAATTCTCAGAGCCAGAACAGGTACTTAAATATTTAAAAACTGTTAAAATAGGTCAGAGCAGAGATAATCCGGAAAATGCCCGGAAAGGCAGATTCGGCACCAGCTCAAATCGAGTCGATTCTTTTAAAACAGGTAACTATAACAATTCTTCAATTAGATGCTACAACTGCAACGAAGTTGGCCATCCCGTTTTTAGGTGTGACAAACCAAACCCTTCATTGAAATGCTATAACTGCAACGAGGTAGGTCACCGCAGCTTCAAATGTGAAAAACCCCCTTCCAGGTGTACAAAATGTGACAGAGTTGGTCATCTTACGTCCAAATGCTACAGGAATGCGGGAAGATTATCATCCGAGGCTGGGAAAAATTCAGTGCCAGGTAATGAATTAAAACAAAAGCAGGTTTCTCAGGTAATGACTTACCTCTTAGAGGTATAGGGGGCAGCCTAGTTAGTCCTTTAGGAGTAGTCGTCGCCACTGTAGAAGTTCAATGTATAGCAGAAACAATCGATTTATATGTTGTAGAAGATAACGTTCTGATGCATCCTGTCCTTTTGGGGCATTCCTTCACAGAAAAGCCCGATATTCTTATAATTAAGACACCGGATGCGATACAATTTCAGAGAATACTTCCAAATAAAATCAGCTTAGTGGCCACATACGACTGCGAGATTCCCTGCAATACAATGCGGGCAATACAGGTTTCTACCGATGCCAAACTACTGGACTGTGAGGTGCATGTAAAAGGTACGCTACGTGGCCGAGAAGGAAAGGAGTATTATCTAATTCCTGGTCAGTACGAGATCAAGAACGGTCGTGGTGCGATCCTGATTTACAACGTTGCATCAAAACCAATGAGCATCGCCAAAGGTACCCTTTTAACAAGGTCTTTGGAGCGAAACCGCGACCAAACAGATAGCATCAAAAATTCATTCAGCGTTGTCTTCGATGATGCTGTCATGGATACTTCTGTGAATTGTAATCCGAAATTGGAAACAAAACAGCGGCAAGAAGTAAAAGATCTACTGGCAAGGTATGGTGACTGTTTTCAAGTGGACTTCATGACTTAGGGTTTACAACGGTTACCGAGATGACCATAGAACTAATTGATGGCGATCCGGTAGTATACCGACCATACCGTATGTCACATGCTGAAAGACAGATGGTGGGTAATATGGTTCAGGAGATGTTGGACAACAAAATAATAAGAGAATCATCATCACCTTATGCAAGCCCGATCATCATGGTACAGAAGAAAACGGGTGATAAGCGCTTATGTGTCGACTATAGGGCATTGAACAGAAAAACCAAAAAGGATTATTACCCGATGCCTCGAGTAGAAGATCAACTGGATTTACTGGCAGGTAACACTTTATTTACATCCTTAGACCTGGCATCGGGCTACTACCAGATCCCAATATCGGAAGAGTCACGCCAGAAAACTGCCTTCGTGACTCTAGATGGGCAGTTCGAATTTAATCGCATGCCCTTTGGTCTCGTTAATGCGCCCTCAGTCTTCCAAAGGACGATAAACAAGATACTGATGAAAGCCAAGGTTAAGTACGCCATCGTTTACATGGACGATATCCTAATCCCCTCTAAAGACTTTGAGGAAGGTCTGCGAAGATTGGAAGAGGTTGTTGAAGAGATTGCAGTTGCTGAAAGAAGGTGGATTAACTCTAAAGTTAAGTAAGTGCCATTTCTTTCTTGACTCCGTAGATTTTCTGGGATTCGACGTTAGCTCTGATGGCATTCGACCTGGTAGTAAGAAGAGCGAAGCAGTCTCAAAGTTTCCACGTCCTACAAATCAACATGAGGTACGCCAGTTTCTCGGTTTGTCTGGCTTCTTCAGACGGTTCATAAAAGGGTACGCTACGATTACTGCTCCATTAACAGACTTGTTGAAAAAGAATGCTGTATGGTCCTGGAATAATGAGCAAGAACAAGCATTTAAAAGGGTGAAGGAATTACTTACGAGCCGACCTATACTTGCGCTATATGATCCGAAGGCAGAAGTAGAACTACATACCGATGCCTGCAAGGAAGGTTTGGCGGGCATACTACTTCAACGGAACTCAAATGGGGTACTTCAGCCAGTCTCATACTTCAGTCGTAAGACAACAGAGGACGAACGTAAATTACATTCTTACGAATTAGAGACCCTAGCAGTTATCGCCTCTCTAAACCGGTTCAGAGTGTATCTAATAGGAATACCGTTTAAGATTTTGACAGACTGCAACGCACTTAGGTCAACATTAATCAAGAGGGACTTGATACCCCGTATATCTCGCTGGTGGGTCCAGCTACAAGAATACGACTGCACCATAGAATACCGACCCGGAACCGGAACGGACGGATGACACACGCGGACGCGCTCAGCAGGAATCCGGTGAGCAATGATGTAAGTGATCAGCATGTTTTAGACGTTCTACCGATACAGCAATCAGACCAAGACTGGATATCGACAGTGCAGTCTGCTGATGAAGAGGTAAGGAAAATTAAAGATATACTCTTGGATCCATCTATTGGAGAGGCCATGGATATACATAAAAACTATAAACTCAAAAATGACAAAGTTTACCGTATTTTAGGGGGAGGGATGAAATGGCTGGTACCTCGAGGGCTAAGATGGCAGATTCTAAAGATGAATCACGACGATCTAGGCCACTGGGGATTCGAGAAAACCCTGCTACGCATAAGAGAGCATTATTGGTTTCCTAAAATGCGCAGGTTTGTAAAAAAATATGTTACTTCGTGTCTAGAGTGTGCACACCATAAAGCTCCCGGTGGGAAACGCGAAGGTGAATTGCACCCCATTGAAAAGGTAAGCACACCTTTCCACACTGTACATGCAGATCACCTAGGACCTTTTGTAAGAAGTAAAAAAGGAAACTGCTACTTGTTGGTAATTGTAGACGGTTTCACTAAATATGTGAGTATAAACGCAGTCAAAAACACCAAATCTACTACTTCGGTACAAGTGATGAAGCAGTACATGAGCAATTTTGGAGTTCCAACCCGTTTAATTACAGACAGGGGTACAAGCTTCACGAGCAAAACATTTCAGGACTTCGTTAAAAATTATGGTATAAAGCATATTCTAAATGCTGTAGCTACCCCCCGAGCTAACGGCCAGGTGGAAAGGTTCAATAGAACTATCTTAGACGCGCTGTCTACGTCCAACCACGGTGGAGACGAAAGATCCTGGGATGAGCACATCGCAGATATACAGGTAGGTATCAACACTACAAAACACGAAACGACGCAAAGAAGTCCTTCGGAACTACTATTCGGATTTAATATAATCAACAGAACTGAAGGTAAGTTAAGTGAAGTCATTAACGATACATTAAATAGAATTACAGCGGAAGAACTGGACAATCTGAGGCAGGAGACTGGAGAGAAAATTAAAGAGCAACAGGTGAGAGATGCTGCCAATTTCAATAAACACAGGAAGATGGCTACACAATACAAGGAGGGAGATTTGGTGCGAGTAGAAAAGCAAGTACCTCACGATGGTAAATCACAGAAACTTGTCGTTAAATATCAAGGTCCCTATCGCATAATAAAAGTACTTGACAATGAAAGATTTTTGATTGAGGACACACCTTTAACTCAAAAGCAAGGTCGTAGATACAAAAATATTGTAGCCAAAGATAAAATCCAACCATGGATGAACTTCACTAGAAATTTTGAATCCGAATCTTCTGCGGAGGATACCGAAAAAGATGATTAATATGAATATGTCTAGTTGTGCCCTCACTTAACTTTAAACCAAAACTAATTATCGAAAATGTATAATTAAGTCAAAATGAAACATAAACCAATTATATAATTATGTACGATATAATTAAATTGTCATTCTTATACTTATGTAGACATGTTTAGATATATTATGCTAAGTGGGATAGATATATTATGCTAATAATAATAAGTGGGATAGATATAATATTTTTTTATTATTATTAAGCATTATTATATAATATATAATATTGTGTATTACAATAATACAATAATTATTTAATTTAATTATATTTCAAAATACGATTATATAAACACATTTTTAAAATGATTCCGTTTTAATTTTATACTAAAGCGAAGGGACTCGCTTTAGGTAGGATGGCCGAGCTGAGACATGATTAGATATATTAAGCTAATAAGTGGGATATATATATATATATATATATATAACGAAGTCCTGAAATGTATATATATATATATATATATATATATATATATATATATATATATGTATATATATATATATATATATATATATATATATATATATATATATATATATATATATACATTTTTTTTTAGTATTGTGTACTGCAATAATTATATTTCAAAATACGATTATATAAACACATTTTTAAAATGATTCCGTTTTAATTTTATATTAAAGCGATGGGACTCGCTTTAAGTAGGATGGCCAAATTGTTAGGTTTTGATAAGTATGGGGTAAAATTACTATGTAATTTGTATAAGATGTAAGAGAATTATTTAATTAAGTTGTGTAACTAGTAGTATTTGCTGTTATAAATCTTTTATTATTTGTACCTGATTGGATATTATTTTGACTTAAGTTTTAAACTAGCCAATCAGAGACTAAGAGAATTATTTAATTAATTTGTGCTACTGTTACTATTTGCTATTAGATATATCATTACTTTTACCTGATTGGATATTAATTTGACTTAAGTTTTGAACGAACCAATCAGAGACATGAACGGGGAATGGCGAGAATCCACGGACTGATGTGGTAGAGTGTAACAACGGGATGGAATAGGGGAGTTAACAAGAGTTGTCGTGAAATCAAGTAAAATTGTAATAAACAGAGGAATTATTTGGAAAGTGCCGCTGTGTTTAATTCTAACTGACCTACTCCCCTTTACTATGATAAGTTAGGTGGTTCTTAATGTCAACTTCGTTATCACGAACCTGTACGGGGCACCTAAAAGGACATTGGGACGGATGTTAGGACTTAGGATTGTATTTAGGAGTTACCTACCTACGTAAAGAGACTCCTACTTAGGGGATGATTTAGGTATGTTTGGTGGATACCGTTACCGAGAGGTCTCAGTTCGGGGCGAACCACTAGTAACATAGTGTTATCACTTAGGTGAACTAACAAAAGTAGCTATACCAAATAACATCTCAATCGAACGCTAGCAAGTCGTTGGTATAAGGATTGCAAATGAAGTGAACTGAAAGATAGAGGTACATAATAATATTAAAATTTAAAAAAATATTGTAAGTTAATTTAAGTAGGTATACCTACCTATAGATTTTTTTATACGCTGAAAAAATCAAACGAAAATTGCAAGTCGCAATGAACTTTCCGACTCTATTATTTTCTAAATTGAAATGTCAAATACAGTTTAAAATTAGCTGTCCAAAAAATACATCGTATAGTTAGTGCCTTTGTGAACATATTACCATGTCTACAAAAAACTTTGTAGGTATAGACAGACGTACGTACATAGGTACTTAGTTACTTAACGGGCCATTTCTGATACCACGTAGACTACCATAAGACTAATTTAGAACTAGGTTTTCCTACCTTTTACCTAACTCAACGCAAACTATCCACGCCACTAGATGCAGGTCATCTAACATCCCTAATTGGTTTCTGCACGGCACTCTACCGAAACGATAAATCGCATGGCGGTGCCTTTGTCTGCAGAATAGTAACTAGCCACGGTGGAAGGCTTTCACTTAGATAAACTGTATTTGACCACAACGCTCACCCTGCGGAAATTATGACGTCATTTACATTTCGTACTATATTCATTTCAACTGAGAAGTCCATCGACAAGTAACAACCTATTACCTAACCTAATATTAATATCAGTATAACTTCCGAAAATCTTTCGAACTTTTTTCGAACGAATTTAATTTGATATTTTTATTTAATTACTAGATGATGCCCGCGACTTCGTCCGCGTGGATTAAGGTTTTTAAATTCCCGCAGGAACTCTGTAATTTTCCGGATTTTCCGGGGCCTATGTGTTAATCCGGGATATGAGCTATCTCAGCTGAATCGGTTTATTATTTGTGGCGTTAATGAGAAACAAACATCCATCCATCCAAACATCCACCCATACATCCTCACAAGCTTTCGCATTTATAATATTAGTAGGATACTTAAATAAAATATTTCAGATATTTATAAATAGCCTTGACAACTCCTTTATCACAAGTAAATGTGAACCCAATTTCAATCCGGTTGTATTATACCCCTAGGCCATCATCGTAGTGGAAAGAATTTTTTAATAATGATTGTACGAAGAGGCTACGAGCTCGTTCAAATCAAGCTATACTATTCTATATATAGTACTAGCTGACCCGGCGAACTTCGTACCACCAACTTATCTATAAGTATAAATAAAACAAATAAACTATCCTAATCCAAAAAAACTATCCTATCTTTTAAGTTGGACCAAATTACAGATAGTTACGAAGTTTGATCAAAATCGGTTAAGTAGTTTAGGAGTCCATCGCGGACAAACAACGTGACATGTAATTTATATATATTAAGATAGTATACCATGTAGTACCTATAAGCATAGCAAGCTAAACATCCATTAGGTAAGGTAAGGGTAGATTAATTAAGACTACAGAAAACATGACCGCCTCGTCAAATGAGGTCGTCGAAGTACATGACCAAATTACTTACCTATCTCTCTTAAAATTAAAATTGCTTACATTAAGTTATGCACATAGAATTAGGAAGTACCCATTTAGGAACTCCATGATTATGCATGTCTTCGTTGTTGATGTCAAAATTTCGCGTGTAAGAATAGCCTCTGACATGCAAATTAAATGATAACCCTTATGCTAAGATGATGTTACTGCATAATATCAGCGTCGTTGCCTTTTAAATTCTGCAGGCGCTTTCGCTTGTAAACTATTTTATATAATATTTTGCCGCAAAGTTTCTATAAAAAGATGTTATGATCAGGGCCGTCTTAACCATACTGGACGCTGGGGTGCGAAAATCAACCTGCGCCCCCATTGCCAACAAAAAAAAAACAAAATTTAATTTATTTTCCATTTTTGTATTTAATTTACTCTTAAATAAAGTTAGATACTTTTAAACTGGCTTCAAATGGAAGTTTCGATTCGGCACGCAATCGGCTCGTATTTTTTTCTATGTAGGTATGTAGGTACACCAATTTCTTCGAGATTTCAGGCCGATTCACATGGTTTTTTTTTATTCGAAAGAGAATGTTTGCGATTAACTATGAAGATTTATAATATATCGATTGTGTATTAATATTGTAAGTAATAGGTATCAAGCATAGGCTACATCGTTGAACTCGAGGCCCCAACTCTCCAATTCTGATGCTGCAGGGTGCTGCACTCTTAAGCTGTGGGAATTTAGGAATTGTTGATTGTGAATTCATATTGTAAAGACCAAGTACCTTTAGACTAGACCATTGAACTCTAGATTCTATCCCCTGACCTGAGCATCAGACCTGATGCTGCAGGGTATTGCACTCCTAGGCCACTAAAAAGCTTAAAATAAAAACAATTTTCAAAAATCCAACTTCAAACGCCTCTATAAATTTTAATATTATAATTATATTTTTGTTTCTACACGTATGTTGAAGTCGGACGGGCATTTATGAAACGTCGAAAGAAATGGAGGCGCAACGCACACCAGTGACGGATTTACACATTTACCGCCAGTAGGCTATATAAAATGTTGGCGCCCCTACCAACCTCTACAATATTGTGTCAGTGCCTAGATTATTTTAACAAACCATCGATTTAATTAAGATTAGCTGATTCAGGTGGGCCGAAGCCCAGCAGCATTAGGATTGAAGAGTTGGTACCTTGAGCTCAATGATGTAGGCCAGTGGTTATGTATGCCATACCAATCCGGAAAGGAATCTTCGCGAGCGAAGCGAGCGCGAAAATTTTTACTACTGCACTACACTATTACGTATATTGTAGTCCTTACTTGATACCTACAATAACAACTGAAACTCTCGCGAGCGGAACGAGCGCAAAAATTTTACGATAGCACTACTCCCCTATGTACCTGCCCATACTTAATAGTGGCACCTACAATAGCAATTAAAGGGCGATTCGACGAGATTTTTTTTATTGGTATTTAATCAAGGTATATTGAATGTTTGTTAAATAATTTGCAAAACTAGCAGATTACGCATGGTATGCGTATAGGACGATCAGCTTGCGCCCCCTAGGTCCCTGCGCCCGGGTGCCACGCACCCCTTGCACCCCCGGGTAAAGACGGCCCTGGTTATGATAGTGAATTTGTGCTATAGAGTCGGTCTTATGAGGATGTCATACAACTACAAAGAAAACATACTTTTTATTTTACCAAGACTTTATATAGGTACTTACCCTAAATTACTGTGAATAAAGTCATGGACAATTTCACTCGCTTGAGGTGTGATAGGGCGTTGCAAATATTAATGTGTTTTTGGGAATTGTGTTCAGGTCAAACGTTTTATCTAGATCTTATGGAAGAATATATTTATATACTGCCTTTTTATCTTCTCTTTTGTTAATTTAATTGTTAGAAAAGCTTGTTGTTATTGTGAAAAATACAGTGTTTGTGTGATACAATACTCGCAGTGACTATGAGACTTACGTAAATGTTTGGTGGCCCTCTATCTCCCATCCAAGAAAAAGGTTTCGGTTTGGATCTGCGGGTGCTGGATTCGGAGTAATGGTTGTAAAAGTGGGCTTCGCATTAGTGCAAAATTCTTATGGGATATTGGGTAAACTGGGAATCGATTGTCGAAGTAGCTGATACTGGCCAAAATGTTTCTGGCCAAAAGCAGGTTTCAGAATGATCGTGAATGTTGTGGTAAATTATAAATTGATTGTAAATGTTTCAATATTATGTTCAAGAATATAGTGGATGTTGTGATAGTGATGAATATAGTGTGAGAATCATGTGTAATGTATTTTTGTAATTAACTTCTAGTTCTAAAAAAATCGGCCAAGTGCGAGTCGGGCCTCGCTCTTTTAGGGTTCCGTTAAAAAAATTAAATTAAAATATTTTCATTTACCCATGGAAACATTTTAATTTAATTTTTTTAATTTAATTTAATTTTTACTATTTGTTGTTATAGCGGCAATAGAAATACATAATATGTGAAAATTTCATCTGTTTATCTATTACGGTTTACGAGATACAGCCCGCTGACAGACGGACGGACGGACGGACGGACGGACGGACGGACAGCGTAGGCTTAGTAATAGGGTCCCGTTGGTACCCTTTGGGTACGGAACCCTAAAAAGAATGTTTTCAAATGGTTCCCTTTTCCCATATTTTTATTAACTGTTTGACTCACGTTCATATTTTGAATTTGATCTCGTTACGTTACGTAATAATTCAAATGGGACTCACTTGAGCCACTTAATTTAACTCTGACAATAACCGTAAACATCGTACGCGCTATATCATAAACCCGAGGCAAACAAACACTACAGCACATTGAACATGAACTGATATCCTATCGGCCATCAATAATCTAACTTCGTTAACAAGTTCCAGCCTCCATTTATCTACAACCCAACAGATTGAGGCTTAGGGTGATTATACACATGTGGACTAATAACATTATGACCTCACTAATGCAAACCCCTAAGAAACTGGCATATTATTATTATGAACTATTGATGTTGTAAATAATAGGCAGTTAAGATAACGTACTGTTTATACCAATGCAATTCTTGTATTGTTAAGTTTGCATTACAGTTTCCATAAGGGCAGTAAATAAGAAGTAATACTTATTCGGTTATAATGTTAATAAATATTATAAATAAATCCATAAACTTCAAAAATTCCAAATTATTTATTTCATGTAGGCCAACTCGTGGTTCTTATGACTCGTCAAAACTCTACCATCGGTATGGAAAGCACATACTTCTTAGAAAAGAAAGGACAAAAGTATATTATAATAGACTTTACAATTTAATAAAAACCTTGGTGGTTTTTCCATTCATCTAACAATAAAAAAGCCGTTTTTTAAGGTAACTAACATAATTGAAAACCTAGATCTTTACACTAGGTACTTAGCCTAGATTATCGGCATGACAAAAGTTTTCCTTTTCCACTGAAAACGCTATGAAAAAATTACAAAATAAGTTGAAAAATGTTGATGGTAAATTAATAATTATTAATTTACCATGAACATTTTTTACTTATTTTTAAGTTTTGTACAATACTAATTATAATTAATTTATAATATTGTAAACAGTTAATATGCCCAACTCTTTACAACAAATAATGCATACGCAAATATTATTATGGTTTGCGGTTTGGTGATAAATCTGATTCGCGAAATTGTTTGTGCGATCCGCAAAATGAGGTTTACGGGCTCTGCTCTGCTCTGCAAAGAATTGAAAGGGAATATGAAGTGGATAATTTATTGCGAGATTGTCATTTATCTCTTTAGCGGTTTTTTTCGATAAGCCGAATTTATGACGCGTTTTTACGGTTGGGCTTGTATGAACCATATTTTTGGCGATAAATTATGGAGTAGCCAAGGACGTTGTAATTTGGATTAGAGATAGGCATTTGGATATAAGAGTTATGATACTTTAGACGTGTAGGTCTTATCTTACAGGTTGTTTTCTTTCTGTCAATATTAATGGTTCGTATAAATTGTATTTATCGAAACTAGATCTGCGAATGAAACATTGAATATCTAATTTATTATTTTTGAAAAGCAGTTTAGAGTTTAGACATTATTGTTTTATTTTATTGAAAGGAATATTTCAACGGAATTCTTTCTGTCTCAAAAACGTAACTAAGGCCCGCTTGCAGAGACGCCGGATTAGGTTAAACCCAGGAACAAATTTGGAATTTCGACAGAAGCTTTATACGAAATCTGTCAAAGCAGCAAGTAACTCTGGGTTAAAAGATTACCCAGCTTTTCTGCAAGCGGGCCTAAAGCGGCTCATCACTAGCTGATGCCCGCGACTTCATCTGCGTGGATTTAGTTTTTAAAATCCTGATAATTTAGCTGTCTATTGATGAAAGAGTGGTTAAAATCGGTCCATTAGTTTCAGAGTCTATTCGGTACAAACAAACAAACACACAAAAAATCTTTCCTCTTTATATCTATATATAGATTAATTCACCATGAAGTATTAAGAAGATGGATTTATTTATTTATTTAGAAGTAACCAAAACCCAAACATCAAATTCTTACGACACACAATTCAGTTCTGAGTCACAATTTCAGTGGTTAAATTTTTTCATATTATAACTGCAGAATAATTGTGTACTTAATTATATCCGTAATCAAATCCTATTACAAAGATAATTATTTAGTAGATACCCAAAATGTAATTCCTGAATATTATTATGCAGTTTCGGTTAAAATTAGAGCTTACGAGCTTAGAGATAATCTCTGTACCTGCCGAACACATAGAGAGGCTATATTTTACGCTGCCACTAATATTAATGAATACAGGAAAAGCGATCTTTTAATTTGACTTTGTTACTTATAGTTTTTTACATTGGACTAGCTGATGCCCGCGACTTCGTCCACGTAGATTTAGTTTATAAAATCCCGCGGGAACTCTTTGATTTTCCGGGATGCATATGTCACCATATGTTAAAGGAAAGCTACAGCTTGATTAACGGACAAACCAACAAACAGACACACTTTTGCATTTATAATATGTATTAGTAAGGAAGAATTAATACTACAATAATAAAGGCGATCTAATTTTTAGAACACAAAATCTACTATAGTGTAAATTTAATTTATTTTCCATTTTTGTATTTAATTTACTCTTAAATAAAGTTAGATACTTTTAAACTGGCTTCAAATGGAAGTTTCGATTCGGCACGCAATCGGCTCGTATTTTTTTCTATGTAGGTATGTAGGTACACCAATTTCTTCGAGATTTCAGGCCGATTCACATGGTTTTTTTTATTCGAAAGAGAATGTTTGCGATTAACTATGAAGATTTATAATATATCGATTGTGTATTAATATTGTAAGTAATAGGTATCAAGCATAGGCTACATCGTTGAACTCGAGGCCCCAACTCTCCAATTCTGATGCTGCAGGGTGCTGCACTCTTAAGCTGTGGGAATTTAGGAATTGTTGATTGTGAATTCATATTGTAAAGACCAAGAACCTTTAGACTAGACCATTGAACTCTAGATTCTATCCCCTGACCTGAGCATCAGACCTGATGCTGCAGGGTATTGCACTCCTAGGCCACTAAAATGCTTAAAATAAAAACAATTTTCAAAAATCCAACTTCAAACGCCTCTATAAATTTTAATATTATAATTATATTTTTGTTTCTACACGTATGTTGAAGTCGGACGGGCATTTATGAAACGTCGAAAGAAATGGAGGCGCAACGCACACCAGTGACGGATTTACACATTTACCGCCAGTAGGCTATATAAAATGTTGGCGCCCCTACCAACCTCTACAATATTGTGTCAGTGCCTAGATTATTTTAACAAACCATCGATTTAATTAAGATTAGCTGATTCAGGTGGGCCGAAGCCCAGCAGCATTAGGATTGAAGAGTTGGTACCTTGAGCTCAATGATGTAGGCCTGTGGTTATGTATGCCATACCAATCCGGAAAGGAATCTTCGCGAGCGAAGCGAGCGCGAAAGTTTTTACTACTACACTACACTATTACGTATATTGTAGTCCTTACTTGATACCTACAATAACAACTGAAACTCTCGCGAGCGGAGCGAGCGCAAAAATTTTACGATAGCACTACTCCACTATGTACCTGCCCATACTTAATAGTGGCACCTACAATAGCAAGTAAAGGGCGATTCGACGAGATTTTTTTTATTGGTATTTAATCAAGGTATATTGAATGTTTGTTAAATAATTTGCAAAACTAGCAGATTACGCATGGTATGCGTATAGGACGATCAGCTTGCGCCCCCTAGGTCCCTGCGCCCGGGTGCCACGCACCCCTTGCACCCCCGGGTAAAGACGGCCCTGGTTATGATAGTGAATTTGTGCTATAGAGTCGGTCTTATGAGGATGTCATACAACTACAAAGAAAACATACTTTTTATTTTACCAAGACTTTATATAGGTACTTACCCTAAATTACTGTGAATAAAGTCATGGACAATTTCACTCGCTTGAGGTGTGATAGGGCGTTGCATATATTAATGTGTTTTTGGGAGTTGTGTTCAGGTCAAACGTTTTATCTAGATCTTATGGAAGAATATATTTATATACTGCCTTTTTATCTTCTCTTTTGTTAATTTAATTGTTAGAAAAGCTTGTTGTTATTGTGAAAAATACAGTGTTTGTGTGATACAATACTCGCAGTGACTATGAGACTTACGTAAATGTTTGGTGGCCCTCTATCTCCCATCCAAGAAAAAGGTTTCGGTTTGGATCTGCGGGTGCTGGATTCGGAGTAATGGTTGTAAAAGTGGGCTTCGCATTAGTGCAAAATTCTTATGGGATATTGGGTAAACTGGGAATCGATTGTCGAAGTAGCTGATACTGGCCAAAATGTTTCTGGCCAAAAGCAGGTTTCAGAATGATCGTGAATGTTGTGGTAAATTATAAATTGATTGTAAATGTTTCAATATTATGTTCAAGAATATAGTGGATGTTGTGATAGTGATGAATATAGTGTGAGAATCATGTGTAATGTATTTTTGTAATTAACTTCTAGTTCTAAAAAAGAATGTTTTCAAATGGTTCCCTTTTCCCATATTTTTATTAACTGTTTGACTCACGTTCATATTTTGAATTTGATCTCGTTACTTTACGTAATAATTCAAATGGGACTCACTTGAGCCACTTAATTTAACTCTGACAATAACCGTAAACATCGTACGCGCTATATCATAAACCCGAGGCAAACAAACACTACAGCACATTGAACATGAACTGATATCCTATCGGCCATCAATAATCTAACTTCGTTAACAAGTTCCAGCCTCCATTTATCTACAACCCAACAGATTGAGGCTTAGGGTGATTATACACATGTGGACTAATAACATTATGACCTCACTAATGCAAACCCCTAAGAAACTGGCATATTATTATTATGAACTATTGATGTTGTAAATAATAGGCAGTTAAGATAACGTACTGTTTATACCAATGCAATTCTTGTATTGTTAAGTTTGCATTACAGTTTCCATAAGGGCAGTAAATAAGAAGTAATACTTATTCGGTTATAATGTTAATAAATATTATAAATAAATCCATAAACTTCAAAAATTCCAAATTATTTATTTTATGTAGGCCAACTCGTGGTTCTTATGACTCGTCAAAACTCTACCATCGGTATGAAAAGCACATACTTCTTAGAAAAGAAAGGACAAAAGTATATTATAATAGACTTTACAATTTAATAAACACCTTGGTGGTTTTTCCATTCATCTAACAATAAAAAAGCCGTTTTTTAAGGTAACTAACATAATTGAAAACCTAGATCTTTACACTAGGTACTTAGCCTAGATTATCGGCATGACAAAAGTTTTCCTTTTCCACTGAAAACGCTATGAAAAAATTACAAAATAAGTTGAAAAATGTTGATGGTAAATTAATAATTATTAATTTACCATGAACATTTTTTACTTATTTTTAAGTTTTGTACAATACTAATTATAATTAATTTATAATATTGTAAACAGTTAATATGCCCAACTCTTTACAACAAATAATGCATACGCAAATATTATTATGGTTTGCGGTTTGGTGATAAATCTGATTCGCGAAATTGTTTGTGCGATCCGCAAAATGAGGTTTACGGGCTCTGCTCTGCTCTGCAAAGAATTGAAAGGGAATATGAAGTGGATAATTTATTGCGAGATTGTCATTTATCTCTTTAGCGGTTTTTTTCGATAAGCCGAATTTATGACGCGTTTTTACGGTTGGGCTTGTATGAACCATATTTTTGGCGATAAATTATGGAGTAGCCAAGGACGTTGTAATTTGGATTAGAGATAGGCATTTGGATATAAGAGTTATGATACTTTAGACGTGTAGGTCTTATCTTACAGGTTGTTTTCTTTCTGTCAATATTAATGGTTCGTATAAATTGTATTTATCGAAACTAGATCTGCGAATGAAACATTGAATATCTAATTTATTATTTTTGAAAAGCAGTTTAGAGTTTAGACGTTATTGTTTTATTTTATTGAAAGGAATATTTCAACGGAATTCTTTCTGTCTCAAAAACGTAACTAAGGCCCGCTTGCAGAGACGCCGGATTAGGTTAAGCCCAGGAACAAATTTGGAATTTCGACAGAAGCTTTATACGAAATCTGTCAAAGCAGCAAGTAACTCTGGGTTAAAAGATTACCCAGCTTTTCTGCAAGCGGGCCTAAAGCGGCTCATCACTAGCTGATGCCCGCGACTTCATCTGCGTGGATTTAGTTTTTAAAATCCTGATAATTTAGCTGTCTATTGATGAAAGAGTGGTTAAAATCGGTCCATTAGTTTCAGAGTCTATTCGGTACAAACAAACAAACACACAAAAAATCTTTCCTCTTTATATCTATATATAGATTAATTCACCATGAAGTATTAAGAAGATGGATTTATTTATTTATTTAGAAGTAACCAAAACCCAAACATCAAATTCTTACGACACACAATTCAGTTCTGAGTCACAATTTCAGTGGTTAAATTTTTTCATATTATAACTGCAGAATAATTGTGTACTTAATTATATCCGTAATCAAATCCTATTACAAAGATAATTATTTAGTAGATACCCAAAATGTAATTCCTGAATATTATTATGCAGTTTCGGTTAAAATTAGAGCTTACGAGCTTAGAGATAATCTCTGTACCTGCCGAACACATAGAGAGGCTATATTTTACGCTGCCACTAATATTAATGAATACAGGAAAAGCGATTTTTTAATTTGACTTTGTTACTTATAGTTTTTTACATTGGACTAGCTGATGCCCGCGACTTCGTCCACGTAGATTTAGTTTATAAAATCCCGCGGGAACTCTTTGATTTTCCGGGATGCATATGTCACCATATGTTAAAGGAAAGCTACAGCTTGATTAACGGACAAACCAACAAACAGACACACTTTCGCATTTATAATATGTATTAGTAAGGAAGAATTAATAATACAATAATAAAGGCGATCTAATTTTTAGAACACAAAATCTACTATAGTGTAAATTTAATTTATTTTCCATTTTTGTATTTAATTTACTCTTAAATAAAGTTAGATACTTTTAAACTGGCTTCAAATGGAAGTTTCGATTCGGCACGCAATCGGCTCGTATTTTTTTCTATGTAGGTATGTAGGTACACCAATTTCTTCGAAATTTCAGGCCGATTCACATGGTTTTTTTTATTCGAAAGAGAATGTTTGCGATTAACTATGAAGATTTATAATATATCGATTGTGTATTAATATTGTAAGTAATAGGTATCAAGCATAGGCTACATCGTTGAACTCGAGGCCCCAACTCTCCAATTCTGATGCTGCAGGGTGCTGCACTCTTAAGCTGTGGGAATTTAGGAATTGTTGATTGTGAATTCATATTGTAAAGACCAAGTACCTTTAGACTAGACCATTGAACTCTAGATTCTATCCCCTGACCTGAGCATCAGACCTGATGCTGCAGGGTATTGCACTCCTAGGCCACTAAAAAGCTTAAAATAAAAACAATTTCAAAAATCCAACTTCAAACGCCTCTATAAATTTTAATATTATAATTATATTTTTGTTTCTACACGTATGTTGAAGTCGGACGGGCATTTATGAAACGTCGAAAGAAATGGAGGCGCAACGCACACCAGTGACGGATTTACACATTTACCGCCAGTAGGCTATATAAAATGTTGGCGCCCCTACCAACCTCTACAATATTGTGTCAGTGCCTAGATTATTTTAACAAACCATCGATTTAATTAAGATTAGCTGATTCAGGTGGGCCGAAGCCCAGCAGCATTAGGATTGAAGAGTTGGTACCTTGAGCTCAATGATGTAGGCCTGTGGTTATGTATGCCATACCAATCCGGAAAGGAATCTTCGCGAGCGAAGCGAGCGCGAAAGTTTTTACTACTGCACTACACTATTACGTATATTGTAGTCCTTACTTGATACCTACAATAACAACTGAAACTCTCGCGAGCGGAGCGAGCGCAAAAATTTTACGATAGCACTACTCCACTATGTACCTGCCCATACTTAATAGCGGCACCTACAATAGCAATTAAAGGGCGATTCGACGAGATTTTTTTTATTGGTATTTAATCAAGGTATATTGAATGTTTGTTAAATAATTTGCAAAACTAGCAGATTACGCATGGTATGCGTATAGGACGATCAGCTTGCGCCCCCTAGGTCCCTGCGCCCGGGTGCCACGCACCCCTTGCACCCCCGGGTAAAGACGGCCCTGGTTATGATAGTGAATTTGTGCTATAGAGTCGGTCTTATGAGGATGTCATACAACTACAAAGAAAACATACTTTTTATTTTACCAAGACTTTATATAGGTACTTACCCTAAATTACTGTGAATAAAGTCATGGACAATTTCACTCGCTTGAGGTGTGATAGGGCGTTGCAAATATTAATGTGTTTTTGGGAATTGTGTTCAGGTCAAACGTTTTATCTAGATCTTATGGAAGAATATATTTATATACTGCCTTTTTATCTTCTCTTTTGTTAATTTAATTGTTAGAAAAGCTTGTTGTTATTGTGAAAAATACAGTGTTTGTGTGATACAATACTCGCAGTGACTATGAGACTTACGTAAATGTTTGGTGGCCCTCTATCTCCCATCCAAGAAAAAGGTTTCGGTTTGGATCTGCGGGTGCTGGATTCGGAGTAATGGTTGTAAAAGTGGGCTTCGCATTAGTGCAAAATTCTTATGGGATATTGGGTAAACTGGGAATCGATTGTCGAAGTAGCTGATACTGGCCAAAATGTTTCTGGCCAAAAGCAGGTTTCAGAATGATCGTGAATGTTGTGGTAAATTATAAATTGATTGTAAATGTTTCAATATTATGTTCAAGAATATAGTGGATGTTGTGATAGTGATGAATATAGTGTGAGAATCATGTGTAATGTATTTTTGTAATTAACTTCTAGTTCTAAAAAAGAATGTTTTCAAATGGTTCCCTTTTCCCATATTTTTATTAACTGTTTGACTCACGTTCATATTTTGAATTTGATCTCGTTACGTTACGTAATAATTCAAATGGGACTCACTTGAGCCACTTAATTTAACTCTGACAATAACCGTAAACATCGTACGCGCTATATCATAAACCCGAGGCAAACAAACACTACAGCACATTGAACATGAACTGATATCCTATCGGCCATCAATAATCTAACTTCGTTAACAAGTTCCAGCCTCCATTTATCTACAACCCAACAGATTGAGGCTTAGGGTGATTATACACATGTGGACTAATAACATTATGACCTCACTAATGCAAACCCCTAAGAAACTGGCATATTATTATTATGAACTATTGATGTTGTAAATAATAGGCAGTTAAGATAACGTACTGTTTATACCAATGCAATTCTTGTATTGTTAAGTTTGCATTACAGTTTCCATATGGGCAGTAAATAAGAAGTAATACTTATTCGGTTATAATGTTAATAAATATTATAAATAAATCCATAAACTTCAAAAATTCCAAATTATTTATTTCATGTAGGCCAACTCGTGGTTCTTATGACTCGTCAAAACTCTACCATCGGTATGGAAAGCACATACTTCTTAGAAAAGAAAGGACAAAAGTATATTATAATAGACTTTACAATTTAATAAACACCTTGGTGGTTTTTCCATTCATCTAACAATAAAAAAGCCGTTTTTTAAGGTAACTAACATAATTGAAAACCTAGATCTTTACACTAGGTACTTAGCCTAGATTATCGGCATGACAAAAGTTTTCCTTTTCCACTGAAAACGCTATGAAAAAATTACAAAATAAGTTGAAAAATGTTGATGGTAAATTAATAATTATTAATTTACCATGAACATTTTTTACTTATTTTTAAGTTTTGTACAATACTAATTATAATTAATTTATAATATTGTAAACAGTTAATATGCCCAACTCTTTACAACAAATAATGCATACGCAAATATTATTATGGTTTGCGGTTTGGTGATAAATCTGATTCGCGAAATTGTTTGTGCGATCCGCAAAATGAGGTTTACGGGCTCTGCTCTGCTCTGCAAAGAATTGAAAGGGAATATGAAGTGGATAATTTATTGCGAGATTGTCATTTATCTCTTTAGCGGTTTTTTTCGATAAGCGGAATTTATGACTCATTTTTACGGTTGGGCTTGTATGAACCATATTTTTGGCGATAAATTATGGAGTAGCCAAGGACGTTGTAATTTGGATTAGAGATAGGCATTTGGATATAAGAGTTATGATACTTTAGACGTGTAGGTCTTATCTTACAGGTTGTTTTCTTTCTGTCAATATTAATGGTTCATATAAATTATATTTATCGAAACTAGATCTGCAAATGAAACATTGAATATCTAATTTATTATTTTTGAAATGCAATTTAGATATTATTATTTTATTTTATTGAAAGGAATATTTCAACGGAATTCTTTCTCTGTCTCAAAAACATAACTTAGGGCCGCTTGCAGAGACGCCGGGTTAGGTAACTTAAACCCAGGAACAAATTTGGAATTTCGACAGGAGCTTTATACGAAATCTGTCAAAGCAGCAAGTAACTCTGGGTTAAAAGATTACCCAGCTTTTCTGCAAGCGGGCCTAAAGCGGCTCATCACTAGCTGAGGCCCGCGACTTCATCTGCATGGATTTAGTTTTTAAAATCCTGATAATTTAGCTGTCTATTGGTGAAAGAGTGGTTAAAATCGGTCCAGTAGTTTCAGAGCCTATTCGGTACAAACAAACAAACACACAAAAAATCTTTCCTCTTTATATATATCTATATATAGATTAATGCACCACGAAGTATTAAGAAGATGGATTTATTAATTAATTTATTTATTTAGAAGTAACCAAACCCAAACATCAAATTCTTACGACACACAATTCAGTTCCGAGTCACAATTTCAGTGGTTAAATTTTTTCATATTATAACAACAGAATAATTTATCCGTAATCAAATCCTATTACAAAGATAATTATTTAGTAGATACCCAAAATGTAATTCCTGAATATTATTATGCAGTTTCGGTTAAAATTAGAGCTTACGAGCTTAGAGATAATCTCTGTACCTGCTGAACACATAGAGACTATATTTTACGCTGTCACTAATACTCATTAATACAGGAAAAGCGATTTTTTAAGTTGACTTTGTCAGAGTTTTTCAGATTGCATTACGTGATTTTTGTATGTACCTAGTTACCTAGGTACCTTCCTTTTTTTCCGGAAAAACCGGAAGGTAACCGCGGGACTTATAAGAGCTATCTACTAGTAAAATTAGAAAAAATCGGTCAAGTGCGAGTCGGGCCTCGCTCTTTTAGGGTTCCGTTAAAAAAATTAAATAAAAATATTTCCATGTACCCACGGAAATTTTTAATTTAATTTTTTTAATTTAATTTAATTTTTATTATTTGTTGTTATAGCGGCAATAGAAATACATAATATGTGAAAATTTCATTTGTCTATCTATTATGGTTTACGAGATACAGCCCGCTGACAGACGGACGGACGGACGGACGGACGGACGGACAGCGTAGGCTTAGTAATAGGGTCCCGTTGGTACCCTTTGGGTACGGAACCCTAAAAAACAACAACGGGCCAATACTGACTCCCGTTCAGCAGTCAAGGATAAATAGAGGGAAGGAGGGGAGATAAGATTTTATTTTTATTTTAATACGTTCTATTTTAACGAGTTACGTTAATTTAATACGCATTAAAATTATTAATAATAAATGCCTCTAATTCAAAGATTAAGTTTGTTATTGGTTTGATGTTAGACGTTGCACAACGTTTAAAATTAACAAACATAAGTGCTAATTTCCATTGTACTAGTCCGTTCGTTTTACGAGTACCGCTGCCGCGCTGGTCTGTTTAAAACTCGGTTGAACGGTTGAAATCATATTATTATGCTGTAAATAATTATTGTCTCGAGATATGCTGAGCTTAAAATGATAGTGAATAGATAGTTAAACAGCTAATTTTCACCAACGATTTTGTAATAAATTATTTTAAGGATAAGTTGTGCCGGTAGCAAACTTTAACCACCTGTCTACTTGAATACTTAAGAGGTTGGTTTTGTAAACAGCGCATAATAGTTACACAAAGTAACTAGTATTATTTTGAAAAGACTAACTGCTGAGTTTCTTGCCGGTTCTTCGTGTCATAAGAGCCACAGGTTGGCCTACGTGAAATAAATAATTTTCAATTATTCTTAATGACTGTCTAAGTAGGCCATGTAGCTCTCATTGTTAAAACTTTGCAAATTTGACGGTCCGGATGTAGCTCTCATTGTTAAAACTTTGCAAATTTGACGGTACGGCTAGGTACAGTGGAACCTCGGAATAGTTGGGAGGTTGTAGATAGCACCAAATGCTCATAATTTATGTCAAAACATTTAGTTTGTAACACTGAACGACCAAGTTTGTGATGGTGGTGACATATTGAATCGAATTACAGAAACTTTGTCTATAGTTTTGGAGGTTTTGAATAAGTTTATGCTTGTTCAAACAAACAGTGAAAGTGTCTCGTGGAAACAATTTACATGACACGTTTCCGAATTAATGTTAATAACATACCTACATCAGTATCCAGGGCCTATACTACCAACGCTTAGCAGTAGGTATTTTTTAAATTTTGTTTTGGGATGTCATTAATTAATGACAACCTACTTTAAGATTATACCCAAAAGATAAAATATCTGTCAGATAAATGTGTTTGGTTGACAGAGAGTTTATCTGCTAGTACTAGATTGTCTTATGGTACACTTATGAAACAGAAATTTAAACGCTATCTATCAGATCAATTGTGGATAGACTATCAGGCACTTTACCAGCAAGTGGTGAAACAGGCCTTAAGACTTTTTCTCATCATATTTTGAGATCTTGAAACGCCTATATCCAGTGGCTTACAGCTGCAACTCGTTTGACGTCATTCATCCACTAGGAGGTTTTCCAAAGCTTAACTTCCCGATGTAGAGGGTCGCCGACCGCCGTACGCCGCCGCAGTTTTCATCATCAATACCTACATATTATGGGTCGAAAAAAATATTAGTAACTATTAGAAGCAATTCCAATTTAGTAAGTGCGACACAATGTATCATCCCTCCCGGGGGAGGGTTCGGGGCTCAAATCACATGCTTTAAATACGAGTATCTATTCAGAGTTATATGAATTCAAGCAATGATATTATAATCATTTGCTTTGACGGTGCAGGAAAACATCGTGAGGAAACCTGCACGCCTGAGACTTGAGAGTTCTCGGTTATAGTATTTGAAGGCGTGTGAAGTCTGTCAATCTATAACTATAGCTATACTTACTCTTCATTCTGAGAGAGACCCGTGCTAAGTAGGTATAAGATGGGTTGAAATGATTATGAGGTTTGAAGGATACACGACAAGAAGGGCTCATTGACATTTACAAAATTAAACAAAGATTAATGAACTGGCCTTCCATAAGACATTCAAAACAACCAGAAGGGGTTAATTTCTTGATAAATCGGCTTGTTAAAAAAAAACATTGATTAAAAACAGGGCAATAAAGTATTAAACCTTTTATGGCCATTTCTTATAAAAATAATTAAATCCTAATTTTTATTGTCGATGAGCCCCTTGTGGTGTACACTTCGTCTGTGAGAGTACATTATTTTGTGTAGTATCCATCAAATTTTTTGAGCACAACTGCTTAATTGGTTTTCATGTTCAGCACATAGATAGCTTGCAATGAAAAACATTACACCTCTCTATAAAGTGAGAACACCATAAATATGTATTGGCCAGAAGCAAAATAAAGGGAGATAATTAAAATACACTAAACTACATAATTTATTTCAAACACAATATTACAACATGAGCTATTTACAAATACAGATGATCTAAGGTTTTGTTCACACCAAACGGATAGTCAGCCGCCGATTGTGAGCAGGCTCAAAAGTCAAAATTATTTATTTCATGTAGGCCAACCTGTGGCTCTTATGACACGTCATGACTCTACCACTGGTTCGGAAAACGGATTCTGCTGAGAAGGGCCGGCAAGAAACTCAGCAGTTGCTCTTTTCAAAATAATCATTTTACAATATTATTATGTAGCTATGTATTTACATTGTAATAAGTTTTTTATACTATCTTGTGGGTAGCTGGATGCCAAGCCGATTTATCCCATGCAACTTGTTAGAATAGAATAGAATAGAATATTTCCACAATGAGGAGAAGTTACAAAAATGCGTACTACAATTCAATACATCTGTTTTTGTCTCCTATCTCTCCAGCCCCATTCCCGCCGGTGGTACCCGTTCACGAGTATGATCCAGCCGTTACTTCGCTCAACCATATTTGGTGAAGTCAAACTGTATTTTTCGTTCACACTATGCTGACAATACGCTACGTAGCCTATCAGCGTCTGCAGTACGTAGTGACGTAGTATAATAATTGGCACCCGAAAGTCAGCGTCTACGCATGACGTAATGGCATATTGTCGGTTGTAAGTTGAATATGTATGGAAAAGCGGTGAACTGCGTAATGTTCGCTCACAGTCCTAGGTTGGCGGCTGACAATACATTTGGTGTGAACACAGCCTATATGGCCATATACAAAGTCAGTGTAAGTACGTCACACGCGACGATTTCGCTCTTTTTGCTTTCATTCCCGCTTTGGTCTAGTAGTCACGACCTGGCTGATTGCATTCCTATGCATTTCACTTGAAATGTAACGCTTGTGTGTCCGTCATTACATGCAAGGTTAACGACCTTGGTGTATGAAAGTTTTTTTTAAATAACAATGGTTATACATTTATTATGCTTAGACACTGCAACTTACTGATTGATGGTTTCTTCGTAGTCATCAAAATGAAAGTGCGTTCCATTCTTAGAGTGTCAATTGCACAATATACGTTAGGTGGTTAAAGTTAAGTTACCGTTAAGTTTAGTCTTGAAGAAAAATAAGAAAAGTGGGTTGCATACATCAGTATTCATGTATTCGAACGTGATACCTCCAAGGTCAAGGTTTTAAAAAAATGGTCTGAGAAGGACTTGTTTGAACAAGTCGAATTTTAATTTTATTGATCGTGCAGTTTAATTTTTACCGGCTGATATGCAACGCACCCATAACAGTAGTAATGACATTAGCTTGGTGTCTATAGGAACATTAATGTACCAAAACACTACATAGTGTTGAATGAATGATAAAAATTTGAGCAAATCATAAAAAAGTACTTTAACATTGAGCTTGCTTTGCTTTTGTTACTAAAATTAAACCCTTCTACTTTTTTGTTATTTCTATACCTATTTTTAACGAACAACTCGTTATATTATAGCCTTGAATATTCCTTTCATCTACGAAACCTTAGGTACCTAAATCCCAATAAGACTAGAACACTACTCAATGTCTTTGAACACATCAAGGCACGTTTACAGGTAAGAACATTTGTGGATCACCAAGTTTGGGCTCGAATCGAATGTTCACTTTTGTATCACCGTCTCCCACTTCTAAGAAACTGTTCCAATCTACCATCCAATAGAAACCGTTTTTCCGTGGCGGAGGAAGTTCTGAGTCTCCGGGTACTGCTGGTGCAGCTCCTCCAAAGGAATCTTCAAGATCGGCAATAGATGCTCCTGCATCTGCAGCTGAAGCGACAACATCTGGCTCTACGACTCCTGAGGCTTTTGCGTCACTATCAGAATTAGTAGATTCAGTAGTAGTACTCGGTGTAGTAGTAGTAGTTGTCATTTCATCATCCGTAGTACTTGTTTCATTTGTCTGTCTCTTATTTTGATCCGGATTAGCACTCAAATTAACTTCATCTTCAACTGGATTTGGACCTTTTGGTAGTGGTATAACTTTAATAGAATCGTAATCGATAGGTTCATAATTAAGTTTAGATGCCTCTTTAATGGCTTTAGTTTTTCTCGGTTTTGGCAAATCGAGTGGTAGTACAGTGTGTTTTGATTCAGATGAAGAAGTGTCTAATTCAAAAGGTATTTCAGGACGCAAAGGTTCGTACAAGAAATTAGTTTGAGCATATTGTTGTTCCTTAGTTGATGATGTTGTTAAATCCGATGGTGATATGAGATCATAGGTGAGTAGTAAGTTTTCTGGTAGTTGCACATTTCCATCTACTATTTTAGCTGGTGGCAAAGGCTTGAATCCGTCAAGAGGCAATAGGAAGTTGTCTTGTCCAGGTTTACCTTTTAATCCATGTGCATCTAAAAATGCCTGCAATTCAGCTGGAAAATCAAATTTTTGTTTATTGGGCCCTTTTCCATGATTCTTTAAAGTTTGGTCAACTTTTGTACCTGATTTAGATGGTTTAACTGGTTTAGGTGTGATATCTTCAGGTACAACTTGGAGACGAGGAGGTCTTGTATACAATTCCTGTAACGATGATCCATCACGAGGAGTATAAGGCAAAACAACTGTTAGAGTAGCACCACTAGATTTTGTTGTAGATTCGACTGGATTAAAGCCATTTTTTCCGTTTACACTGACATCAATGGCTTCTGATAGATTTGTTGAACTGTTTATTTCATTATCTCTTTCATTTGAATGTGTAATAGTTTCCGTTACTTCAGCAGGCTTCAGCTTCGTACTCGTAGTTTTAATTTCATTCAGTTTTTGTCTAGTAACTGATTTAGTTTTAGCATCTTCTTCTCTTATGTCATTGAGAAGGTCTATTATTTCAGCTCTTGTTAATCGGGGTAGTAAGGCATTAGCTTGGAGTATGCTCTGCACTTGTTGTACTGTCTTCTCCACGTCGACCGCAGCGCTGGTTACTGTTAGCAATACTGCCGCTACACAGCACCAGAACAGCTTCATGGTCTGTAAAAATAGAAAAAAAAGCTGAATAAAAACAATTGACCGACATCCTACTTCCTACTAAAATCTTTAATATATATAAATTACGTGTCACGTTGTTTGTCCGCGATGGACTCCTAAACTATTTAACCGATTTTGATCAAACTTCGTAACTGTCTGTAATTTGGTCCAACTTGAAAGATAGGATAGTTTTTTGGATTAGGATAGTTTATTTGTTTTATTTATACATATAGATAAGTTGGCGGTACGAAGTTCGCCGCGTCCGCTAGTATTATATAAATGCGAAAGTTTGTGAGGATTGATGGATGGATGGATGTTTGTTACTCTTTCACGCCACAACGAATGAACCGATTTGGCTTATATTTGGAATAGTGATAGCTCATGCCCAGTATTAACACATAGGATATTTTTATCCCGGAAAATTAAAGAGTTCCCACGGGAATCAAAAAAAGACGGGATAAAGTCGCGGGCATCATCTTGTCTAGATGTTATGTTAATTTATCAAGCAATCTAGTTCCTAAAAAAGTTTATATTTTGGTTTGATACTTTGCGTTATGTAATAAAGTGTCTCGTCCAGTCACCCATTATGTAAAGAATTATTCTTCGCACTCTTGATATAAACTGCTTGCGCGTTTATTAGGCGGAACTTATAAATCTTCTATACAATAAACAAAAATCAAGTTACAGGCAATAAAATCAATAGGCTATACAATTGCGATTTGTTTTTTTATAGATAATTAGCTGATGCCCGCGACTTCGTTCGCGTGGATTTAGTTTTTAAAATCCCGCGGGAACTCTTTGATTTTTCGGGATGCCTGTCATCCTCCAGGTTCTCAACTATACCTATCCAAAAAATTACGTCAATCCGTAGCTTTGTTGCAGCGTGATTGACGGACAAACCAACAAACAAACACACTTTCGCATTTATAATATTACTCGCGGCATTGTTAATGATGATTCAAAGAGAAAACATATTACTGATGATATTATCAATTACGTTTAGCTATCATTTTTATAATTGTCAAATTTTTTACCATACTTAACCAAAGACAAAATGACGTTCAGCTGTCATTTACGTTTTGTTATTCCACTGTCATTTGCGTTTTGTTATTCCATGTCAGATGCGTTTTTGTTATACCACGTTTTATAGTGACTTGACGGAAACGCGGTCGAACGGGATAAAAAGTATCCTATGTCCGTCTCCTGGTTCTAAGCTACCTCTCCATCAATTTTCAGCCAAATCGGTTCATCCGTTCTTGAGTTATAAATAGTGTAACTAACACCACTTTCTTTTATATATATAGATATTCGATAAAAAATACTTTTCATCTGGTAAACAGATGAGTGAAGGACGACTTCTCTTCGGATCTTAGTCCATTAAGTTCTACTAAAACTAAAATATTAAAAAAACCGGCCAAGTGCGTGTCGAGCCACGCGCAGTGTAGGGTTCCGTAGTTGCAAGTCACAAATGTTATTGCTGAAATAGGATAGTGCTTTTATTTTATTTATGAATATTGAATATGTTTTGAGTTCCATGTTTAAAAACTATAATATACTACAAAATATGCAACTTACACTACGTGCAATACCAAACTTAGAAAAAACAGATAATAACTCCTTTACTAATGAACCCTACTTACACGTGATAGTTTTCCTTTAAAATTCATTATACATACTACTGCTGTGAATTTTTTATGTACCCTTTATACAACCTTTTAGCTGGCAGAGGGGGGGAGGGGGGGGGGACACTTCACTTGACTTGAAAAATGGTGTTCCCACACCCACAATATTTTTCAACGACCTATTCAACGACACCCAAAAAAAAATTCATTCCCACTTTACATGTAGGGGAGGTACCCTAAAAAATAATATTTTTCACAATTTTATTTCACCACTTTGTCGGCGTGATTGATATTTATACCCTTGTCAGATTACAGATTTCTAGTACCAATAGTCTCTGAGCTAAAGCGCGGACGGACAGACAGACAGACAGACAGACAGACGGACGGACATGGCGAAACTATAAGGGTTCCTTGTCTACTACGGAACCCTAAAAAGGATAATTCACAAAGACGTTGCGTTTTTGTTGTCTAATTGAATTGAAATACCTAATCTACGAACAGTGTAAGGTACCTAGGCACTGTGATGACGATAATAAATTTGTAGATAAGTGATGAGTTTAATGATGCGTTTAACATTAAAGAAACTTAAGAATTATTATTATCTAATGTGTGGTTGTACTCGTACCTAATGACTTCTCCAGCAAATAGACCGTAGAACAGTGACAAATTACAAATTCTCAAATTGCCTCTTACTTACGATAATTAAATCCATGACCTCCTACCTATAAAATAAAACCGCTAGGGACCTCATCAAAAATTTTTTTTGGAACGAAGTTCCTTAACGGACGGTAAGGACTTAGCTGATGGGGGCTAACCGAAAAAAAGTGTAAGAATTTTTCCGTCCGAAGGCAACACACAAATGTGGTGCTTATTTCACACTTTCCGTCATAGCTTTGGTGGCGTTGCGGCTAAACGAAGGCGTGAAACTATCGGTTCGAGGATTCGAATCCTGACTCCAGATTATTAGTTGTTATTTTATTTATTTATTTTTATTATTAATTTAAAATTAAAAGGAACTTCCAACCAAGTGTTCCACGAAACTCACGCATTTTAATCTGTTTTTTTTTTGAGGTTTTATAGGTACAAAAATAATTCTAAACAATAAATCTTATTAGTAACTTATATAAACTTAACGAACTTAATACTAACTAAACTACAAAAGACGTCCGAAAGTCGGTCTGTCTGTCGGCAAGCAGTGACTCCATCTACTTTTCAAGCAAATGTTGATGTGGGGTTGCCAGGAAGCTCTGACAAATCATCAAAATTCATTGCATATACCTACCTACTCCTAAACTCGTCAAATCCTCCTGTTGTTTAAAAATAAACATTCCAAACACGATCGCGTGTTCACTTTCAACGTTAAGTTCATTGAAATTCTGCATGCAATGATGCAACGAGGTCATTCTCACGTTCCGAAGCGCGGTGGCCTTTGACATGCCTATTTATAATTTATTGCGAGATTAGCTTTTGACCACGTTATTATGGCCTCGATATAACCCAACGGTTAAAAGTGCGGGCTGAAAATTGCAAGTTCGGTGGTTCGATTCCCACCCGTTGCACTATTGTGTTACAAGCTTTCCGCTTATTTGGAAGGGAGAGAAGAATATTCATGGTTAATATTAAAAAATAATATAATAATATTATACAAATCGATAGAGAAAAAAATCCAAGTTCGATGGTGTATCAAATGTACTCACGACAAAATGTCCCTTGCAACATTTGAAATTTCCAGCGTCGATATATTAAGGGATATCGCGCGCTATACGTCCTTGATCACAGCTAGAGGATGCAGACTCTAGGTACAGAATTGTAGCTAAATATAGATAGGTAGCGCCATATTATATAGCACGGGGTCAGCTGTGGAAGTACACAAATAATTGAAGTGAAAACTTCTTTTGGCGAACCACACACACATTTTTACGTGCGTAGTAAATTAGGTTGATCCGTCACGCTCTGAGGTGAAAGGCTCGATCGGGTGAACTCGGGACCGCTGAGTGTACCCGAGCGAGAAAGATACAGTCAGCTGCTCTTCTGTTCTCTCACTCATTCTCACTAGAGAGTGAGTGAGACTGAGCTGTCATATATAAATTGATTAGAATATATTGATTAGATTTATTACAGTCTTTGTGTATATAACCAACACTTTACAGTATATAAATTGATTGTGATTGCCAATGAAGTTTTCACTTCTGCCGTGCGGTCTTAAGCACACTGTTTTTTAAATACAAGCTTTTGTCCGTGACTTCGTATGCGTGATGATTTAATGTCATAGTGAATTTAGATTCAACACTCAAAAATATCATTATCATCTTCATCGACTTCATCAGCAATCCATCAACGACTCACTACTGAGAGCAGGTCTCGGTTCAGAGAAGGGTGAAGGATAAAATAGTGAGGAAACCTACACCTGTGAAGTCCGCCAATTCGCATTGGGCCAGCGTGGTGGACTATGGCCTATAAAAACCCTTCTCTAAGAAGCAATATATACTAACATTCAAAAATATCTTATTGTAATTAAGTTGGACCTTACCAAAAATAGCCTGAACCTGTCCTTGTGTTCAAAATATTCATTTGATGACCTTCTGCTGCAAATTGATGTTGCGATTTTTATTGGACCGCAGTTAAGACTTGTCAAGCTTCCATGCAAACTAGTGCACTAGCTTAAGCCCGCGAATTCGTTCGCATAGGGTTAGCATTTTTCCCCATAAATGCTAATTTAGTACTATCTAAGAACTAAGATATTTAAATATCTAGTTAGACTAGAAAACTGATTTGGTCATATGTACGGAACCGAGTGTATAATGGAGCTTTGAGTTTTGACGTTACACCTCAATAGCTCTCTCTTTGTCTAACAGGTAACTTTAAAGCTCTATATTTCCGAGACTAGTTGAGATATTTAAAAATGAAAAATGGCATTGTGTTATAATATTTAAAAACGTTAATTTAAATAAATAAAAAAATATCAGTCAAATACCCAATTTTTACATGGCACTCACGTATTCATTGGTTGTTTTGAGCGTACGACGATTATTACAGATTTTATTTTAATCTAAGGTCTTCTTATAACGATTGCTGATCGAGGATAGGTCGTGTTTATATAGGTTAGCTAGACTTGATAGGTACTCCTATGAGTATAATATTACCTAGTGGAATTCGAGGCATGCGATCTGCATTTCACTCTATGCAACATAATTATACGGAATGGATAATCAGTAGAGATACACTTAGATTAATTGACGTTTGTGTGTCTAATGGCGACCCAGATAATTATCATTGGTGACCTATAAGCCACTGGCGTAACTATAGGGTGGCATTTAGGCAAAATGCCACGGGCCCCAGCCGAAAGGGGCCCACAGCATGAGAGGGCAGTGAGCAGAGGAGGCCCTATCCAATTCTTTTATCACGGGCCTCAAAATTCATAATTATTTATTGGATAGAAGCAGGCGTTACTTTGCGGAAGTCCATGATTAGCAAGAAAAGTTAGAATTATTTTGCTATAATCCGCCAACAGAAAAAATCTGTATAATTTTTACACTACTCTCGACGCACGTTTCGCCCCGACACCGGAGCATCCTCAGGAGATGTCGACTCTACAACGATGCATTGTCATAATTATTTATTTCACGTAGGCCAACCTGTGGCTCTTATGACACGTCATGACTCTACCACCGCACCGGTTCGTAAAGCGGATTCTGCGGAGAAGGGGCGGCAAGAAACTCAGCAGTTGCTCTTTTCAAAATAATCATTTTACAATATTAATACGTAGCTATTACATTGTAATAAGTTTTTATACTATCTTGTGGATGCTGGATGCCAAGCCGATTTAATCCATGCAACTTTGTTAGAAAAGAATGGAATATTTCCACAATGAGGGAAACTTCCAAAATGCGTACTAAAATTCAACACATGTTAAGACGGGCAGACTGAAAGCAGCCCCATTCCCACCGGCGGTACCCGTTCACGAGCATGACGCATGATCCAGCCGTTGCTTCGCTCAGTATAGTTACGCCACTGCTAAAAGCTGAGAACTAATCTTGGCTGATGATTAAGAGCTGTAGTAGATGACCGATTACTGTTACTATTATTCGGCCTAACAAAAGTTAACCGCACTGAGTTTAACTTTCGAAGTCTTTTGCGTGGATTGTATTAACTTTGGCGAAACGTCATGATTTGACAGACCCATGCTAAATGATAGAAGCTAAAATGTAGCCTCAGGACACATCATCATCATCATCATCATTATCATCATCTTAACCAAGAGTCCTCTTGAAATGATCGTGACAGAACATGATGACTTGAGATGACTTGTGCTATCTTTATCATCAACTTATGTACGACACTGGTGTCCTCTCGAATGATTAGGCTATAGTCATAGATTAGTAGACTTCACACACAACATGTTTTTGAGAACAATAAGCAGAAGAGGTTTAAACATTAGGTTATCACCGCTAAAAATCGATTTTGATAAAAAGGGGTCGTCTGCGTTAGTTATTGGTGCTTGATTGTTGTAAGTAGTACTTAACTATGTATTAAAGGTATTAGGTACCTATGAATTTACTACAATTCACACGAAATAATTATTATAGTTTTGATTGTAGAAATTAACCATAAAGATACTTGTTAAAATACTTTTAATTCAAAGTAGTTTATCTCATTGCAAACTACATTTCGTAAATATTTTTAGCATGGACAAAATTCACAAATATGCGAAAGTGTGTCTGTTTGTTTGTCCTTCAATCACCCAGCAACGGAGCAACGGATCGACGAGATATTTTGCATGAAGATAGTTAAGGATTTGGAGATTTACCTTTTATCTCAGAAAAACAGAGGGTGCCCGCGGGATTTTTCAAAACCTAAATCTACGCGGACGAAGGAGCGGGCAAGGCTATTACCTATCTCAATTATCGACCGAGCGAAGCGAAGGTCTCTGAGTTTACTAGAGCGATTTGCACTTGTCCGTCCGTCCGTCTGTCACAGCCTTATAACTTCTGAATTACTGAACGTAATTACTTCAATTTTAGATATGATATGTAAACCGATGGCCTCCAGCCGAAAATGGCTTAAAAAGTTATAAAAATCTTTATTTCAGGGGGGCTCCCATACGAAATGGAGGGCTTTCAAAGTGGAGATTGTATTCGAGGCTAGATTTCTAAAACCACTTTGTTTTAAAACTTGAAACTTACACATAATTTGAGTTATATTCTGTACTTGAACAACAAATACTAAGATTAGATAAATATTATAAAGAAACGAAATTATTTGAGTTTTAATGGGCATCAATGTTTTTAACAAAACTTCACTATACTGTTACTAGACGGAGCTGTCTTTAATATTGTAAATATGCATCCCATCCACGAAAGCAGATGACGATTGACGTCATCAGATTCGGCGCGTTTTAATTACAATATAATATAGTTAAAACTACCTTATGGGAATTATGGGATACCGCGAGGTCTCAGTTCGGGGCGAACAACTAGTTTTAACGAAGTACTCGAGTACTCGATACGGGTATTCTACTCGATACGAGTCTTTTTCTGGGTGGTAATAACTGGTACCGACAGATTGTAAAATCTTGCTAACCAATTAGTTATTTTGACTCTTGAGTATCACTACATATTATAAAAATTCTTTTCAAAAAACCGACTTCTAACGCCACTACAAAGTATAAAAATAATTTTAGTTTGTCCACGTTTGTTGAAGTCGGGCGGGCCTAAATAAAAACTATGAAACCGATGCGCGACGCTACACAATATGAGAGACTCGTTTGTAGAAGTTGAGCGAGAATCGCGAGTCGGTTTCATAGTTTGTATTTTAGGCCCGCCCGACTTCAACAAACGTGGACAAACTAAAATTATTTTTATACTTTGTAGTGGCGTTAGAAGTCGGTTTTTTGAAAAGAATTTTTATTTTAAGCTTTTAAGTGTGGTATCCTATGATTGAGGTGCTAGGACCGGGAGCTCCATGATGTAGTCCATACTTGTTGCCTACAATATCAATTCGTAATCGAAATTTCCTAACTCCCCATAGTTTTAGGTAGGCAGTACCCTGCAGCATCAGGATTGAAGAGCTAGGACCTGGAGCTCCATGATGTAGTCCATACTTGTTACCTACAATAATAATTCATAATCGACATTTCCTAAATCTCTTTATTTTAGGTGAGTAATATCCCTGCAGCATCAGGCTTGAGGAGTTGAAGGTGAACATTTTTATGGGACCATTTCGCAAACATCCTCTGTCGATTAAAAAAAAATCACGCGAATCGGTTCAGTAATCCCGGAGAAATCGGTGGACATACATAGAAAAAAAAAAAAAAAAAAGATACCGGCCGAATTGAAAACCTCCTCCTTTTTGGAAGTCGGTTAAAAACTGTTCAATATTAAATATGCTGTTCAATATAACTTAGGGAATATTTCAAGTAGTTTGCAATGCATAGGCGTAATATGCTCTACTACCCGTGCAAAGCCGGGGCGGGTCGCTAGTCAATTTTAGAATATAAAACTTTCAGTTTGTTTCCTAACCTAACCTAACCAAGTTTTTTCTAAAAAAAAAATATTTAGCCATGCTGAACTTGTCCATTGAATAGGTACTAATAGTCCTTTTACCTATTCAGTGAACCTTACTATAATATTCCCCTTTGCCCTCTAAATAAGCGTAAAGTTACGCTTTGTGTTAGAAGTGTGTACTACAATAGTGCAACGGGTAGAGCTTGAACCTTGAATGATTTGAGGTTTGTTTTTTGTTGCCGATAAAAACATGAATTATAATGGCCGATATATAAATTGTTTAATTACTTCCTACAGACTACAAAGTATACTAGCAAAAAGCTGAGCTTTGTGAGGGCTCGCGTAGTTATTATAACGGGAAATAAGTTCTGTTGCAGCGATGTTAACTCTTTGGTTTTCTAACAGACGGCGTTAGTAGTACAATAACATTATATCCAATGAATACAAAGTTTGTTAATGTTCATTTTTTTAATGGCTATAAAATTATATTTTTTTGACAGATATCACATCTGGATATGAAGTTGAATTACTATGTTAAAACACAAATCTATAGGGGTGATAGTTTTTCAGTAAAGTGTACCACAAAAATGCTCAGGTTGTGGGATAGTGTTAGGGCTCGCTTCGCTCGCCCTAATTATTATCACGGAGTATGGATAGCCTTATACTGTGACATTATGGTTAAATGTTATTATTTCGTCATGAACCCAACATTTCCTTGAAATAATTCAAAATAAGCCTTTGATCCTATGAGGAAAAGGAAAAATCACCTGCGTTAAATAAATTATTTTTTACTAGCTGATGCCCGCGACTTCGTCCGCGTGGATTTAGTTTTTAAAATCCCTCGGGAACACTTTGATTTTCCGGGATAAAAGTAGCCTATGTCACTCTCCAGGTCCTCAATTATACCCATGCAAAAAATCACGTAGATCCGTGGCTCTGTTGCGGCGTGATTGAAGGACAAACCAACAAACAAACACACTTTCGCATTTATAATATTAGTAGTATGATTAGAATATTAAATTACATAGGAAAACACTGTAATATTACGTCCATACGATGTATTACATTCATACCTACTATGTAGTATGTAGGTATAATGATCGTTTGGCAAAATCTGACGTCTTTGGAGTAGTTTGACTTTGACAAAATAGTATCCACGATGGCTATATACGATAAATTACGCATGCCAGCTTAAGATGAGCCGTTCATTCAAAGTATCCTGTAGATTCCGGGGTTCAAGTTATTTGGACCTATACTGAAGATTGTGATGTCTATAATTTCTGAACTACGAAATTGACGACCCTGAAATAATTACAGGATAATCTCTAAAGAATCTGCTTTCTAACAAAAAAAGAATGGATTAAATCGGACTACGCCTTAATGAATTACAGCGAAATACACATTTTGACTTTCATCCCCTCTCCCAGGGGAACCGTGCTGAATTTCGGGATAAAAAGTATCCTATATTATACCTCGGAGTATTAACTTAAATCGTGCCAAGTTTCATTTAAATCCGTCCAGTAGTTTCGGCGTGATGCGCGGCCAAGATACAGACAGACAGACAGACAGACAGACAGACAGACAGACAGACAGACAGACAAAAAATTAAAAAAAAATTGTTTTGGCTTCAGTATCGATTATAGAGTGCCCTCAAACAAAAATTTTCAAAATATCTTCAATGTACAGAATTGGACCTGTTACAGTTTTATTATATTATAGATAGATCATGTTTTGCGAGATATGAAAAGGGAATATTTTTCATCGTACATTTTTGCTATGAATTACTTGTTACGTATAATTCTTCGATGGTTGTGATATTTAAAGGGCATTTCTTTATAATTTCACTTTTTTTTGCTTATAAGTAGGTCTAGATACTAGGTAGGTGAAAGAGTCGCTGCAGATATACATGGAAAATGTTGGAGAAGATTTTCATCGCTGTTAATTTTATTTTTATTTATTTAATAATTAAATTGAACGAGAATTAAGTAAACTTATAAATAAAAAAATATTTAATACGTGGTGCAACCATTAACGCGCTTATTCAAGAATCACACTGAGGCCGTAGTGCAACTTTTCAATATTGCCTAAAATATTTTTATGGACGGAAAAGGGATGGAAAAAAAATTCCGTCACTTTTCTATCCATTGATAATGACGGAATGATATAGGTTTGGGACCACACATATTTGGTTCTGTCGTACATCAGTATCTGTCACCTTAGCTGTGTCATGTATGAGTTGCAAATAAATGCTTTTTCTTTCTTTCTTTCTAGGTACCCATGCAAATAAGCACGGTCAATCCGTTGCTCCGTTAACCTGCGTGATTGTAGGACAAACCAATACTTAATAGATAGATAGATAGATAGATAAAAGTTTTATTTGTTCACGAAAACAATTCAATTTTACAATATTCGCTTACAGGCGTAAGTAAAGCTATTCCATAAAGTAGTTCGTGCACAAATAAGGCTCCTCACTCAGCACAAAGCTACAGCAAGCTGCAACTCTGGTTTTCAGGAGGGAACCTTAAAGTGTCCATAGACGTGTTCCCAACAAATAAGCCTCTTATAACTAAAACAAACTATTATTAATTACTAGATAACCAAACAATATAAATAAGAATAATATAACTCAGGAAAAACATTAACTGTCAAATTATAAGCAAAATTCTCCGAAGTTAGAACTATCTAATTTAATAAATGTGCCTGCTTACCACGAGTTTAATAGACCAACAATCCAATAGGTACACCAAAAAAAAAAAACCAACAAACATACCATAAGTAGCATAGTACGTATTTATTAACCGACTTCCAAAAAGGAGGAGGTTCTCAATTCGGCCGGTATCTTTTTTTGTTTTTTTTTTTTTTCTATGTATGTCCACCGATTTCTCCGGGATTACTGGACCGATTCGCGTGATTTTTTTTTAATCGACAGAGGATGTTTGCGAAATGGTCCCATAAAAATTTTAACCTTCAACTCCTCAAGCCTGATGCTGCAGGCTAAAACTATGGCGATTTAGGAAATTTCGATTACGAATTGATATTGTAGGTAACAAGTATGGACTACATCATGGAGCTCCAGGTCCTAGCTCCTCAATCATAGGATACTACACTTAAAAGCTTAAAATAAAAATTCTTTTCAAAAAACCGACTTCTAACGCCACTACAAAGTATAAAAATAATTTTAGTTTGTCCACGTTTGTTGAAGTCGGGCGGGCCTAAAATACAAACTATGAAACCGACTCGCGATGCTCGCTCGACTTCTACAAACGAGTCTATCATATTCTGTAGCGTCGCGCATCGGTTTCATAGTTTGTATATAGGCCCGCCCGACTTCAACAAACGTGGACAAACTAAAATTATTTTTATACTTTGTAGTGGCGTTAGAAGTCGGTTTTTTGAAAAGAATTTTTATAATATTATTAGGGATGAGTAAGAATAGTACCTACAGAAGTAAGGAGTGGTACTTAATAACTTAAATAACGTTCAGGAAACATTTATGTAAAACAACAATAATGTATAATAGACTAAATGCATGCTAAACCCGCGTGTTTATGGTAAACAATAAACAATAGTGATTTTTTCTATAGTTTAACGTGTGAACTTTATTCTATAGCTGCGATAATAAGCAAAAACAACTGCCAAACTCACGACGCGTACGTCGTAAAACGCATCGAAAGTGAAAGGTATCACAAGCTCCATACATAATCTCTGCATAATATTTGCATCTTTAGCTTACATTGCAGATTTTGATACAAATCATCATCTCAGCAATTCATCATCATCATTAACCCATCAAGGGCTCACTACTGAGCGCAGGTCTCCTTTCAGATAAGGGTTATAGCCTTATAGGCCATAATCCACCACGCTGGCCCAATGCAAATTGGCAGACGTCACTCACCTTTGAAAACATTATGAAGAACTCTCAGGTGTGAAAGTTTCCTCGCGATGTTTTCCTTAACCATTAAAGCTTGTGATATATAATTTTTTAAACGCACATAACTTAGAAAAGCCAGAGGTGCGTGTCCGGGATCGAACCTGCGACCCCCCGAATAGGACACCACAGTCCTAACCACTAGAGGCTTGCAGATTTTGATACAAATTCATCATCTCAACCATTCGTTGGCCCATAACTGGACACTGGTTTCCTCTCGAATGAGAAGGGCTAAGGAGAGGACTCAGGTTAGGGTTTATCGGCGCGTATAAGCTCGTTTTGTAGTAGCCCGTATAAGCACGTAGTACCTGGATGATGGGGTTTTTTTGGTAAATCGTGTTTTTTGGAAATTATATTCAGATACGAAATACTTACTGATGAAATATGAATAATATTTTTCGAACTTACCGACTTAATAATAAGAAAATATGAACTGGTTATTTAAATAAAAATTCACGAGTGAAATTAGTTAAAAAAAGGGGGAAAAATAATCATCTGACTCGAACTGGGATCTTCTGGTTTCGGGAGCGCTCGATTTCCCACCTGAGCTATTATAAACTTGTAGATGGTGGCGAAATTTACCTTCGTATTCTAATGGTATTGTAGCAGTTTTTCTTTGCCTGAAAACATGGATAAAACGACGTTTTCTAAAAATGGAACCTGAACTAGATCGATTTATCGCCCCCGAAACCCCGAAAAAAATACTAAATTTCATGAAAATCGTTGGAGCCCTTTCCGGGATTCAGATTATACATATATAAGTACAAGAATTGCTCGTTTAAAGGTATTAGTTTAGACAGGCTCGACCTTTGCCACATTCGAAACTCATACAAGCGTTATCACGCTTATATGCTCGTATAAGAGCGAGCCGAGTTCGTCCTAACCAAACGGTTCAAGCGAGTAGGCCGGAATAAGCGCGTGTACGCGCGTTCGGTGTTTGAAGCGCAAAATGTGGCACGCTTGTAAGCGCGTAATGACACGAGCTTATACGCGCGAAAAAATACGCTCGTCTGAAATCACTCTTAGGCAGTAGTCCACATACACTGTCGTCTGTCCACATACAGCCCTTAACGCACTGGTCGAGTGCAGATTGACAGGCTTCACACACCTTCGAGAATATTATGAAGGACTCTCAGGCGTGCAGGTTTTCTTTCAATCAATACAGAATTTTATTGGTTTTGGCCCGCGACTTCGTTTACGTTCGATTTTTCTTTTCTTCTTTTACCCCCTTAGAGGTTGAATTTTCAAAAACCCTTTCTTAGCGGATGTCTACGCCTTATTAGCTATCTGTATGCCAAACAGTATGATCTGTCCAGTGATTTGAGCTATGCGTTGATAGATCAGTCAGTCGGTCATCTTTTTCCTTTTATATATTTATAATATGTATGCATGAGTATTAACTTATATATATTCGTAATGTAATTGGGACTACATTTCCGCTCAATAACATATTCGAATGTTGTAAAAGTATAATGAAACCGGACGAATAGATTGTGTAATCGAATAAACTTTCAATTTAACTAACGATTTCAATGTAATATTTATGTATCATATCATTTAAATAAAAAAAGATAAAAAGCTTTCATTTTTCCTTACTTCCTTCATCATGCGTGTACAAACCTTATACTGTGCTTATACCTAATAAAAATTAAGTGGCACTCGGGGACTGCCGCGGTAAAGCTATTGCATAACATTTTTTATCAACTTATGCAATTATAATATTTATGCAATATTTTTTTTGCATAATAAAAATTATGCAAAAAAAATATTAAAAAACAAACAAACAAGAAAAGCGCACTGTCACTACTTCGCGAGTGAAATTCGAACCTGCGACATCATAAGAAAGCGGCCGCTCGCCCACTGCGCCAAACAGAGCTACTTGTGAACCTCTAAAATGTTGAACGCTTACTGAACGACGGTGTTAGGTTTATTTTCGTTACGGAATTTCTTGATTCGGTCGCCGCGCTCAAACTGTTTGTCCTAGTTCAAAGCCCGCGATAAAAGCTATGCAATAGCTTAAAATTTCATTTCATTTGTGTTGTTTTCCTTTTAGTTACAAATACAAGCTATTTAGCGTCCCGGCACTATCGATGACGTATAGAAATCAATTAAGGGAATGGTTAGGAATACAGGTTGACTTAAAACAACCATACCGCCTTCCAAGTTAGCCCGTTACCATCTTAGACTACATCGTCACTTACCATCAGGTGAGATCGCAGTCAAGCGCTATCGTTTCATGAATAAAAAAGTACCACTACCACTACTAGTTCATACATAATGCACATAATGTGGCTAAAACATTCTGTGTAACGACCGCTTTACGCGATAAAATCCTCCACAATTATGGCCCTTAATTAAAATATTACGAACCAAGTTTAATATAGCTATTTATGCAACTGCATCGTAATGAGGGTCATTTTAATTCGAGTACTGTTTTTTGATACGAGGCTTGCCGAGTATCAAAATAGGATAGTACGAGAATTAAAATGACTAATTACGTTCAGTTGCATACAAGATTTTATCTACGACAAGGAAGTAAAATCATTAGCAAAATACGACGTAGGCTCAACAAAGTAACAAAAAGTAACTCCGTAAGCCGCCACCAGCTGCCTGTGGCGCCTCTGTCAACAAAAAGTAACTCCGTAAGCCGCCACCAGCCGCCTGTGGCGCCTCTGTCGTATGAACGGTACAAAAGTGCCAGAACTCAGAGCCTTAGCTTTAGGTATCCTATTTTAAGAAGATAACCATTTCGATTCAGCTCCCATACAACGAGCTGCATCGAAATGAGAAGCAAAACCGAAAGAGGGTTCATTTCGATTCAGCTGTCAAACTCGAAATTGGAACTTTTCGATGCTGGAGTAGATAAAAATAATTATGTTATAGTACATACTCATTTTGTTTGATTAAGAGTGAATGAATTTTCAAAAAATCTGAGCTTACGCGGATTTTTTAAAAATCCACCCAGATGAAGTCGCGGACACAAGCAAGTACTTTTGAAGGATACTGCTTCTTCTTCTTCTTTATCAACCTATAGACGTCCACTGCTGGACAAAGGTCTCCTGCATGGACTTCCACAGGCTTCGGTCTTGCGCCGCTTGAATCCAGCGGCTCCCTGGGACTCGTTTGATGTCGTCGGTCCACCTGGTGGGGGGTCTGCCAACACTGCGTTTCCCGGTGCGGGGTCGCCACTCCAACACCTTGGGACCCCAACGACCATCAGTTCTTCGAACTATGTGCCCCGCCCATTTCCACTTCAGTTTCACGACACGCTGAGCTATGTCGGTGACTTTGGTTCTCCTACGAATCTCCTCATTTCTGATTTGATCTCGCAGAGATATACCGAGCATTGCTCTCCATCGCTCGCTGGGTGACCCTGAGCCTTCTTATGAGGCCCATAGTTAGCGACCATGTCTCGGATCCGTAAGTCATCACTGGCAACACGCACTGTTCGAAGACTTGAGTCTTCAGGCACTGAGGGATTTTGGACGAGAAGACATCTCGGAGCTTCCCGAACGCTGCCCAGCCGAGTTGGATTCGGCGGTTAATCTCTTTCTCGAAATTGGACCTACCTAGCTGGACTGTATGTCCCAGGTATATATACTCGTCTACAATTTCGAGCGGCGAGTTCTCAACGATTACTGGGTGGAGCGGAGCATGAGCATTGGACATGATTTTCGTCTTGCTCATGTTCATTTTCAGGCCCACCTGTTGAGAAACCCTGCTGAGATCATTGAGCATTGTATTGAGATCTCTCAGAGTCTCTGCCATGACTACTATGTCATCGGCAAATCGCAGGTGAGTGATGTACTCGCCGTTTATGTTGATGCCAAGTCCGTTCCAATCCAGAAGCTTAAAGACGTCCTCCAACGCAGCGGTAAATAGCTTCGGGGAGATTACATCTCCCTGTCGCACTCCACGCTGCAAGTGGATTGGTCTCGTAGTCTGGTCCTGTATACGTACTGACATAGTGGCGTTTTCGTACAAGCACTTCAACACTTGGATATACCGGTAGTCAATCCGGCATCTCTGCAGCGACCTCAATACAGCCCAAGTTTCCACCGAATCAAAGGCTTTCTCATAGTCCACAAACGCTAAGCAAAGTGGCCGGTTATACTCTTCCGTCTTCTGTATAACCTGCCGCAGCGTATGAATGTGATCTATGGTACCAAAGCCTTTTCGGAATCCGGCTTGTTCGGGAGGCTGGAAGTCGTCAAACCTACGAGCGAGACGATTCGTAATGACTCTCGAGAACAACTTGTAAACATGACTCAGCAGCGAGATGGGTCTATAATTCTTCAGCAAGGTATTATCACCCTTTTTGAAGAACAAGACCACCACGCTCCTGTGCCATGCTTCCGGCGTTATACCCTCGTGAATGACGGAATTGAACAATCGCTGAAAGATCTTAAGTACCGGTTTTCCACCCGCTTTCAGGAGTTCCGCAGTGATTCCGTCATCACCTGGCGCCTTGTTGTTCTTAAGCTGTTTAAGAGCCATTCTTATCTCGTATAGGCTGACGTCCGGGATATCTTCGGTATAGTGTCGGGTCAGTTTGGCTCTGGGATCTTTGGCCAAATCCTCAACAGGTTTTTGTGTCGTGGTATATAACTGCCCATAGAACTTCTCGACCTCTCCCAAAATCTCAGGTCGAGAAGAGACGAGACGACCGTCATCAGTTTTAAGCCGCGTCAGCTGGCTCTGTCCGATAGACAGATCTCTCGCGAACACTTTTGAGCCTTTGTTCCGCTCGATGGTATCTTTAATACACTTGGTATTAAAGACCCGAAGGTCGCGAGTTTGTGCCTTAGAGATCTGCCTATTAATCCGCCGGTACGCAGCCGCGTCTACCGATGACTGTAGCCTCAACTCTTGTCTCTCCTCCATGAGCTTGAGAGTATGGTCAGAGAACTTTTCGGTTCTTTTCCTGCGATGGGTCTTAAAGAACTTAGACCCCACAGTATGGACAGTTTCCACGAACCTGTTGTTTAGATCGTCCACAGAAACACAGTCTGCTAGGCAATCGAATCGGTTCTGCAGTTCGAGTTGGAAGTTTTCGGGGTTTTGGATATGAGCACGAATATAAGGATACTGCACTGCACTCAAACTGCACTACAGTACCTAAAAAAATTTAGGGTTCCATACCGAAATGGTAAAAAAATGGTATGGTAAAAACCCATATGAATTATGAATTCGTCAAATTAGAGCTCAATTTAGTGTATGCATTCTTATACGTTTAGGTATATACGACATGCTACACATAACACTCCATGTTAAAATCGGTTGTACTGAATTTGTGACTAAATCAATACAGTGAAAGAATATTTTACTTTGACGCTAATGCCATCAGATGAATACGATTTTGATCGGCGACTTTTAGACAATCGCACCTCACGGCCGTCACTGTACCGTCTCAGATAGTGTATGAAAGAACAGCCTGATTGTGGGATTGTATAAAAACGATCGCTAAAGTGTACCATCGCAATCATAAGTGATTCTTGCTGCATCATCAACATCATAAATCATTGCATTTTGACCAACAGCGAGAGAGTACCGGCCAATCAGAGGTAAATACGATTGTCACACTGAAATCCATTTTCGACAATCCCACAACTGGGTACCAATTAACTAAATGTTATTCCATTGATTGTATTCGTATTCAATGACATTATTGAAAAATAATCCTTTATTGTATTGATTTAAAGTCACAAATTCAGTTCAACCGATTTTAATATGAAGCGTTAAGGAGATTACCGTACATACGTAAACGTATAAGAATGCTTCCACGAAATTGAGCTCTAATTCAACGTTATTATGATTTATTTTACTTTGACGCTAATGTCATCGAATACGATTACGATCTATGGAATGATTTTAGACAATCGCACCTCTGGTCCTGACGCGTCTGATATGGAATGTGGACAAAGGTCCTGACTAGGAAATACATAATGCCTAACTATTTATGTTTCTTTCGAGGGTTTGGAACCCTCCGAGCGCGAATGTAACTCGCACTTGCCCAATTTTTAGTAGACTTAAAAAAAATGAGGAGGTTCTCAATTCATCGGAATCTTTTATAAATATGTTCACCGATTGCTCGAAGACGCTTGAACCGATTTGGAAAATTCTTTTTTGTTTCTAGCGTACCTCCTAGGAGGCCCCATTTACATTTTATCGAAATCGTTCGAGCGGTTTTTATAAAATCAACAATAAATAAATCATATACTTTGCAGTGGCGCGGGCGTTTGAAGTCGGTTTTTTAAAAGTGATTTGGATTTTTTTTGTTTCAAGGGTAGGTACATTCCAGGTGGACCCATTTAAATTTTAACGAAATCGGTCGAGCGGTTTTATAAAATCAACAATAAATAAATCATGTACTTTGTAGTGGCGCGGGCGTTTGAAGTCGGTTTTTAAAAAATAATTTTTTTCATTATAATATAATAATGAATGTATAATATAATATAATAATGAATAATATAATAATATAATAATGAATGTTTCATATATGCACAGGCCAAGGCGGGCTAACCAGCCATCGAGCCAAGCGCTGATTGCGGCGCTCTTGACCGCCTTACCGTGTTGGTGTTGCGAATTAATCTATAAAATTATACCGTGAATTTCCAATAGGCATAGATAATCGAGACAACTGGAGTATAATGCTGAGTGGCGTGCGCGATACGTATTATAGAGAATATTGAGTGGGTACCTATCGCCAATCGGATCGTTCATAATCGATTTTAAACACTAGGAAGTTTAGTATTAATTATTAAAATAAACATAGGTCAAGAAAAAGCAGTGATTAAAGCTAAGTAGTTGGGACTGCGGTCTCCTGTTCGGGGGGTCGCAGGTTCGATTCCGAGCACGGTCGGGACTTTTCGGAGTTATGTGCATTTAAGCAATTAAATATCATATGCTACAACGGTGAAGGAAAACATCGAGAGGAAACCTGCACGCCCGAGAGTTCTCCATAATGTTCTCAAAGGTAAGTGAGTCTACCAATTCAAATTGTCCAGCGTGGTGGACTATGGCCTATAACCCTTTTCTGAGAGGAGACCTATGCTCAGTAGTGAGACGTTACTTGGTTGCTCATGCTAATGATCATGATAAGGTGCTAAAAGTACCAGTTCAAACTTCAGGTAGGTACTTATTCAAAGGGGTTTTTTCAAATATTTATGGAGCCTGGGCCAGGTCTTTGTACAGTCTTTCAAAATGTTTGGAGTCATGAAATAGTGATTATTTTTTCTTTATTTATCATTAAAAGGTCCTTTTTACGAGGTAAGATGCGAAATTATTTTGCAAAATAAAAACGCAACAACATGGCATTCTTTTTGACAGTGACACGTACTTACACGAGTCATAATGACATTTGACATAAAAATAACCACAATTAACAGCAATTGACATTTTACATACCAGCAATTGACGTTTGACAATTGAAATTACATTAAGATGACGTAACGTCATTACAAACATAGACAACAAAAGCAGATGGATGCACTCCGGGAGCTGCCATTGTATAGACGTACCCAATTATCAATTTTATATTTGTACCTCTTATTCACTGTAATACTACAAAAAAGTATATTTTATTTAAATTTCTATGATTTAATACTATTTTTTGGTATAGCGTACAAGTACCTGGTCCAAGAAGAAACAACCCCTTTAAATCGAAAATGATTTATGACTTATTCAAATTAATAAATTAGCTTTTGCTCGCAACTTCGTCCACGTGCAGTTAGGTTTTTAAAAATCCCACGGAAACCCACTAATTTTTGGGATGAAGGTACTTTATGTCACTCTCTATGTCCTTAAATATGTCCATGTAAACAATTCGTTGTTTCGATGCTGTGTGAATGAACGATAAAAGCAAAATAACACACTTTCGCAATTATAATATTGGTAAACAGAGACTACTGAGAATAGAGGGAAATAAACTCGACAGATGCTCTTCTCAAACTGAGTCGCGGTTATTACAAAGTTAACGACTTTCTTAATGACAAAGTTGCAATGGGATCTTATTAGTATTCAATTCGATGCCTTAATATGGGTAGCCTAAGTATATCACGCTCTCTTTAAACATTTCTGTGGTGGTGGTGGTTCCCTCAAATATTATGGTCGAACGAAGCAACGGCTGGATCATGCGTCATACTTGTGAACGGGTACCGCCGGCGGGAATGGGGCTACTTTCTGTCTGCCCGTCTTAACATGTGGAAATATTATATTCTATTCTAACAAACTTGCATGGGTTAAATCAGCTTGGCATCCAGCTGCCCACAAGATAGTATAAAAACTTATTACACCGAATAGCTACTTATTAATATTTTAAAATGATTATTTTGAAAAGAGCAACGGCTCGGAGTTTCTTGCCGGCTCTTCTCAGCAGAATCCGCTTTCCGAACCGGTGGTAGAGTCATGACGTGTCATAAGAGCCACAGGTAGGCCTACGTGAAATAAATAACTATGAATGTAAATTTAAACAAAAAGTTTTATAATATGACGCCATTAACTCACCAACTCTTGTTCTGTCGCGTGGTGTAGGTACGATCACCTTCATTTAGCGATTTGTAGCTAATCGATTGACACATTGGTTATGAAATGGTTTCTACGTTTGCGCCACCTCGCCCGACCATCTTTGCCAATAGCCGATAGCTCATGAAGTGTAAAAGGTTCTAAAAACTTTACAATAAGTTACATAAAGTGTTTGAAGGTTTGGTAACAATTTGATGTACCTAATTTGTGTCATCCACGTCTTTTCCAAACCTGACCTAACATTATCGAGTTCTCTTAAAGAACATTAGCTACCACCACTTCTGTTTTACCGCAGAATACATTAAAAGAAGTTTTTTTAAGGATTCATGAGTGCATATTATTACTGGACAAAAAACACACCATCCGTTTTTTGAAAACATTGTTTTTGTTGAAAATAAACACTCCCTTGTAAAATTAATATAACCTTTATTATTTTGTTCGAAAACGGTTGTAATATAACTGGAAATTGTAGCCCACCCACTTTTTCGTTCCATAATATTATAGTTCCGTGTAGGTACGTATCACTGCGATTTTATCTAATAAAACTTCTTTATCAGCATAAAAGGGAATCACTCACAATGTTATGAAAAATGTAAATAAAACGAAATGCATTGTACGATGGAAGTAATTGTAACGGAAATGACGTCACAGAGTTCTTCCTCTTCATAGGGAAGGCGGTTCAAATAACTTCCTCTCAGACTAAATTAATAGATTTATCGTTCATCTCCTTCAGTTACCCCTTTTTACCTCGGTTTGGTCTGTACCCTAATATACGTCGGAACGAATAAAAATCATATTACAAAGTATAATTTCCGGCTTCAAGACGCAAGACCTTCCTTTGGCATTGAAATTATTTTTAATTGGCCCTCGGGTGATTACCATAAACTCAATTACGGACTGGCTAAAAAATACTAGCTTTTGGTAAGTAGGTATCTGAAAGGTTATGATGTTTTATTTTTTGACAAAAAGACTCGGCCTGACTGACTGACTGATCTATCAACGTACAGCCTAAACCACACGAGTTAGAAGCTTGTGACAGTAGGTAGTAGGTAAGTGACAAAGGATTTTCTAAATTCCAACCCCAAGGGGGTTCAATAGGGGGTGAATGTTTTAAGCTATTGCATAGCTTTTATCGCGGGCTTTGAACTAGGACAAACAGTTTGAGCGCGGCGACCGAATCAAGAAATTCCGTAACGAAAAAAAAACCTAACACCGTCGTTCAGTAAGCGTTCAACATTTTAGAGGTTCACTTTTAGCTCTGTTTGGCGCAGTGGGCGAGCGGCCGCTTAGATGTCGCAGGTTCGAATCTCACTCGCGAAGTAGTGACAGTGCGCTTTTCTTGTTTGTTTGTTTTTTAATTATTTTCTTGCATAATTTATATTATGCAAAAAAATACTGCATAAATATTATAATTGCATAAGTTAATAAAAAATGCTATGCAATAGCTTTACCGCGGCAGTCCCCGAGTGCCACTTAATTTTTATTATAGTCAGTCATTTTGCTATACCCATGAAACAAAAAAATATAGGTTTCCAATGAAGAGTATTTTTGGATCCACCTCACCGAATTTTCAAAATTCCACTCGCGCGAAGCCGAGCGGATCGCCTAGTACCAAAATAAAATTAAAACAGCTTTAAAAACAGTCCTAGAAGCATCCTTCGGAGCAGATTATATTAATAGTGATTTCTTAAATAATATGAGTTACGAAATTTTTAATTCGTTACACAATGATTAATTTACCATCAATTAAAGCTGTGGGTACATTATGGTGACTCAATTTAATGAGTTCCTGTCACACAATCATTAATTAATTATCTGATGACGTGACTATTAATTTCAACAAATTGTGAATGAATTATAATTATTTATTATTATCTTTACATTATAGGGTTCTATTAGGGCCTAGATAGTAAAAGACATTTTCTGAAAATTCCTTGAGAACTCCTTGATGTATGAACAAAAAGTGTCCTTTATCCTTCCTTCTCCCTTCGTTTTAATATTTTATTTATTTTAGCACAAATCACAACATGATGCCAATGACAATCTACAATCATCAATCATCATCATCATCGTCATCTCAACTCATCGGCTGCCCACTGCTGAGCACAGGAATCCTCTCAAAATGAGAACGGTTTAGACCATAGTCCACTACGCTGGCCTAGTGCTAATTGATGTTACGAGTATCATACTTAGTACTAATATTATAAATGCAAAAGTGTGTTTGCTTGTTGGTTTGTCCTTCAATCACGTCGCAGCAGAGCTATGGATGGACGTGGTTATTTTGCATGGGTTGTTGTATGTTAGCTGAGGACCTGAAGAGTGACATAGGCTACTTTTTATCCCGGAAAATCAAAGAGTTCCCGAGGGATTTTAAAAACTAAATCCACGGGCATTAGCTAATAAATTAAAATAAAAAAGTTATGAAAAGTTAAAAAAAGAAACAAATTATTAAAATATTACCTATTCATTTAATCGTAAGACGTATATTAGATGGGTGTTTATAAATCAGACGACGCTTATTTTGCCAGAACGTTTATCACTCGTTTAACAGCACCCAGAAGATACCTGTACGGAGGTAAGAAGTGATTCCTGCGGATGAGAGCGACGGGGAATCCCCCAGGGTTTGGTGAGGATATGGAGAGTGACACAGGCTACTTTTATCACGGAAAAACAATGAGTTTCTCTGAGATTTATAAAACTTCGACGACGGGTCCAAAAACTACCCTTTACTGTCTAATATTATAAATGCAAAAGTGTTCGTTTCTTGGTCTATTGATTCGTTGGTTTGTCTTTCAATCACGCAGCAACTGAGCTACGAACGTGATTTTTTGAAAGGGTATAATAACAACTATAGCCATGCGTTTACGTCGATTCGTTGCTATTTCGATTGAAAGGTAAACCAACAAACACCTACGCACTTATAATATTACTAGCTTTTGCCCGCGGCTTTACTCACGCTAAATTCGATTTTTCACCCCTATTTTATCTCCTTAGGGGTTGAATTTTCAAAAACCCTTTCTTAGCGGATGCCTACATCATAATAGCTGTCCGTTTGATGAATTTCAGACAGATCCGTCCAGTGGTCTGAGCTGTGCGCTGATAGATCAGTCAGTCAGTCAGTAAGTAACTCAGTCAGTCAGTCACCTTTTCTTTCCATATTTTAAGTTTATAAGAAAGAACTGATGCCCAGTTGTAGGTTTGTTGGTGTGTCCTTCAATCACGTAGCAACGTAGCATTAGTTGAGGACCTGCGGAGTGACATAGGCTACTTTTTATCCCGGAAAATCAGGTTACAAAAACCTAACTCCACGCGGGCGAAGTAGCGGGCAAAAGCTAGTCGTTTTATAATATTATTATGTGGTTAGAAGTGAAAGTGTTTATACGTAGCACGTAATGATTAACGAGATATTTAATAACAATTACGAGCCAGAATAATAATGTCACATAATAATAATTATCCGACGACGTGGCGACTAATTGCGAGTAATTACACTTTAATAGTTGGCTATTGTTGTTGGTTTATCTTTATTTTAATTGCAAACTTCAATATATAAGCGAACGGGGGCCACGTTTTATTTTCAACTTTCAACCAAATTAATTAATTCGTGTGGAAGAAAATATCTTTTTTTTTTCTACTTTATTTAACAAATTTTAATTTTGTAAATAATACTGCCAATTAACAATTAAATAATATACAGGTACAGATTTACAAAAACGGCTCAAAATGGGTCATTCATTCCATAACTTAAAATCGAATCAATACAAAATTAATAATATGTTGGTTGAGTCAGTTTCTACATACTGTACGAAGTTTCTTAATATACCGGCAGCCTGTACATTCTAAGCCATGAGTGATGATATTTTTTAATGTTCTCATAAACATAGATAGAAAAATTAGACAAACAAAATAAGCTTGGTATGCGTTAAATTAAAAAACCGAGAAAAGGTAAAAAAAAATTAAAATGCATAAATGTTTATGTAAAATGCATAAATGTTTTACCGTCATCGCGGATATTGATTTATTTAGAGCGTATTTGATATAGCTTTATCATAAAAACACAACGTAAACAACTTTTTTAACCCCCGACGACTAAAAGAGGGGTGGTATAAGTTTAACGTGTATATGTGTATAAGTCTAGCTTTAGTTGTAATCGAGGTGAATCTTAGCTATAATTTATGTAGATCTGCTCAGGCGTTTGAGGATCATTGAGCTTGTTTCCTACTTGATTAAAGGGTCTTACAAGATATCACTAGGGTGATTAATATGAAAGGTGCCTATGAAATAATCCGCAGTAACAACTTCAGATTCATTCCAAGGCGGTAACCTTGAGCTGATATAGTAGCAGATATACTATGTTTGGGCTCATTAGAATGGTCTCAATGAGTAAGTGTTACATATATGATGATCGAGAATCGAGGATTGATGAGGAAGATCTGATAATGGAGCAGAAAACTGGGTAACAGGATGTCAGGTATATAGTACATTGTCCGGCCATAGATTCACAAATGCTGGGGTATTTTAAATTTTTAATTTACAATTTTTGGCCGAATAGATCACGGATACATTCTGCAAGTATGATAGGGGACAAATTTTTAATTTACACTTTTTGACCGAATAGATCGCGGATACATACTGCAAGTATGATAGGGGACAAATTTTTTTATAAAAAAAGTTCCCAGCTGAAAGGGATAGCATTATTTTCAGAGTTAGTTTCAAGTTCAGTGTTTTACTTAACTTAATTAATTAACTTATTGCTCAATTAATTAACTTTTAATTAATTAACTTATTGCTCGATAGATTCGCAGTGGATGTCATAGATTTGTCTGTAGATAAAGGAGCAGAGGAGATTGCGTGCAACCGAATATGCACCGTTGTTAGCAAAGTTATTTAAATTAAGTACTTAGGTATTTATTTTATTCAGTATTTCAGTTTATGCTAAGTAGTCAATACAAATTCTAATTTTCAAGAAACTTTTACATTTCGAAGATGTACAAATCAATTTGGCAATCGATAAGATTGAAGACAATTTGCAATAGAATGGATACCAATTTGATCTAGGTACAAATGAATTGTCCGCATAACTAATTAATGGTATACCTACCCAGTTATAAAGTTACCTTCAAATAAGAATTATAAATACATTATTGTATTTTCATTTCTCATCGCTATAATTTATATATTATGTACTATTTTATATTAGTATTCTTTTTTACTTTATTGTTTATTGCATTCTTTACCTTTCATCGCGGAGAAACAATGAGTTTCCGGGGGTTTTAAAAACCTGACTATAATTATGATATAACTAGTTCACCCAGCGAACTTCGTTCCGCCATCAAAAATATTTAAACTGAGTTTCCACGGCGCGGTTCGCACCCGCGCCCGCGCAAACCGCACCGTGGAAATTGCTGCTTCATTTTCAATATAAATCTTCATTCTACGGGGGCCGCGGGCCCGCAACCGCTTCAGGCGCGGGCCGTGAACCGCGCCGTGGAAACTCAGTCTTAAGGGTGGGTCACCCTCATCATTTAGGGGCATGAAAAACCTACTCGATATGCACACAAAATTTCATACAAATCGGACCAGCCGTTTCGGAGGAGTTTGGTAACAAACACCGCGACATGATAATTTTATATATTACATTGAGCAAGTTCGTATCCGACAGTAAAATAAAACAACCTGAACCTGCGTCCTTGATAACGCGTTCCAACTCCCAACCACTAGGTCGTTGTCACTGCGACGCGATACTTACCGGTACTACCAAATTTTACCAAAAACTAACACAACACAAATCCAACTAACAATAACAACACAATAATACCATCACAAACACATAATGTTACAAATTACGATCACATAACGTAACCAACCTACCGTGAAAGTTGCTAAGGCCACCGTTCAGTTGGAGACCACTCGCGCTACTGTAACCAGTTACCACCACCAGACCACCAGTTACGACATGCTGTGAGGTAACAGCGATTACCAAATGGCGGTCAATTTGTGACATTAAATGTTATTGGAATTATGCAGGCCGCTCGGTTCTATCTTTATGTATGTGAGAATCTTTATTATATAAATGGCTAGATTTAGGGGTATAGGGTTATTTTGACAGAACAAGACACTATCATCAAAGACTTCATCAAGAGCTTAATATTTTTGTAACCTAATTTTTGGAGCCTATTTATTTTGTTTTTGGAGCTTAATTTTTTTGGCGAAAAAAGTGTAAGAATTTTCCGTCACCACCCTTGTTGCTAGGCGATAAACTGTGTACGAATTTTCCGTCACGGCCCTTGCTGCCTTGGTTTATTAGTTATTACACACATTCCATCATAGTTTTTTGGCGTAGCGACTTAACGAAGGAGTGAAACTATCGGTTCGGGGGTTCGTATCCTGAATTCAGATTCTTCGTTCTTTTTTGTAAATTTTTGGAACGAAGTTTTATAGAAGAGAAATTCTGAAAAATATTTGCGGCAAAATTTACTAACGCCATCTATTGTGGGCAGCGTGAACTTGTTTTAATATCTGTTTATTTTTTACGAGATGGTTCTGGCATGTGGCGAAAGATGGCGTTGATTCTGAACTTCGTTCCAACCGAATGTTCCACGACACTCACATTTTTTTTATAATAATACTATAACGACCCGAACTAGCGAGCAGCTTCGCTTGGCATAAAACAAAAAAAATCTGATAATCCACCAAACTTCACAAGATCACCCGCTGGGCTAATCTTAAAATTGCCTAAAAATTTCATCAAAATCGGTCCAGCCGTTTTGGAGTCCATGGGGAACACACATACATACCCACATACACGTCAATTTTTATGAGTAGGAATTAATAATATTGTAATAGTATGATACTTCCACGTAGAGCAGCGAGTGAAAGCCTCAACCCACAATGTCATTACGTGGATATGACGTAACATTACGTAATATTTAACGTTAACAAGTCCGTCTGCTTGTTGGTATGCATATTGTATAATTTTGAGGCCAAAATATCAATTATTATAGAATGCAAGCGGAAATAATTAGTCTTAGGGCCGATTTCACTATCGTAAAATAAGTCTTATCTTAGGGTGGTATTTTAGAAGATTTTCCATACAAAAACTGTCAGAACATCTTTACGCTCGAAATCAACCCTTAAAGTGAGTGGCCTTACTAATTTATAAATGCAAAAGTGCAGGGATTGGCTGATGGTTTGCCCTTTAATCACGAAGCAACGGAGCGACGGATTGATGTGATTTTTTGCGTGAACATAGATGAGGACTTGGAGAGTGCAGGAATCCTTGGAGAGGACCTAGGTACCTAGTTCTCTTAGGGACAGTTAACTTAAAGAGTCAATTTTAGAATGGTATGTATTAAGAAACTGAATTATGACTAATTAAGTCCAGGAGCCCAAGGCTGTCTTATACTTTAGACAAAGAAAGAAAGAAGAAGTATCTGCATCCAAAGGGGTAATGCATCTTTCTGGAGAGATTACCCTTTGGTGTTGATGTGGACCCAATTTTATTAAATCCTTACTAATATTACAAATGCGAAAGTGTGTTTGTTTGTTGGTTGGTCCTACAATCATGTTGGGTGTGATTGTTTGCATGGGTATAGTTGACCTGAAGACCTGGAGAGTGACATAGGCTACTTTTTATCCCGGAAAATCAAAGAGTTCCTGAGGGATTTTAAAAACTAAATCCACGCGGACGAAGTCGCGGGCATCAGCTAGTTGTTTAATATTTATAATTATTTAATTGTTAGTCATCATCAGCAACCCATCAAAGGCTCACTGCTGAGCGCAGGTCTCCTCTCAGAGAAGGGTTTTAGGTCATACTCCACCACGCTGGCCTAATGCAAATTGACAGACTTCAAACACCTTTGAGAACATTATAAAGAACCCTTAGGTGTGCAGGTTTCCTCACGATGTTTTCCTTCACCGTTGAAGCTTGTGATATTTAATTTTCTCACCTCCGGGCGGAAAGCGTCAATTTTCCTCCCGCTGCGCTTAACGAAAATGTCGCTTTCCGCCTCCGTCGAGGAGAAAAATAGTATACACACCACGGGCAGTAAATAAGAAAGCCTCAGATCACATGTTTATTGACCTCGGCTTCGCCTCGGACACCAATTACATATGATCTGAGACATTTCTTATTTTACTGCCCTAGATGTGTAATATACTATTCTTATACGCATCATATCTGGCTTTTCTAAGTCTTTTACTTAGAAAAACCAGAGATCGTAGTTTCCGGGCGCGTGACCGGGATCGAAACTACGACCCTCCGAATAGGAGACCGCAGTACTAACCACTAGGCTATCACTGCTTGTAGTTGCTATTATTAGATTTAAATTATGTTATGTTACGAGCGTAATCCGTTTCACACGTGTATTTGTGATACAGGCACATAGGCAATTATAACATGAGTCTATTATGTCTGCTTCGTTTTCACATTTATTTTTCAGAGAAATGGTCTTTGGCATACTAAGGTACTGGAGTGGCGACCGACGCTTCGGAAAACTCAGTGTTTGCAGACCACCACTAAAGTAGAATCAATAATTCAGTAGACAGAATTGACATTTACAGTGTTGTCAGTTTCTTATGAAAATAAAATATTGTTGTGACTAAAGGATCCACATCAATCACTTACTCATTACGTCGTGTACCAAAACACTTATTTTTTATTGACTAAGAAAATTCTCAAATTGTGTTTATTGATACAAAAATATTTTGAATAACAATTATGATCTTATCGAAAATCTGATCTCGTCTTTGTCGGCCTATACTGAGGAAATAAAACAACTTTTAGTACAAAAATAGGTCTTAAATATTTCTATTCGTGCTTTCTTTTTTACAGCTTTAAAAAGGTGACCTTTATTAATATTTCTATTACATATTATTATGTGATCTTATGAGATTTATAAAATGAAATGTAATAGTACAGTACTACAGCTATCACTACCTACTGAACTAGAAAATCACTATTAAAATAAATATGGCAATATTATTTTACAAAGTGACATTAGCAACTGTTATTTCAGTCTACTGAATTATTGATTCTACTTTAGGTGGACCAACGGCATCAGACGACTTGCAGAGAGCCACTGGATACACGCGGCGCAAGACCGAGACCAGTGTAAGTCCATCCAGAGACTTCTGTCAGGCAGTGGATTGCCTGATTGAGTAGACGTCTATCGGTTGATAAAGAAGAAATTATGTGTAAACAAACCTTAACTTAATATTATAAAACGTGTTCTAATGATAGTAGCATTCGTACATAGGTGTTAATTGAGCACCTCTCCTCTTTCCTCTCTATCGACCGAGCGAAGCGAAGGTCTTTGAGTTAACTAGGGCGATTTGCACTTGTCCGTCCGTCCGTCCGTCCGTCCGTCCGTCTGTCAGAGCCTTATAACTTTTGAATTACTGAACGTAATTACTTCAAATTTAGATATAATATGTAAACCGATGGCCTCCAGCCGAAAATGGCTTAAAAAGTTATAAAAATCTTTATTTCAGGGGGGCTCTCATAGAAGCGAATGCGAAGTAAAAAAAAAAAAATCGCGTTACATAAAATTGTTACGTATCATTTTAAAGATAATTTTGAACTGAGTACAAAAATATTTTTTTTTTAATTTTTCCCTTAAAATTGACGAAATGGGGGGCTTTCAAAGTGGCGATTTTATACGCTCGCTTGAAGACGCTCTCTAGAAAAATCCGCTATGGATTTTCAAACTGATTTTATGTTTTTAGGTCACTTATATCCTGTACTTGAACAACAAATACTAAAATTATATGAATATTATAAAGAAACGAGATTATTTAATTTTTAATGGGCGTCAGTAATTCATATAGCATCAACATAGCTTCACAATAATGCTAATAGATGGCGCAGTCAGTAACTATTCCCATGGAACTACGAGTTAAATTCAATGTTTGATAAATAATTCAATGTTTTCACTAACGTTCCCTAACCTTTACGGGCTACCTATAAGTTAGGTGATTGATGTTTTCTGTCAACTTATTTATCACGATCCTGTACGGGACACCTAAAAGGATATTGGGACGGATGTTAGGACTTAGGATTGTATTTAGGAGCTACCTACGTTAAGAGACTCCTACTTAGGGGATGATTTAGGTATGTTTGGTGAAAACGGGCATAATAATAATGTCAGTTTTGGTTATCATGTATCGATTGAATGAATAATCATGGGATACCGTTACCGCGAGGTCTCAGTTCGGGGCGAACCACTAGTAATATTATCGACCGAGCGAAGCGAAGGTCTTTGAGTCTACTTGAGTGAATTTGCACTTGTCCGTCCGTCCGTCCGTCCGTCCGTCCGTCCGTCTGTCAGAGCCTTATAACTTCTGAATTACTGAACGAAATTACTTCAATTTTAGATATAATATGTAAACCGATGGCCTCCAGCCGAAAATGGCTTAAAAAGTTATAAAAATCTTTATTTCAGGGGGGCTCTCATAGAAGCGAATGCGAAGAAAAAAAAAAATTTTGCGTTTCATAGGTTTACAGTACCTCATTTTAAAGATAATTTGGAACAGAGTACAAAAGTATTTTTTTTTAAATTTTTTTCCTAAAATTGACGAAATGGGGGGCTTTCAAAGTGGAGATTATATTTGACCTCAGAACGGAATAACCATTGAAAGCTGGGGCTTGAAAGTTTTACAATTTTAGCGTAATATCATGTACTTGAACAACAAATACTAAAATTAGATAAATGTAATAAGGAAACTAAATTATTTAACTTTTAATGAGCAGCAACAACAGAACTTCACAATGATGTCAATAGATGGCGCTCTCATCTCATATAGCAAATGCAGCTTTATGTAACATACCTATTATTCAATTAAGATTATTATTTAGTCATTTAGCAAACATCAATAAAACTTCACGTTGCAGTTTGTTTTTACATATTTCTGATCGTGTCAATAGTTGACGCTGTGTACAAGTAATTTAATTTGAATGTTCCAAAAAACTATACCTAAGTTTGATTGAGGCCTTGAGGATTTCACTATAACAGTTCCCTAACCTTTACGGGCTACCTATGTTAAGTTAGTTGACACTTTCTGTCAACTTTGTTATTACGAACCTCTACGGGACAACTAAAGGTGAAAATGACATTGGGATGTTAGAATTGTATTTAGGGGCTACCTATGTAAAGAGACTTCTACAAATGGGATGATTTAGGTATGGTTGGTGAAAACGGGCATAATAATAATGTCAATTTTGATCGTCAATTATGGGAAACCGTTACCGCGAGGTCTCAGTTCGGGGCGAACCACTAGTAGTAAATAGTAATAGTATAGATTATGCAGCTATTAGTTATTACATTGTAATAAGTTTTTTATACTACCTTGTGGGCAGCCGGATGCCAAGCCGGTTTAACCCTTTGAGTATATAACCAACACGTTTAACCCATGCAACTTTGTTAGAATAGAATATAATATTTCCACAATGAGGGGAACTTCCAAAATAGCGTAGGTACTACAATTCAATTCAAGTCAAGACGGTTAGACAGAAACTAGCCTCATTCCCGCCGGTCCATCTTTGCTCTAGTCGGATAAAAAGGAAGCATTTATCTCAAAGCAAAGATAAAATACGAGCATTTATCTTAACTGAAAGGCACACAATACATCCGATTATCGACTCGATCCAGCAATTATGTGGATAGAGGTTGGCATTCCCCGCGCGTGATCGCGAACTAATAATAGCTGATGTGTCCTCCGAGGCACGTGTTTAATCATCGCAATCGGCTGCTATTACTCCTGGCTCTAATGTGCCGAGGTATTGTGGTACCGCCGGTAGATATTTGGCTTTATTTTATCCACGTAGAGTTTCCTTTTTAATTCTTACTGTCTCATTGGAAAGTCTCACCCGGGCCCTCGATTTGGGAAGTGTTGGTGATTTCTGTCAAAGAGAGTGCACTTATATTTGCGCGCATAATATTTGCGCTTCTTCGCTCACTTTCTTCGTTCACAAGTACAACAACCCTCAAATAAATTATAAACATATCTCAGCAGCGAGTATGATGCTGCGATCTCTAGATCGTACTCTGGCTCTAAGCAAGACTCAAGATAGAGTTATAATGAGACACAAATATGTTTTTATATAAATCTGTCTCGTTTTAACTCAGTCTTAAGTCTTAGCTGAGTGAGAGTGTCATCTATAGATCTCAGCCTCAAATGCCAGTTTCTTTTTCTTTATCAACCGATAGACGTCCACTGCTGGGCAAAGGTTTCCTGCATGGACTTCCACAGGCTTCGGTCTTGTGCCGCCTGGATCTAGCGGCTCCCTGTGACTCGTTTGATGTCGTCGGTCCAGTGAGGGGTCTGCCAACACTGTGCTTACCGGTGCAGGATTGCCACTGCAGCAACTTGGGATGCCAGCTTGCTCCATTTATTTGCGATAAGTACAAGTAAGTTTGCGTTCAAAAATTCAGATAGGTAATTAATTGATAGTCATCATCATTTATCATCATTAGCAACCCATCAACGGCTTACTACTGAGCGCAGGTCTCCTCTCAGAGAAGGGTTATAGGCCATAGTCCACCACGCTGGCTCAATGCGAATTGGCGGACTTCACACACCTTCAAGAACATTATGAAGAACTCTCGAGTGTGCAGGTTTCCTCACGATGTTTTCCTTCACCATTGAAGCAAGTGATATTTAATTGCTTAAACGCACTTGACTCCGAAAAGTCAGAGGTGTACCCGGGATCGAACTTGCAACCTCCCGAATAGGAGACAGACTAGCCTAGACACAGTCCTAAACTCCTAACCACTAGGCTGCTATTATCAATTATCACTGCTGGCTGATAATTGATAGTAAAACTAGAGAAATGCCAAGGGAAAATACAGAGACTGAAAAAGCTTTGCCACTAATTTATGCCAGCCGTTCACTAATCGGCGTCCCCTTTAGAGGCATACATACCGTCAATTATCGAAATCGGCTTACGGCGCGTCCAAACCTCCCTCTGGTTCCACCCGTCAGCGGCAGAGCAGAGTGTTGCTCTTGCATTAATAATGCTGTTGATAAAGTCACGATAACTTTGCATTTACCATTAATTATTCGCGTAGAACTACCTATATGTATTGGCAATTTATTGGCTTCAATCAATGAAGGTCTACGGATGGCCATAATTTCCACACACGAGTGACTTAGGTATGCCGTATCACGCTATTGCTGCAATGACTCCCTATGACTCGTTTGATGCCGTGTAACGCTGTGATAGCTTACCTAGAAAGAAGCAGTGATAGTCTCCTATTCGGTGGGTCGCAGGTTCTTTCCCGGGCACTTCTGACTTTTCTGCTATATCAATGATTGTCTGAATTAATGGTATTCAGTAGTTTGATAGCTAAAGTGTGACGATGGCAATCACCTCTGACTGATAGACGCTGACTCACTATGGCTTACATTACTTTTTATTTTTATTCGATGACAGTCCTTGACTGCGATCTCACCTGATGGTAAGTGACTATGCAGTCTAAGATGGTAGCGGGCTAACTCGAAAGGGGTATGGCAGTGTAAATTCAGCCCTCATCTCTACATACCATCGTGCCGGAACCCTAAATCGCTTGGCGGCACGTCTTTGACGGTAGGGTGGTAACTACCCACGGCCAAAGCCTCTCACCAGACAAGTCCGGAGACAATTCAGAAATTATATATTCCCAAATTACCCCCGCCGGGAATTGAACCCGAGACCTGCTAGTTATAAGACCACAGCGCTCACCACTACGCCAGGAAGGTCGTCATACCATAAATACTCAGCCAAATACTATTAATAATAATAATCTTTATTTTGAGCAACTGAGGCTCAATTTGTTAGTAAAAAGTTTGTTGTCTGTAAAGTCGGTTTACGGACGATAGTTTTACGTGATAACGTCATAAAGATGACTGGCGGGCGGCGCGGCGGCGGGCGCTCTACAGGGTACTATTTATATTGGGGCACTCTCTAAGCCAACGCTTGGGCCGATCGTGCCTCTCTATCGCTTGTTCCGCGCTCTCGCTTGCACGCTCAGGCTCAGGCGGAACTTGACACTTTTTCGTGCGTGCAGCCGGTGTTCATCGATTTATAGGACGTTGTCACGTCAAAAACAATTTAAACTTATACCTAATGCCAATAAAACAATAATTGTGACTATAACAACTTGATGATCACAGCTGTATAATAATAGCTATTTATGCAACTGCATCGTAATGAGGGTCATTTTAATTCGAGTGCTGTTTTTTGATACGAGGCTTGCCGAGTATCAAAATAGGATAGTACGAGAATTAAAATGACTAATTACGTTCAGTTGCATACAAGATTTTATCTACGACAAGGAAAATAAAATCATTAACAAAATACGCCGTATGCTCAATAAAGTAACAAAAAGTAACTCCGTAAGCCGCCACCAGCCGCCTGTGGCGCCTCTGTCAACAAAAAGTAACTCCGTAAGCCGCCACCAGCCGTCTGTGGCGCCTCTGTCGTATGAACGGTACAAAAGTGCCAGAACTCAGAGCCTTAGTTTTAGGAATCCTATTTTAAGAAGATAACCATTTCGATTCAGCTCCCATACAACGAGCTGCATCGAAATGAGAAGCAAAACCGAAAGAGGGTTCATTTCGATTCAGCTGTCAAATTCGAAATTGGAACTTTTCGATGTTGGAGTAGATAAAATACATTTTATATGACAATTATCACTAAGTTGTATTTAGTTCACGTGCACTGATTAAGCCATTAGCATTATAATAAGGTTGGCAACGCAAAACCGCCGTAGAATAAATTTTGGAACAGTGTTGCTGGAGCAAAACTCGGGTTAACCTATTCTAAGTTCGCAACTACATAGTTAGAACTATGAGGTTAATTACCGGGTTTGATTATGACGCGTATTGTAAGTAGAGTGGCTATTTAATTATAAGTAAATTAAGGATAACTGACTGATTACTGGAATCATTCAATCAATCTGGATCACTGGAATGTCAGGTTTGTATATGTTACAATACATTGTTAAGTGCCGATTTCACCAAAGCCGAGTGACGTTTATTCTAGAAATAAATCGGCCGTTCTTACAGTGTTTGTATTGAAAATACGCTCGGACAAGACTTATTTTACGTTTGTGAAGTCGGTCCTAAATTGAGTAAATATAATCTATACTTAATAAAAAATTATTTTTAAAAAACCGACTTCAAACACCAGCGCCACTACAAAAACCGAAAACCTGAGAAGTATAACTTTTCAAACAAAATTTTCCAAATCGGTTCAGGCGAAATCGAAAAATCGGTGAACATACATTAAAAAAAGGATTCTGACGAAATGAGAACCTCCTCCGTTTTTGAAGTCGGTTAAAAAGAGAAATTAAGATAGAGCACAGGGCCTCAACTAACTTGTGTAACCGCCGACTTATAGGGTACACTTCTTCTTAAAATAAAAGAATTACAGCGATGTTAAAAACACATGATACTATACGTATCCAGAACAGAACCGACAGCGGCAGAACCTGTAAGAGTGTCACTAATTAATGGGGCGATTCATCAACTAATCTTCCAAATAGGCTCTATAATCATAAAACGGCATGGCTTATCTCAATCCCCGAGCAAGTGATGAGCAATTTGCAAGGATTACGGCCAAATTGTCGCGCGAAATTCTTGAGATCTAAACAACGGAATTGCTACTTTGACTTTATGTTTGCTTGTATTTGAATTTCTCTTGAAACAGGGTGTGGACTAAAAATTAACTTTTTTGTCTTCCTTTTTAACCGATTTCAAAAAAGGAGGAGGTTATCAATTCGTCGGAATCTTTTTTTATGTATGTTCACCGATTACTCGAAGGCGCCTGAACTGATTTGCAAAATTCTTTTTTTGTGTGAAAGGGTATACTTCGAAGGTCGTTCCATTGAAATTTTATCGAAATCAGTTGAGAGGTTTTTGAAATATCAACAATAAATTATATACTTTGTAGTGGCACGGGCGTTTGAAGTCGGTTTTTTAAGAACAATTATTTGACTACTTTAGAGTAACAATTGCATTATTAGAGGCGTGCCAATACTTGATATTCAAGAACTTTAAGAAGTCGTGAGCGTTTGGCATGGTTACGACTACGTGGTTGAATTCCAACTCACTCGTACTAAACGCTTTATTTAACGTCTCTGAAACAAACCGCAAAGGTGTGTATCGTCCTTGCGACGTCCGTGATGTTCCCTGCCACGTATAATTTTAGTAGGTACCTTCAAGGTACGCGTGAATAGGCATTTTCTAGGCCAGCCCGCTCCAACCTAGACCTAGAGTGCTTTCATTGTGGCATCATTAATTCTACCGTCAAGTTTAAGCCTATCTTGTAATAAAATAAAATACTCGGCTGGTGCGGCGTCACAAGTGAGAATAATTGTATTTAAACAAGCGACATTTTGCTGGTGGCGATTCGGCGGTGGCAGAATAGGTACCATCAGCACCGTCAATGCCGCATCGCGTCTCACTGTCAAGTAAGTCAAGCCTTTGAAAGAATCTGAGCCTAGCTCATTATTAACCTGAAAAAAACTCCTATCATGATGACTCAGCAATGAGGAAGATATGACAGAAAGAAATTAAATTAAATAAATTTTATATAGGTACATAGTTAAATCTTAAAAAAATATAATGAAAACTAATTTAACCTAAATGTTTATAACACAAATCTTACATTCCAAAAAATTTAACCGTTCCTCAACTAATTGTAGACCTCTAGGTACTCTTAAATTAAGTAATCACAGTTATCCTATCTTCGTTAATCGTGTCGTCACCCTAAATTGTTAAGCTAAACCCTCGAACTCAAGTTAGCTCGTAACCATGGTAACACGATATCGGGAAGCATTTCATCTTGCGTGTTATGTAAAGCTAATTTCCGACTCAAGATGTGGGTGAAACTCCTCCGGAACACGCTTTTACATACGAGGATGTCCTCCGGAGGTTTTGATGTGCCCTTAAATTCTGTAATATTAATAATATTATTTTGATAAAAAGCAATTTTTTAAGCAGTGATAACCTAGTGGTTAGGACTGTGGTCTCCTGTTCGGGGGGTCGCAGGTTCGATCCCGGGCGACCTCTGACTTTTCGGAGTCAAGTGCGTTTAAGTAATTAAATATCACTTGCTTCAACGGCGAAGGAAAACATCGTGAGAAAATCTGCACACCTGAGAGTTCTTCATAATGTTCTTGAAGGTGTGTGAAGTCGGCCAATTCGCATTGGGCCAGCGTGGTGGACTATGGCCTATAACCCTTCTCTGAGAGGAGACCTGCGCTCAGTAGTGAGCCGTTGATGGGTTGCCAATGATGATGATGATGAATTTTATTTTACGAACTGTGCCAGCGACTTTGTACTCATAGATCAAGTGTTTGAAAAATCCGCGGGAAATAATTGATTTTCCGGGATAAAAATTAGCCTATGTACTCTCTAGGTTTTCATAAACATCATATTATGTAGGGTACCTAGATAATTTATTATTTTTGAAAACCTGGAGAGTGTGGGCTTGCGCTTGACGACAGTCAATGATGGAAAGCACTGATGAGGTCTAGGTTGGGGTGCGTGCCTAGAAAATGCCTATTCACTCTTGCCTTGAAGGAACTCAAATTATACGTGGCTGGAAACAAAATCACGTTTATCCTTTACTCCTTAGCTGACGGATTGAAGGACAAATCAAACAAACCAACAAGCAAACACAATTTCGCATGAGGTATGTGTTTGTAGGATGATTAATATTATATACATGTTCTTGAGGATAAAAAAATTTCACGGTAAAACATTGGTTCACTTGGAAAATAATAACCTATTAATATTTAGTGAATTTTCCCGTCTTCATTAAGTAATTAAACACAACTCGGTCTTGATTTCGGAGAAGATATTTTATAGCTATAATAACTTTATTCTGAGCTAAGTGCTTTAAAATATAAAGTTTAGACTTTCATTAAGTATGTACATTGCACAATGTACATCAACAGAATTTAATACTTCATGCTGATGAAATAATCAAGTCACTTTATAAATTTCTTTTGTGGGTAGAGTATACGCTTTTATAACTTGATTACGAAAGAACTCTTATGCCGACTTGCACCAAACTGCTTAATCATGTTAGTAATGCTGTCCTTCCAAAGTGTCCTTCTCATGTCAACTCGGAAATAGTATTGTCAAAAAGTGAGATCACTACAAAATTTAGCTAAACATGATTAAGCAGTTTGGTGCAAGCCGGACTTAGATTTGGCATATAATAAGTAAAATGACATTTATTAAACCGAGGTTATTACTCAATACAATATTAAAGAGATGGCTTAAGTAGTGTATGAGTATGGATAGCTTCTAACAATACAATATGTTAGAAAGACCAAAGGAAATTTAAGATTGCTTAAGATCGGTTTATAATTGACGAAAATGTTACTTGTCACAAAAAAAAACATACAATAAAATTATTAAGTAATTATTATTTAGAAAAATTTAAAAACTGAAACCCAACTAGGTACGGATAATTGGATAAATTATCATCCGTAATGTTGATTTTGTTCGTATAAAATGTGGCTTATGTTACCAGCAGGACTAGCATGCACGCGCGAGAAAATTTTGTCTACTCCTTTTCTCGTATTATCTCTATATCTCTATCGAAACTTATATGGTTGTAAACAATGATTCGTCTCGCTACGTCAAAAGTAGAGATAAAATTATCTTCGAACTCTAACATGGCGAGTGGCGACGTCATTTTCTCGAATTTTAAAGTTTAAAAGAGTAAATGAGAAATCAGTCAACATCGATGTGACATCGACAATATCTCTCTCCCTCTTCGCGAGATATCACTTCGACGTGCATGCTAGGCCTGCAGGACCATAATAACGAATTTATTGACATGACGCCTAATTCATCAAAATAGGCACAGAAGATTATGCGCTACGGTGGTGTACGTGATATACGTGATAGTACTAGAGCCCGAAGAGAGGTCGTCCTTCACCCATCTGTTTACCAGATGAAAAGCATTTTTTATCAAGGAATTGAAGAAAAAAAATTTTGAACCCCAAATTGTGGCGTCTAAAATTCGCTATTTTGATTTTTGGCGCTGCCGCAGTAGGGTTAAAAAGATGCTACTCCTTGAACTCCACTCTACAGACGAGTAGTGTAACATTAGTTCAGACTTCAGAATGCCACAGGTAAGGCAGTTAAGTCCTAACTCCAATTTAATGGGTAAAATTTTAAAGTATCCATCGAGATCGCGTTCAAGAGCCCAGCTCAAGCCCAACTCCTTTGAAGCCTTCGTTTAGAACTTTGTAATTTGGAATCGTAACGTAATCTATATAAAATAACCTTTATTACAATGCAATAAGGCTGGCTGATTGGAGATTTGAAATCGGTTACTTTAAATCTTTAAGAACTTTTACACTTAGAGATATTTGGCTTGAAGTATAATGCTTGTTCGTCAGAAGAATGAAACTATTCGAATTTACTAGTAAAGATATTAGTCTAACTTATTCTAAAAGTAAAGCTAAAACCTCTAAGATGGGACCGATTTGTCAGCACAATAACACCACAGACTTAACCACAAGACTATCACTGATAATGATTACTCTATAATATAGAGTCTATATCATCATTCATCAGGTATGTGAAGTCTGCCAATTTGCATTGGGTCAGCGTGGTAGACTGTGGCCTAAAAGTGAAACACTTCTCTGAGAGGAGAACTGCGCTTAGTAGTGAGACGTTGATGGGTTGTTCATGATGATGATGATGTACAATGTACTAGTACTCTTCTTTCTTAATCTTTATCAACCGATAGACGTCCACAACTGAACAAAGGTCTCTTGCATAGACTTCCATAGGCCTTGTCTTGCGCCGCATTAATACAGCGGCTCTCTGACTCGTTTGATGTCGTCGGTCCACCTAGTGAGGGGTCTGCCAACACTGCGCTTACCGGTGCGGGGTCGCCACTCCGCCAGCACCTTGCGACTTCATTTCCACATCAGCTTCACGACTCGCTGAGCTATGCAGTGTATAGTCTGTGATATAGCTATGGGCAGTAATCGTGTTTGGGCTTCAGTAGATATCGTATCGTATAAACGGCTTGACTTGACGTCTGATTTGATAGCAAGACATTCAAGTACTTTCCAAACAAGCCTCGGTTGTGTCGTGCAATCGTAATCGTGATGATGTTTACATCTATTAGTACTGAACAATTGAGGCAAGATTGAGACGTAATGACGATGACATGTCTGGCGATGGAGAGAGCTATGCTCTGAGTATCGTTGCGAAATAAAATAAGAAATTAGTAGATCTGTAGGAGGACCACAAACTTCGACTCGGGAAACTGAAGTGAAAATGGACGGAGTGCAGTTTGAAGAACTGATGATCGTTGGGTTCTCAAGGTGCTACCGGTTAGCGTAGGGTTCGTAGACCCTCCACCAGGCGGGCCGATGACATCAGACGAGTCGCAGGGGGCAGTGGACGTCACTCGTTTGATCAAAGCACAAGAAGATTCAGATCGGTGAGACGTCGGGTTGGCTTTGTGTACTGTGTAGAGCACCTAAATAAATTAATCACATTTCAAGCCATCCTTTGAAGAAATCTGTGATGTTGATTTGCGCACCTTAATACTAGTGGTTCGCCCCGAACTGAGACCTCGCGGTAACGGTATCCCATGATTATTCATTCAATCGATACATGATAACCAAAACTGACATTATTATTATGCCCGTTTTCACCAAACATACCTAAATCATCCCCTAAGTAGGAGTCTCTTAACGTAGGTAGCTCCTAAATACAATCCTAAGTCCTAACATCCGTCCCAATATCCTTTTAGGTGTCCCGTACAGGATCGTGATAAATAAGTTGACAGAAAACATCAATCACCTAACTTATAGGTAGCCCGTAAAGGTTAGGGAACGTTAGTGAAAACATTGAATTATTTATCAAACATTGAATTTAACTCGTAGTTCCATGGGAATAGTTACTGACTGCGCCATCTATTAGCATTATTGTGAAGCTATGTTGATGCTATATGAATTACTGACACCCATTAAAAATTAAATAATCTCGTTTCTTTATAATATTCATATAATTTTAGTATTTGTTGTTCAAGTACAGGATATAAGTGACCTAAAAACATAAAATCAGTTTGAAAATCCATAGCGGATTTTTCTAGAGAGCGTCTTCAAGCGAGCGTATAAAATCGCCACTTTGAAAGCCCCCCATTTCGTCAATTTTAAGGGAAAAATTAAAAAAAAAATATTTTTGTACTCAGTTCAAAATTATCTTTAAAATGATACGTAACAATTTTATGTAACGCGATTTTTTTTTTTTACTTCGCATTCGCTTCTATGAGAGCCCCCCTGAAATAAAGATTTTTATAACTTTTTAAGCCATTTTCGGCTGGAGGCCATCGGTTTACATATTATATCTAAATTTGAAGTAATTACGTTCAGTAATTCAAAAGTTATAAGGCTCTGACAGACGGACGGACGGACGGACGGACGGACGGACAAGTGCAAATCGCCCTAGTTAACTCAAAGACCTTCGCTTCGCTCGGTCGAAAATTACTCCTTAACACGCTAATTAATATAGTTCACAATTCTGTAAAAAAATATTCGAAGAAAATTGGAATAAATCACAAGTTTCCGTGAAACTTCATCCTATCGGTAGTCGGTAAGTTATTTTTATTCATTTCTTGCGACGCGACTCCGCTGGACAAAGTTTGCATCGCAGAAGTCCGAGTATGTCATATTCACTCTACATTAAAAAGTTCTACTGATATTACCAAGGACTGTGAAGTAGGTGGTTTATACGGTAAATTGTGGTAAAAGAATTTATTCTCAAAAGAAATTTACAAATTTCATTTAATGAGAAATTATCAATGCTAAAACTAAACTTAATAATATTATTAGGCACAGCGGCGAGCAACAACACAATCGTAAAATATACGAAAAAAAAAAAGTACCGTGCAATGTGAATAAATTTCCTGGGCCGGACTCAGAAGTCAGATATTATGTAAGTATAATGAAATCTTTGTCTTTTTTTAAAAATGTTGATCTTCGCAATATTTTTTATTTCTGCTGGTAATCTTAATATATATAAATTACGTGTCACGTTGTTTGTCCGCGATGGACTCCTAAACTACTTTACCGATTTTGATCAAACTTCGTAACTATCTCTAATTTGGTCCAACTTGAAAGATAGGATAGTTTTTTTGGATTAGGATAGTTTATTTGTTTTATTTATATAGATAAGTTGGCGGTACGAAGCTAGCCGGGTCAGCTAGTTCATTATATAATTATGCTCCTTCAAAAGTTATGCTTCTTAACTTTGTGAGCAAAAGTACAGTAAAAGTAGCTATTTAACTATTTATGCATTTCAAGCCCAGTGATTATTAATTATTATCAGTATATTGGCCGGACAATTTGTCTGCATGATGCTTTGATTAATTATTTATTATTCTCTAAGGCGTAAAGTTACGTTTTTATAGTGAAAACTTTATGCATGTTGAGCGATTTTTGGTGTCGGGATAATTATGTTAATGAGTCGAAATTCCAAATTGTTGAATCTTACTCGTAAGTATAAGGATCAGAGTTTCTAATGTCACTATTCACGTCATTTTTGGTTAGTCAAGTTTAACTTTAACGATATATTAACCTTGACAGCACAGCTTGAAAAGTGCTGGAATAACATGCACACTAATTCGAAAAAAAAAAAGAATAATAAACAAGGATTATGTATGAAAACAATAATTATTGTTTGTATATATTGTGTATATATACCTAGTCAAATTTCGGGTGCGTAGTTATTAGTTTTTAAAAAGTAAAAAAGAAATTGAAAACTTTATTTAAAATTAATTATAATAATTATAAAAACTAAATGTCTTAACGCTAACGAGCCAAGTTAGGGACTGCTGTTGTATTGTCCTCGTTTCCCATGGCGCGCTGCATCGCCGGTGGTCTTTTTCAGTAGAAAGAGTTTCGCAATCATTTAACAAAGGTTACGCAATGTTGCTTGTCGACATGAGAATCGGTATACTTAACTCCTCCCTCCTTAAGTTCAAAGTCAGCAGAGGGATGATTTTCCGTCTGCTGAATTTGACGGAAAAATTGTAAAGGGATGAATTTATACATTAAAAGAATACAAATGCTTAGTGCTAATATTACATATAAAATTAGTGTTCCGACGCTAACACTTTTCACATTTATAGAGCTTTCACTTTGATCGAACACATTCTCACTATCACTTTCCTTTAAACTGTATGCTAACTGTTGAAGATGCTGAAGGTTAACGCCATCTAGGTTTAAAAGCTTCTTTTCAGGTAGCGGGCTTGAAGTAAGTATCTCGGGGAAGTGAATAGTTGATATTCTGGGGTAGTTTATAGTTCTACCAACAGTTTGATGTCTTCTCAGTGTTAATCCCTTTACTTTAAAGCTGCAGGTGTCATCTATGGTAAGTATGTAGGTTCCTTTTATATGTTCACGAGTTTCTTCTGTGTTACATACTTTCAAGAGGAGTGTTTCAAATTTGCTGTATAAAATCCATTGGTTATATTTGATGGGTTCTATTTTTATTCCAGATGTTTCAACTAGAATTGGGCTACAAGCGCTAGTATTTTGGGATAGTAGCATAAGTGCCTCTAAACAGTCATCTTTCATCAGAGGTTCGACTTCTATTTCGTGGCATAAAAACATGAATTTGTCCATTTCTTTGCAGGGTTGAGCGAGCGATATGGTTTTCGAACCTTTCACCAATAGGTAAGGAGTTTTAGGGATTATAAGGGATGTTTGGTTAAATGAATTTGTGACGGGAAGAGGTATCATTCGGAAGTAGCTATAAAGATCCTTTTTTACAAGGGGAATGTCCAAAATAAAAATTATCTGATTTTTCTTAGAATAAGCTTTAAGTTCGATAGATTGCTCTATTAACAAAAGATTATCCAGATTAACAGGATATACAAGCTTATCAGTTACTTCAATATCGATTAACAAGCTATACAATTCGGTTGTATCAATTACAGACTGGTGTAAAGTTCTTAACTTACTAAAAGCTATAGCTGTTTCAATTTCATCTATTTTAACATAAATCATTTGGAAGTTATTCAAGAATAATTGAAAAGTACTAATTAAACTAGTATCGCTTATTACTTGTTTTGTGTTATTTATCCATGTCTTAATATCGGAAATTTCCTTGTCTAGTTGAATTAAATTATTTTTTGAGAAACCAGTAATATTAACGAAAGATTGCACCATTTCAGAAACTATGGTTATTTTTCTTGATATCCTTTCCTGTCGCGTCTGTAGGTTCGTGATTAACTCATCATACCTTAAAGCGTCGCTATTGTCTAAATTTCCGGTAATAATTTTAATGAATGAACCTAAGGGATTTAATAAGCCGCGTTTAACCCTACTAGTCGGAATAAGCTGCCTACATTTGTCCAATGTAATATTTAGGAAATGATCTGTTTGAGTCTTAATATTAGTTATATCGCTATAGTGCGTACTATTACCAAAGTATTTTAATAAATTTTTATTTAAGTGCTCATACATTCTAACGTTATAATCTAAGTCTTCCTTTAATGAAGTTAAATCTAAAACCTTAATATAAGACCAATTATCGTCTACTATAAATGCTTGGCCTTCTTTTACAGGTAAGATACCTGGGTTATGTTCCATTTTCTGTACTAGGGCCTGGATCATGATGGCTGGAATGAGCAGAAGGACGAACCTGTGGAGGACGTTTAATATCTTTAAGTGGAACTTTAGTATCGCGATTTTGGGTTCTTACAGGTACAGTATTCCTGAAGATATCTCCAGTCACCTTTGCCTTCTGATAACGGGGTTTATCCTTGCTACGTCGAGTATTAACACCCTTTATAAATATTTCATCGCCATCATTCACGTCGAATGATGTTTCACCACCACGTTTTTCTCTAATTCTTTCCTTCTGTCCTATCATTTTGTCTGAAAGATGTTTATAAAGGAAGGCTGTTCGCTTAGCATGGTCTCTTACCAATTTCTGCGTGTATTGTTGATTGAAATCTACGTTGAATGGATTTGAGGAATCGGTATGGCCAAAAACTACTTCTAGGGGTGTAAGACCTGTAGTCGAGTGTATCGTTTGATTATATGACACTATCGCGTAAGTCATAATAGAAGAAGCATCTGTTAATTTGTGCTCGTATTTAGCTAAACGATATATTTCTAGTATGGTTGAGTGGAATCGTTCTATTAAGCCCATTGAGTTAGGGTTATGTGGTGTGCCTATGTGAAGCTCGATTTTATAGAAATTTAAAGTTTCTTTTAATAATATATTATTGAATTCGGTCGCGGGGTCACAATTAATTTTATTAGGTATACCATAAAATGAAAAGTACTTAATTAGGGCACGGACAACTTCAGGGGTAGATCTGTTACTAATTTCTATTGCTTGCCCTATTTTACTAAAAGCATCGATAAGGGTTAAGAAATATTTTCCTTCTATTGAGAAAATATCCATAAAAACTTCTTCGAAGGGCTTGGTTTGAGTTTGGGTAAGCTGGAGTTTAGGCTTTAGAGGTTTACGATCGTATTTCATTTTCTTACATACTTCACAGGCATTTATTACTGATGAAACAGTTTGGTCCACATTATTCCAGTAATAAGTGCGTTTTATTTTCATGAGGGTTTCTTTTATTCCCCTATGACAAGATGGACCCTGGTGATATTTTATGACAATATACCTCTGTTCATTTTCGTCTGAAACGTAAACTACTCTTTTGGTGCATTCGTATATTTTCACTGAGTCCTTTTTAAACAATTCCATAACGCATTTTTGGAAATCCTTACGATGAGTATCGCTTTCAAAATAGATAAAGTGCCTAATTTTTGGGTTTATATATTGTTTCAGGAAATCCTTAATTAACTCCGGATTTCCTTCAGGCATGTGTGCTTCAAAAACCTTTTGTTTATCCCGAGAGAAATCTTGAACTACGGTATGATTTCTATTCCAAGTGAATATGAGAAATTGGTATGGTTTTGTGTCAATAGCTTCGCTAAGTACGGGGATGACTTCACCGTCCATGTCTAGGGCAGAGAGGGCAGTATCGGTTCTAGAGCTACAAGTTATCGTACTTTCAGATGGGGTACGAATGGGAAAAGACATATTCGAACCGTCAGAGTCTGGAATGCGTATAATACTGTCGTTATCTTCTCTCTCGTCATCACTACTGAGGGATATGGTGTCAACGTTTACTTGTAGGGAACTATCGTCTTCTAAAGCGTTCAGTTTTATCCTTGAGAGTGCATCTGCGTTAGTATTTTGTGATCCCTTTTTGTATACTATATCGTAATCGAACTCTGATAATCGCAGTTTCCATCGTGTAAGCTTGCTATTAGGCTCTTTTATAGAGTTTAGCCAGGCTAAAGGTCTATGATCTGTGTAAATACGGAACTTTCGACCATAAAGGTACGGGCGAAAAACTTTTACGGCCCATACAATAGCAAGTAACTCGCGTTCAATTGTACTATACCTACTTTCGGCATCATTGAGGGTGCGACTTGCATAGGCAATAGGCAAATCGCTACCAATATTTCCTTGAGAAAGGACAGCACCAAGGGCAAAGTTGGATGAGTCTGTCGTTAAAATAAATGGTTTGTTGAAATCAGGGAATTGTAATAACGGGGCATTAACTAGGAGTTCTTTACACTTGTTAAAAGCTGCAATGTATTCTTCAGTGAGGACTACCTTTCTTCCCTTCTTAAGACAAGATGTAAGAGGATAAGTTACTTTTGAAAAATCTTTGATGAATTTACGGTAATATCCAATGAGACCTAAAAAGCTTTTAATTTCCGTTGGTGTTTTAGGAATTGGTATATCTAACACTGCTTTTATTTTATCGTCATTTGGCTTAAGGCCATCTTTTGTGATTGTATGGCCTAGATAAAGAACTTCCTTCTTTAAAAACTCGCATTTATCTAAGGTAGCTTTTAAGTTAGTCTCTCTTAACCGATCGAATACCTTTCTTAGTTTTACAATATGCTCTTGTAGGCTAGACGAATAGATTATAATATCGTCCAGGTAAACTAGGCAATGGATACCCTGTAAGCCGCGCAAAACATTGTCCATAGCCCTCTGGAAGGTGGCTGGTGCCGTTTTCAATCCAAAAGGCATACGGGTAAACTCATAATGGCCTGCTTGGGTGGTAAATGCCGTTTTATGCCTATCTTCCTCTTTTACTTCAATTTGGTGATAGCCACTAGCAAGATCAAGTGTACTAAAGTAAACAGATTTACCTAATTTGTCAAAGAGGTCTGTGATATTCGGCAGTGGGTACTTATCATCTGTGGTTATTTCGTTTAATCGTCTGTAATCTATTACCATTCTGTACTTAGGTTGGCCTGATGCATCCATTTTTTTTGGAACTAAGTGAACCGGGGCACTCCAAGGAGAATACGATTCGCGAATTACGTTATCCCGTAACAATTTATCTATCTGATGTTGTATTTCAATATTTTGAGCAGAGGGGTGCCGATAGGGTTTTATGTAGATCGGATCTTCATGTTTCGTACGGATGGAATGTTTCACTTGATTCGTGAAAGATAGTGGTATGTCTTCACAGTAAAAGATATCGCGGTATTCATAACAAAGATCAGCGATTAATTGACTTTCCTCCGAGTTCATGTGGTCTAAGCGAAGCTTTGATAAGTTTTGTTTCAGTAAAGCATCGATTTCATAATTTTCGCGGATTGAATTCACTCTACATGCATTATTTTCAAATTTAGTAACACTAAAAGGTTTGTTAATGGTTAAAGTAATAGTATTTTCAGAAGTATTTTGAATTACCGTTGTAGCGAATGAGTTTACGCAGTTCACTAAGGCACTGGGCATGCGTGCGCCCTGTCCGAAATCTATGAAGTTTAGTATAGCTTCACCGTTCTCCAAAGTAGTTGGTAGCTTTACACGAGTTTCGGTTCGAGGTTGTAAGGTCAACTCGTATGGAGCTTTGTATACAATAGGTATGTCAGTGTCACGCGTGTGTAAAATTTGATTTTTCATGTCCACTGTAGCATCGAGTTGTTTTAATAAATCTGATCCTATGAGACCGTCGTAGCGGTTGTCTACGTCGTAGACGTAAAATTTATGAATAGAGTTGCTTTTAAAAGTTTTCAAAAGAGGTATGAGTATCACCTCACTATGTCTACTGCGGGCGTGAGTACTTATGACTTCAAAAGGCTCTGCATGTTTAAATCTTGAGAAATATTGGTCTGCCTTTTTAGGGCTTATAAAAGATCGAGAACTCCCGGTATCGATCATGAACTTAGCCTGAATTTCAGGGAGTTCTATATGCGGCAATTTTAATATGCTATCACAATTAAGACGTATTATCTCGGACCTGGGTTTTTCGAGGCTGTTGCGCAAAAATTTTCGTCAACATTTGATTCTGGGTTTTCGCAAAAAGTCTCGGTTTCTAAACTTGGATTTTCTGTGAAATAAGGTTCCGGGATTCCTTCGTCGTAATTAGAATTTGGGTAGGTCTCACAACAACTATCGTAATAATAATTTTCGCTTATGTCTAGGTCATTGTTATAAAATACATTTTCCGGAATTTTGCCTTATTTGTGGAGCGGTACGCATGGATACGTCGGTCGGCATGGTGTTGTTCTGTGGCCTTGGTATGCCGAACTTAAATTGATTTGAATTTCCAGGGTGGACTGGGTTATTCACTTGTCTATTGAAATTCTGGTAATTATTATTGTGTTGTAAATTTCTGATTTGACCATGACCTTGTTGAGGTATGCCAAATTTAAAATTCTGTTGTTGGTTCGGAATTCCAAATTTAAAATTATTAGATTGCGTCGGGGATCCAAATTTAAAATTATTATTATTGGACCTCAGTTGGCTTTGAAAATTAGTTTGGGGTCTGAACCCTTGATTAAATTGGCTAGGCATAGTGAACCGATTTTGAAATGGATTCACTGCCGTTCTAAAGGCTGTTTGTGGGGTGCTCAGCTTATTATTGAGAGGGCTCAACTGATTTTGATGAGATTTTTTGTTATTTTTGGAGTCATACTGGAATTGAAAATTAACTTCCTCGGTGACGTATTCCAAAGCTGTTTCTAGTGTTTTGGGATTTTTTAATCTAACAATGCGTATTAAATGCTCTGGTAAGTTGTATAAGAATACGTTCAGCGACAAGTTATTATAGATGATCATTTTGGACTCCTTGAGCGAAACATCGTCCAGCCTATTTACTTTCGAAATTAAAATGCTTCTGATGTGCTGGATACGTTTACAGAAATCGGCATAAGGTTCACCGGATTTTATTTTTAATGACTCCATTTCGATGGCAACACATTCTTCTGAACGAGGGTCACCGAAATGCTGTATTAAAACGTCTTTCAGTTCTTGCCAACAATGAATATCCTCCCTTTCGCTAATTAGGAAAGCCGCCTTTCCTGTTAGCCTACTCGTTATTACATGGAATAAATAGAGCTCCTGGGCTGGACTATCTGACTGTCTGAAGTTGTGAATGATATATTCACATTTTCTTAGGTATATGCTCAATAAATTTGTCTCTCCATCGAATTTCGGAATCAGTTCCGCAATTTCGCGGGGAAGAATAGTTACTTTTTCCATTTTGATTAGATAATAACACAAAATAGTAAGATGCGCGTGATGAATAAAGTGTGCGCACTTATTCTATTATAATATTAGCAATTAAAGTATAAAATATTAATGCAAACTTTTCTTTTAAGATTTTCTTTTTAAATTAATTTAATTATAATATAGTCATTAAAATATTAATAAAACTTTTCTTTTCAACTTTTCTTTTTAATTAATTCAATTTTACAATTTCACGGTTATCCTAATACTAATTCCTAAATAATGCCTATCTAGTGCATTACAGGACTAATAAAAATCAGATAATCGGTGATTTTGGACCGAACTATCGAGTACGTTTCAATTTCCCTTTTTATTACGGACAAAAATAGCTACACCAACAGGTATAGGATGGGAACACAGGAAAGCGAAAAGTTCTACTCACCCTCTGTGCATCAGCATCCTCCCGTTCGAGGTAAGTTATTTCTTCCAGGAACACCGCCACTTATGACTTATTTATTTGATTTGTGGGTAATTTCGCTAGCCGTAAGCGAAGTCGATTTTGGGACCTCTGGATATACAGCTTCACGAAATATCTACATCGGCTGCGCCAGTCAAATTTCGGGTGCGTAGTTATTAGTTTTTAAAAAGTAAAAAAGAAATTGAAAACTTTATTTAAAATTAATTATAATAATTATAAAAACTAAATGTCTTAACGCTAACGAGCCAAGTTAGGGACTGCTGTTGTATTGTCCTCGTTTCCCATGGCGCGCTGCATCGCCGGTGGTCTTTTTCAGTAGAAAGAGTTTCGCAATCATTTAACAAAGGTTACGCAATGTTGCTTGTCGACATGAGAATCGGTATACTTAACTACCTATAATGTAGCACAATTTCGGCTCGACGCGCCACTAAAACAATATGGCGCCTCTTTGTTACAGAGTTGATTCAGTTTCCGCCACTATTTAACATTGCAGGCTTTTAATACGGAGAACATAGTATTAATTATTATAGGCAGGTTTTTGAACGTGTTTGACGAAATGAAACATAATTACCTAGCTTTTTCCCGTTACTTCGTCCGCGTCGCATGGAGTTGGGTTTTAAAAAACCCGCAAGAACCCTCTGTTTTTCCACGTTAATAGGTACTTAGTTTGTCTGTGTCAATCTCCAAGTCAACTTTACCCATGCCAAAAAATTGAAAATTTAAGACACCCCCGACATGTGCATGTAAGATCATAATCTGCAAGGTATGTATGTATGTATGTATATACTTTATTGCACCACAAAACACAAATGAATACAGGTTACAAAAAATAAAACTTAAAATGTAGATACAAAAAGGCGGTCTTATCGCTAAATAGCGATCTCTTCCAGACAACCTTAACGCTAGGGAGAAAATGAACAAGTAGACAGTGGGAGGTGGTGTATATAATATACCTAAATACTAATAGGTAAATAAACTAAACCATATAATATACTAATAATAACATACAAATACACTAATATATACAAAATAAATATAATACACATACATAAGACTATATAATATACATACATAATATATTACTACTGATTTAAATCGTAAACTATGTCGTTATTGATGATAGCACAGAGATAGATGATGATCTTTGACGTCAGTTTTAAATTTATTATGGGATACAGCACGATGAATTTGCGAGGGAAGTTCGTTCCATAGACAAATAGCCTTGACCGTGAAGGAATTACTAAAATACTTCGTCCGATGTGTAGGTGTCTCTAGCTTGAGTTTTTCCGCAGGCCGTAAGACTCTATCTGGTCTGTCATGACCACGAAATTTAAAGTTCTCCTTTAAATAACTTGGAGTCATAGGATTGAACAATACACAGTACAGAAGAGAAACAATATGTAAATTCCGGCGAAAGCGAATGGGTAACCACTTGAGCTTTAAACGAAATTCGGAGACATGGTCATATTTGCGTAAGCCAAATATAAACCTAATAGCAAGGTTTTGAATTCGCTCAAGTTTATTAAGTTGATCCTCGGTTAAATCAATATAGCTTGCGTCTGCATAATCGAGAATGGAGAGGAGTAAAGATTGTGCTAACATAATCTTAGTAGGAATGGGGAGAAAAGAACGTAGACGCCTGAGAGAACCCAAGGCAGCAAAGGTCTTTCTACTAAGCTCTTTTAATTGCTGAGACCACGAGAGAGTAGTGTCCAAATGGACACCAAGATTTTTCACAGTGGCACTATAAGGAATAACAACGCCATTTAATATAACTGCTGGAAGATTATCCCAATCAACCCTTGAAATCCAGCCAGCTCCACCAATAATAATAGCCTGGGACTTACAAGGATTGACTTTTAAACCATAATAAACCATAAAATACCATAGGTACCTACTCATTGTAACCCAAATACGATATGTCTGCTGTGAGTTTCGAAGGGTCGGGTTCTCTGGAGACCATTCTGGTTGCAGCATCAGATCGAAGTTATCAATTAATTGTCATTTAACGATTATACTGGCACGCGTGAAGCACTTAATGGAGTTATCATACGCTAAAAATGCCTTACATCATTTTGGAAAAGAGCTGATACTCTTACACTGCTGGACCGATATTAACCAAACATAGCTAAGAACCACCGCAAGAAACTGGCTTTCAAATGAAAAAAACCGCATCGAAATCGGTCCATCCGTTTGAGAGCTACGATGCCACAGACAGACACACACACACAAACAGACATCGAAGACAAACTTATAACACCCCTCCTTTTGCGTCGGGGGTTAAAAACACGTCCGCGTGAATTTAGGTTTATTAAGTCCCTTGAGAACTCGACTTTAATTTTCTGCGATAAAATTAAACCTATGTGATAATCCTAGCTGTGAGCTATCTCCAATCCAATTTTCAGCCAAATCGGTTGATTCGTTTATTCACTTATCATGATGAATGATGATTGATGAATGAATAAAGGCTTATTGTAATGTCCACGCTTGACTTACTCTCAAATAACCATACAATAATACTAGCGAAATTAAATCAATAGATAATGTTATTACAGTGCAAACACCTGCGTATAAAATTAATCATGTGAAATTAATCCCGCGAGTTGCCTGCTCGAGCCTGAACCGTATCGTAGTTTATACTCTAAACAGCTGAATAACCGGCCAAATCGGTTCAGTTTAATCTACGAATTATGGATATTAGATTTTAAATTATAGATCAATTCATGGCTGATATTTAAACTAGGCATTCAGCTTACTTTATTAACTGACATGCAGGCATAAACAATTTTCGTTGCGTTTTTGTAGCCAAGCTATAAGTTAGTAATAAGGCTTGAATTTTTTTTTCGGAAGATCCTGTGATAAGTTTTAAGATTGTACGTAATGTACTCGCACTTCTATAATACCAATTAAGAAAGTATTCTGTTTACTGAATTATTGTACTCAAATTCAATTCTTTTCATTCAACCTTCTTATGGCAAGTCGACACTCTACCAGCGCTTCGGAAAGCAGATTATGCTGAGAAGAGCCGGCAAGATAGCCAGCAGTTGCTCTGTTCAAAACAAAATGTTATTGTGTGCACTCATGGATTTAGGAACGAATTTACGTGCACTTATGCGTATGTACTCGTAACTATTACAATGTAATTACATTACCTTGTGGGCAGCTGGATGCAAAGCCGATTGCTCCCATGCATTAAAAAATTCATTAACTGTGTAGGTAATAATGCCATTGTATGAAAGTATTTACTGACCAATTTATACCGTTACAACTTTGTTAAGCGTTACAAAAACTGCAGGCAAGAATAATTATTTTTAATAGTATGGTTTAAATATGAATAAATTGCTTGGTTGCATAAAAACCAATAATTAATAAATTATGAAACAAATTGCTATTCATATGCTGTTTGGTTAGCAGTTGAATTTATAAAGCTTTTGAATTGATTGTAAATAGCCTTTTTACGAGCGAGAAACAACGTTTGACGCCACGGCACTTCCACTCGACTATCACAAACTACAAAGCAAGTGCATGCTGCAATCGATCTTCTGTCTAGGAGAAATGCCTTTGTGATATTTCATAGTGTCATTGGTTGGAAACGGCGTCCGACGATTTTTAATGATTTTGTAATATTATGTGAAGCTAGTTACTTAAGTAAGCTTACTTTCTGCCTCCTTTAAAACTTTTGCCATTGTTTGAATTTACTGTTTTAATTGTGACGTCACCTGGGTCACAGCTGAAAATCAGCGCCTGGCATTGTTATGGCATTTTTTGGCATAATGACGCAGGGCATAGTGCTGAGCTGTACACCCTTTCTGGGTGGTGTCAAAGACGAAAATGTTACTTTTGTATCTAGTTTTGTATGTGGCACCATTGATGAATATAATTGTAGATTTGCTTTCTTTTTCTTTGGCTTTTCTTTCTAGTTCATAGGAATGTCATATAATATTTTTATCACCTGTATTTGAAGGATAGAGTGTACTGTTGCCCAGGTTTTAGTCGGTAAGAGTCAAATGTTGGTAGATATAATTTAAAGGTACGATGGGTAAAGTTTACACAGTTGACCTCTCGGACTTCAGTCAGGGATACAGGGTGGTCGAATGCACCTCACAGACTTCACAAACTTGATAAAATACGTTCGTCTAACAAGAGATTGATTGCGTTGCACTCGCCTTTGACCGCTCGAGTAGAAGTGCACTTGAATGAAATGAAATGCTAACATTTCGACCGTTTGATCTAGGTCATTAGCAATGACTTGGATTGATGACATGGAATGACTGAGAAGCAGGAGTGTGGCTAAAGAGGAGTTCTTTTTAAGCTATTGCATAGCTTTTATCGCGGGTTTTGAACTAGGACAAACAGTTTGAGCGCGGCGACCGAATCAAGAAATTCCGTAACGAAAAAAAACCTAACACCGTCGTTAAGTAAGTGTCCAAAATTTTAGAGGTTCTCAAGTAGCTCTATTTGGCGCAGTGGGCGAGCGGCCGCTTTCTTTGTATGATGTCGCAGGTTCGAATCTCACTCGCGAAGTAGTGACAGTTCGCTTTTCTTGTTTGTTTGTTTTTTAATTTTTGTTTGCATAATTTTTACTATGCAAAAAAAAATATTGCATAAATATTATAATTGCATAAGTTGATAAAAAATGCTATGCAATAGCTTTACCGCGGCAGTCCCCGAGTGCCACTTAATTATTTTTAAAAAGAATTTTAGCCATAATTTTTAAAAATTCGCGAATTCTCTGATTTTCCGGGATAAAAGTTAGCCTATGGTCGTCGTCAAACCAATATCTGCTATGTGCACTTTTTGGAAATTTCGACATTTTGACTACTAAGTGTGAATAGTTTACTAACCGAATCTTCCTAAATCTTCGTTTAAATAGACTGCTATGTGGCTAAGCATTAATATAGTGAACTGTGGTTGCTAAAAAAATATGCTCTGTGCATATTATTATGTAATTTTACAGGAGAAATTTGTTTTCAATATCTCAAAGTTTTTATATGTTATACATTTTGCATATAGCAGCCTAAGATAGCAGCTCTACTGGTTTGACAAAGACGCTATGTCACTTTTCAAATCCTCAACTATACTCATGCAAAACAGCACGTTAACCTGTTGCTCCATTGTTGCGTGATTGAAGGACAAACCGACAGACAAACACACTATCGCAACTTTTTATCCCGAAAAAAAAACAAGATCCCAAAAGAGTTCCCATTCGATTTTCAAAAACTAAATCCACGCCTTCCACGCGAACAAAGTCGCGATCATCTGCTAGTTAGTCGATAAGCTAAATCAAAACTTATGAAAATATAATTATTCCATAACAGCATTTTTAATTACAGTCGGATTAAAGGTTCAGTGGGAGCAAAATATAATTTTTCTTTTCCGTATTTCCATATCTTAATTGGAAGCGCGGGAATACAAAGCACACGTATAAGCGAACAGATCACCCAGTAACTGAACTTTCTTAAACTTTAATTACCATTGTGCTTTCTTGCGCACTTCGATTTTCACGTGAAAGAATAGGGCTGCGCTAATATAACATTAAAATTATTCCCTTAGGGAGAGGGCAAACTGCGATTTTTAGCGGCAGCGATCGAGGCGTTTCTGTTGCAATTAGCGTTTTTATGGCCTTTTGCGTCTGCTGCGCGATTCCGCGTTCGAACGCAAAAGGCCATAAAAACGCTAGAAGCCATAAAAACGCGAACACGTTTGAGTCACTAAAACGGGATGCAGTCGCAAAAGGCCATAATAACGCTAATGGAAATAAAAACGCATGGATCGCGTAGCAGACACCGGAGGCCATAAAAACACGAAAGGCTTAAAAACGCGCGAATCGCGCTGCAGACGCAAAGGGTCATGAAAACGCTAAAGGTAATAAAAACGCGCGATCGCTGCAGCTAAAAGTAGCCAGTGTGCCCTCTCCCTTAGGTACTACGTGTGGAGTTACTCGTAGGTTTTCTCTGAGGCACGGAAGGAGCTAACAGGCCAAATATGGATACTCAATGTCGGTCACCCATTCAGTTACCGACCGAGGTCAACGTTGCTTGACCAATGTCTGATATGCGCTGTCACAACTAGGCCACGCGTCCCTCGCGCTAGACCCTGCTAATAGTATAAATGCGAAAATGTTCGTTTGTTGATTTGTTCTTCAATTACTCCGCAATAAAGCCCTAATGACAGGATTTTTGCATAGTCATAGTTGAGGACCTGGAGAGTAATTTAGGCTACTTTTTATGCCGGAAAACAAAGTGTTGCTAGTTCAAAATAATCGTCAATTGTGGGACGTCAACCAAGACGTTTTGCAGGTAGCTAAATTTTCGAAATTATCCGGCAATTTTTTTTATATTAGGTAAAGTTGAATAATAACCTGTTGATAACCCTAATAGTCCCGTGTGGTTTCAGAAGTCAGCATTTCACAAGTTTCATAGACAGTTCGCAAGTGCGGACCCGCTCGCCGTCGTTTTCTTTGAAAGTTCTTTGAATAATCTACAACCGCAGAGACTAAAATAAAAGAAATTAGGTACATAAATTGCTTGTAGCCTTCGCCCGACTACATTATTATGTAGTAATAATACCTACCTTCTTTATAAGAGCAGGGTTAGGTTAGGTCTGCGGTCTTCTATTCGGGGGGGGGGGGGGGGTTCGATCCCAGGCAAGCACCTCTGACTTTTCGGAGTTATGTGCGTTTAGGAAATTAAATATCACATGCTTCAACTGCAAAGGAATTCATTGTTAGGAAACCTAAACGCCTGAGAGATCTCCATAATGTTTTCAAAGGTGTGTGAAGCCTACCAATTTGAATTTGGTCAGCGTGGTGGACTATGGCCTATACCCTTATCTGAGAGAAGACCTACGTGAGACATATTTGGGTTGCCCATAATGATGATGAATATTACCTAATACCTACTCTAGATTAAATCTCGTAGATAAATGACAAATATTATTTTGCGCGAAGAAGATTACATATGAACATAATCCAAATAAAATTAAAATTAAGAAGTGTAGGTAACGAGGCTCGACCGATACCTATTACCCTTACGGGAACCTGAAAAAAACGGGAGATCTGTGGGGTATTTCCGTAAAAGTTATATCTAATATAATTAATGACATTGCTCCTTACTTAGCCGTAATTTTTAACGAGTGTGTTGCCCTAGGTACCTTCCCAAATTTAATGAAACATGGTAAACTTATTCCTTTATTCAAATCAGGCAGTAAAACCGACCTTAATAGTTACAGACCTGTTTCAATCTTGCCGACTCTAAGCAAAATTTTTGAAAAAATTATTCTTAATCAACTAGTAAATCATTTTAATGTAAATAATTTGCTACATCCTGAACAGTACGGCTTCACGAAGGGTCGAAGCACCACTGACGCAGGTACTAAGCTACTTGAACATATTTACGATGCCTGGAAGCGTTCACAGAATGCCATTGGGGTATTTTGTGACTTATCTAAGGCTTTTGATTGCGTTGATCACCAAACTCTTTTACTTAAACTTAGACATTATGGCATCAGAGACGTTGCACTTGATCTCATTGCCTCTTACCTTAATGATCGAACTCAAAGTGTATGCGTAGGTGACGTGAAATCGCGGGGTTCATCTGCTCTGTTGGGTGTCCCACAGGGCTCTATCTTGGGTCCTTTTCTATTTTTGGTATATATTAATGACCTACCATATCATGTACGCGATGCTTGCAATATTGTATTGTTTGCAGATGATACATCTCTAATATTTAAAACAGATAGAAACAAAGTAAATTTTGACGATGTAAACAGTACGTTATCTCAAATATCGCGTTGGTTTACTGTTAATAATTTGCTCCTGAACGCCAAAAAACTAAGCGTTTAGAATTTATTGTACCTAATGTAAAGAAAATTGATAAATCAATAAAATTGAACGGAGATAACCTTAAAATTGAGAACTCCACTGTTTTTCTGGGGGTGACCTTGGATAGCAAGCTTCAGTGGGACGCTCACATTGAGACATTAGCGGGTAAACTCAGCTCAGCTGCCTATGCTGTCAGAAAAATCAGACAGTTTACCGATGTGGAAACGGCTAGGCTTCTCTACTTCGCCTACTTCCATAGTGTAATGTCCTATGGAATCTTATTGTGGGGCGGAGCAGCTTATATTGAAACTATTTTTATACTGCAGAAAAGAGCCGTTCGATCTATCTATAAACTCGGTTCGCGCGTATCTCTTCGTGAAAAGTTTAAAGAGATTGGGATACTTACAGTAGCTTCACAGTACATTTATAATAACATAGTCTTTGTGAGACAAAATATTCATCTGCATAAACAAAGGGGCGATGCACACAATCGTCTTATTAGAAATCGTCATAAACTAGAAATACCATCATGTCGCCTGCGTAAAGTGCAAAAATCCTTTGTGGGGTTGAGCGTACGCTTATATAATCTGATTCCGAAGGAATTGCTAGATTTGCCACTGCACAAATTTAAAGAATGCGTAAAAACTCACTTACTGAGTCGCGGTTATTACAAAGTTAATGACTTTCTTAATGATAAAGTTGCATGGGATCTTGAAAAGAGTATTTGAATAGTAATAGTACTGTATTAGATTAGATAAATTCGATGTCTTGACATGGGTAGTCGAGTAGTAGGTGGTGTCGTGTGGTGCGGGTTGTTACGTTCCCTCAAATATGGTTGAGCGAAGCAATGGCTGGATCATGCGTCATGCTCGTGAACGGGTGCCACCGTCGGAAGCGGGGCTGCTGGTCTGCCAGTCTTGACATGTATTGAATATTGTACTTATGTATTTTTGGAGTTGTTCTATAAATATTATATCATCGTATTGTTGGAAATATTCTATTCTAACAAGTTGCATGGGGTAAATCGGCATGGCATCCAGCTGCCCACAAGATATTATAAAAAGTTATTAAAATGTAAATACATATTACCTACAAAAAATATTGTATAATGTGTAATTTTGAAAAGAGCAACTGCTGAGTTTCTTGCCGGTTCTTCTCAGCAGAATCCGCTTTCCGAACCAGTGGTAGAGTCATGACGTCATAAGCGCCACAGGTTGGCCTACATGAAATAAATGATTTTGAATTGAATTGAATTGAATTGAATTACGAGTGGGCAGGTCCAATTCCCCGAATGTCCAATATACGTCTGTTAGGTGCTATTCCCGTAGGTGCAAAGGTACATCTACTCTGCCTCATCATCATCATCAATAGCCTATAACAGTCCACTGCTGGACTAAAGGCCTCTCCCAAGGAGAGGGTTTGCCCATAATCACCACGCGGGGCAGACGGGTTGGTGATCGCAGTAGATGGTAGTAGTAGCACAGAGGACGCTGCTGCCCGTTCTCCGCTATACTCCCTTAGTCGGTCGCCTCGTACGACACCCGCGGGAAGAGGAGGGGTGGTGACAACTGTATTCTGATCTGCCGTCACCACACGGCAATACTCTGACTAATAGGTCCATTTCCCGGAATTTCTAATCTGCCTTTTATGGCTCCACGTGCTTTCCGAGAAACGGGGCTGTATCAAACACAGTCAATTTCCTAACTCCGGGCTGCTTCTGAGAATAAGTTTATTTTTTGGTCTGACCGGGGACTCGAACTTCGGTCCCCGCGATCCACAACTGAACACCGATTCTGGAATAGTAGGTATAAAAGTATAAAAAAAATTCAAAATTCAAAAGTATTTATTTCACGTAGGCCAACCTGTGGCTCTTATGACACGTCATGAGTCATGACTCTACCACCGTGCACCGGTTCGGAAAGCGGATTCTGCTGAGAAGAGCCGGCAATAAAGTCACCAGTTGCTCTTTTCAAAATAATCATTTTACAATATTATTATGAAGCTATTACATTGTAATAAGTTTTTTATACTATCTTGTGGGCAGCCGGATGCCAAGCCGGTTTAACCCACGCAACTTTGTTAGAATATAATATTTCCACAATGAGGGGAAGTTCCAAAAAAGTGTAGGTACTACAATGAGAAAGTAGCCCCATTCTCGCCAGTGGCATGTTTTAATCTGTCCTTATTTACAAGTTGTAAATCCGAGCCACAATTCGATTCCCGTATCGTAAATAAAAAGCGAAAAAGAAAGGAAAATCAGTTCAATGCGAACAAACTTTTAATGTCGGATCTACATATTTATGCATCCACATGTTTTAAAACGGCCGTCCACCGAACAAGCGCCATGCTTTATTTATAAAATGTTGCATTTAAAATCGCAATACAACCGATTACTTAATTCGCTCTACGTTATTATCTCCCATTGCTATGACAGGGAAATTCATGTCCGAAAAACGTTATTCATGAGCCTTTTCCTTTTGTTTTTCAGCAGTTTGGCGCGGATTTACGAACGGATGAAAAATAAGCTGAATAACAACTTCAGTAATAAAAATGTATCTGTAAAGTTTTAAAGTTTAGTCATAAAGATGCTCTCCTGGACGATTTTTTTTAATATATTATTTTTTCTTGATTTATTTTTTAAAGCATTGAATGGAGACTACCAACAAAGTAGATATTATAAATGTTACATAGTGATACAGTTTTGCTCTTGTATCAAAAGAGCTTCATTGTAATTTATACAGAACTGCGCAGTTAACCAGGCCAAGCGCACTCCGCATTGGTATAAAGCAACAAGTACCCGGCGTCGCTCGGTCCGGACGCGGATGGGCCAACTAAATGGGCTAGTTTGAAGAGTTACGCGCTTGAAAGGCAGGAGAGGAGAGACTTGTAGGTTGTAGGTAAATATGACTGTAAGTCAGCGTAACTGCCTCGTTGGTCTAGTGGTTAGCTTGTTCGACTACAGATGACGAGGTCCCGGGTTTGATTCCCGGGTCGGGCCGTTAAAAAAATGTATTGGGCTTTTCTGCCAAAGAAATTCTCAGTACTAGCCCGGAGTTAGGAAGTTTGCGGTAAGTCACCCCCGTGCCTCGGAGAGCACGTTAAGCCGTCGGTCCTGCGCCTGATCTCTCTCCGGTCGTGTCGGATTTCCGTCCCATCGGACTATGAGAGTGAGGGAATATAAAGTGCACCTGTGTTTGCGCACACACTTGTGCACTATAATATCTCCCGCGCAGATGGCTGATCTCTAAGGAGGTTGGCCGCCATGATCGGATTCGGTCGGGAGGACATTATTTTTATTAAGTCAGCGTTGAATATGCCTAGCATGCACGTCGAAGTGATATCTCGCGTCAAGAGAGATAGAGATATTGTCGATGTAGACTAATTTCTCGTTCGACGAATCCATGTGTGTAACCCCAAGTTACACTTACGAATGTCTATTCTCTTTCTGCGATCGCAAACGATTGACGATTTGGCTAGGGCTAGACTAGATGGCGCAGCAGCTGATCAAAGACAGAAAGTGTATTGATAATATTTCGCGGCATTTTGTATTATAAATGTTTTTTTAGCATATAAAATGCACATTGCAATAATTAGACAATTTAAGCGCCATTTAGTTTGCGATTTTGAAACTAGAACCTTTCAAAATTGCAAACTAGATGGCGCTTAAAATGGACACTACAGTCAATAATTTATGCATTTTAAATGCTAAAAAAACATTGAAAATACAAAATGCCGCGAAATATTATCAATACACTTCTGTCTTTGATCAGCTGCTGCGCCATCTAGTCTAGCCCTAGCCAAACCTTCAAGCGTATGCGATCGTAGAAAGAGAATAGAGAATCGTAAGTGTAATTGGGTACGGGGGCTGGTTAGTGTCGATAGAGATATAGAGATAATACAAGAAAAGGCGTCGACAAAATTTTCTCGCGCATGCATGCTAGGCGTGCTGAATTGCACTCTATTGTGTGGTAGCAAGAGTCGCTATTTATTCAAATGATTTTACGAAATGAATCTCCTGTACCTGTGTTTTTATGTTTTCTATGGCAGAACCAAAAACTTTACGCTCTCTCCAAGGCGCGGGTATGTACTCGTAACTCCAGGCTGCTACTGAGAACATCTGAATTCAAATAGTCGTAATTATAATTGTTTTGAACTGTAAATAAATGAAAAAAAAAGTTCTCCTACCTCAGGATAAAAAAATGTCAATAAGTCGATCTCCATAAACAAAAGTGAAAATAGAAGGTATTTTAAAAACTCTCTCTACTGGGTTCCAAGTTAAAGCCAAGTGTTTATTGTTATAGTGTCTCTTCGGTACGGAACCTGACCAGTTACTGGCACAGTGTTTATAGTCTCTTTGTTAGTCAACACTAAACTTTCTTTGCAATAACCTGAAAGAAAGATAAAGTCTATGCAAAATGCATTCACTTTTCAACCGACTTCAAGAAGGAGGAAGTTATCAATTCGTCGGAATCTTTTTTTTTTATGTATGTACGTTCACCGATTACTCGAAGACGCCTGAACCGATTCGAAAAATTCTTTTTTGTATGAAAGGGTATACTCCCCAGGTGATCCCATAGACATTTTATCGAAATCAGTCTAGCGGTTTTTAAAATATCAACAATAAATTATGTACTTTGTACAGTGGCGCGGGAATTTTGTGTGCATATCGGGTAGGTCTGAGAATCGGCCAACATCTATTTTTCATACCCCTAAATGGTATGGGTGACCCACCCCTAAATATTTTTGTTGGCGGTACGAAGTTCGCTGGGTCAGCTAGTACGTTTATAGTAAGCCCGGTATGCGTTAATTTGCAAAGCCGAAACAATGTTAAAAGAAAATATATAGCTATAGAGGGATCCCACGGGATTTTTAAATTTTATAAACCTAATTTATAAATTATATTGAAGTCATTTAAACACAATTTACCGAATGAAACTGTTTATGCAGCTGAACTTTGATAATGACGCGTTTACACAGCGGCGACGCGGAGCGACGAAGTTTGTTTTCGATTTAGGATTAAAACCACCGACGAGCTCAATTTTCAATACCCCCGACCGCAGTCTAATGCATGCAATAATCCAATGGCATTAAACTTTACTTTGCTGGCTTAATGTGTTCAATTCATCGCACACGATCGCAATATGATCAAGGCCCGCCGGAGACTGCCAAAGCCGCATTGAGAGGTGTAGTATTTATCTAGTATAGATAGCTGCAGTGACCGGTTTTAAAGGTCAAAATGTATAATTTGGATAATTTATTGACTGAGCGAAGCGAGGTCTTCAAATCCCCTTGGTTTATGTGCTCTTGTCCGTCGCTCTCTCTGTCTGTCTGTCAGAGGCTTTTGACTCCTCAACTAATATATTATAATATAAATGACAAAAAAGCGTGGATATAATTCGTTCCAGCGATTCATGAGACAGTAGGTAATGATTAATCTGTAAATTCTCTTTTTCCTCATTGTGGAAACACTGCATACATAGCATAATATCTACGATATTGTAAACTTATTTTGAAAAGAGCAACCGCCGAGTTTCTTGCTGGTTCTTCTCGGCAGGAACGGCATTCCGAACCAGTGCAGTGGTAGACTCATCGACGATTCAAAAGCACTTATAAAAAAGTTTATTTGAATAAAAACATTTCTATTCTATTCTAAATAGAAATAATCCTCCTCGCTTCGCTCGGTCAATTAAAGCAATGTGGACAAAAAATAAAGATAGGTAGGATAGATTACTCAGGTATTTGTTGACAGTATAACTTGATTATAATCACAAAACTTGCACACGCGACTGTTACTTTCCTTTACTTAACTATAATACCTACTTATCTCGTTGAAATTATCTGATTTGGATTTCTAGCTCTCATATATTAAGGTAATTAAAACTGCGTGTTTTTAGTTTTGAAACAAAACACAAACATGCAGCTCTTTAAAGTTTAAACTAATTTTTGAGATACTCCTGTAAAATTAAACTAGGTGATAACTATAACAGTAGAATTACAATTTCCACAAGCATACTCAAAAACATATTGCCATTGTACTCCGCAATGCACAAATCAATGAGATAGAGCCCACTAGAGTATCAAAATTCATACATAGATTAAACATCTATATCTAATTAAATTTTTTTGAATTTCTTCCTGGTTCCAGGTCCCAGGCACTCATGGCCTACCATCAACCTTTAAGTTCAAATTTCAATAGTGTTTTGACAATAATTCATACAATTTTTAAGTACATTGCTATGACATGGCAACACAATTTTGAAATAATGCTACTTTACCTAAGCATTGGTGGCAGGGCCCCTGTTATTGTTATGTGAAGGCGATGAAGCATGTGTATGTGTAATGAACAAGGAACAATTTTTCATATTACCATTATTACTCTAAATAATTGCTGTAGTATATTAATGATTTTAAAAGCCTCATTGTTTGATCTAATAACTGGTTTATTCCGCTAGAATAATGAGACCCTGGGTTGAACAGACCAAGAAAAATTATTGGATTTTTCTGCTTTTGTTTTGGGAAAAATAAAATATCGTCTGTCGTGCAGCTAATAATAAGAGAACAGAGCGTGCATCCTATGTATGTTTGCTAAATTAATTTGAGCACAAACATAAGATGCACTCTCTGTTATGTGTGAGCAGTATAATATATCCTGCGTTATTGGATAGTCTCCTTCTTTGAGACTGGTCGCTGTGGCTGGGTCATTATTATTATTTACGTGGACAGAAAACCGGCCCAGCGCCAATTCACTGAATGCCAAATTTTTTTGGGTGAAAACGGTTTAGTCAAGTGCATGTTGTTAGACCTTGCTTCTCTACGAATATGACAACTCTCTGGCACAAATATACTAAAAAGTGAAATTCGAGGAAAATTGCTCTCGGTCAGCTGGCGAGCTTCCAGTTTAATGCTTAAGTCCACCTTCGAGTATCAAAAACCGCGGAAATTACTTCATTAGTAGAAGCTTATGACTAAAACCCCCCTCTAAGAGGGTAGGTTTTCGAAAGTTATATGAAAGTCCGATGTTTTTGAAGTTAGACATACGAAAATCGGCATTTAGGTTATTAACTTTAAATAATAGAGATCTAATATAAGTTAGAGATCTAGTATAAGATAGAATATTTAAGTTATTTATTAGTTATAGGCAGTGATAGCCTAGTGGTTAGGTTAGGTTAGGTTAGTGGTCTCCTATTCGGGGGGTCACAGTTTCGATCCCGGGTACCTCTGACTTTTCGAAGTTAAGTGCGTTTAAGAAATTAAATATCACATGCTTTAACGGTGAAGGAAAACATCGTGAGGAAACCTGCACACCTGAGAGTTCTCCATAATGTTCTCGAAGGTGTGTGAACTCCGCCAATTCGCATTGGGCCAGCGTGGTGGACTATGGCCTATAACCCTTAATTATAATTGGTATCCTGTTCTGTAACAACCAGCACTTTCCCATAAAAACTTTTATCTAAAATCGAATTAGGTGTACCCGTTATACGGACTCGACATACAACACTATTCCGCGTTCCTTTTAAAAGGAAACATTACACTAAAAACTCAACCATGACTAGAATTACACGTTCATATAACAAAAATTTCTCCGATACTGATCTCTTCCGCTACTCAAAAAAGACATTCAAGCGACACATTTTACAACAATTTGATAATATTTCGACGTAACACTCATGCACACTCACAGATCACGTGATTACACGTGATTATATTTTCACTGTACTAGTGATACGAAACATTGGCAGACAAGTTGAGAATGAACGATTGATTGAATGAATACATTCTTAAATCGATTATCAATATGTACTATTTAATATGATATTCTTCTGAATTGTAATGTTTGAAACGATATTATTAAGACCTTTCAATACGGATCCTATAATTTTAAATATTCAAATTTGTAACTAACTGTAAATGTTACATAAAATATTATGTTTGAATTAATTTTCGATCAATTCCTAAAGCACAGGCAACACACACAGCCTAACGAACACACACACATACACACACTTACCAGCACACACACAGACTTACGAGCACACATACACACACATTTCACTAATTGTTTTGTAATTGTTTTTTTGAGAAAATCTGTAATTGGCCATATAATTTGTCTCTAGTTTTTAAGTCTAATATTACTAAAATTCGCTGTTGATTTTCCTAAAATAAATAAATAAATAAATAAAGGCTAGGGCACAAGCGCATATTACATTTCAAAAACAACGATTTCATCCCTCCGCGGTGAAATTGCACGGCAATACTACACCAGCTACATCAGCTATAGTTGTAGCGGTGTGCACTCGGCCGGAACGTGTAATTGTACGTCACTCAGAATTAAATTGTCCGTGAATGAATTTATTTCGCTGTTTACGTCATTCTGAATTGGGTGCTTTATTGGGTCTCGAACGACTTTTTTAAAGGGCATAGTGTACCACGAGATATCGCGTCACCTTGAGAGGTGTCAGAAACAAGTGCTAATATCAAATTTACTGTAGATTTTTTAAAAACTACTCGACCGATTTCGATTAAATTTAAATGGGTCCACCTGGGAAGAATAAACTTTCAAACAAAAAAGAATTTCCCATAGCGGTTCAGGCGTCTCCGAGTAATCGGTGAACATACAATATAAAAGAAATTAAAAATTAAAAAAAATAAGATTCCGACGAGTTGAGAACTTGCTCTTTTTTTAAGTCAGTTAAAAAAAGCTCAAGCTTGGTATTAAGGCCGAAATTAGACGGTGCCCGGTTCATCGTTCATTTTTGCGAACATGTTTTGCGAAAATGCACCCTATTGCCCTTTGCCCTTACGGCAAATTTAGACGGTTCATTTTCGGTGACTCTCGATGAAGCCTCGAAAATGAAAGCAAAAATCTAGAAAGCTAAATTCGCCCTTAGGGCGAATTAAGACGACAACGAATTTCGCAAGAATTTTCGCAACTATGAACGATGAACGTGGCACCGTCTACGGCCTTACGGCGCCGCGCGTTATTTCTTTTAAGTTTATATCTTTAATCAACGTTTGCCCGCGACTTTTTTCGGGTGGAGTTACGCTTTTAAACTCCCCCCTCTCCCCAAAAAACCCTTTAGTCTTTCCGGGTCAAAAGATACGTCACTCTCCAAGTTCTCAAGTATACCTCATGTATAAAATTACTTTTCGAAACCTTGCTCCGTTGTTGCGTTATTGAAGGACAAAAGGCAAAGCAAATAAATTATTTACCATACTTATGTAAGGATAAAAAATGAACTCAGGCGATCACAAATCCAGCCACTTTAATTTAGTAGTGACTAATTAAATAGTCATTTGTCGGTGTTAATTAAAAGTTTGGGCCGAGCACTGCGCTGACCCGAATGTAAAACGGGCTAATGGGGAACTTATTATAATTTATTAGGCTTTAACTATTCCGGAAGAGATTTCCCTACGAAAATCTGCCGTATTTGATACTTATGTACGTTTAGGCCTTTAATTTAGCAGAATTTTCGCAATCTCTTATTGAATTCTTCTTATGTTAACCACGAGGAGCGCTTACATAATTATCCATTATAAAATTACGCATGGGAACGTTCGCTAACCTATCGCGAATTATAATACCGTCCATTTTTGGATATCGAAAGTAGCCTGCTGTGGAATTGTCCGGCCTTTTTTCAATAACCTATCTATCCGTCATTTCAGTTACAAATGGTAGACAAAACTATGCTTTTGTCCATACTTTCTTTTCAATAACCTATCTACAGATAGAGTTTCCGACCGAATCTAGCTATCTGTCATCGGGAGGGTGGGTATCCTACTAGAGATAAGAACGCTCATACAAATCATGCTTACTTGCGTTTCAATATAAGTTTACTCTCCAATAGACGGAGCTATCGCTAGTTATAATATAAATCTCAACATCATCCATACAATGTAGACATTGGTGAAAATTCAGTGTAATGTCAACTAATTGGGCTTATGTAGAAAACTGGTATACAAACTTTTAGGACAATGCTGCTAATATATATAATAGCAGCATAATATTTTTACACTAGCGGCACGCTATGATGGCCGGTTTGACGTTTGTCCGCTCATGAAGTTCCGTATTAATTGATAACGACTTTGAAGGAAATAATTGTATTACTTTATTGACGATAGTGATGTGCAGAGATTCATAAATTTTATCGAATGTAGTTTTAGGTTTAGGACTCAAAATTTATTTATTAAATTGATTTCTAAAATGTATACAAGTGTAGAAAAATCAGTTTGCACCATTTAAGGGGTGAATGTACTTGTGAATATGAACAATTTTCACTATGTGGACAAACCTCTGAAATCGCAAAAAAATATCAGCTGTTTCATACAAAAGGTAAAATTTTTATTTTTATATGATATATACCACAACTCGGCATTTGGTTTTCTAAATTGAAAATTTTTAAAAATGGAATCTAATACGATCGTCACATAGGATCGCTGGCTAGCACAACTACTACCTCCGGCAAACTCGCGTCAATGCTCAATGCAAAACAAAGCAGTTTCGAATTGACGTTGCTTCGAAAAGTATAAACTGTCAGTGCAATGCGATTGTGATATAGTTTTGACCTGGCTTTGGATTTCAAATATTGATACTGCATTACTGTTGACCCTTGCTCGTTAATTTGGACTCTGTTCAAGCCCTTTGTTGTGGATTTCGTCGATATGACCGAACGTACGCAGAGAACTGTTCTAAATAGTCAGACACGTGAGTTCGTAATACGCCTTCGTAACTATTTCGATCGTGAAGCTCAAAATGGAGGGCCAATTTTACCTATAACGTCAGTGGTTGAACGCGTAGCTGATGCGCTTAATATTGGACAACGAACTGTTAGACGGATAACTAAAAAAAAATATGGCGAGACTGGCACAGAAGAAAATAAACTTCACACACCAAAAAAGAGAAAACGAGCAAAACCAGTCGTAGGCATCGATAGCTTTGATGCCGATGCTATCCGAAGACATGTTTACGGCTACTATTTACAGAAGGAGTATCCAACAAGAAAAAAGTTGGTGCATTCACTGAAGGAAGCTGGATTATTCTTCGGTGGGGAAAGTTCTTTAACGAAGATTTTGAAGACCATTGGATTTCGATACAAAAAATGTAACAAACGCAAAATATTGATGGAAAGATTTGATATAGCGATGGCAAGGTATACTTTTTTACGGCAAGTGAAAGAAATCAAAAATTGGCAAAATGTTGTGTTCTTGGATGAAACATGGCTTAATGCTAACCATACTGTAGGCCGTTCTTGGAACGATGACACAGCAGCATCTACTTCCAAAGTTCCTGTAGGAAAAGGATCGCGACTTATAATTTGTCACGCCGGAACCATCAACGGGTTTGTCGAAGGTTCTCTCATGGCTTTTGCGTCAAAAACCACTGGAGACTATCATGAAGACATGAATGGAGAAAAGTTTACTGAATGGTTTACCTCAATGTTGTGTAGCCTCCCTGAACCATCTATTATAATTATGGACAACGCCCCATACCACTCGATGCAAATTGACAAGCCACCTGCCCAATCCCAAAAGAAAGCTGATATCGTCGCATGGCTTCGTAAAAATGGCGTAGATGCAAACATGAATATGTTAAAAGCGGAATTAGTACGTCTTTTAAAAGAAAACAAACCAACCAAGATCCGATACGTCATTGACGAAATAGCATTAGAACATGGGCACAGAGTTATACGGTTACCGCCTTACCATTGTGAGTATAATGCGATTGAGTTGGTGTGGGCTCAAATTAAGGGATATGCTGCAAGACACAATACAGAACCCCCATTTACCACAAAAAAAATGCTAAAATTATTAGAAGAAGCTTGTGAACATGTGACTAAAGGAGACTGGGAAAAGGTTGTGAATAGAACTGTTAAATTAATAAGGGAAGATTATGAAAGAGATGTGAAAATAGATAATATTATAGAAAACGAACATATAATTATTAATGTAGGTGATGATAGCAGTGACGACAGTGAAAATAGTAGTATGGACGAATCTGATTAATTATGGCCTTTTGTGGCACCTTTTTTGGTATCTTTTGTATTCATATGTTTCTTGTGTGCATATAAAGTATGTATATTCATTTTCATTCAAATATTCAGTTCGTTCAAATAAATTAAATAAACATATACATTTTTGTTTTATTAAACCTATTTAATCAGGTACAAAAACAAAACTTAATTGTTTTTTGTTCGAGAATAAATTGACATTCCACATCACTATTGTAATGTGTCAAACCGGCCATCATAGCGTGCCGCTAGTTTAGGTGGGTAGCATTGTTGTCAATGCTCAGAAATACCTACTGAGACTGCCACCGATTGTTTATTATTAGATTTAATTTAGCCATAGGACTTATGTGTTCTTACACTAGCGGCACGCTATGATGGCCGGTTTGACACATTACAATAGTGATGTGGAATGTCAATTTATTCTCGAACAAAAAACAATTAAGTTTTGTTTTTGTACCTGATTAAATAGGTTTAATAAAACAAAAATGTATATGTTTATTTAATTTATTTGAACGAACTGAATATTTGAATGAAAATGAATATACATACTTTATATGCACACAAGAAACATATGAATACAAAAGATACCAAAAAAGGTGCCACAAAAGGCCATAATTAATCAGATTCGTCCATACTACTATTTTCACTGTCGTCACTGCTATCATCACCTACATTAATAATTATATGTTCGTTTTCTATAATATTATCTATTTTCACATCTCTTTCATAATCTTCCCTTATTAATTTAACAGTTCTATTCACAACCTTTTCCCAGTCTCCTTTAGTCACATGTTCACAAGCTTCTTCTAATAATTTTAGCATTTTTTTTGTGGTAAATGGGGGTTCTGTATTGTGTCTTGCAGCATATCCCTTAATTTGAGCCCACACCAACTCAATCGCATTATACTCACAATGGTAAGGCGGTAACCGTATAACTCTGTGCCCATGTTCTAATGCTATTTCGTCAATGACGTATCGGATCTTGGTTGGTTTGTTTTCTTTTAAAAGACGTACTAATTCCGCTTTTAACATATTCATGTTTGCATCTACGCCATTTTTACGAAGCCATGCGACGATATCAGCTTTCTTTTGGGATTGGGCAGGTGGCTTGTCAATTTGCATCGAGTGGTATGGGGCGTTGTCCATAATTATAATAGATGGTTCAGGGAGGCTACACAACATTGAGGTAAACCATTCAGTAAACTTTTCTCCATTCATGTCTTCATGATAGTCTCCAGTGGTTTTTGACGCAAAAGCCATGAGAGAACCTTCGACAAACCCGTTGATGGTTCCGGCGTGACAAATTATAAGTCGCGATCCTTTTCCTACAGGAACTTTGGAAGTAGATGCTGCTGTGTCATCGTTCCAAGAACGGCCTACAGTATGGTTAGCATTAAGCCATGTTTCATCCAAGAACACAACATTTTGCCAATTTTTGATTTCTTTCACTTGCCGTAAAAAAGTATACCTTGCCATCGCTATATCAAATCTTTCCATCAATATTTTGCGTTTGTTACATTTTTTTATCGAAATCCAATGGTCTTCAAAATCTTCGTTAAAGAACTTTCCCCACCGAAGAATAATCCAGCTTCCTTCAGTGAATGCACCAACTTTTTTCTTGTTGGATACTCCTTCTGTAAATAGTAGCCGTAAACATGTCTTCGGATAGCATCGGCATCAAAGCTATCGATGCCTACAACTGGTTTTGCTCGTTTTCTCTTTTTTGGTGTGTGAAGTTTATTTTCTTCTGTGCCAGTCTCGCCATATTTTTTTTTAGTTATCCGTCTAACAGTTTGTTGTCCAATATTAAGCGCATCAGCTACGCGTTCAACCACTGACGTTATAGGTAAAATTGGCCCTCCATTTTGAGCTTCACGATCGAAATAGTTACGAAGGCGTATTACGAACTCACGTGTCTGACTATTTAGAACAGTTCTCTGCGTACGTTCGGTCATATCGACGAAATCCACAACAAAGGGCTTGAACAGAGTCCAAATTAACGAGCAAGGGTCAACAGTAATGCAGTATCAATATTTGAAATCCAAAGCCAGGTCAAAACTATATCACAATCGCATTGCACTGACAGTTTATACTTTTCGAAGCAACGTCAATTCGAAACTGCTTTGTTTTGCATTGAGCATTGACGCGAGTTTGCCGGAGGTAGTAGTTGTGCTAGCCAGCGATCCTATGTGACGATCGTATTAGATTCCATTTTTAAAAATTTTCAATTTAGAAAACCAAATGCCGAGTTGTGGTATATATCATATAAAAATAAAAATTTTACCTTTTGTATGAAACAGCTGATATTTTTTTGCGATTTCAGAGGTTTGTCCACATAGTGAAAATTGTTCATATTCACAAGTACATTCACCCCTTAAATGGTGCAAACTGATTTTTCTACACTTGTATACATTTTAGAAATCAATTTAATAAATAAATTTTGAGTCCTAAACCTAAAACTACATTCGATAAAATTTATGAATCTCTGCACATCACTATCGTCAATAAAGTAATACAATTATTTCCTTCAAAGTCGTTATCAATTAATACGGAACTTCATGAGCGGACAAACGTCAAACCGGCCATCATAGCGTGCCGCTAGTGTAGTATTAATGAATTTGTATCTAACAATAAGAAAACAATAAACCATTTATTTATTTAAAAATGCCTCGTAATTATTGGTTGACTGTAAAGTCGGTTTACGGAAGATAGTTTTATGTGATAACGTCATAAAGAAACATTGATCAATAAATGTGTCACTTGAACCCAACGCTTGGGCCGATCGTGCCTCTCTATCGCTTGTTCAGGCTCAGGCGAAACGTGACACTTTTTCGTGCGTGCAGCCGGTGTTCATCGATTTATAAGACGTTATCACGTCAAAAGATTATTTATATTATTGAGAGGCAACGTCAATGAGTGCAATGTTTTATTTGAATTCAAATTTATCACTGCAGCTGAGGTAATAAAAAATTTTAAGATGTTGAAAATGAAAAAAACTGGTGATTTATGGGGTATGTCTGTAAAAATTATATCTGACATAATAAATGACATTGCTCCTTATTTAGCCGTAATTTTTAATGAATGTGTTGCTATGGGTATCTTTCCAAATTTGATGAAACATAGCAAACTCATCCCCCTGTTTAAATCAGGCAACAGAACTGACCTCAATAATTACAGACCTGTATCAATCCTTCCAACACTTAGTAAGATATTTGAAAAAATTATACTTGATCAACTAATGAAGCTTAGTCATTATGGCATAAGAAGCGTTGCACTTGATCTCATTGCCTCTTACCTTAGTGATCGAACACAAAGTGTATGCGTAGGTGACGTGAAGTCGCGGGGTTCATCTACTCTGTTGGGTGTCCCACAGGGCTCTATCCTGGGTCCTTTTCTATTTTTGGTGTATATTAATGACTTACCATATCATGTCCGCGATGCTTGCAATATTGTGTTGTTTGCAGATGATACATCTCTAATATTCAAAACTGACAGAAACAAAGTAAATTTTGACGATGTAAACAATACCTTATCTCAGATATCGCGTTGGTTTACTGTTAATAATTTGCTCTTGAACGCTAAAAAAACTAAGTGTTTAGAATTTATTGTACCAAATGTTAAGAAAATTGACAAAACAATAAAAATAAACGGGGAAAACCTTATAATTGAGAACTCCACAGTTTTTCTGGGGGTGACCTTGGATAGTAAGCTTCAGTGGGACGCTTACATAGAGACATTAGCGGGTAAACTCAGCTCAGCTGCCTATGCTGTCAGAAAAATCAGACAGTTTACCGATGTAGACACGGCTAGGTTGGTCTACTTTGCCTACTTCCATAGTGTAATGTCCTATGGAATCTTATTGTGGGGCGGAGCAGCTCATATTGAAACTATTTTTATATTACAGAAAAGAGCCATTCGATTTATCTATAAACTCGGTTCGCGCGTATCTCTTCGTGAAAAGTTTAAAGAGATTGGTATTCTTACGGTAGCTTCACAGTACATTTATAATAATATAGTCTTTGTGAGACAAAATATTCATCTGCATAAACAAAGAGGCAATACACACAATCGACTCATTAGAAATCGTCATAAACTAGAAATTCCATCATGTCGCCTGCGCAAAGTGCAAAAATCCTTTGTGGGGTTGAGCGTACGCTTATATAATATGATTCCGAAGGAATTGCTAGATTTGCCACTGCACAAATTTAAACAATGCGTAAAAACTCACTTACTGAGTCGCGCTTATTACAAAGTTAATGACTTTCTTAATGACAAAGTTGCATGGGATCTTAAAATTAGTGTTTGAATAATATTATTCAATTCGATGCTTTGATACGGGTAGACTAAGTATGTCACGCTCTCTTTAAACATATCTGTGGTGGCGTCGTGTGGTGCGGGTTGTTACGTTCCCTCAAATATGGTCGAGCGAAGCAATGGCTGGATCATGCGTCATGCTCGTGAACGGGTGCCGCCGGCGGGAATGGGGCTACTTTCTGTCTGCCCGTCTTTGACATGAATTGAATTGTAGTACGTTTTGTGGAAATGTCATATTCTATTCTAACAAAGATGCACGGGTTAAATCAGCTTGCCATCCAGCTGCCCACAAGATAGTATAAAAACTTATTACAATGTAATAGCTACTTATTAATATTGTAAAATGATTATTTTGAAAAGAGCAACTGCTGAGTTTCTTGCCGGCTCTTCTCAGCAGAATCCGCTTTCCGAACCGGTGGTAGAATCTTGACGTGTCATAAGAGCCACAGGTTGGCCTACATGAAATAAATAATTTTGAATTTTGATTTTTTTTTTAAAAAGCAATACAAGGTGTATTGCTTTTTACAGGCATTTTTTAACAATAGCGTCTGCGATAGCAAGTCGAAATTCAGCGGCATTGCCACGAGACAGCGATGTTAATTTTCTTCATTAACTAAATTATGTCATAAGGCTTATAAGATAGATAACAATGTCATAAGCGGAAAAATGTTACCTTTGCTACAGGATACATGCATACCTACATACTAACTGAGTAAGGAAACGCCTCGTAAATAGCAATACACTTATTAACAATAGCGCCTTTGACAAAAAAATAGCAAAACGAAATCCAGCGGCATTGCCGGGACATATTATTTAGAAAGGAAACTTTTCCCATTATTCAGAGATCTCGCGAACAAAACAACGACTTGACGGATCGCAGTCGAGAATTCACGTTAGCGAAGAGAATCAAGTTAAACACAAATTACTGCAAAACAGGAAGTTGGACGTTATCACGGAAGAAAAATAACTGAACGAACTGAACAAGAATAACTGGAGGGATACGATTATTCATAACAGATATTAATAAACGAAATGGCACAGATAGAAATAAAGAAAGAATCATATTTTATTTAAGGTGGATTATACGGGTCTGCCCGCGAAATTCAAATTTAATTTGGTTTTTCGCAATTTGTAAACTAATACAACAAAGTAGGCTTATGGCATTCTAATCGCGCCAGTGCCAGTATCATCTTCACAGGTTTATATAAAAATCTTTACTAGAAAGCGTCCAGTTTAAGAAATTAGTCCGAGTATCGAGTTTGACGTGAGTTACTCACAAATTAGTCGATATTCTATTCGAAATTTAAATGAATAGCTGTGCAAAACGTTTATAAACAACATCGTTTATTTATTGCACTCGATACGAAACTATTTTAAGCTCTGTGAATAACATGCAATATAATTTACAATAATAATTAGTGTTAATAGTAAACCAGCATTTTATTATTACATCAAGCATAATAGGTATGTGCGTAGATAAATTTAGGTACATAATAAATAAGCAATATTGTGTGTGTGTGTGTGTGTGTGTGTGTGTGTGTGTGTGTGTGTGCGTGTGCGTGTGCGTGTGCGTGTGCGTGTGCGTGTGCGTGTGCGTGTGCGTGTGCGTGTGCGTGTGCGTGTGCGTGTGCGTGTGCGTGTGCGTGTGCGTGTGCGTGTGCGTGTGCGTGTGCGTGTGCGTGTGCGTGTGCGTGTGCGTGTGCGTGTGCGTGTGCGTGTGCGTGTGTGTGTGTGTGTGTGTGTGTGTGAAAATTATTTTGCTTTATAAAGATAATTAAAATCCGAAGAAAGAATGGGAAAAACATCCTTTGAAGAGACCTTCTCGGAAATTAATAATTAATACTCAAAGGGCTGGGTCGATTAATTTCATATGAGATGAGGTGAGGACAAAGGGATTATTCGTATACTCGCGTGTTAATATAAAACACCATTAAGGGCGATGAATAATTTATAATTATTCCTACCATGATTTTACCGACAATTTCAAAAACGGTACTGGGTTTTAATATGTACATATAATATTATAGGTAAACTCAGGACAGCTCAGTGAGTCGCGAAGCTGAAGTCATCATTAGCAACCCGTCAACGGCTCACTATTGAGCGCAGGTCTCCTTTCAGAGAAGGGTTATAGGCCATAGTCCACCACGCTGGACTTCGAGAACATTATGAAGAACTCTCAGATGTGAAGGTTTCCTCACGATGTTTTCCTTCACCGTTGAATCAAGTGATATTTAATTGCTTAAACGCACTTGACTGCGAAAAGTCAGAGGTGCGTACCCGGGATCCAACCTGGGACCCCCCCAATAGGAGACCACATTCCTAACCACTAGCCTATCACTGCTTCTTTAAGCAGAAGCTGAAGTGAATTATTTTAATTAATCAATTAAATTTAATTCGTTGTGGTCCCAAGTTGCTGGAGTAGCAAACGGACCCCGCAAAAGAAAGCGCAGTGTTGGCAGACCTCCCCACTCACTGGACCGACAATATCAAACGACTAGCAGGGAGCCGCTGGATACAGGCAACGCAAGACCGAGGCCTGTGGAAGTTCATACAAGAGACCTTTGAGACGTCTATCGGTTGAAAAAGAAGATAAACTAGCGCTTGAAGGCGATAACATCAGAATTCAAATGGTAAGGGAAGTCTAAGGCAAGGCAACCTAAGATGTAGCGCGCTTGCCAAGAACATGTCTTTGTAATCATCCAATCTATCCGTCAGTCCCTTCACAAATCTCATAGAAGATAACAAGGGATAGCCCGTCAGACTGATGAACAAGTAGGTATAAGGATCATTATGACCGTCTTGTCCCTTGACTCGGGCACTAGGGTAATGTTTTGAAACTTTCAAAACGGTAACTTGAAACTAGAAAGTGTGGATAGGGTTGCTAAGTAACTTAATAATCTATAAAAAAAAAATATTTTTAAAAAACTGACTTCAAACGCCCGCGCCACTACAAAGTATAATTTATTCTTGGTTTTTTAAAAACCGCTCGACCGATTTCGACAATATTTAAATGGGAACACCTGGGACGTATTACCCTTTGAAACAAAATATGCCAAATCGGTTTAAGCGTCTTCGAGTAATCGATGAACACACATAAAAAAAAGAAAGATTCCTACGAAGTCGGTTAAATATGTAATTGAAATTAAATGACGACATTCTGAAGGGATGAAAAACCTTATATCTTGAAAATCTACATCAATCACTGCTATTGTAATCTTAATTATGATAAATTGATTTAGTTTAGTATAGTGAGTAGTATTCTTGCTACAAGAATGCATTTTAGCCAATTTTAGCCATTAGCGAGAAAGTGTTGTATTGTTGTTGGTCAATCATGGTGACTGCGAACGTCATTCTGTAGCTTTCATCTTTAAACAATCGTGCACATGGAATTATTATGTACTACGTACAACCGTAGTACATAACAATTCCATGATCAAGCAGCAGTTATTTAAGATGCCTGTCAGTTAACCAAATCAATTGAAGCCCTATCGGTTATGGTGTGAGAGGACGGTACTCAAGAAAATAAAGGTGACTGCAATTATCACACTGTAGCTTTCATCTTTAGAGAATCGTGCGGCAGATATTTGCGCTGCCTGACAGTTAATCAAATCAAGTGGCAGTCTTATAGGTTATGTTGCGGAAGACGGTGTTCAAGAAAGGAAAGGTGACTGCAATCATCACACTGTAGCTTTCATCTTTAGAGAATCGTGCGGCAGATATTTGCGCTGCCTGACAGTTAATCAAATCAAGTGGCAGTCTTATAGGTTATGTTGCGGAAGACGGTGTTCAAGAAAGGAAAGGTGACTGCAATCATCACACTGTAGCTTTCATCTTTAGAGAATCGTGCGGCAGATATTTGCGCTGCCTGACAGTTAATCAAATCAAGTGGCAGTCTTATAGGTTATGTTGCGGAAGACGGTGTTCAAGAAAGGAAAGGTGACTGCAATCATCACACTGTAGCTTTCATCTTTAGAGAATCGTGCGGCAGATATTTGCGCTGCCTGACAGTTAATCAAATCAAGTGGCAGTCTTATAGGTTATGTTGCGGAAGACGGTGTTCAAGAAAGGAAAGGTGACTGCAATCATCACACTGTAGCTTTCATCTTTAGAGAATCGTGCGGCAGATATTTGCGCTGCCTGACAGTTAATCAAATCAAGTGGCAGTCTTATAGGTTATGTTGCGGAAGACGGTGTTCAAGAAAGGAAAGGTGACTGCAATCATCACACTGTAGCTTTCATCTTTAGAGAATCGTGCGGCAGATATTTGCGCTGCCTGACAGTTAATCAAATCAAGTGGCAGTCTTATAGGTTATGTTGCGGAAGACGGTGTTCAAGAAAGGAAAGGTGACTGCAATCATCACACTGTAGCTTTCATCTTTAGAGAATCGTGCGGCAGATATTTGCGCTGCCTGACAGTTAATCAAATCAAGTGGCAGTCTTATAGGTTATGTTGCGGAAGACGGTGTTCAAGAAAGGAAAGGTGACTGCAATCATCACACTGTAGCTTTCATCTTTAGAGAATCGTGCGGCAGATATTTGCGCTGCCTGACAGTTAATCAAATCAAGTGGCAGTCTTATAGGTTATGTTGCGGAAGACGGTGTTCAAGAAAGGAAAGGTGACTGCAATCATCACACTGTAGCTTTCATCTTTAGAGAATCGTGCGGCAGATATTTGCGCTGCCTGACAGTTAATCAAATCAAGTGGCAGTCTTATAGGTTATGTTGCGGAAGACGGTGTTCAAGAAAGGAAAGGTGACTGCAATCATCACACTGTAGCTTTCATCTTTAGAGAATCGTGCGGCAGATATTTGCGCTGCCTGAAAGTTAGTCAAATTAAGTGGCAGCCCTATAGGTTATGGTACGGAAGACGGTGCTCAAGAAAGCAAAGGGGTAATTAAAGTTTCTGAAAGCTTTGAATTCCCAGTTGATCTGTTCATTTCGAAGCATATAAAGTACAACGGCGTACTTTGTATGCTTTTGCGTTGTTTGTCAACACGGATTTGGGTGTAAATTAATTATATAAATATTGAAATTTGGGTATTTGAATATTGTAAAGTAAAAATGTTGATAGGTAGGTTCATTTTCATTAATTATAATCGAAAGTGTAACATGTAAGAATAACATTTGTAAAAAAAAAGAAATTAGAAGTTATTCTAACGCGACTGTATGCCTCTTTCTAAAACGAAATTTTCTATGAAGAGTGTATGAAGCCACTGTCTGTGACGTCACACGCCAGTAGCGCTCTCTTTATCTAACAGGAAACTTTTCCGAACTAGTTAAGATATTTAAAAAAGAAAAATATTAAATCTTATCTTAATATATATAAATTACGTGTCACGTTGTTTGTCCGCGATGGACTCCTAAACTACTTAACCGATTTTGATCAAACTTCGTAACTATCTGTAATTTGGTCCAACTTAAAAGATAGGATAGTTTTTTTGGATTAGGATAGTTTATTTCTTTTATTTATACTAATAGATAAGTTGGCGGTACGAAGTTCGCCGTGTCAGCTAGTATAATATAAGTAGCTTTTGTCCGCGGCTTCACTCGTTTTTTCAAACCCCTATTTCAACTATTTTACAACTTTAGGCGTTGAATTTTCAAAATCATTTCTTAGTCGAATATACGTCATAATAGCTGTCAATGCCTTTCAATCCGATTCGTCCAGTGGTTTGGACTGTGCGTTGATAGATCAGTCAGTCAGTCAGTCAATCACGTTTTCCTTTTGTATAATTATTTAGAAAATTTAAAAACTTTATTTTAAATATATCAGTCAAATATCCAATTGAATCTAACGTTAGGGACACTTTTAAGCTATTGCATAGCTTTTATCGCGGGCTTTGAGCGCGGCGAATCAAGAAATTCCGTAACGAAAATAAACCTAACACAGCATCGTCTAACGTCGTTTCAGTTCGGCAGACTTCGGCACGGTGTTTGTGTGTGTGCGACTAGACGAATGCTATGCAATAGCTTTACCGCAGCAGTCCCCGAGTGCCACACGTATTTTTATTTCTAAACTTTTTACAGTTGGAGAAAATTGCCGTCAGTAAGTATTAATAATTAGGTACATAGTTTTAAAGTATAAAGTACCTATGGTAATAAGTACAAGTTATAGATCAAAAATTCTTTTCAAAAAACCGACTTCTAACGCCACTACAAAGTATAAAAATAATTTTAGTTTGTCCACGTTTGTTGATGTCGGGCGGGCCTAAAATACAAACTATGAAACCGATGCGCGACGCTACACAATATGAGAGACTCGTTTGTAGAAGTCGAGCGAGCATCGCGAGTCGGTTTCATAGTTTGTATTTTAGGCCCGCCCGACTTCAACAAACGTGGACAAACTAAAATTATTTTTATACTTTGTAGTGGCGTTAGAAGTCGGTTTTTTTAAAAGAATTTTTATTTTAAGCTTTTAAGTGTAGTATCCTATGATTGAGGAGCTAGGACCTGGAGCTCCATGATGTAGTCCATACTTGTTACCTACAATATCAATTCGTAATCGAAATTTCCTAAATCACCATAGTTTTAGGTAGGCAGTACCCTGCAGCATCAGGATTGAGGAGCTAGGACCTGGAGCTCCATGATGTAGTCCATACTTGTTATCTACAATAATAATTCGTAATCGACATTTCCTAAATCTCTTTATTTTAGGTGAGCAATATCCCTGCAGCATCAGGCTTGAAGAGTTGAAGGTGAAAATTTTTATGGGACCATTTCGCAAACATCTTCTGTCGATTAAAAAAAAAATCACGCGAATCGGTCCAGTAATCCCGGAGAAATCGGTGGACATACATAGAAAAAAAAAGATGCAGGCCTAATTGAGAACCTCCTCCTTTTTGGAAGTCGGTTAAAAAACAAACACACTTTCGCATTGCTACTAGGATACTCAATTAATAAGTAAGACACGGTTCATAATAATAATTATAGTCACTGATCAGAATCTGGTTATCCAATTTTCCGCGATACGCTGTCATTACAGCTAATCTGAATATTCCGAATTAATTATTCTAATCACCTCACGCAATTAGAGAATAATGTACTTAGTACGTACAATGCGATTAGTTGAAATGCTCGTACATTTGCAAAAGAACATAGGCAAGGGTCCATACTTCAGTTTACCTGAAATCGATTCGAAGCGTCTACACATGAAAAATTGTTAAAACCGTAGAGGTTCCATTACTAAAACATAATCACTGAGATTTTTCGTTTGAGGAACTCACAAAAAAAAGATATTAAAAACTTTATATGTATTTTGAGGTTATAAAAATATGTAGATAGGTATAAAGACGTAGTCGTAATTCCTACTTCCATGTTATTTTAAGTTCTAATTTGACATGGGGATGTGTTACTTAGTAGTCTATAGAACTCTCTACATAGACAATCTCTTGAATTTCCGGGCGAGCAATATCATCGAGAAACGATCGATCCAAACCAATCTAAACTCAAAGCGCGATATGATTTTAGTCAGATGATGGTTCATTATTTAATAATTATTTAACAAAGGCAAAAGATGTAAAACTAATTTCATATAAAAAACGAACTAATTTAAATACTTTGTTTTGTATAAATCATATTCGTAGACGCCTCCTAACATTCAGGTACAATTCTGCCATTATTCTTTAGATGTCAAATACCTACCGAAGTTTGCCCGTACGTCCGTATTCAATGAATGCTAGTGTTACGTCGGTCGGCCAGTAAAGATAAAAAGTTAAAAATAGTTTTTTAATTCAAATATGGCTCGAAGTAATATTTGTATCACGCTGCACTGTCGAGGAGCTAACTTCAAAAATAAATGATGGAGCCTCAAAAAACAAATAAAAACCGGCCAAGTGCGAGTCGGACTCGCGCACCGAGGGTTCTGTACTCCAAAAGTAAAAGTAAAACGATAATATTATATTAATTTGCTTATTTATCGTTATCTTTGTTTGTAGAGGTTAATTGTTAATATAAAAAAAACTATGCTAGTTAGAGCGTTGGTTTTATTTTTCCTGTAAAATATACATAAACCTCTATTGACCATAATTATTTCAGATTTTTCGATTGGTAAACTTCGGAGATAAGGGAGGGGGAACGGTATTTTTTTCGACATTTTGGCCGATTACTCAAAAACTATTATATATAGAAATAAATAAAAACTGTTTTAGAATGCACAAGTAAAGGCCTTTTATATGATACCCCATTCGGTATAGTTATTTTACTTTGAAATTTCAAACCCCCGATTTTCCCCCTTTTTTAATAGAACTAAAAATAATTTTCGATTTTTCTTTATTCCAATGATGTTGGGCCACTATTATACACAACTATGCCAAATATCATGTCGATAGCTTTAATAGTTACTGAAATAATCGACTGTGACAGACGGACGGACGGACGGACGGACGGACGGAGAAAGTCTCACCATAAGGGTTCCATTTTTACCATTTTGGTACGGAACCCTAAAAACTGCCACTCTTTCTAATGCTTGACATCTCAGTTTGATGGATATTATGATTCCAAAAGAAAAATGGTTCAAATTACCAAAGCCATATAAATATTAATTTCATAAATAATTAAAGTACCTAAATAAGAGGAGGTAGTTAGAACATAAATGAGATTTAGGATGCTTGTATATCAACCGATAGACGTGCACTGCATACAGATGTCTTGTAGGTATGGAATTACTCATGCCTGGGTCTTGCGGTGTATGTATCCAGCATCTTCCTGCGACTCGTCTGCTGTCGCCTGTCCGGTCTGTCAATACTTACAATACATTCTGATGCGTAGCCGTCATAGTCAAGTTAGTATTTTTTACTGAATAAAGTAAAAAAGAAAGCTATAGTCTAATTAAGTAGTTTAGAGTGGTTTTGAACTGAACACCTCAGGAGAAGCTTTAAGAAAATAATTTTATTATATTAATAAGCTTATATTTTTCACATAATTACCGTATAGAAAAAATTGGTTGTCTGTAAAGTCGGTTTACGGACGATAGTTTTACGTGATAACGTCATAAAGAAACATTACTGACTGGCGGGCGGCGGCGGGCGCTCTCTATAAACGCTTGGGCCGATCGTGCCTCTCTATCGCTTGTTCCGCGCTCTTGCTTGCACGCACAGGCTCAGGCGGAACGTGACACTTTTTCGTGCGTGCAGCCGGTGTTCATCGATTTATTAGACGTTATCACGTCAAAAATAACTCGCCACGAATCAACGATATTATTATTATATTATTACTAGCTGATGCCCGCGACTTGGTCCGCGTGGATTTAGTTTTTAAAAACCCTCGGGAACTCTTTGATTTTCCGAGATAAAAAACCTATGTCACTCTCCAGATCCTCAACCAAAAAATCACGTCAATCGTGATTGAAAGACAAACCAACAAACAAACACATTTTCGCGTTTATAATATTAGTATGATATATTCGAAATAAAATCAAGCCATAGTCTCTGATGAGACTACGAGTAATCCCTTGGCAGGTCCGAGATGGCGGCGCGGGGCGAACGAGATTCTAACGCGGTTTCGTATGGACTGTAATCGTTTTATTTTGGCAATGTTTGCTCAAAACCGACAGGTAGTGGACAGGAATTTAGGTGAACAGAAAGGAAAACTGGTACTGACCTCGGCCGGGCTTTGTCGACTCCTCCAGACGTCCAAATGCACGCGTGTCCCGAAGAAAAAACGGCTACACTAGAGAACAGAGGGCTTTTCCGGGCTGGACGTTTTCCTCACAATTCACTTTATATAGTTTATTATCACTAGTTGTTGCAAGTAGTTATACGCGGCGGTAAGCGTGCGGTCGGGTCGAACGAACGAAAATCAATCCATCAATGACACTTGAAGTGCATTAACTGCGTGCATTTCTTCTAGCGTTGCAGGTCAGGGACATATTAGATAATGAGAGGTAATTAGAAGGCAGGAAGGTCGAAATTTGAGCAAACCTAACAATTTTAAATCTACAAAGCGCATCGGCGCGACCATGCCCCCGGGGTTGAAGTGCTGCCTTCAAAAAACTACAACGCGGAAAATTACGAAAGTTAGGAGAGAAAATACGATATCTAATCTATATAACTAAAATAAGAACCCTAACCTACGCGGAGTGATTACAACTAATTACTGTTTAGGTAGAGGACAAAGACGCACTACAGGACGCAAATATGTACCTGTAGCGGTACGAACGCGAACAATACGCGTGACACCATTCGATCCAGGAAAGACTTCCTCAACTAGCCCTAACGGCCAGTGAAGTGGCGGTGCATTATCGACTACGATTATTACCACATCCCCTTTAGCGATCGGATTGGTTGGCGTGTTCCATTTGTTTCGAGTCTGAAGCGTATGCAAGTAGTTAGTCTTCCATCGTTTCCAGAACGACTGAACAAGTTTATCGATCAGTTCTTGACGCGAGAGCAAATGTAACGGACCGTCTTCTATCTCTTGAGCCGGTAAGTATTTTAAAGGGGTGAGGGTGAGAAAGTGAGCCGGTGTCAACGCGAGAGATTCCGATGGATCGTTAGATAGCGTGCGGCACAATGGACGAGAGTTCATTACTGCCTCGATTTGAGCAAGCACAGTATTGAACTCCTCCAAGGTCAGAATTTGGTCGCCTATCACGCGATATAAATGAGTTTTGAGACTCTTAATGTTGGCCTCCCAATTGCCACCAAAATGACAAGCGGTTGGAACATTCAGTGACCACTCGATGCGATTTTCTGCAAGTACGTGACCAAATTCAGACTTGAAGTGTTTTGACGTTAAAAAGTCGTGCAATTCAGAAAGCGTGCGCTTCGCACAAACGTAATTCGACGCATTATCTGAGTGTACACGAGCGACAAAACCGCGGCGTGACAAAAAACGCTTAAACGCTCCGAGGAAGCTAGCTGTGCTTAAATCGCTTGCAACTTCTATGTGTACAGCGCGAGTGGTTAAGCACACGAAAAGGCAAACGTATGCCTTTGTTGATCGAATTCCGCGACCGCGAGAGATAGTCACTTTAAAGGGCCTGCGTAATCAGTGCCAGTGTGCAAAAAAGGCTTTACGGCCGGCGTAACTCGACACGTGCGGTGATCAGCCATTTCTGGAAAATTTGGTTTAGCGCGGAGTCTAAAGCAAGGTAGACATTTGTGTACCCGGCTTCGAATTAAATTGCGAGCGGATAGAATCCAATATCTCTGACGGAGTATGGACATCAACAAATCTGGACCGGCATGGCAATTGACCTTATGATGATAGTCAACCAAAAGATCTAATATATGACCCTTTCGCGGCAGAATAATCGGATGTTTGGAATCGAAGCTTATATCGGCGTTTCTAAGACGACCTCCAACTCTAATGATTTTATCCTGAAGGAAAGGTTTGAGGCACTGAAACATTGGACTGCAACGTTTGCCTGCTTGTAAATTAGCGATTTCGTTTGCGAAGTGAAATCGCTGAATTTCACGCAATATCAAATTTTCAGCGTAATCCAGATCCGATGCGGTTACTGAATCACGACGCGGTAGTAGCTTAGCAAAACGACAAACGTAAACCACACAACGTAAAAGCTTCGACCATGACGAGAAGCGATCTGCTAGCGAAATTATTAAATTTGTTTCACTGCCTTCTGCAGTGAGAAGGACTTGTTTCTTTTCCTCCGGAGGCTGTGACACCGTGGAGGGATTGAAAGCGGTAACAGGCCAATGATTTGGATCTGATTCAAGCCATTTAGGGCCAGAGAACCAAAGCGGGTGATCAATTATTTGAGCGGGTGTAAGACCTCTCGACAAACAATCAGCGGGATTTTCAGTGCCTTGCACATGAAAAAAAGTTTGAGCGGGAAATTTTGAATTTGGGTGACCCTTTTAGCCACGAAAGTGTCCCAACGATGAGGTGAGGAATGTACCCAACACAACGCCACCGTTGAGTCCGAAAAAGCGAGAACGCGGTCAATATTAATGCGGTTGTTGCAGGCTTCAATTACCTTTGTAATTAAACTGCTTAGTGTTAGAAGCGCACAAAGCTCCAATCGCGCGAGTGATACAACTTTACGAGGCGAGACTTTAGATTTAGCAGTCATTAAAAATACTGCGTTCTTGCGTAGGCCTCTGCCGTCTTTTACGTGGAATTAAATTACTCCTCCATAGGCCTTTTCGCTCGCATCTGCGAACCCCACGATAGTAATGGTATCGCCATTCACGATGCCTACATGCCGTGGAATTTTCAATTCGCCAAGCGAAGGTAGTTCCCTTTTGAAACGAGACCACTGTTCAACAATATGTTCAGGTGGCACATCGTCCCAATCACATTCGCACAACCAAAGTTGTTTGATAAGGAGCTTTGCGTATAAGACGACGGGAGCGACGAAGCCCATGACGTCCCATATTCTAGCGACACATGACAAAATTGTACGTTTAGTACAAGATTCCGCGGGAACACTAATTTTAAGACTGAAATAGTCTGTAGCGGGTGACCAACATAAGCCGAGTACCTTATGTGGCTCAGAATCATCGAACTCCTTAACTGCGGAAAGATGATGAGACAGCGGAATGGAGTCTAGAACCTTTTGCGAATTACTCGTCCACTTCACAAGATCAAACTGACCAGTTTTCATGAGAGCAATCACTTCGGCAGCGGTGGAGATTGCATCGTGTTCACTATCGACGCTGTAGACGAAGTCGTCCATATACAACCCCGTATCCACAGTTTCTTTAGCACGCGGGTATGAAGCACCTTCATCTAAAAGGAGCTGCTTCACTGTACGAAGAGCATGAAATGGACTTGACTTAAGTCCAAAACAAACGCGGTTAAATTCATAAACCTTTAAGGGTTCTTGCGGGGAAAAGCGGTAAAGAATGCGTTGGAATCTTCGATCACATGGACGAATTCCAATGCAAAGAAACATTTGACGAATGTCAGCGGAAAGAGCGATACCATATAAGCGGAAATTAACAATAATATTGAATAAGTTCCCCTGCAGATTCTGACCGTTGTACAGAATGTCATTGAGGGAAACTTGTGTGGTTGTCTTAGAGCTGGCGTCCAGAACCACGCGCAATTTAGATGTCACCTTGTCTTCTCGTATGACTCCATGGTGAGCAATCGTATACGAGGGCAGACTCTGCGTTGCCTCCGTGTCCGGGGGTGCGGGAGATATATAACCTTTGTCCAGGTATTCGATAATGACGTTGTCGTAGGCCTCTTTAAGTTTAGGTGACGCTAACATTTTACGCTCTAAGCATAGGAAGCGGGTTTTAGCCTTTTTAACAGAATCGCCTAACGACAGTACATCACCCTTGAATGGAAGTGCGACTACATACCGTCCGTCTGCTTCGCGAGTAGTCGTGTTGCTATAAATTTCTTCACACGCCGTGTCGTCTGGACTCAACGTTTTCGGTGCGTTCACCTCTTCCATCTGCCAGAATTTACGCACAATAGCGTCTAGCGGATCTGTAGCACAGCAGTATGAAACCGTCGCGCAGCTATCAACACGAACAGGAGCAGAACCAACAATAACGTAGCCTAACACCGTTTCTAAGGCAAGCGGCGAGGTAAGATCAGATTGACCTTGAACCTTACGTGATAATAGGAGATGCGGAAATATCGAAGCTCCAACCAACAGATCAATGTCTCCTGGGATGGAGTAAGTGTCGTCAGCCAAAGGTAAATTGTTGAAATTTATTAAACTTGCAATATCTATTGGGACTGTGGGCAAGCGTTCTGTGACCTTGTCTACCACGAGCGAGTCCATGTTAAAACAAACGCTGAGATCAAACCTAGAAAAGAATCTTATAGAGACTGAGCCTTGAATCGGTTTGGTTGTACCTCCAATCCCTTTAACTATCGAACAGCTCGGACTCTGAATCGTTTTCAAACCTAAGCGTTCGAGTAAACTCCGACTTACGAAGTTACTCTGTGACGCACTGTCCAACAATGCGCGCACAGAGTGTTCATGCCCCTTGGCGTCAAAAACAATCACGCGTGCGGTGGCAAGCAGCACCGTAGTTGGCGCACGAGAGATATTACAACTCGACAAGGAACAAAACGATACATCATTGGAGCGTGCGGGTGAACTTGAAGATTTTGACTTACTGGTGTCGTTGCCAGCAGTGCTGGTGGTAGCAGGAGGGTGCACAGTAGCACCGGGCACCTTCTGTTTAGAAGCATCACCAGAAGTTGTACTTGCAGATGCGGAATTAACGATTGCGGAATTTGCGGAATTTACGTGTGCGGAATGCCTATGGATCATACTGTGGTGAGGTGAGGCACACCAGCGACACCGTGACTTGCTGGAGCAAGAAGCCAGCCGATGATTTCCAAAACAATTGATACAAAGGTTATTCGCCTTAACAAACTTGAAGCGATCCTCAACTGACATCTTATGAAAGGCGGAACAATTATAAAGATGTTCGTGCTGTGAGTTACAGAGCGAACAGGAAGTCTGCACAGGCGCAGTCGCGGTAGTGGTATATGTATGCGTCGACTTGAGCGGTTTGTGCGGCTTAGATGCCGTATCCACTTTACGTTCAGCACTTTTCGGAGCCTCTTGTCTCGCAGACGTGCGTTGTAGTACCTTAATATGTTCGCGGAGGAAAGCAATAAAGTCGTCATACAAAGGTATGTCACTACTATGTTTATTTAATTCGAAAAGGCGGACAGTCTCCGGGTCTAACTTCTTTTGAGCGAGATATAAAAACACGAAGTCAGCCAGATTATCTAAGTTTAAATTTTTGAGAGCGGCGATCGATGGCGCGAAGGTGTCCAAGAAATTTTCGAGGTTCGTCGGGGTCGCGTTTGACAACGCCTTAACGTTATAAATTTGGTCTAAATAAGAAGTTGCCAAATAACGCTTGTCCTCGAATTTATCCACCAACGTTTTGAATATTAGGTTATAGTTTTCCGCACACGGAGTAATGCCGGCACAAGCCAACTTCGCCTTGCCAGTTAACTTACCTAGGAGGTAATAAAGCTTTTCCGCGTCCGTAAGGGACTTATTTTCGTGTATTATAGTTTTAAAGTTAGAGTAAAAGAGGCTCCACGATTTTAAGTCGTATCCATCGAAAGACACCAACTGAATCGGGGGCAAATAAGGTTTGAGTCTTCGCGGCTCATCTTCATTCTCGACCTTATTATCTCCGGTATACTGCGAGACTAGACGCTTCACACGACTATATAGGCGTTCGAATGACATTAGACAGTCGAACTCCGGGTTCGCTAAAGGATTCAGCGATAATAAACGATCATTATAGTCTTCAACTACTTTGTTGAATTCGGAGCGTAACGTGTCTATGTTGCTACTTGCGTCGAGGAAGTCTTCCCGTAACGATGGTTTGACGCCTATATTCTTCGATTGATCGAATATCTCTTGCAAATACCCAAATATCGCGTTGCGTCTTTTTTCCAATAATACTAATTGGATATCGACACTGTCTTCCGATTCCTCTGACTCCGTTCTAACACCGTTCCGACTTCCGTTTTAACACTCTTTGGCATTTTGATCGAGTATTAAGTAAACGAAAAAAAAAAACTATATCGAGTCTTAAATTGATGCTAGTACGCGAATAATCTTCGTTACCGCGTAAAGGTATTAGTTATGTACCTACCTAATGTTATGAATTCAGTTAAAAGTGAAAGGCAGCGGTTGACCGGCCGCGCGTCAATGAAGGTCAAGCGCACCTGTTAATTGTTATCTAAGATTATTATAGGTACTTGCATCGATGAACAGCTGTTGTACGATTGAATTCGTTTATAACGCGTAGGTAATACGATTTACTAATTGATTAATAACTATGCGGGGACAATAACTATTTAAGATGACTAATATTACAATAAATAAGTCACGTATGACCTTTGTACCTACCTAGTCGTTACAAAGAATTACCCTATTTCCTAAGCAATGCGGGGTGAACGAGATTAATTAGCTTAGAGAATAAGATAATATGACGCGCGAAATAATTACCAACTTGTGAATTGTATAAACTATCGAGATAATTAGCGATAAGTTAGCAGTTAGCGGTTTAAATCCGGTCGAATGGAACCACGAAATATGGCGGCGCGGGGCGAACGAGATTCTAACGCGGTTTCGTATGGACTGTAATCGTTTTATTTTTATGGCAATGTTTGCTCAAAACCGACAGGTAGTGGACAGGAATTTAGGTGAACAGAAAGGAAAACTGGTACTGACCTCGGCCGGACTTTGTCGACTCCTCCAGACGTCCAAATGCACGCGTGTCCCGAAGAAAAAACGGCTACACTAGAGAACAGAGGGCTTTTCCGGGCTGGACGTTTTCCTCACAATTCACTTTATATAGTTTATTATCACTAGTTGTTGCAAGTAGTTATACGCGGCGGTAAGCGTGCGGTCGGGTCGAACGAACGAAAATCAATCCATCAATGACACTTGAAGTGCATTAACTGCGTGCATTTCTTCTAGCGTTGCAGGTCAGGGACATATTAGATAATGAGAGGTAATTAGAAGGCAGGAAGGTCGAAATTTGAGCAAACCTAACAATTTTAAATCTACAAAGCGCATCGGCGCGACCACGAGACCATACTTGTCCACTGTCAAAAATTACACTGGTAGGTCCAAGAACAAACTTGTCCACCATTTCCCGCTTTTATTTTATCCATAAAAATAAAACCTTTTTGAACCATCAAGCCAAATTAGCCATTATGATAATGTTCCGGAAGAAACGGGCTACAAATTGCTCAGATTCGTCATGCAATACTAGGCAGGAGTTAGAAAAAAAAAATATTTTCGACGCGCCATAGATACGCAGATCAAAAACAGATCGTTTTTCTGAGGTGAATTTTCAATTGGTGCTCTTTGTGTGTTTTAAGTGGTTTTTTGCGACGCAAAATTGTAAAAGGTGAGTAAATTGTTTAATTAAACTAATTATGAGGTTGTTTTATGCGTATCTATTCGTTTTCATTTATGTTTTGTACTTAAAAAGTGGACTATCCCAAATTGTTTACAACATTGTTTACACATTTTGAAAAAGTGAAATTACAAAGTAATTTAACATTTTCTGGTTAAATCCTGTTGCATTGTAGGGACAATATCTTAAAATATCATTTCAAAACAAAAGAGAGCATGCAGAGACATCTAAAAACCCAAATTTATAATTTTCATTACGTATACTAGTGAAGCTCACCCAAAGCCAGGCGATGTTAATTTAGCATGGAATTTTATTAATTAGACTTATATTTTATACTAGCTGATGCCCGCGACTTCGTCCGCGTAGATTTAGCTTTTAAAATCCCGCGGAACTTCTGGGATAAAAAGTAGCCTAGATGTCACTCTCCAGGTCCTAAGTACCCATGCAAAACATCACGTCGATCCGATGCTCCTCCTTGCTGCGTGTTGGAGGACAAACCATCAAACAAACTTTCACATTTATGATATTAATAAGGATTGTTTTCCAACTTTGTGTTTAGCTCGCTTAGAATTTTCTTATGAGTTAGTTAATTCAATAGCACCCCTATTGTCCATTTACAAAGTACACTCTATATCACTAACATTGTTCAAACACATAAAGTCCATATAAAGTCCTTTTATGTATAACACTTGCTTCTGCCCGTGACATCTGAAATAGTTTAACAGTGGAATAGTTTATTGGTCTTAGCGTTATGATATATAGCCTATCCACAATAAATGGGCTGATTCTCAGATTCTGATTTGTTTCTTTTTCTTTCAATTCTATTAAAATCGTTCAGTGTTAGATAAAATAAAATAAAAATAGCCTTTATTTCAGTCAATAAGTTACTTTCTAAACATTCAGTGTTAGATAGTAACACTGAAAGAATTTTTCAAATCAGACCAGTAGTTCCTGAGATTAGCACATTCAAGCAAACAAACAAAGTCTTACGCTTTATATATTAGTATAGATTAATATATATTTTTTCGTACCACTTGCTCAAAAAAGTGACATTCTGTGCCACAAAAAGCGAACATAACAATAGTCATTTTTAATCTGTTAAAAACAGGGAAAGAAAATTGTACTGAATTTCATTCATCCTCTAGGGGGAGAATGTGATTTAAATTTGGAATACTTACCGAAATTTATACTGAACTACATCTGTGTTTACACCATTGAGTTTGTATATAAAGCATTATACATCTTTTTGAAAAAGGAATACGCATTTATTATGCAGTTATGATTATTAAATAAAATTACGAAAACCGACGAGGCCGTATGAGCTTGATGCCTTTGCATTTCTGACAAAAAAATATTAGTCTAGGAATTTGCCGCGTTTTTGTTTTCTTAATCAAATACATAAGGTAAGGCGCATACATACAACTTTTACATCGACTAAACTGTTTATAGTCTAGGCAATGAAGCTAGTGGACCCCAACATCAATTCCTCAGGCGACGAAACTTTACAGAATGATAAAGTATCAGTAGTTAAACGTATTTTATAAATATTCAAAAAAAAATTAGAACGGAAGTTAGGTATTTTTACCCAAACTCTTTTATGCTTAATATCTCAGTTCGGCAAAATGCTCGGTCAAAACTTTCTTCACCTGAAACATTCATGTAAAGTCTAGAAACAAAATATAAAATATCCAAAATATACTCCTAGTCGAAACCACCAAATTTTGAAAAATACGTTTTTTCAATGTAACTTGCAGCAAAAAATTGCTCTGTGAATTTTTTTCACTGGAATGTCCTTTTATAGCCGTTTTGTACCTACAAATTGAAAATCCAAACAATATACCAAGAGACTATATTTTTTTCAAAAACTACCCTTTTCCTCACACTGCAAAATTTCTCCATCCATTTTTTTTATTGATATGATTACAATTATTTTTTTTGTATCAAGTATCAAAATATCCAAAAAAATAATCAAGCGCATTAAAAACTATAAACATTTTAGAAAGAAATATTTTATTATTAATCCATCAAGGGAAGCAGGAGCGTGGTGACGTCACGAGACCCGACATATTATCTGCCTATTATATCGACATATTTTTTCTACGGTGACGCGAGCCTGCACTCGATAATCGACTGTATTTCGTTGAATCGACAGTGCAATTGTCAATCAAAAACTGTTGCCAACGACGGTGACTATGACGATCAATTATTCGTTATGTTATGATTTATGAACTATACCGAAGATGTCCCAGATGTCAGTCAGCCTATACGAGATTAGTATGGCTCTCAAACAGCTCAAGAAAAACAAAGCGCCTGGTGATGGAATCATTGCGGAACTCCTGAAAGCGGGTGGACGTTTATAGGTTGATAAAGAAGAAATAGATATGAATATTTTTTACTTTTTAAAATTAAAAAAAAATAATTTTGGTGATATTATGTTTTAGCTCAAGCTTTACGACCATTAGAATAGAATAGAATAGAAATGTTTTTTTATTCAAATAAACTTTTACAAGTTTTTTTACAATCGTCAATGAGTCTACCACTGGTTCGGAATGCTGTTCCTGCCGAGAAGAACCAGCAAGAAAATCGGCAGTTGCTCTTTTCAAAATACTTTTACAATATACTTAATAGATATTATGCTATGTATGCATTACATAGTGTAGTACCATTAGTAGTGACCTATTTATTCGAAAATTCATGTTTAAGAACAGCAAAAATCTGGATCGTCAACGACATTTTTAGCGAATATTGAGACGTAAATAAGACAGATCGAAATAGCGTAAAAAACTGAGTATGATACCATTAAAAAGTTCAAGTTATGGCCAAAATGTCCTTTACGCCCTTTGTAATCCGAGGTCCGTGTGTAATCCGATACATCGATGCTGGATATTTCAAATTTTGTAAGCGACAAACCCCTAATTTTCAGGAGGACCAAACAAAATTTTACCTTTTAAACTGTCATAACTCTCATTTTTAGGGTTCCGTACTCCGGACTAAAAACGGAACCCTTCTAGAATCACTTCGTTGTCCGTCTGTCTGTCCGTCTGTCAATACCCTTTTTCTCAGGAACACGTGGAGGGTATCAAGTTGAAAATAGTATCAAATACTCAGGTCTGCAATCCCTTGTAGTTGTGACAAAGTCTAAGTCGACGCAATCAAAAGATACGGCCTTTTATGGTCCATCTATGCCGCATATTTTAACACTCGCAAGACCTAGAGGGTACTTCCTGTTGACCTAGAATCATGAAATTTGGCATGAAGCAATGTCATGTAGCACAAGTAAAGGAAAATATCCGAAAATCGTAAATTTGTAGTTGCATCACAAAAAAATTTTTTTTTTGTGATGCAGTATATCCTACTATCCTAGTTCATACTATGCGATGCGATGACTATGCGAAAGTTTGTGAAGATGTATGGATGTATGTTTGGATGGATGTTTATTACTTTTTCACGCTACAACGAATGAACCGATTTGGTGGAAATTTGGAATGGAGATAGCTTATAAACAGGATTAACACATAGGCTACTTATTATCCCGGAAAATTACAGAGTTCCCGTGGGAATCAAAAAACCTTAAATCACGCGGACGAATTCGCGGGCATCATCTTGTATAGTATAACAAAAAAATATGAATAATCAATTTAATATAATAATATCGAAAAATTTTGAAAAAAAATAAAAAAAATTGGTTGTCTGTAAAGTCGGTTTACGGACCATAGTTTTACGTGATAACGTCATAAAGAAACATCGATGAATAAATGTGTCACAGGCCAACGCTTGGGCCGATCATGCCTCTCTATCGCTTGTTCAGCGCTCTCGCTTTCACCCTCAGGCTCAGGTGGAACGTGACACTTTGTCGTGCGTGCAGCTGGTGTTCATCGATTTATAAGACATTATCACGTCAAAGGAATCTTACACCTTAAGCCTAATAGTATAATAGAAGTAATTTTGTCGTAACTGCCTGAAAAGTCTTGCTCACTCAGCTATTAATTCATGATATAAAGCTTATAAAATTATCAGATTAATGACGTGAGTCGCTTGTTAAAATTGGTTCGATGACAATAAATAGAAAATAGTAGTACTCTTAAATAGAAGACAACTCATTGCTTGATAATTTTAGAGATTTTCTTAGAACATTTGAAGTATAAAACCGTATTGATATTGTTCTGTATTTGCATTAAACTTTTCAGATCATTGCATTTTGCTACAGATATTTCAGGTTCCAATTCAATTCTTACATCTTTAGAAGATTTTTGGTGCATTTGAAATGTTGGACTCTTCTTCCATTGATTTCTAACAATCATTAATTTTCATTGAGACACTTCTTTTATGCATTTTTTCTAAATTGACTTAGTTTATTAACAAAGAGCTTTTGCTATTTGTAAATAAACTAAGCTAACGCCTTTTGCTGTTTGTGTCGTTTAGGCTAAGGTCGATTCTTAATTATTTAAAATTTATTATTTCAAGACATTACCAAGTATGTTAAAAACAATATACTTTGTAATGTCTTTGGATGTTATCTAGCACATTCGATTGGAATCAGACCATTGCATAGACAGGGTCGTCTTAACCACACTGGACGCCGGGGTGCGAAAATCCGCCCGCGCCCCCCTTGCCAACAAAAAAAAAATAATTAATTTTCCATTTTTGTATTTCATTTACTCTAAAATAAAGTTAGATACTTTATAATTGACTTCAAAAAAAGGAAGTTTATATCGGCGCACAATCGGCTCATATTTTTTTCCATGCAGGTATGTACACCAATTTCTTCGAGATTACAGACCGATTCGCATTTTTTTTATTTGAAAGAGAATGTTTGCTATTAACTATGAAGATTTAGAAAATATCGATTGTGTATTAATAATGTAAGTAATAGGTATCAAGCATAGACTACATCGTTAAGCTCGAGGCCCCAACTCCTCAATTCTGATGCTGCAGGGTGTTGCACTCTTAAGCTGTGAGAATTTAGGAATTTTTGATTGTGAATTCATATTGTAAATACCAATTACCTTTAGTTAGACTACACCACGAACTCCAGATTCTATCACCTGACCTGAAAATCAGACCTGATGCTGCAGGATATTGCACTCCTAGGCCACTAAAAATAATAACGATTTTCAAAAAACTAACTTCAAACGCCTCTATAAATTACATATATAATCTTTGTTTCTACACGTATGTTGAAGTCGGATGGGCATATAAGAAACGTCGAAACAAACGGAGGCGCAACGCACACCAGATTTACACATTTGCCGCCAGTAGGCTATTCAAATTTTGCCGCCCCTACAAATCTCTACAATATTGTGTCAGTTCCTAGATTATTTTAACGACCCAATGATTTAATTAAGGCTAGCTGAGTCTGGTGGGCCGAAGCCCAGCAGCATCAGGATTGAGGAGTTGGTACCTTGAGCTCAATGATATAGGCCAGTGATTAACGGCCCTACTACGCAGCTATGTATTCCATACTTGACAATACACATACCTAAAATATCAATCTGTAATGGAAATATTCGCGAGCGAAGCGATCGTGAAAATATTTACTAAGTCGGAATCTAAAATTTGATATATACGATCTAAAATTTTACTTTTTTTATTACTTACTACAAATATTACATCTCGTATCTCCAGTCCTTATTTATAAGAGATATCAAAATTTAAAATATACAGATCGATAGAGATAAAAATTTCAAGTTCAATGGTGTATCAAGTGTACTTAGGACAAAATTCAAAATTTTTAAATACCAAAATAGATTTTAGATCGTAAAGAATTTTTAATTTTTGTAGACGCGTTACAGCATAGAAACCAGACAGTTTGAAATGAATTACGACATTACAAAAAGCTACAGTACCCGGCGATATATATTGGCATCGGTATGTACTACTACTATATACTGTATATATATATATATATATATATATATATATATATATATATATATATATATATATATTGCACATCGGCATATATATTGCACCGGCGATACATATCTCACATCGGCTTTATGGCCGATGTGCAATATATATCGCCGGGTACAAGAAAGAATCTAAAATTTGATCTATACTAACTAAAATTTTACTTTTTTGTTACTTACTACTAAGTATTATTTTGTTACTTACTACTAAGCATTTCGTATCTCCAGTCCTTATTTATAATTATAAGAGATTTCAAAATTTTAAATAATTATACAGATCGATAGAAAGAAAAATTTCGATGATGAATCAAGTGTACTTACGACGGAATGTCCCTTACGACATTTGAAATTTCCAGCGTCAATATCAGTTGCATAAACTGTCTAGCATGTCGCAGGTTCGAATCTCACTCGCGAAGAAGTGACAGTGCGCTTTTCTTGTTTGTTTGTTTTTTAATTATTTTTAAAAAAAATATTGCATAAATATTATAATTGCATAAGTTGATAAAAAATGCTATGCAATAGCTTTACTGCGGCAGTCCCGGAGTGCCACTTAATTTTTTATTTTAATTTACTTACCTAGACATAAGCTTACAAAAAAATAATTTATGAGCCCTTATTTAAGCTCATTTATCTTGTACAAATAAATTAATGTTCAGTTACACGTTTATGTTCAATATTTAGCATTGTAGAAGGCATGTGGTAACATGTAATGTATATTATTTTGTGAAGTCGCTTCGCTCGCGCACATTAAACTATACCCAATGTTTCAAGAATTAAGGTGCATTATCGCGAAAACGCAGTTTAGATTTCAAAAAATCTGTTTCAATATCGATGTTCTTCGTGATATTTTTTTTGGATATTTAGGATAAGAGTGTAAATGTGACTACCTACTATGATAAAAAAAAGAAATTGGATTGAGAAATTTTTCATACCGAGTTATAAACAATTTTCAGTTGAAGTAAGATAAATAGATTTTGGTATGGATTTTTTTTTGGATTTTCCTACACGTTATGCTAAATTACATTTTAAGGACATTTAAAAATGAAAAATTGACTGAGCAATTTTGTGGTCGAAATTACGGACAAAAAAGGAAACCTCTTTAAAAAGTGACAGTTCCGTTTGAAAAAAGTTTTGGATTTTTATCAATTACCTCTTATTAAGGCTAATAATTTGTTTGGTAAAAAAAAATTGGACGGAGAAATTATTCTGTTCAAAATATTAAGCTATTTGTACTTTTAGGTATAAATACCTAACTTCCGGTTGGTTTTTTTTTTGGATATTTTTGTGTAAATTTTGGGTCATCCCATACTACAACCCTGCCAAGTTTCATCGACTGAGGATTTGATGCGGGGGTCTCCATACAACAGACCGCCCCATTGCCTAGGCTATTAGTCGAGTTGTGTACTTTTCGTGAATTCCATACAATCAAAAGCAAATCGTAAGGCTTTTTGATTTTTTTGTCGAGCAACTATCGTGTTGATAGTTTGCGCACATTCTAAGATCGCAGTACATTTCCATAAACTTATGAAACACAACTAAATAGTTGTTCAACTAAAAGTTGTATGTTTGCGCTAGGCCTAAACGTTAAGTTTATTTTAATTTATTTTTATAAATAAGTTAATGTTCTAAAAATACGTTACGATGTTAAATCAAAGCGACAGTGACAGTGAATTGTCGGATTCCATCAGTGCAAATGGTCAGACGCAAGAACAGAGAAATACTCAAATCAACTCATCAACAATAAATGTACCAAACAAAAATGTAACTCTCTCTATCAATAATTGGACCAATGTTTCGAATGTTAACCTTTACTTTTAATTGTCATATTAATAAATGCATGCAAATAATATTTTAAATAAATGCTTATCTCATATTATTATTGTGTTAATTTTTTCGCAAATGGTACGAAAAGTAGAGTATTTTCCTCGGCGATAAAGCTGTCTTAGTCTTGGGTGAACTTAAATCCCTCACTACACTCAGGACTCGTCTTAAATCCCTCGCTTCGCTCGTGATTAAAGTTTTTAACACCCTCGCTACGCTCGGGAGTAAACCTCGAGTCCTTCGTTACGCTCGCGATTTAAATCGTCACCCGCGACAGAAGACACTGCTTTATCCCCTTGGTTAATAATCTACTATTTATGGGTTTGATGACAGGATGAGTCAATTGACAGACGGCAGTGTGGAGAGAAGAGGCAGACGGGGGAGAGGACAGGCTGTAAGGGGAGTGAGGTTTTTGAAAGGTATATTTTTTTAACAATGTTTGTTGATTCTCCACTTATCATAAGAGCCACAAGTTGACCTACATGAAATAAATAATTTTGATTTTTTTTTAACAATAATAAATCAATTTCTTTTCTTCATTACTTTTATTCTAAGTATTAATTGTTTTTCCTTAGGCTAAATCACTGCACATTTATATCTTTTTCAAATTATCTGTAATAATTGTTTTTTTTAAGGTTCCTTATCGGGTACACAACCCGAGGAGACACCAGTACCCTCCATGACCTCCCTCTGGAGACTGCCTGTTTGAGAGTATAGGTTTACATTTTCTGTTTCAGTTTAACCTTGGAAGAACCTTCGTGTTCCGGGGGGCGGGAGGGGGGCCATGACGTAGTGGAGCAAGTTCCAGAAGCTGCTCCATCTCTTGCTGCCTTAGTATATTTATATCTTTATTAATTTAGATAATTAACATCTTCACTGTTGAAATGGTGAAGGAAAACATTGTGAGGAAACCTGCCCACCTGAGTGTTAAATTACTCTACTGGTCTCGAGTTCAAACACTGTTCCTTTCTGACTTTTACTCTAACTATTCACACCTTAAGAGAACATCTATCTATCATATCAAAGTATAGCCGAGTATTGGTCAATTTATTTTTATGAATACCTAGTTTTGTCTGTCTTGTTGTCACCTTGTCTGTATATGATTTAAGCAAATAAAGAATTGAATTGAACATGTTTCCTTTATTATCCCGCCTCTCATCTAGGTAAGGGCTCCTTTTTGGACCACTCTTGGCCATAATATGTTTGAGTTAACCGTGCAAAGCGCCCCCTGTCCAGAAACGAGCCCTTACTGTACAAAATTCAAGTAATACTTCTTCTTCTTCTTCTGGGCTGGTTTCCACACGTAATCCGTGATGGTCTGTTGTGTTGTTACTCCAACCATCCCAGATCTCAACAGAGGCCTAGTAGGCCGCCCATGTTGCCAAGGGCTTCTTGAAGTGAAGCTGGAGATCCGAGGTGGTTCTTGTGTTGTTCTTCCACGCCCGTGCATGACAAGAGCACGTGCGTGGGTGTTTCAACTTTCATCTGCCTTCATGCAGGCCCTGCACAGAGGACTGTAGGTGACACCTATAATAAAAAGGTGTTTGTTTAGTGGGCTGTGCCCCGTTATGATTCCCACCACCTTCCTGAGTTTATCTCTGTCCAGGCGGAGTAGTCTGTTTGTTAGTTGTTTGTCTAGATAAGGAAAGGCTTCCTTAGTCTGCTTGCAGTCTGTTGCATTCTACCAAAGTAGGGAATGCTCTGAGTGTTAGTTCATGCAACCATGTCTTGTACTCACTGAAGGGAATGGGAACGATCGGTTCCGGCCCTGCCACCTTCAGCGTCGCTGCCTTACGTGCTAGTGAGTCTGCTGCCTCGTTGCCCCGGTCACCGTCGTGCCCCTTGACCCACCTTAAGGTGATATCGTTGGAGGCGGCGAGCGTAGCCAGGGCTTTATGACCGTCCTGTACGAGTTTAGATGTCGATTTTCTTGCCAAAGCCTTGAGAGCGGCTTGGCTGTCCGAGTTAATGTTAATTTTAAAGTTTTTTACCTGTCTGTTAATTATAGCTGTAGTTGCTGTTAAGATGCCCACACACTCTGCTTGGAAAACAGAGTTATCCTTACCAAGTGTGTGACTTATCTTCATGTTGAGTTCTTGGCAGTAAGCTCCAGCTCCTGTACCAAGTTTGGTTTTCGATCCATCAGTGTAAACTTCTATTGTATCTTGAAATGCTTTATGAAAAGTGTTGCTTTCAGCATTTACTTTGTAGCTCATACATACTTACCATCTTTAGTTATTTTAATATTTTTAATTAAATAAATATTAATTATCACAGGAATTCACACACCATAGACGATTTTTTTTTTCGTTACCAAGGAACACCAAGGAACATACTACTACTATAACCCAGAGTTCGCTACGATGCACGGTACACGGGCCCCTGCACCATAGAGTAAATGCACTTGCACTTTTCTGCATCGCAACGTACCTCATAGTCAATGCGACCACAGATGAAAGATACTTTTTGTTCAGATGCGCCTGTTGTAGAAGGTGGTAATTCTTATTGATTATTTCGAGTTTTAATGCTTTATGATTTATTTCTGTAATTCATTCATGTAAACCAGGTATCTAACTTTGCAATTAATGCAAATAATAGTATTTGTAAGGGTAAAATTTCAGTTTTTTATGGGTTTTAAAATAAAAGAACGAAAAAAATCGAAACTCTTAGATTTCATCCAGGATTGTTTTTATTTCATACCGTTTGTAGACATATAACAAAGATAGCCAAGTAGGAAATTTCATCTAGTTTTTAAAAACATATAATTTATACAAGTTGTAATAATAATATTTGAAGAAAAACTTGAAAAACTGCTAAGAGAGAAAATGGCGCGAAATTGAAATGTGCGCCTGGGCCTTCCACTGTAATTCGATACCTTTGACAGATGTCATTCTAAGGGATAATAATTTTATTATGAAACCGACACATGCCCTAAATAATACCGGGAATTCCCCGCGCCAGATAGCTGCGTAGGTATTCCTTGAAAACATTAAAACGATAAGCTTTCTGACCAATCATGAAACGCAGCTTGAATCGCGCTAGTGGAGTTTTTAACAAAATGTGCTCTAAATATCAACTGGTCTGAAACACCACCGGTCCTTCTATGCGCTTCTTCATTAACCGACTCGTCGGTTGCAGCCCCTCTTTCGGATTGTCTAGTGGGTTTCAAATCTGCTTAGTAAGGTCCTAATTCTACCCTACACCCTACCCTACACACTACTTAAGGGTTAGGGTATACCCTTCAATTGCCCCCACATCCTAGCGACACCTACAGCTTACCTTAAGGGCAAGTAAGGTATTTGAATCCTCACATAGACCGCCGAAAAGCGGGGTTTGAAAGTGCGACCAACGAAGGCTTGTGGTTAAGGTGTCTGGACCCTTGCCATAAGGCGAGATGGAACGGTCTTGGGTCGAAGCATCAATGTGGAGTCTCCTATATTCCTACCCATCATGCTTGGAAGACGAAGAAGCCCATAGGAGGTACCCTAAGACAAGGAAATTTAAACCCCTAGTCTTTAGAATCCTTAATTCAAATGAATGCCTGAAGAAACTAAGAAACAAAAAGCCAAAAAAAACAACGAATAAAAAAAAAATTTTATTAATTAATACCTACTCATTTCATTGCATTTAGGTTTATAGAATCCCGTGGTGTGCTTTAAATCCTTGACTCCGGAAAAATACTTGCAAAAAAGCCATTGAAATCAGTTCAGCGGTTTATGTGCATAATGTTTGACTAATATCACAAAATAATGTGAAAGTGTTTGAGTTTGTTTGTTGGTTTGTCCTTCAATCACCCAACTATCCATCGCCAACGGATCAACATACTTTTTGCATGGTTATAGTTGAGGACTTGGAGAGTGACATAGATAGTACCTTACTATAGTACCTTTTATACCGGGATAAAAGAGGGTTGCCGCGTGACTTTTAAAAACCGAACTCCAGACGAAGGCGTAGGCCAAAGCTAGTATATTATCCTTACTAATATTATAAATGCGAAAGTGTGTTTGTTTGTTGGTTTGTCCTTCAATCACGCCGCAACAGGGCTACGGATCGACGTGATTTTTTGCATGGGTATAGTTGAGGATCTGGAAAGTGGCATAGGCTACTTTTTATCCCGGAAAATCAAAGAGTTCCCGAGAGATTTTAAAAACTAAATCCACGCGGACGAAGTCGCGGGCATCAGCTACTGATTTAATAAATTAAGAATTGAATTTTCTGTTAATTCAATTGAAGTTCAAAATATTTCTATTAGAGTGTACTAAGGCAAACAGAAAAGTACCTAAATTAATGTAGAAACGGAATCGCTGGGAACCTGGTACTCTCGAGCTTTCTTAAACTTTAATTACCCCTTTGCTTTCTTGGGTACTTTGCTTTCTTCCTACCTGTGTATTAGGGTTGGCAGCCTGCAATTTCATTAAATATAAATAAACTAGCTTTTGCCCGCGACTTCACTCACGTTAAGTTCGATTTTTCTAACCACTATTTTACCCCTTTAGGGATTGAATTTTCAAAACTCTCTTTTCTTAGCGGATGCCTACGTCATAATAGCTATCTGTATGCTAAATTTCAGTCCGATCCATCCAGTAGTTTGTAGTAGCTGTGCGTTGATAGATCAGTCAGTCATCTTTCCCTTTTATATTTATATAAATAAAATTGATCCGTCTTGATTTATTAACATCATTTTGTTATTGCAAATTAAAATATGTTAATTACATGACAGTCATATAGTATAAAGTTCGAGGTTTAGGTTGCTAGGCAACCTAGCAACCTAAATCTCGAACGATGTTAGATTGAGTAGTATTATCAATAGTATTATTAGGGTGAGCGAAGCAAGCCTTAACACTATCGCACAACCTGAGCGTTTTTGTGGTACACTTTACTGAAAAACTATCATGCCTATAGATTTAACATAGTAATTTCTGGTGTGTTTGTGAACCCGGAGTGGTCGAAGACGTGGAGCATGTGATCACGACATGTCCACGTTTTGGATCACAAAGGAAAGATTTAGAGGCTGAAACAGATCTAGATATTACCAGAAGCAATCTGAGAATTCTCCTTACGAACAACAAATATAAGAAAAAGTTCATTGAATATTGTGAGGCTGTTACAAAAGCAGCTGGTATTACAAATGGCAGCACGGCAAAATGGTTACCTACATTACTTTAGCAATTCATTTTAACTTAGCTTAACTAACAAGGTAACTGTTTTAGTGCTGCTATTTTGGTTTATAGTAAGGTAACGGGGTGAAGGAATAATAACTACTATACTAAAAATTTTAATATACATAACGGAGTAAATAAATAATAAAATAACATGATTTCTGACAATCTAAGAAGGATTATATAATTAACATAACTAACCTTTTAAATTGATTATATTTATTATTGACATTATTGCTACATACATACCTACTAATAGTTATAATATTAGTATTACAATAATTATTATTATTACAAATACATAATTTGAATATTATTATGAATATTATTATTATTATTTTAACGTTTGACGGAGCACTCATGAGCACTGAAGACAGTGCCACTCACACTAAACAAAAAAAAAAACCCCTAACCCAGACAATTTTCAAATGTCACCACTTCACGATCATCGTGAGTTGGCGCCTATTCAGAGCAAAATTCGCATTAAAAAAAGGTCTCTGACACCATGTCAGAGGATAACTGAGTGCGAAACAAAAAAAAAAAAAAAAAAAAAACATAGTAATTTAAATTCATATCCAGATGTGTTATCTGTCAAAAAAATATAATTTTTAAACTGTTAAAAATGAAAATTAATTAAATAACGCCATCTGTTAGAAAATCAAAGAGTTAAAATCGCGGTAACAGAACTTATTGCCCGTTAGAAAAACTACGCGAGCCCTCACAAAGCTCAGCTTTTTGCTAGTTATAATTTACGTATTTAACGCCACAACGAATGCACCGATTTGGCTGAAATTTGGAATGGAGATAGCTCATACCCAGGCACAAAGGCTACTTTTTATGCCGGAAAATTACAGAGTTCCCGCGGGAATCAAAAAACATTAATCTACGCGAACGAAGTCGCAGGTACAACAGTCGCAGTATATTACATATGCAAAGCTTTGGCGAAAAATATCTAAGATAAATTGAGCACACTCGCTACACGCCATGCTAAATTCTAGTAGTGTGTTTCTGATCATTCGAAATACTAGGACTGCTTTACTTGACTTGAAATGGCGTAGAGAATTGCAAATATATTTCTACCATCATCACAGAATACATAATAAGTAGTACAAGTATTTCACATTTAAATCATAGCATTATTTATACTGATTAAATAACGTTATTAAAATTCAATATGGCGCTCATAAATTAATAAATTGAAATCGATAGCTTTATATTAGGTATGTTTTCACAAAAAATATGTCGTGACATCAAATATTCAAAAGCTATTGATGTTCAATTAATAAAATTAACATAAAATATGTATTTCAAATTCTCTACATTATTTTATGCAATAAAAATCGGCCAAGTGCGAGTCGGGCCTCGCTCTTTTAGGGTTCCGTTAAAAAAAATTAAATAAAAATATTTCCATGTACCCATGGAAGTATTTTAATTTATTTTTTTTAATTTAATTTAATTTTTATTATTTGTTGTTATAGCGGCAATAGAAATACATAATATGTGAAAATTTCAACTGTCTATCTATTACGGTTTACGAGATACAGCCCGCTGACAGACGGACGGACGGACGGACGGACGGACGGACGGACGGACGGACAGCGTAGGCTTAGTAATAGGGTCCCGTTGGTACCCTTTGGGTACGGAACCCTAAAAAGGTTGTTATTATGTCCCACGGCTATTATTATTTCTACTACCATTTATACAAATAAATAAAGTCGATGTATGTCTGTGATTTTAAAATCGCCCCTTTTGTTACGCTCATAATATTTATTACTAGCTTTTGTAGTTTTAGAAATTAGAAAAGAACTTATGTTTATTTAATGCCTTTATTATTCTCTTTAATGCCTATTTTTATCATCTCCCTGTGAAATATGCATAGTAAATAAACAAATAAATACATAAATAAATAAAGCCTTTATTTACTGAGGTTTTATCAATAATTTCTAATTATTTGTAATAATATGTATATGTACCTAGCTAAACCCTGACAACCCTAGCGGACCTATTGGACTGTGAAGTTAGCATTTTGAAAGTTTCATGACAGTTCGCGAGTAAGAGGCGGGAGGGACAGAAGGCTATCGCGATCTCCAAAACTTCTGTGAAATACTGTTATATGACAAAGCGTCTGTTCGACGAGATTATATTAGATTAACCCAATATCGCCGGAATACAAATTACCTACCATCAGCTTCAAATTTTTTTTAAGCTATTGCATAGCTTTTATCGGCGGGCTTTGAACTAGGACAAACAGTTTGAGCGCGGAAGAAATTCCGTAACGAAAATAAACCTAACACCGTCGTTCAGTAAGCGTTCAACATTTTAGAGGTTCACAAGTAGCTCTGTTTGGCGCAGTGGGCGAGCGGCCGTTTTCTTTACCGTATGCAGGTTCGAATCTCACTCGCGAAGTATAGTGACAGTGCGTTTTTCTTGTTTGTTTGTTTTTTAAATATTTTTTTGCATAATTTTTATTATGCAAAAAAAATATTGCATAAATATTATAATTGCATAAGTTGATAAAAAATGCTATGCAATAGCTTTACCGCGGCAGTCCCCGAGTGCCACTTAATTTCTTTTTTTATTCCATGACAATTAAGTCCTTGACTGAGATCTCACCTGATGGTAAGTGACGATGCAGTCTAAGATGGTAGCGGGCTAACTTGGAAGGAGTATGGCAGTGAACATTCAACCCATTTAACCCCTAATTGGTTTCTACACCCCATCGTGCCGGAACGCTAAATCGCTTGGCGGCACGTCTTTGACGGTAGGGTGGTAACTAGCCGCGGCTAAAGCCTCCCACCAGACCAGACCAGAGACAATTCAGAAATTAAAAATTCCCAAATTGACCCTGCAGGGAATCGAACCCGAGACCTCCCAGTTATAAGACAACGCTCACGCTCACCACTGCGCCAGGGAGGTTGTCAAAATTAAAAAAAAAATATTCTTTGCTTTCTTTGTCAGGATAACGTATATTTTTAGGGTTTCACACTCAAAGGGTGCCAACGGGGCCCTATAACTAAGCCTTTTTCTGAAAATAAACTTTTTTTTGCTCGATTTAAATAATAGCTGATATTAAAATGTTGTACCATGTACGGAAGCCTTCGTATGCGAGTCCGACTCGCATTTGGTCGGTATTTTACTAGGGTAAAACCAGGATAACCAATAATAATAAAGAGTGGGGTTGCCCCAGTGGTATAGTCGTCGCCTCGATTGTAGTTACTCTAATTTCCCGGAAGAATCACAAGTAATTTTACTTATTTATCAAGAGAATCTACCACTACCTACCACTAAGTTGGCCGTGCTGCATGTCTAAGTGCGATTGCATAGAGAGGCAAGATGCGATCAAAGTTTTTGCGGGGTAAATTTCCTCTTTCTCTGCGGGGCATCTATCCTAAATGTAATTTATATGGATTAGGCAACTACCTATCCCCTGTATGGGATAGTTGTCCCAAAATTTAGAAGTCCGCAAAAATCGCCAATACTTTGGAAATAACGAAGATAATGTTTTTTTTACTTTAATACATTTGAATATCATAAACCAAAGTACTTATCCGTTTTACAATTATAGTATTTTGCGTTTTTACTAAGAAAATATATAATATATTAATTTCAAAAAGTGGGGCATCTATCCCGGTTTTACCCTATATGACTGGTACCCGACTACGGTAGTCAAAAGGAAGGGTAATGATTTCAGCAGTTTTATTATATGTATGTATTATATTTACGTATGTTCCACCATAGCGCCATAGATATTTCACTTCAATAACGAAAGTTGTTCCCTGGCTCGCTTCTTTAAACTACGAGTCAACTGAACAACTCCTCTCATCTTTGAAATAAGGGCATCAGAATATCAAAACCTGTATAAGCTTTAGCTGAAATGTTACCTGTGTTTTTCCAAACTTTTATAACTTGTAATTTATATGTAAGTCTTAATTTAATTATCATTTCACGCGAGTTTCAAATGTAAACATAAATTGTTAATAGTGGTGAATTGGGCCCCACGATACAGGATTACCTAATGTGGGTCTCAAAGGATATATCAATCTTTGTAAAGTTGTTTCTTTTGGCAAATAAACATTTTTTCATTTTTTCAATATCTGCTGTTACTAGTGATGCATCTCGTTCTCGAAAAAACAAGCATGGATAAAGGTTTTTTTTATTCCCGCGGGAACTCCGTAATTTTCCGGGATAAAAAGTAAGCCTATGTGTTTATCCTGGGTATGAGCTATCACCATTCCTAATTTAAGCCAAATCGGTTTATTCGTTGTTGCGTGTAAGAGTAACGAACATCCATCCATCCATCCTCACAAAATTGTTAGTAGAAAGCACTCGATTCGCAGTTTAGTAGGTACCGGGAATACCGGGAATCTATGATACCGGTACCTACCGGAACTGGCTGCACCTCGCCAGTACCAGGATTTTCCGAAATTACCGAGATTTCCCGGTATTTCCGAAAGCGGATATTCCCAGGAGCAAGCTCCAATTTCAGTTCTACCTCATTTATTTAACATTTAATTAATTTACTGCCGCACTCAGAGTAGCTAATCGTTACTTAACGACTTAATCTTGGATTTTAAAAAGTTTCATTCTCAGAAGTTAACGCTTCGTTTGTACGTTAATGACCATTCAGTAATAGATTTAATTATAATTAATTAATTAATCATTAAATTATATAATTTAATACATGCGGCTGAGTTAATCACAAGTTAATCATAATATAATGAATGACTCTGAGTGCGGCAGTTAATCACATTTTTAAACCAACCGGATTTAAAATAACAGAGATTTTTCTGGAATGAGTACTTATTGTAAAAATGATATTCAAATTGCATACCTAAATAATGTATTGAAGTTCATTTCTATACATAAAGTACTGTGAATAGACTACATTATATACCTAATGGTAGATGCACTAAGTACTACCAACTCTGTAGATGCCAAGTTGTCGAACCAAAGTACTCTTGTAAAACTGAATAAAAATAAGTTACTTACTAACTTCCGATAAGTCGAAGTTCGTATGAAACTTGATTTATTCCGATACTTTACAAACATTTTTTAGTTTTATTACTTTTGTTATTTGAGTGCTGAACTGTGCAGTTCACTACGAAGTACTCTATTATGCTGAGTATTATATTCTATGAAATTGCTAAATTCCATCCATCCATCCATCCTCACAAACCTTCGCATTTATAAGTAGGATTAAAAAAAGTCGTGTGGTGTCGTGGGACACCAGATAGGAACGAAGTTATATAAAAATATTAATTTCAAGTTCTATTCGACAGTCGAGGTACTAAGAAAATAATTATTCGGTTATACATTTTTTATCATGATTTTTTTATCGATAAAAATGAAAATGACCCCAGGGAAGCCTAAATATCGATTTTATAAAATATTAAAATTAAAATAATTTTATAAAACAAAAAATGAAAATAAAATTGCGCGCCCCGGGTGGGCTCGAACCACCAATCTTTCGGTTAACAGCCGCACGCGAGCCAATTGCGCCACGGGAGCAATGCACAACTCGTTGAAATTATTATATCCATCAAAAAATGTATAAAAGTGTCGTTACAACTTTTGGTCTTAATTTTTTCCGTCTAGCTCTCTTTCGCAACGCGCGATAAGGAACTTCGTTCCAAAATTTTGCAGATTTAATAAAAATACAATTTTCAATTTTCGATTAGATGAATTTTCTTTGGTCCAGTATCAAGAGAATTCCAGAAGTGCATTTCAACCGAAAAATATCCGTTGAAATATCACTGGTGTTTCGATAACCTAGAACCGATTGATTCATTGCACTTGCCTTTTGATCGACCGAGTGGAAGTGTAGTTGAATCAAACGCTTCTATTAATATTATAGTGATTTCAACCGCAGCATATTCTTAAACTTATTAACAACTTATAGATGGGTACTACGATGGCTACTAGATGGGTACCCTAAGTATGTGACACTCTCTTTAACATTTCGTGTCGTGTGATGCGGGTTGTTGCGTTCCCTAAAATATGGTTGAGCGAAGCAATGGCTGGATCATCGTCTTGCTCGTGAACTGGTGCCGGTGCCACCGGCGGGAATGGGGCTACTTTCTGTCTGCCCGTCTTAACAAGTGTTAAATTATAATTAGATATAATAGGAATGCTTTTGTGGAACTTCCCCTCATTGTAGAAACAGTGCATACATAGCATAATATCATTCTATTATATTGTAATTTGTAAACTTGTTTTGAAAAAAGCAACTGCCGAGTTTCTTGCTGGTTCTTCTCGGCAGGAACGGCATTCCGAACCAGTGGTAGACTCATCGACGATTTAAAAGCACTTGTAAAAAAGTTTATTTGAATAAAAAACATTTCTATTCTATCACAGAAAAAAATGGTTGGAGGCTTGGAAGAATCTAATTAAAGTTTGCCATTTAATAAAAGACGATCAATAGACTTAGCGATTTAGAAACCGATGCTGTCAAGATTGAAAATTAATGTTTTTTTTTTTCATTTTTTAAACCCCTACAAAATAGATGGGTCTTATAAGTTTGACCTGTCTATCTGTGTGTCTGTCTGTTCCCTCGTAGCAGCATCTCCAATGGACCGATTTTGATGCGGTTTTTTTGTTTGAAAGCTAATGTAATCGAGGTGGATCTTGGCTATAATACAATATGAAAATCTGCTCAGGCGTTTGAAGATTATCAGCTCATTACCTACTTGATTAAATAGCTGGGTCTTACAAGCTTTCACTGGTGCGATTGATTTGGGTGTGATGTTTCTTTAGATAATTTCCAAGACATCGTAATTCGTAACCTCGAACTGATGCTGCAGCATCAAGTAGTCTGCGGGAAACCCAACTACTCAGCAACTTACAGCAAATATAGTGTGTTTGGGCTCATTACAATGGTCTCAATGAGTAGGTGTTAGATAGATCATGATCAAGGATCGAGAAGGAGGATCTGACGATGGAGCAGAAAACTGGGTAGGTCCAGCCATTTAATACACTTCATGTGAATGTGTCACATGTCGGGGGTATTTTAAATTTTAAATTTTCTCTTGTTCATATAGTAAAGCTTTCAGAAATGCACGTTCTGCAAAAGTAATAAATATAATGGAATCTTTATAGAATAAATGCTTAATAATTAATATTTCCTAGTGAAAAACTAAAGACAAAAAATAATTAAATGAGAGCACTTGACTTAGCTCCCTGGGGCTCCAATGCAAAATGAGGAAGGAGAAAAAATGCATATCGTTCTACAGGGAAGGAAGATTATTGTTGCATTTTATATTAAAAAGTACAACCTTCAAAGAATAAAAATGGTCACTTAATTTATATTTTTCAGGGCGCGGAGACTTTATAATATTTTATACCAGGTTATAAAATTGCAATTTATTATAGTAACTAGCTGGTGCCCGCGACTTCGTCCGCGTGGATTAAGTTTTTAAAATCCTTCGGAAACTCTTTGATTTTCCGGGATGAAAAGTAACCTATGTCACTCTCCAGGTCCTCCAGTATACCCATTCAAAAAAACACGTGATCCGTAGCTCTGTTGCGATGATTGAAGGACAAACTAACAAATAAGCACACTTTCGCAATTAATTTAGTTAGGATTGTTAAGAATTTATAATACTCGTAGCATACAGTACAGTAAAATTAAACTATATTTCTGATAATATGCCACCGACCTGATTATTATGCTCAGCCCTAAATTATAATTACCAACTCCTTTCCCTCACACCGAATATATTTGGGTTAACGGATTTCCAGACTCCGCAGACCAAACAAAAGCGAGATTAATAGGCATTCACGCAGCATCCCAGCCGTGTCCTTGTTTTCTTTTATACATTTTAAACAGTTACGTAATTGTGAGAAAAAGAAATTTGAGCGTTATCGCCCCTCGGAGATTAGCTAAATTAACGGCGGTTACGTGACCGCAGGGTGATGGTCGCATTACAGTATTTACTTACTCAGCATCGGGGGAATTATTGCTTGGTTGCGGTTACTTTATTCATTGATCATCATTAGCAACCCATCAATAGCTCACTACAGAGCGCAGGTTTCCTCTCAGAGAAGGGTTATAGGCCATAGTCCACCACCCTGGCCCAATGCGAATAGGCGGACTTCACTCACCTTCGAGAACATTATGGAGAACTCTCAGATGTGCTTTCCTCGCGATGTTTTCCTTCACCGTTGAAGCAAGTGATATTTAATTGCTTAAACGCACATGACTCCGAAAAGTCAGAGGTGCGAATCCGGGATCGAACCTGCGACCCCCCGTATAGGACCACAGTCCTAACCACTAGGCTATCACTGCTTCGATTACATTATTACTCGTTTAATAATCGGTATAATCGGTTTCTCGAACTATCTTCTTTTTTTTTATACGATGACAAGTTAGTCCTTGACTGCGATCTCACCTGATGGTAAGTGACGATGCAGTCTAAGATGGTAGCGAGCTAACTTGGGAGGGCTATGGCAGTGAACATTCAACCCATACCCCTAATTGGTTTCTACACGCCATCATGCCGGAACGCTACATCGCTTGGCGGCACGTCTTTGACGGTAGGGTGGTAACTAGCCACGGCCAAAGCCACCAGACCAGACCAGAGACAATTCAGAAATTATAAATTCCCAAATTGACCCCACAAGGAATCGAACCCGAGACCTCCCAGTTATAAGACAACAGCGCTCACCACTGAGCCAGGGAGGTAGTCAAGTCTTCTTCTTCTTAGTTTAACCGATAGACGCCCATAGCTGGTAAAAGGTCTCTTCCATGGAGTTTCACAGGCCTCAGTCTAGTGTTGCCTGTACCTAGCGTCTAAACCCACTCCAGCACGTTGGGACCCCAACGACTATCAGTTCTTCAAACTATGTGCTCCCGCAACTTATTTTTAGGTTTGAATTCTAAACAAATATTCATACTTCTCCATTCTGGACTTCTCCCAGCCCCATTTCCAGAAAATAAATGAAAAGTCAAATAAGCGTTTGGATCATAAACGAAGAATAATCAGAACATAAGAACTTCCGTAACATATCATCATTTTAGAAAGACAGAGATTTTTCATCGTTCAGAACCATTCTACAAATCCGAGACCATACTACTACGGGTATTTGTACTAGCTTTCAGCATTGTCTCAATGAATACACAGTTAATTCAACCCCATTGTCTGGCAAAGGTTAATCCAAGAGCTCCGAAATCCTTTCAGACATTAAAATGTAGTATTTGAGACGTCTCCTTAAAGTGAAGACAGCACACTCGAGCAAAACGCTAAGTGACACCTACCTAGAAGTCATGCCATCGCTTTCTTCTCAATTATTCAGCAAATCTTTCTCGTGCATTTCGAATAATGAAATTTTAATGATTTCGTACTTCAAGTCAGCATCTATTTTGTTTGAGCAATTTTTGCGTGGAGTACTTATAAAGCTGATCGCACAGTATGAGATGATCCACAAGCCGCAACAGGCTTAAGGACTACAAGAAATTTAAAAATTCAAATACCTATCAAGTAGACCAATTTGTCACTCTTATATCTAGGTAGATATAAGAGTGACAAATTGTCCTAACCACTGTCCTAACCACTCGGCTATCACTGCTTATAGGACAGTGGTCTCCTATACGGGGGGTCGCAGGTTCGATCCCGGGTACGCACCACAGACTTTTCGGAGTCAAGTGAGTTTAAGCAATTAAATATCACTTGCTTCAACGGTGAAGGAAAACATCGTGAGGAAACCTGCACATCTGAGAGTTATTCATAATGTTCTTGAAGGTGTGTGAAGTCCGCCATTCGCATTGGGCCAGCGTGGTGGACTATGGCCTATAACCCTTCTCTGAGAGGAGACCTGCGCTCAGTAGTGAGCCGGTTATGGGTTGATAGAATAGAATATCTACCTATCACCGGTTCAGAAAGCAGATTCTGCTGCGAATTGTAGTTAGCAAATAACTCAAAAATTATAACTTAAGAAACTCTGCCATAACTGCCTTACAGTTGATTGAAAATGCCAAAGAAAACACGTCAGAAAGTCGCGTATGGACGACACTATATAGACCATATTATTATGGTCTATGTAGTGCGAGGTAGGTACTCTGAAGGAGACTTTTCATATGCATTTTTGAGACTGAAGATTACGTTGTGCACTTTGTGGCTTTGACGTTTTTTGCGCCCATTGCGGATCACTGTGCAGACTGTCATCAGTTTAACAAAAAATTTCTGAATTAATATATTATTACACCTGTTGAGAAGAGTGTAAAGGAAAATGATCAAAGGACTTTGTGTTAATAATGTTCGGGCCGTGTTGTAGTTTGTGCGAGTAATGAAATTTCTGTTCTCTTTTTTATAAGGTCGACGGAGAGAGCTATACTTGGTCACAGAATACTAACTAGTAACTATTTTTCTACGTAATGAACACAGAAATGAGGGGTTACGTAGTCTTTATTATGTGATGTGATGAGCGATGGCTCTCCATCGACATCAATCATCCATCCATCCATTTTTCTAGCTATGCTTGTATATTTTTCTACAGGATGAAATCAGAAATGAGGAGCTCCTTAGATAAACCGGAGCTAGTAATCGAATAATATAATTCAATATAAAAAATTCTTTTCAAACAACCGTCTTCAAACTCCCGCTTTACTACATTACACACACACTATACAAAGTATTTAATTTATTGTTGATATTTTAAGAATCGGCCAAGTGCGAGTCGGGCCTCGCTCTTTTAGGGTTCCGTTAAAAAAAATTAAATTAAAAGATTTCCATCTACCCACCTACCCATTTTAATTTAATTTTTTTAATTTAATTTAATTTTTATTATTTGTTGTTGTAGCGGCAATAGAAATACATAATATGTGAAAATTTCATCTGTCTATCTATTACGGTTTACGAGATACAGCCCGCTGACAGACGAACGGACGGACGGACGGACGGACGGACGGACAGCGTAGGCTTAGTAATAGGGTCCCGTTGGTACCCTTTGGGTACGGAACCCTAAAAACTACTCGACCGATTTCGATAAAATTTATATCGGACCACCTGGACAGTATGCCCTTTGAAACAAAAAAAGTCGGTTCACACGTCTTTGAGTAATCGGTGAACATACATAAAACAAAAACTATTTTTTTGTTCTGTACGAATTGAGAATCTCCTCCTTTTTTGAAGTCGGTTAAATAAGGTGTGAAATAGACTGTTAACTAGTGGTTCGCCCCGAACTGAGACCTCGCGGTAACGGTATCCCATGATTATTCATTCAATCGATACATGACGACCAAAACTGACATTATTATTATGCCCGTTTTCACCAAACATACCTAAATCATCCCCTATGTAGGAGTCTCTTTACGTAGGTAGCTCCTAAATACAATCCTAAGTCCTAACATCCGTCCCAATGTCCTTTTAGGTGTCCCGTACAGGATCGTGATAAAGAAGTTGACAGTAATCATCACCTAACTTATCATAGGTAGCCCGTAAAGGTTAGGGAACGTAAGTGAAAACATTGAATTATTATGTAGGTACTAACGAGTGAAAACGGGTTAGGGGCATCTGTACAAATCGTCATCTATCGACGCGAATAGAAAATATACAAAATGTAGCAATTAATAGTTTATTGAAGTTTGATATTTAACTAAAGAATAATTTTAATTGAATAATATGTTATTATATTATGTACCTAAATAATAATGGTCGACGCAAAATTGTTTTTGGGATAGATCGTAGTCGTAACTCCTAGTTCCATGGAATAGTTAATGACTGCGCCATCTATTAGCATTATTGTGAAGCTATGTGAAAATTCCTGATGCTCATTAAAAATTAAATAATCTCGTTTCTTTATAATATTAATATAATTTTAGTATTTGTTGTTCAAGTACAGGATACAAGTGAAATAAAAAAATAAGTACAGCTTGAAAATATATAGCCGATTTTCCCAGAGAGCGTCTTCAAGCGAGCGTATTAAATCGCCACTTTGAAAGCCCCCCATTTCGTCAATTTTAGGAAAAAAATAAAAAAAAAATACGCTTGTACTCTGTTCCAAATTGTCTTTAAAATGATACACAGAAACCCTATGAATCGCAAAAAAAAATATTTTACTTCGCATTCGCTTCTATGAGAGCCCCCCTGAAATAAAGATTTTTATAACTTTTTAAGCCATTTTCGGCTGGAGGCCATCGGTTTACATATTATATCTTTTGAAGTAATTACGTTCAGTAATTCAAAAGTTATAAGGCTCTGACAGACGGACGGACGGACAAACGGACGGACGGACAAGTGCAAATCGCTCTAGTAAACTCAGAGACCTCGCTTCGCTCGGTCAAATATAAACCGATATATTTTGTTACTCAAATGCATGGGACCTATAAACGGACAAAGTCATAGGCATTACTTAAGCATCAAATATAACTCATATTCGTGTTTATTAAAGCCTAAAGTAATAAATAACACTTTGTGTCAAGATCAACAAAATTAATTTACGTAAAACAGATTTCTAACAAACGCAATACAGAAAGTTTTGTGAAGTTTGTTCTGATAATAATTATTTATTCATTTAACTCGCTATCTTCGTTGATGAAAATTATTCGTACTGTAATAATTATATTTAGTGTTTTTTAGTTAGTTCGTAACTGTGATTTTGTAAAATCAGATTAAAAGTCAAATGATACATACAAGTGGATTGGATACAAATTAGCTGATAGGTTTATGGCTCTAACTAATATAATCAGATAGTTGATTGCAGATTGATAGAGTGTTAATTAAGTCGCGCGATTGAATCGATGCGACAGATGTTGTCAACTAACTATAAATTAAACCATAATTTCTAGTAATCAAATTAATATAAGTTGAATAGGAGCAGAGGGAAAGAAAGTTAATTCATGCCGTCGTTCCCCCCACCTGACCTACAGGCCTAGCATGCACGTCGAAGTGATATATCGCAAAGAGAAATATTGCGATGTAGACTGATTTCTCGTTTACTCTTTCGCCAGTCGCCATGTTAAAATTCTTGTAGTAGTTTTGATAAAGATGCGATACTTTGGTCCTATGGTAATATATCCATTCCTTAAAATAGTCCTGCACCCATCGGGGATTATCGTTCAGTTCAACTTTTTGGTGTGCTGAAGGATATAATCTGGTTGGTGTATTCATCGCCCAATTTAGATCAACTCTCTAATGATAATGAAGCGTCTATGCGTTGTACTTAATGTCCCCGCGCGTCCCGTCGCGTCGTCCCGTGAGAGTACAATATTAAAACCATGCGACTGTGTGAGAAATCGATGATTTTCAATAGATAGGTTACATTTTTAAGCTATTACATAGCTTTTATCGCGGGCTTTGAACTAGGACAAACAGTTTGAGCGCGGCGCCCGAATCAAGAAATTCCGTAACGAAAATAAACCTAACACCGTCGTTCAGTAAGCGTTCAACATTTTAGAGGTTCACAAGTAGCTCTGTTTGGCGCAGTGGGCGAGCGGCCGCTTACTTTGCCGTATGGTGTATGATGTCGCAGGTTCGAATCTCACTCGCGAAGTAGTGACAGTGCGCTTTTCTTGTTTGTTTGTTTTTAATTATTTTTGCATAATTTTTATTATGCAAAAAAAAATATTGCATAAATATTATAATTGCATAAGTTGATAAAAAATGCTATGCAATAGCTTTACCGTGGCAGTCCCCGAGTGCCACTTATTTTTTTTCTTTCTTCTTTATCAACCGATAGATTTCCACTGCTGGACAGTGGTAGGTTTCTTTTATGGGACCGATGCATACATCGGGCATGAGAATCGTCTGATGTAGTCGGTCCATCTAGTGGGGGTATATCAACCTGTGATTCATCACACCCCCTGCGCTATTATTAAAATGACCTTTGCCAGGGTCAAAAATAGCGGGGCTGTCAGAAGCTAGGGGGCCTTGGTCTTGTGCTTATATCCGTATATATAGGTACTGAAAAAAAAGATTGCCTAACAAGTAAGAATTTCACTTGTTTAAGTATTTTATGTTAAATTCCAAAAAGAAAATTATAGTAGAACCATATAGGTATTTACTGGCGATAAAGTCAAAATGATTGAATATACTTGAATAATTCCACCATAATCCTTGTCATCATAATCAAAAACCATGATTGGAAGTACCAAATAAATAACTACCTCTTAACAACTCAACTAATAACTTAGTTAATTTTACTATAATTTATTTTAGTGAAATCAGTAATAAAGTTAGCTTTATTGCTAGTGTAATGTACCTAACCATTATTTGTATCATAACTACGTAGTCTTACGAAACTTTCCAAATTGTTTCCTTATTGAATCGTCATTAATATCATATTAATGTTATATTAGCGGTCACATTCCAACATTCCATGTTATCAAGTTTAGATAGTAACCAAATAACTTTTAATTTCGTAATAATTGCTTATTAATTATATTTCTTTCATATATATTGAGCTCATATCAAAGTGTACTTCAGAGTGTTCCACGAGTCTTAACAAGTGCATTACCAAATAGGTTTAATAGCTATAAGTACTTTGTGAATCTCTCCTCTATATATTTTTTCTTTTTATAATAAATGCTAAGTCTGTAATAACATCGTGTTTACCTTGTCTCCGGCTGTGACCCATTACATTTTTGGCGCAGTTACGGTAGAATCGTTCTAGAAGCATAAAAGCTTAACGAATCCAGAACCACGGTGAGGAAACGCTGTACGAGTTACTGCCTACCTGCTTCGGAGGTCTACGAGGAGTACACCAGCAGCCCCACATCGTGCTCACCATAAGGTCAAAGCAGCCGCAAGTAAGCATTCTTTTATATGTACAACTTGGCTTCCTTATTTGAAGAAAAAATGGCTCCTACAATTAGCCTAGAAATGGCGGAGCGTATGCTTATTAAATTTGACGGGAATAAAAGCAAACTGTACGAGTTCTTGGACAATTGTGATAAAGCGATGACTCTCGTCGATCCAATATATAAAGAAATATTATTCAAATTAATTGAAACCAAGATCACGGATAATGCGCGTGCCGTCGTAAGAAACCGAGAGTTCCCATCTTGGGACGCCCTGAAAACGCATCTTCTGGACGCGTACTCGGAAAAAAGGACCATAGGGCAATGGCAGCTAGAATTAAATGCGTGTAAACAAGATTATAAGGAATCTGTTATGAGCTTCGCAAACAGAGTCGAAAGTTGTTACATTAAAGTCATTAATTCATTAGATAATAGTTTAGATAAAATTAGTAGAGAAGCATGTGTTAACTTAATAAAAAATGAAGCTCTGAGCGTTTTTCTGAATGGGTTAAACAGAGACTTAACAATTTTAGTCAAGTCGCAAAGGCCTGACACCTTAGAAAGCGCAGTTGCTGTCGCACTCAATGAGGAGCAACAATTAAAAAGTAAATTTGAAATGCAACGTTTCCATAATAACCAAAAACCAAATTATAGTCAAAATAAAATATTTCAAACAGTATCTCACCAATTTTGTAAATATTGTAAAAAAACGAACCACACCATCGATAAATGTTTTAAATTAAAAAATCGCAATCCTAATAATAATAACAACACCAACCATTATAATAATCGAAATAATCACCATAAAAATTATCACAATAGACATACGAATAATTCACATCAAAATAACAGTCAGTTTAGAGGGAATTCCTCACAGCAGGCTGGACCTTCGTCTTTAAACAGGCAGGGTCCTCCGCAGCCGGCTGTGCAGAGGGAAACCCGATAGATCCAAGCCGGATCCATGCAGTAAATTGCAATGCAATTACGTCATATGTAATTATTCAATTTAACCAAACTAGCGAACCAGTTCGACTACTATTAGACACTGGTGCTACTATTTCCCTAATTAAAGTTGATAAATTAAATTATGAAACAATTTGCTATACAGATTACCCAATTTATTTAAAAGGCATAGATAAAGTCGAATCAAAAAATTTAAATAAGACACTCGCCTATACATACCTTGATTTTTGTCTTAATAACTTTAAATACGAAACTCTTTTCCACGTTATTTCGAAAGATTTTCCAATTGATTTTGATGGAATTTTAGGGAACGATATTTTAAAAAATTTGAACGCTTCTCTCGATTTTGAAAGAAATATTTTGAAGATAGATGAAAATGAAATTGAAATCATGGTAATTGAAACGCTTACTGCCCCTCCTGAAAACAATAAAGCACCATGGTCCCGTGCTGATGAATTAAATGATTCTAATAGGGTAGATATTCCCTTTGATTCTTGTACTGACAAGAAAATAGTCGAAATCGATTATTCTAATATTCCCATCGAGGATTCTAATATTCCCATCGAGGATTCTAATATTCCCATCGAGGATTCTAATATTCCCATCGAGGATTCTAATATTCCCATTGAGGATTCTTATATTTGTCTAAAACAATTATTTGATTATATTCCCTTCGAGGATTCTAATAAAACAGATCAGATCTCTGAAACTGGTCTTCAAACGAATTTAAATAAACTTTCAAGACAAAATATTCCAAGTATTATAAAAAATAAAACTATTTTAAAACCGCGTTGTGAACAAGTTGTTGAATTTGATATTTTAAATTTTGATTCCGAGCTAGGAATAATAAATAAAAAGGAAATTGAAAATGGTATTTTTATCGCGGATAGTCTTGTAAAAGTTACAAATGGAAAAGTTATTACTTCTATTTTAAATACAAATGATAAAGTTATTGAAATTAATAATTTGAAAATAGAAATTGAATATATTTCGGAAGATTTCAAAAAATGTTTAGAAAATAATGAAAATTCTAATATCGATAATATTGGTCAAGTCAGAAATTTTTATCAGAAAGCTGAATTACAATTTCCAGAAAGATTAGAAAAGATTAAATCCAATCTTCGTACCAGTCACCTTAATAAAGAAGAAAAAGAGTCTTTAGAAAAAATTTGTATGGATTACCATCATATATTTTATTTAGAAGGTGATAAATTATCTAGTACTGATGTTCTCAAACATACTATTCCAACTAAATCAAATACCCCACCGATTAATGTTAAAACCTATAGATATCCTCAAATTCATAAAGAAGAAGTTGATAAACAAATAAAAAAAATGTTAGAACAAGGTATTATTGAACCATCTACATCTCCTTGGAATTCACCTGTATGGGTCGTTCCGAAAAAACTTGATGCTTCTGGTGAAAGAAAATGGCGTTTAGTAATCGATTACAGAAAATTAAATGAAGCTACAATAGGAGATAGTTATCCCTTGCCTAATATAACAGACATTTTAGATCAATTAGGTCATTCTAAATATTTCACAACCCTTGATTTAACTTCAGGTTTTCACCAAATTAAAATGTCGCCTGAAGACGCTGAAAAAACAGCCTTCTCTGTCCCTTCAGGACATTACCAATACAATAGAATGCCATTCGGTTTAAAGAATGCACCAGCTACGTTTCAAAGGTTAATGAATACTGTACTTGCTGGAATCCAAAATTATAGATGTTTTGTCTATTTGGATGATATCGTAATTCACGCAGACTCTCTTCAAGAACATAATAAACGTCTAATCGAAGTTTTTCAACGCTTGGATAAATTTAATTTAAAAATTCAACCTGATAAATGTGAATTTATGCATAAACAAGTTATGTACTTGGGCCATCTCATTACTAATGAAGGAATTAAGCCTGATCCAAAGAAAATTGAAGCTATAATTAACTATCCAATTCCTAAATGTCAGAAAGACATTAAAGCATTTCTTGGCTTCGCTGGATATTATAGAAGATTTATAAAAGATTTTTCTAAATTATCACGTCCTTTAACCATGTTATTAAAGAAAGATACTGATTTTATTTGGACAAGTAGCCAACAAGATTCATTCGAAAAATTAAAAAACGCTTTAAGTTGTGAACCAATTTTACAATATCCTAATTTTGAAAAGGAATTTATACTTACCACAGATGCCAGTGCCTATGCGATAGGTTCTGTACTTTCTCAAGGTTCACCACCTAATGATCTTCCTATTGCTTATGCAAGTAGAACTTTAAATCATGCTGAATCTAATTACTCAACAACAGAAAGAGAGTTATTAGCTATTGTATGGAGTATAAAACACTTTCGTCCTTACCTTTACGGAAGGAAGTTTAAAATTTACACAGATCACAAACCTTTAACTTGGTTATTTAATGCAAAGGATCCAAGTTCTCGCTTAGTCCGATGGAGACTTTTATTAGAAGACTATGACTACGAAATAATTTATAAAGAAGGTAGATTAAATCATAATGCCGACGCGTTAAGTCGAATTCAAACGGTAAATCGTTCTCAATATCAACAATTTTTAAACGATTTTCAACACAAATTGATTTTAAATGATAATATCGAAGAAGTTAATGGAAATATATGTGATAAATTAGACAGTAACGTCTGTATTCCAATCTCATGCGATCTGGAATGTACTGAAGATTTCCATAGAGACATTAAAAATAAATTAAATCATTTTAACGATATCAAACCACAAGACGTCGATGTTGGTAATATTGTCATTAAAAAACATAATGATCATTTCATTTATTACCTTTGTACTAAACAATATTATTGGAATAGGGCAGACTATCAAGATTTCTTTGACACAATAACGAAAGTGCGGGAGCACTTACTTAAAACTAATGGGGGAGAATGTACTTTAAAAATTCCCAAATTAGGAGATAAATATGATAAACTAAGTTGGTCTAAATTGCGAACTATGTTAAGATATATTTTCAAAGATACAAAAATTAAAATTATCATTTTCCACAATGAAAAAATTATACCAAATAAAGATCAAATTAAACAAATTTTAGAAGAATGCCATGTAAATCCAACAGCTGGACATTCTGGTTTCCATAAAACATATAAAAGAATCAAAGATAAATATAAATGGAAAAATATGAAACTTGATATTAAAAATTATATTAAAACCTGTGAATCATGTCAAAAAAAATAAGTTAATACGAAAGAAACATAAACTTCCCATGGAACTTACCACCACATCTTCAACGCCTTTTGAGCGTATTGCCTTAGACATCGTAGGACCCTTACCTCTGTCAGAAGATGGTAATAAATTCATATTAACACTCCAAGATGATCTTACTAAATTTTCACAAGCTTATGCTGTTCCTAATCATGAAGCTTTAACAATTGCAAATATTTTTGTCACACAATTTATATGTAAATTTGGTATACCTAAGTCGATACTTACTGATCAAGGCGCTGACTTCACGTCATCTCTTTTAAAAAATATTTCAAAACTATTTAAGATAAAACAAATTAATTGCACAGCCTATCACCCACAAACTAACGGTGCTCTTGAAAGATCTCATCACACGTTAGCTGATTATTTAAAACATTATGTTAATGAAAAACAGACAGACTGGGACAAATGGATTGATTTTGCGATGTTTTCCTATAATACATCCGTCCATACTTCAACAAAATTCATGCTATTTGAATTAGTTTTTGGTGTAAAACCAAACATCCCATCTAGTCTCACTTCTACACCTGAATTCAAATACACTTATGATGATTATCTTAGTGAATTAAAAATGAGATTACAAAAAAGTAACGAAATAGCAAGAAACCACATACAGAAATCAAAAGAAGTTAATAAAAAGTATTATGATCAGAAAAATAATCCTATATCGTTTAAAGTAGGAGATAAAGTATTTTTGTTAAATGAAAACACTTCTAAAGGCAAATGCAAAAAGCTTAGAAGTAATTACGAAGGTCCTTATGAAATAGTTGAAATCAATTCTAGTTGTAACTCCACTATTATTATAAAAAATAAGAAAAAGTTAGTTCATAATAATAGATTAAAATTAGCATACTGATGCAAATCATATAATTTGCTTACAGAATGGCTTGGACAACCTTCTGGATCCTGCTTATGCAAATATTGACAATCAATTGCGACATCAATAGTAACTTGATACAAGTATACCCTTTAAAAATTAATACTGGATTATATTATGATCAAATAGGAAAAATTGAATTTTTTGAAAATACATGGAAATTAATCACGAAAATTGATATAACTGAATTAGAAAACAAGATTGAACTAATCGAAGTAACATACAGCGATACAAAAATTTTATGCAATGACAAGACGTTTTCAAACTTCTCTGTATGCAACACTTCTTTGAATATAATTGATAAACTTATTCCTGTTTTAAAAGCAAAAGATGAATCATTAAAAGACATGATAGGACACACATCAAATAAAAAGGATTCTTCATATAACTATTATAAAACTGATGATCATCATAGAGAAAAACGAGGTTGGTTTGACGGCTTCGGACACCTATTCAAAACAGTTTTTGGCACTTTAGACGCTGATGATGGCGAACATTTCGAAAATGCATTCGATCGAATTAATAAAGATAAAAATGAATTTGTCAAAATCTTAAAACAACAGACTCAAGTTGTTCAAAATACAATAATGAATTTTAATTCCTCAATCACAAACTATGAACGCAATTTAAACACATTCAATACCAACTTGAGAAAACTAGAGAATTTTACTAAAACAACTGTCGATACTATAACTTCTTTACAAAAACAACAAAGCATGCAAGACCATTTAGAATTGCTAAATTTAATAATTTCTGAAGTAGATAAAGAATATTCTATTATTATTAATGCTATTTTGTTTGCTAAAACAGAAACATTGCATCCAAGTATAATTTCACCCTCAGTTTTAATAAATGAACTTCAAAAAGTTATTTCTTACTTACCTACTAATACCAAATTTCCAGTCGATCTAACTAGAAATGAAGTTTATAAACTAGAATCAGTACTGAAACTAAATTTATTTCTGTATAATAATAAACTAATATTTGTTATCTCAGTTCCATTAATATTTAATGAAAAGTTTGATGCATATAAACTTATAAGTTTACCCATTCACAGAAACGACGATTTTTATTCTTTTATATTACCTGATGAAAATAGTCAATACTTGTCAATTTCAGAAAATAGAATGTACTATGTAACTCTTAAGGATTTTTCAGAATGTAAATTATTGTCAGATGATTTAAGAATTTGTTATAATAAGGTACCAATGTATTCAACTCACTCTAGACCTAGTTGTGAAAGTGAAATTTTGTTAAATAATGTAAAAAATCCAGACAATTGTAATATAAGAATCACAAAACTTTCTCACGAGCTATTTTACAAACTGAATAAATTAAATCAATGGTTATATGTCGCACCAAAGCCAATTATTGCTACTGTAAAATGCGAAACAATGCAACCTAAAGATATTATGTTAGAAGAAAAAGGAATTTTAAGTTCTAATAAGAATTGTAAGATTTTCACTACTAATTCTGTGTTAACTACTTTTAGTACTCATAATGAAAATTCAGTAGATATAAGGATTTTTCCCACTTTTGATATTAATGATTGTATAAAGATAAATAAGTTAAATTTTACAAAACTAGATTTAATTCCATTACAATCTTATAAATTAGATCATGATTCAATTAAATTAACAAGTCATAAATTAGATGAAATTGAAAAACTAACTGAAGAATATGAAAATGATAACTCTATATTTAATCAAATGACAGGGAATAGTTTTCTTCCTCATGTATTCACAATTATTCAAATTTTAACTGTATATGCTGTTTATAGATTCTTCAAATATTTATGGTTATTATACAAATATGGACCTGAAGTACATCGGCATATCAATAATGATTGTTGTAGTAGTATAACTAACTGTATTACATTCAATGTTAGAAATAGAAATAGAGAAAGGAATTCTCCAAATTCCCCAATGTACTCTAATGCTCCTACAGCACCCATAGAAGATCTCGAAATGCAGAATTTAATGGAAAAAAACTCCTATAGTTATTAATTGTAATAGTGAAACACCACTACGAAGGAGTGCTAGATTGTCTAAGTTAAAAACTTAATCATTGTTATTAATCTAAAACTCAAAATGTTATATTTCATTATATAAGTTTTATTATGAATTAATTTAAGTCGAAATGATTTTCAATCATTTCTTTTTCTTAGGGGGAAGGTGTAATGTACCTAACCATTATTTGTATCATAACTACGTAGTCTTACGAAACTTTCCAAATTGTTTCCTTATTGAATCGTCATTAATATCATATTAATGTTATATTAGCGGTCACATTCCAACATTCCATGTTATCAAGTTTAGATAGTAACCAAATAACTTTTAATTTCGTAATAATTGCTTATTAATTATATTTCTTTCATATATATTGAGCTCATATCAAAGTGTACTTCAGAGTGTTCCACGAGTCTTAACAAGTGCATTACCAAATAGGTTTAATAGCTATAAGTACTTTGTGAATCTCTCCTCTATATATTTTTTCTTCATATAATAAATGCTAAGTCTGTAATAACATCGTGTTTACCTTGTCTCCGGCTGTGACCCATTACACTAGCAAACTAGCAGCTTCCCCTATACGAACATTTTACTTGGTAATAAGTAATAACTAACAAAATTTTGGTGGCAGCGATATTTTTTTTTTTTTAATATTTTACCAGTCGTAAGAGCCTCTTTTGAAGACCAAAAAGTCTTGGTTGGTTAAGGTTGAAGTTCTCTGTTGGATCATTAAACAGTGCATCTGCATTCCCTTACTCCCTCCCCCCTTAGGTACATTAGCACAGTGTTAGTTCGGGAGTAATCTTCATTTAAGACTTGTATACACAAGATTACCGCAACCTAAAGTTAGCTGTTACGTGATTACCATTATACAATAAACACTTCAAACTTCGAGTGCTCTTGAGTCTTGAGTAACGCGAGCTCTTACACACGTGAGACTGTTGACGCGACAGCGATTATTTGTTGACGTTGTCGCAACGACAACAAATAAATAGTCGCTATCGTCTTGTCCTTCCGAAACAGAATCAAATAACAATATCTTCAACAACTTCGATTAGCTAATATTATATGTGTAATCAATCTGATTCACCTACAAATGTAAATTAAAAATGTTATTTTTAAAATCAAGCTTTTAGTACCTGGCTACATCATCAGACCCTGGATATCATCTAGGGCCAGAGTACTTGTCAAGACCAATCAAATGAGCCCAAACTCGATAGGGTTACGTACTTTGTTTACAGAGTTCCCATAAGTATCTTTTAGCTCCATCATCAGACCCTGGATATCATTTAGGATCAGAGTATATGTCAATACGAATCAAACGAGCCCAAATTGGATGGGGTTACGTCATTTTATTACAGAGTTCCCAAAGCCATCTCAATCATCAGATCAGCTCCATGTCACAATAATATTGCATTGTCATCTGATTTACATATACATACAAAATTTCAGCTCATTTAGAAACCGGGAAGTGGTTCTTCGTCTTGCAAAATTTAAGCTAAACATACCATAGGTACGTCATTGCAAGTTAAATAAAAGCTTCTAAAAAAATTTGATGTATTTCAGCAATAGATATTTGTTTTTCCTTGTTTACTACGATGTTTTGGGTTCATTTATAACATCACTGGCAAGACACATTGTTTGAAGACTTTTTTCTTCAGAGGATGAGGGATAAAAATAATGTCAAACATTAAATGTACGCACGTCGCGTCCTTAGCCGGGCTTTGTTAGACACTTCATACTCTGTGTGGTGCAGAATGCGATTAATCTTTAGTTTTAATTAGCTCTCATACAACTTCAAGCTTATATCACCGAGCGAGCTTTTACGGCTCTATCCTATCTCATCTAGGTACCTACTTTACTTACTAAGATGGTTTATTATGCAAGTAAGCGGAATAGAACAGAAACTTCTTCTTCCACTAAGCTTTAACAAAGCTCTTTTTGATAATTTTTAAGCTATTGCATAGCTTTTATCGCGGGCTTTGATCTAGGACAAACAGTTTGAGCGCGGCGACCGAATCAAGAAATTCCGTAACGAAAAAAATCCTAACACCGTCGTTCAGTAAGCGTTCAATATTTTAGAGGTTCACATTTAGCTCTGTTTGGCGCAGTGGGCGAGCGGCCGCTTTCTTTAGATGTCGCAGGTTTGAATCTCACTCGCGAAGTAGTGACAGTGCGCTTTTCTTGTTTGTTTGTTTTTTAATTATTTTTTGCATAATTTTTATCATGCAAAAAAACTATTGCATAAATATTATAATTGCATATGTTGATAAATAATGCTATGCAATAGCTTTACCGCGGCAGTGCCCGATTGCCACTTTATTTTTTTTATATATTATAGGCACACGGTTGACCACTATCACACCTGATGGAAAGTGATGATAATATGACCTAAGGTGGAACGCGTTTGCCTACAAGATGTCTATTCATTCTTGCTTTACGGTGTGCTACTTAGCCGATTTTGATGAATGAGGTGTCAATCGATTCGTTATTATGGTCCGGGTTAACAAAATCAATATAATATATAAATATGTATTGGAGTTTACTCCTTAAGAATCGATTTTAGGCGCCCGGTATGGGAAAAATCCGAGCAGTAAAATCAATTTATTAATGACCTCGTTACGTTTTTCACAACGTTGATATTTCTACCCTAACGTTGAGTAAATAAGGTTGGTTTTCGTGCGAAAGAGCTTTCCGAGGGGAGCCGTGGCCCGTGACCTTGTTACGTTGTTCACAACGATGCAAATTTCTACCCTAACGTTGAGTAAATAAGGTTGGTTTTCGTGCGAAAGAGCTTTCGCTTCGGGTAGCTGAGCGCCTAACGATCGGGTCCTCGAAGCGAAAGTCGGTCGGGGTGCGCTCGGACCCGAGTCGCGCGTAAACTCCAGTTGTGCGTCGGAGCTGACACACACTTTTTTTTTTGTCATCGTATCGAGTGGGATGTCAAATGAAAGAAAAGGAAAAGAATTTGAAGGGCAAACCAATAAACCAAGAAGTAAACACATTTTCGCATTTATAATATTAGTAATGATAAGGGGCTTAGAATAAATTCTAAAATTAGGGGTATGGGTTTAATTTGCCCTGCTATATCCCTTCCAAGTAAGCGTGCTGCTATCTTAGACTGCGTCATTACTAATGGTCATCGAAATAAAAAAACTCAATTAGGAAGACTTTAATTATAAATAACTAGCTGATGCCCTCGACTTTGTCCGCGTGGATTTAGTTTTTAAAATCCCTCGAGAACTCTGATCTTCCGGGATAAAAAGGAGCCTATGTCACGCTTCAGGCCCTTAACTATACCCGTGCAAAAAATCACGTCGATCCGTAGCTCTGTTGCGGCGTGAAACCAACAAACAAACACACTTTCGCATTTATAATATTAGTATGAATTATGATACAGCATGAAGTATGATTAATTAAAGCAGTAGAGGTTTTAGTTTATAAACTTATTAACTCTTAGCTCTTTAGTGAAGTGGGTGGATTGGCATTAGTCGATGTATAAATAAATAATAATTAGGCCACAAAGTCTCTCCATATTATTTACCAACTACCGGAATATCCATGATCAAAGGGAATTCAAAACTACGGAACGTCAGTTTCACTGGTTCCAATTTAACACTGACGAATTTCATGCCTTATTAGAATAGAATAGAAATGTTTTTTATTCAAATAAACTTTTTTACAAGTGCTTTTGAATCGTCGATGAGTCTACCACTGGTTCGGAATTCCGTTCCTTCGGATTATTATTATTATTATTAGGACACCTTGTATCGATATCGATATAATAATATCGCACATGACTTTCAACATAGCACCTACTATCTCGACATTTTCTGATTTTGAGTTATTGATGGTTGCCGAATGTAGATTTTTTATGAGTCATTAAATCACCGATCAGAAATGAGGAGATGAGATTAGGGGTATGAAAAATAGATGTTGGCCGATTCTCAGACCTACCCGATATGCACACAAAATTTCATAAAAATCGGTCCAGCCGTTTCGGAGAAGTTTGGTAACAAACACCGCGACATGAGAATTTTATATATTAGATAATATGTCCTGCCTGCCGAGAATCAAACCCGAAACATTAGTTCGTTGAGCCTACCACGGTGCCAGGGACATAGAACGTATTATATTTACTATATAGTCAAAGGCCAGTAATGATTGTTAGGGAGGCGGAAGTTCCCATGTATTCCAATTTGAATTAACACAGGAAATAGAGTAGGGTTGTGTATAATAGAATAGTGTAATGACATAGGATTAATTTTAGATTCCCTTTGAGAGTCATTGTTTGTGCGTAAATACGCGTAAATAGCGTAAATAACGAGAAGGCGCTTTTGTGTGACCCGCTTGTGTGTGCTCAGTTTACTTGTGCGTGCTTGATACCAACCATACTAATATGCACCTATTATAACAAGTGTAAATTAAAAAAAATATTTTTAAATACAAGCTTTTAGTAGCTACATCATTAGACTCTGGATATCATCTAGGATCAGAGTTCTTGTCATGACGAATCAAACGAGCCCAAACTCGATGGGGTTACATATCGTTTTATTACAGAGTTACGATAGCCATCTTCCGTCTCCATCATCAGATAAGCTCCATGTCACAATAATATTACATTGTCATCTGATTTACACATACATACAAAATTTCAGCTCCATCGGAAACCGGGAAGTGGTTCTAATTAATCTTGCAAGATTTGACCCAAACAAACAAATAAATAAACTGGTCAAGCTAAATAAAAGCTTCAAGTAATAAATACGAAAGTGTGTTTGTTTCTTGGTTTGTTGGTTCGTCCTTCAATCACGCAACAACAGAGCTACGAATCGTCGTGACTTTTGGCATGGGTTTAGTTGAGGACCTGGAGAGTGACATCATCATCAGCAACCCATCAACGGCTCACTACTGAGCGCAGGTCCGTTCTCAGAGAAGGGTTATAGGTTATAGTCCACCACGCTGACCCAATGCGAATTGGCGGACTTCACACACCGTCGAGAACATTATGGAGAACTCTCAGGTTTGCAGGTTTCCTCACGATGATTTTCCTTCACCGTTGAAGCGTGTGATATTTAGTTGCTATAATATACTCTACTAATATAAATACGAAATTGTATTATTTGTTGGTTATTATTCAAACATAGTCGTCATCTGATCTCGTATGAAAAGGAGCACCTTATATTTTTGTGTAATCCTATTTCCATGCGTAAACAGAGTTATCGATATATTTGGCCGGAATACAATATTTTGCCTATAGGTAAGTTACGAACTTACGAATATAAGAAAAAACGTTTTTTTGCCTGTACAATTTGAAGGCAGATCAAATAGAGTTTGGAAATTCTACACGTGTCCTTTTAGTTGTCCTTCCACGTGTTCATTAGTTTTTGCCCGCGACGTCGTCCGCGTAATGTTAGGTAGGATTTAAAAGTCCCGTGGGAACACCCTGTTTTTGACGTGATAACGACTTATAAATCCATGAACACCGGCTGCACGCACGAAAAAGTGTCACGTTCCGCCTGAGCCTGTGCGTGCAAGCGAGAGCGCGGAACAAGCGATAGAGAGGCACGATCGGCCCAAGCGTTGGCTTGTGACTAGAGAGCGCCCGTACGTTATCACGTGAAACTATCGTCCGTAAACCGACTTTACAGACAACCATTTTTTTCGGGATAAAAGGTAGCCTATGTCAATCCCCAGTTTCTCAAGTATTGCTCCGTTGCTATGTGATTGAAGGACAAACCAACAAACCTTACTTATTATAATATTATCCCACCAAAAACATTTTCATGTTAAATATCGCCCAGACCTTATGGCTCGCACTGTCAAAAAGTTATTAAATCTCATGTAGAGCAAAGCTTCTAGCTCTACACGCCTTGCCTTCATAAACTCTACACCTTAGTCAAAATATAAGTGGCTTGGCCGTTTCGCTGCATTCACATGGGCGTAAGGTGAAAGATTTATTCACTGTTCATTACTTTTCGGTGCAATAGGTCTTGGAGTAACGCCCCCCGATATTAGTGCGATAGTGTTTGTTGGCTTACGTTTCAATCACGCCGCGCAACATAGCAATGAATCGACGTAACCGAATGGCTTTAGTTGAGGACCTGAAAAACATAGGCTACTTTTTATCCCACAGGATTTTTAAGAAAGATAGCTCCTTGCGGGTGAAGTAACAGACAAAAGCTAGTAAGATATAATTTACATATCATCATCATCATCAGCAACCTATCAACAGCTCACTACTGAGCGAAGGTCTCGGCTCAGAGAAGGGTTATAGGTCATAGTCTACCACTACTGGCCCAATGCGAATTGGCAGATTTCACCCACCTTTGAGAATGTTATGGAGAACTCTCAGGTGTGCTGGTTTCCTCACGTTTCCTTCATCGTTGAAGCATACTCACGTATACTATATATAATACTTACCGTATTTAGTTTTTACTGTATTGTATTGTATTGTATTGTATTGTATTGTATTGCATTGTATTGTATTGTATTGTATTGTATTGTATTGTATTGTATTGTATTGTATTGTATTGTATTGTATTGTATTGTATTGTATTGTATTGTATTGTATTGTATTGTATTGTATTGTATTGTATTGTATTGTATTGTATTGTATTGTTTATTTCTTCGATTGAGGCTTACAAAAGCGCTTACAAATGTCAAAAATGGTACATCATTAAATATTTCGATTACAAAATCTACAAAAATATTAAATCTATAGTTTAAGTCTATAGTTGCATATGCAATGAAATATCACACTCGGAGGTACGTGCCGGGTTCGAACCTACGACTCAGTCGAATAGGAGACTATAGTCTTAACTATTAGGCTATAACTGCTCAATTCATTTTGACAATTAATGTCAAGAGCAAGTCGAAATTTCAAACAGAGTATTTCATACATGAAATACAGTCTGAACTCCAACCACGATAACGGAAACGATAGCCTTCCAGGAAACGATTCAAATTTCGAGAATGTTCTTCAATAAATCGCACCCTATCGGTGCTAAGGAAGCCACTACGATATACTTTATTTCCCATCTTAAGTTACTTTCACTTGAAAAGGGTTCAAAGAAAGTTTTATTGCTGTTTTTACACCAGTTAGTGAGAATACCTTATTGGTAGCGAATTCTTACGTAAAACTTTTGCTATTACCCTATTCAAGTTATAATACGTTTAACGTTTTTTGGAACTTCCGCTCATTGTGGAAATATTATATTCTATTCTAACAAAGTTGCATGGGTTAAATCGGCTTGGCATCCAGCTGCTCACAATATAGTATAAAAAACTTGTTACAATGTTATTATAATTTTACAATATTATTACATAATAATATTGTAAAATGATTATTTTGAAAAGAGCAACTGCTGAGTTTCTTGCAGGCTCTTCTCAGCAGAATCCGCTTTCCGAACCGGTGGTAGAGTCATGACGTGTCATAAGAGCCACAGGTTGGCCTACGTTAAATAAACTTTTTGATTTTTTTTTGAATAGATCCGCTCTTTCTTCGATTCGATACTTCCTGAATCGAACTTATGAAGCGTTGCGTATTGAACTTCATATTCTAGGAGTAGGCTTTTCTATGGATTTCCTTGATAAATCACAGACATCACAGACCAGTTGTCTGTGAAGTTAGCTGCGTTATTTAGTTGTAGGTAAATAGTAATATGGTAATATGGTTAAAAATATTATAATAAAACTAGCTTTTGCCCGCGGCTTCGCTCACGTTAAGTTTGATTTTACAAACCCAGGGGTTTGACCCCTTAGGGATTGAATTTTCTAAAATCCTCTCTTAACGGAATACTACGTCATAGTAGATTCTGTATGCCATTCAGCCTGATCCGTCTAGTAATTTGAGTTGTGCGTTGATAGATCAGTCAGTCAGTCAGTTACCTTTCCTTTTACATTTAGATAGATAGTAAATAATAATTATTAATTTTAAATTTAAATTTTAAATTAAAGTTTAATAATTATAATAATTATAATTACTAAACTATACTTACCTACATCGATGCATGAATAGCTCTGTACGTTAATATGACTGACTTGAGGTACCTATTATAATAATTAATAATTTGCAAATAATTTAATTTGAATGTTCCAAAAACTATACCTAGATACCTATTGATGCCTGATTTCACTACAGTTCCCTAACCTTTACGGGCTACCTATGTTAAGTTAGGTGACGCTTTCTGTCTACTTTGTTATTACGAACCTCTACGGGACAACTAAAGGTGAAAATGACATTGGGATGTTAGGGGCTACCTACGTAAAGAGACTTCTACTTAGGGGATGATTTAGGTATGGTTGGTGAAAAAGGGCATAATAATAATGTCAATTTTGATCGTGCACGAGGTATTGAATGAATAAGTAATTATGGGAAACCGTTACCGCGATGTCTCAGTTCGGGGCGAACCACTAGTGATTTTAACTTAAGCGTCATTAAGAGCCTATTTCTCAATTACCTACCAAGTAAAGTTTAACCAACGAATAATTTTGACATTCTGATAGAAACTGTCAAAACGGGTAAGTAATTTATTCTTTGGTTTAATTATTATTCTTTGTTCAAATACCTAGCGTAGTCCCTGCGAATAGTAAGTAATTAAATCATCCAGAAATCAGTAGAGCGTTGAACTGGCCAGGTTGGATATGTACTTTGAACACCGGCTCTTGACCTACATTGCTTCAAGCACGCTACTAGTTCGTTGGTTCAAGCCTTTTTTAATTAATCTCAATTTTACACTGAGGAGTTTTAATTATTCCGCACTTATGAAATCTTACAAAACAATAATTAGTAGTGAATAATAATACTATTTCATTCAAGGAAGATGAAGGAAAACCTCTTGAGGAATGTTGAAGAACTTAATGTCATATAATAATATAACTTCATAATGTGAGAGAAATTAACATAACAAAAATCTTCATGATTCTATACTATAGGTTGATTAATTGAGGTCCATTAAGCTGTATACAACATACTTTAAGATCCATAAAATACCTATAAGTATGAATTCTAAAAATATCGTGAAAACTCGTGGTTCGCCCCGAACTGAGATCTTGCGTCCTATTAGTTCGTAGATGTACCGACCTTCAGTTAGATAGCGAGATTTAACAACAAACAGCGCCATCTATTTTCAAATTTCGAACTAAATATTTGTATACGGATGCTCATTAAAAATTAAATCATTTCGTTTTTTTATAATATTTATCTCCTTTTAGTATTTGTTTTTCAACTACAGAATATAACTAAAATTATACACAAGTTACAGCTTTTAATGTATTTTTTTTGTTTTTTTTTTTTGGGTAGAGCCTTGACATCAATTTTCACTTTAAAAGCCCCCGATTTCGTAAATTTTTGAGGGAAATATGAAAAATATTTATGTACTCTGTCCCAAATTATCTTTAAAAATACCCCACAAGCCTATATGTACTGCCATAAAAAATATTAATTTACTTCGCATTCGCTTCTATGAGAGCCCACTGAAAGATTTAGATGATTTTTTATATTTTTTTAAGCAATATTCGGCGGAAGCCAATTGGTTTACTACATACATATTTACGTTATTTGAAGTAATTACGTTCACTAATTCAGAAGTTAGAAGTCTCTGACAGACGGGCAGACAGAGGACAAATGCAAATTCACTCAAGCAGACTCAGAGACCTCGCTTCGCTCTGTCAATAAAAGTATGTTCCTTCTTGAACATTAATTATTACTTTGAACTCTACCTCTTGACCTATACAGCAAAGCATACAACTCGTTCCTTTGGGACTTTTCAATTGAGCATTATTTTCCGGAGAAAAGTGGAAACCGTGAGATTTACCTAGATCTTAATTGCTGCGGAAATCTGTATTATTTATACTATTACCCGAGAACCTCATAATAAAATGTTGTAAACGTAGTTATGTTTTTTTTTTTTAATTTTTATTGTTGCTTGGGGAATATTAAGAGGCCCTTCCCGTTACGGCTTGGCGCAGAATTGGCCCAAACTGTGAATGTGTGCGTGACACTCACAATGTGACTGTAAGCTGCTCTCGCAAGCTAGCGCGTTCAATCGTAGGTAAACGTATTTCCCGAGAATTATGATTTGAATTTACTTTTTTACTAGCTGATGCCCGCGACTTCGTCCGCGTGGATATAGTTTTTAAAATCCCTTGGGAACTCTTTGATTTTCCGGGATAAAAAGTAGCCTATGTCACTCTCCAGGCCCTCAACTATACCCATGCAAAAAATCACTTCGATCCGTAGCTCTGCTGCGGCGTGATTGAAGGACAAACCAACAAAACCAACAAACATACTTTCGCATTTATAATATTAGTATGATAAAAGTAATACTCTGTTCTCAACATTTTATTGAGAACTGGATCCTTAATATATATATATTTTTTTGTTACAATCGTAATATCTGAAGCATAAAATCAGATTCAGTATTCGTTAAAATCAGAAATTCTGTACTGGGACTCTTAAAACCATCTGTTCATCGACCGAGCGAAGCGAAGGTCTTTGAGTTAACTAGGGATATTTGCACTTGTCCGTCCGTCCGTCCGTCCGTCCGTCCGTCTGTCAGAGCCTTATAACTTTTGAATTACTGAACGTAATTACTTCAAATTTAGATATAATATGTAAACCGATGGCCTCCAGCCGAAAATGGCTTAAAAAGTTATAAAAATCTTTATTTCAGGGGGGCTCTCATAGAAGCGAATGCGAAGTAAAAAAAAAATATCGCGTTACATAAAATTGTTACGTATCATTTTAAAGATAATTTTGAACTGAGTACAAAAATAATTTTTTTTTAATTTTTCCCTTAAAATTGACGAAATGGGGGGCTTTCAAAGTGGCGATTTTATACGCTCGCTTGAAGACGCTCTCTAGAAAAATCCGCTATGGATTTTCAAACTGATTTTATGTTTTTAGGTCACTTATATCCTGTACTTGAACAACAAATACTAAAATTATATGAATATTATAAAGAAACGAGATTATTTAATTTTTAATGGGCGTCAGTAATTCATATAGCATCAACATAGCTTCACAATAATGCTAATAGATGGCGCAGTCAGTAACTATTCCCATGGAACTACGAGTTAAATTCAATGTTTGATAAATAATTCAATGTTTTCACTAACGTTCCCTAACCTTTACGGGCTACCTATAAGTTAGGTGATTGATGTTTTCTGTCAACTTATTTATCACGATCCTGTACGGGACACCTAAAAGGATATTGGGACGGATGTTAGGACTTAGGATTGTATTTAGGAGCTACCTACGTTAAGAGACTCCTACTTAGGGGATGATTTAGGTATGTTTGGTGAAAACGGGCATAATAATAATGTCAGTTTTGGTTATCATGTATCGATTGAATGAATAATCATGGGATACCGTTACCGCGAGGTCTCAGTTCGGGGCGAACCACTAGTTTAATTTCGTTTGTATCGTTCTTAGACGGAATTCCGTTGGCATTTTCCGTTAGATTTATTCTTGGCTCTATGACTAAGATACCAGGGTTTCTTAGTCATAGAGCCAAGAGCGGATTGGTAAATTGTCGGACAAATACCGACAAAACCGAACGTAAGTTTAGCCTTATTCTGTTACATAATACAAATTACGATGTTAACGTTGGCTGACAAAAAATTCAAGAACAGTTTTCCGAAGTTCAAGCAGCTCGTGCTACCGAAGATTAAGGAAAAAATTGCAAAAAGGAATGAGGGATAAAAGGAAATGTTCATGATTAATTGATGGAGATTGATCGTGAAGACTTCTCGGTCGAATTTTTTTTTTGTGAATAGGTCGCATGTTCAAAAGTTTCAGTAGATGTAAATTGTAGTTTTTGGGAACGTTGCAGAACATTGGTTTGCAAAACCAACCTACATCTTTTTTTATTCGATGACAAGATAGTCCCTGACTGCGATCTCACCTGATGGTTAGTGAAGATGCAGTCTAAGATTGTAGCGAGCTAACTTGGAAGGGGTATGGCAGTGTACCTTCAACCCATAACAACCTCTGATCTGTTTCTATACGTCATCGTGTCGAAACGCTAATTCGCTTGGCGGCACGTCTTTGATGGTAGGGAGTTAAATAGCCACGGCACGGCAAAAGACACCAGAACAGACCAGAGACAATTCAGATTTTTTTTATTCGATGACAAGCTAGTCCTTGACTGCGATCTCACCTGATGGTAAGTGACGATGCAGTCTAAGATGGTAGCGGGCTAACTTAGAAGAGGTATGGCAGTGAACATTCAACCCATACCCCTAATTGGTTTCTACACGCCATCATCGTGCCGAAACGCTAATTCGCTTGGCGGCACGTCTTTGATGGTAGGGAGTTAATTAGCCACGGCAAAAGATACCAGAACAGACCAGAGACAATTCAGAAATTATAAATTCCCTAATTGCCCTCGCCGGGAATCGAACCCAAGACCTCTCAGTTATAGACCACAGCGCTCACCACTGCGCCAGAGAGGTCGTCAAGTAAAGTACATCTAACGAATCTTCACCTATCATCGCTCACTTCAGATGATGGCTTAGTAAGCAGTCGAGAGAATCTATGGTCTAATCAACATTTAGATCGCACGCCGACTACAAAATTGCAGTTAGGATGCAGTTTACATAACTGCAATGCAACTGCCGACCGGATAAACAATTACAAATGTCTACGACGATAGGCAGACTTCACCGTTCACACGCCTCTGAGAACAATACGGAGAAAGGTTTCCTTACGACGTTTTCCATCATCGTTAAAACAAGTGATGGTAAGTATTTAATTGCTTAAAAAAATTGTTAAAAAAGCCTGAGATGCGTGCCTGGGATCGAAACTCGGACTCTAGTATAGGAGGCCAAAGTCAAGGCTAATAACAAGGCGTGATAATTTGTCATAATTTATATTCATAAGGTCCTGAATTAAATTAAAACTAGATGACTTGAGTGAATTAAGGAGCTACCACGAAATGCGTTGAATAGCAATTATTCATGAGTTTTGTATGAAAGCATTTTTGGACCAAAGTAATGGAGTATTAATAGCTTATTCGAATTCAATAATATATTCTGTTACAAAAGGCTCTTTTAAAATATTCGCGGAAGTACAGCCATGCACAGAATATTGTACCTATAGTAGTTGGCCTATGTGAAATTAATAATTTTGAATTAATATGAGCAATAAACATTATATGTATTTGCGTTAAGCGATTGACGTATTAGGACTCTATTTTTTGTGACAGTTTGATCTAATATTTTGAATTTGAATTCGCAATTATAATATATCAGTCTAATCCAGTGATATCCGTGCTTAATATTCTACGTGTCTGTTACTTTTTTACAACCCGACCGCTGAGTCAGAGGTGCGATTGTCTAAAGTTATTCCATTGATCGTAAACGTATTCGATGACATTAGCGTCAAAGTAAAAGAAACCACTGTATATAACAGCAATAACAGCATAAATTAGAGCTCAATTTCGTGTATGCATTCTTATACGTTTACGTATGTACGATAAGCTCCATAACGCTTAATATTAAAATCGGTTGTACTAAATTTGTGACTTTAAATCAATACAATCAAGGATTCTTTTACTTTGACGCTAATGTCATCAAACACCAAGACGGTCAATGGAATAACTTTTAGACAATTGGTACCCTGATCGAGGTCCAGATCCAACTACCATCCTGGAGTCAGAAATAGGATAGGTACTTTTTATCCCGCAAAGCCAAAGATTTTTTAAAAACTAAATCCATGCTAATGGTTATACTGTAGCAGCAGCGCTGACAGGGTATTTTGGCGACCGAGTTTTACTAAACGTTTTCAACTGGCTGCGAGTCAGTTGCTCCTTACCGGCCGCACACGTCACACTGTTCCACTGTAGGGTTTAGTAATTTTGTAATTTAATATTAATGTGCAATTGATTAAATATTTAACAAGCCCCTATAACCTTGATAGAGAACACGGGGCTGCATACGGAGTCGTAAAGAGATTCTCTAAACTGGTGACGCAATCATCTCCTACATTGGTGACGCAAGAATATTCTCTAAACTGGATTTAGAGGATTTAGAGGCAAATTTTCAGCAAAATAACCCCGAATACGCGAAGTATAAAACGGAATTCGTGTTTTCGTATTTAGACGATATAATAATAGCTAGTGAAAATAGAACTCTGCACGAAAAACATTTAGAGGCTGTTTTTGAAAGATTACAGGAAGTAGGTTTAACGATTAACTTAGCAAAGTGTGCGTTTTCGCAGGACAAAGTCGAGTTTTTGGGTCATGAGGTTTCAGTCAATGGCTTAAGGCCGCTGCCAAGCAAGGTCCAAGCTATTGTAGACTTTCCCAGACCAAAAACGGTCGAGGAACTTCGTAGATTTCTCGGCATGGTAAATTTTTATAGAAGTCATTTGCGGCAGGCAGCCCAATATCAGGCAGAATTAAATAAGTATCTTCACGGGGCAAAGAAGCGTGACAAAAGTTGTATAGTGTGGACAGAAAATGCTGTTCAAGCGTTCGAACAATGTAAGTTGGGTTTACAGAACGCCGCATTGTTAGCGTATCCGATTTCAGGTCAGGCGATTGCGATTATGGCAGACGCATCAAATAGTTGCGTCGGTGGAACATTACAACAGAAAGTGAACAACGAATGGGTAACGTTAGGTTACTTTTCGAGGAAGTTGACTGACACGCAACAGAAGTATAGTACCTACGATAGGGAGCTTCTTGCGCTTTATTTGTCAGTGCAGTATTTTAGGAACATGTTCGAAGGTAGAGATCTCATACTGTATACGGATCATAAACCGTTAACGTTCGCTTTCAAAAAGCTAGGGAGTAGCAAGGAAACGCCGAGGAGAACCCGTCAGTTGTTATTTATTAGTGAGTTTACGACGGATATTCGTTATTTGAAAGGCGAAGAACACGCGCCCGCAGACACGTTATCGCGGGTGGAAACGATTTCGTGCCCGTCGGTACTCGATTTCGCTGAAGTAGCACGGGCCCAGGCGAATGATAAACAGCTCGCTGGAATGCTTGGAGCAGGAAACGGTAATACGAAACTAATAAAAATAGATTTGCCTAACGGACCTCAGTCGATTGTTTGTAACTTGCGAGACGATAAGGCCAGACCATACCTACCGGAGCAGTTTAGGCGTACTGCATACGAGGCAGTTCATAATCTTAGCCACCCAGGCATTAGAACAACGCGAAGGATGGTATCTAATAATTATTTTTGGCCTGGGATGAATAAGGATATAGGTATTTGGGCTAGGTCGTGCATAGAGTGCCAAAGAGCAAAAGTTCACAGACACACTATGTCACCATTAGGACAATTCGAAAAGGTAGATAGGATGTGTCATGTACATATAGATATTAGCGGTTCCTTTAACACTTCTGAGAAAGGATATAGATATTGCCTCACGATGATTGATAGGCAAACGGGGTGGCCGGAAGCATTCCCCATTAAGGATATTTGCGCAAAAACGGTAGCTAAACACGTCTACGAGGGATGGATCGTCAGATATGGAATATTTTCTAGGTTAAGCTCCGATGGCGGTTTGCAATTTGAAAGTAATCTCTTTAGACATCTGATGAAATACCTAGGCGTACATAAGTTAAGGACGACACCGTACCATCCGCAAAGTAACGGTGCGATAGAACGTTGGCATCGTAGTTTTAAGGCCGCCTTAATGGCGAGGTTAACGAATAATAGGTCATGGGTCGATGAAATGCACACCGTGATGATGGGACTGCGTGCAGCACCGCGTAGCGACACAGGGGTAAGTCCCGCCGAGCTAACCTTTGGGCGAACTCTAAGGCTCCCTGGAGAATTCTTCGAACCATCGGATGGCAAAATAACGGACGGTGAGGAATACCTAAGGCAGTTGAAACAGGTAATTAGTAGCCTAAGACCAAAACCTGATACCCAACGAGACTCCCGGACTATATTCATTCATCCAGCCTTAAAAGACTGCGAGAAAGTGTTTGTAAGAAACGATGTAATGAGGAAGTGTCTGCAACCCCCTTATGACGGGCCGTATGACGTCATAAAGCGGTTGGACAAAGGGTATGTAGTACAGTTACCCAACAGGCAAGCACTTGTCTCCATTGATAGGTTAAAACCAGCGTTTGTCCTGGATGTTAAAAATTCACGACAAGCGCCGGGTGAACCAGTAGTTAAGGAAACGCGCCGACTTAGCAGTGACGACATTTTGCCGACCCCAATTATAACTCGTACGACGCGCAGTGGTCGGGTCAGCAAAATGCCAGTTAGGTTTAAGTAGAACGCTAAGTATAACAATTAAGCTTATTAGTAATTATTGCGAAATGACCCCGATCCGCAAACCTTATTTTTCATTAGAAGTTAGAAGTAAATTTTATTATTGGGATTTTAGCACTTCTGACGCTCATAATAATAATTTGGCTATTACGTAAGTGTAACCAACATGCGAAACGATGGGTGCGACGACAGTTGGACGGCGCGGGCTTAGCAACAGAGCAGCGACCCCGCCGCCTCCCGCCCAGGTAGTGGTGACGTCAGCCAAAGTAGTGTGATGCAATAGGGTATGTGCCGTGCGTTGAAAGTGAAACGAACAATGTAATAACATTATAAGGGTCGAGTCACATTAGAGTTGTTAGCTAAAGCGGATCTGGATCATTAATAGGGTTGTCAAAAATAAAAGTTGGTATAATTGTTAGAATAAATTTATTACTGTGTACCTAGTTTAAGATTTTTGTTTGTTAATTTTTACCAAGATAAAAATTTGGGGTGGTGTGATGTAGCAGCAGCGCTGACAGGGTATTTTGGCGACCGAGTTTTACTAAACGTTTTCAACTGGCTGCGAGTCAGTTGCTCCTTACCGGCCGCACACGTCACACTGTTCCACTGTAGGGTTTAGTAATTTTGTAATTTAATATTAATGTGCAATTGATTAAATATTTAAAGTCACGGAGTAACTTCTTTTAACAAGCCCCTATAACCTTGATAGAGAACACGGCGCTGCATACGGAGTCGTAAGGAGATTCTCTAAACTGGTGACGCAATCATCTCCTACAATACCACTACCCCAATTTTTTTCCATCAACCATCGCACTTTTGTTTAATATTTTGGTCAATTTATGTGTAGATTCGATGATCTTTTTTGAAAGTGCTTCAAAAAGATTTCGTGCCTCCGAGCCCCATCTCCGCAGGGTCTTCACCCAAAAAAGCACAAATATGAAGCTACATTAAAGCTTTACAGTTTGGGTTTGCGTCTCTTTGTCTGTCCAGCTAGTAGCCGCTGCGCCCACCATAGAAGTAGGTCACCTGTAAGTGCGATGCAGCTTGGGTGTCTGCACAGTTGGCATCCCAAATAATTAGGGCGAGCGAAGTGAGCCACATCACTGTCCCACAACCTGAGCATTTTTGTGGTACACTTTACTGAGAAACTATCTCGCCTATAGATTTGTGCTTTGGCATAGTAATTTAACTTCATATTCAGATGTGTTATCTGTCAAAAAAAATATAATTTTATAACCATTAAAGAAATGAACATAAATAATTTTGTATTATTGGAAAGAATGTTATTGTACTACTAACGCCATCTGTTAGACAACCAAATTATTAACATCGCTGCATCAGAACTAAACTCAATATTCAAATACATCGTAGTTAATCTAATTAATACTAGATGACACCACTAGAATCAGGTTGTAAAATAACGGCGGAGTTTTTAACTGTTAAGTACACTGAGTGTGGCGCCATATTCCCGAATGGGAAAAGATTAAAAAAAATATAGAAAAACTAAGCCAGCCCTCACAAAGCTCAGCTTTTAGCTAGTATAATATTGTTAATATTACACACATCAAAAGTGTCTAGGGATCAACATATATTTTTGCAATAACTTTTCTCCTGATTGATATTAATTAAAATTTTCTTTAAGGATTCATCAAATAAAGTGTTTTCGTTTGTCACAGTAACGATAAACCAAGTCACCTTTGCATTAATAAAGAAATTTGCCATTTTCCTAATAAAGGGATTTTTGACATTTGAACCACTAACATTAAAGTTCGAAAAAAAGACTGAAATAACAGTTTTCTTTAAAATTTTATTGGGTAACTTAAACAATTAATAATCCGTGTTTCTACCGCGAACACTAACAACACAAGAACATCGGTTTGGCATACTCAAAATGAGTTCATCCAAATCACGCTGTGGAATGGCCGCCCATGTTCGTTGCAACAACAAAAAAAGGTCTTCTTGCCACTGGATACCCTCCATATTCGGCAGAGCTCTTCTCTGTAGCATATCCCATGCATGCTCAATCGGGTTCAAGTCTGGCGACTGAGCAGGCCAGGGCAGGACATTGATGTTAGCTGCGGCGAGAGTCTGTCTTACAACTCTTGCGGTGTGCGGTCGTGCATTATCATGCATTAACTGAAATAAGGGACCGATTTGCACTTGTAGAGGAACGATGACGTCTGATACAATCGTCTCAGCATAAATTTGAGCGTTGAGGTTGCCTCTGATCCAAATCAACTCAGTTCTTCCGCCGATCCAAATACCCGCCCATACCATGATGGTTCCACCACTATAAGGATGGACTTCCTGGCAGGATTTTAATCGCTGATTATGAAATTATGAAATGCACCAAAAAGGATCCATATAAATTTATAAAATCATAAATTTATTACAAAGCCACATCTCAATCTCAAGAAATCCGCATAAAAATGCTTGATCCCTAGACACTTTTGATGTGTGTATTTCTGACGCTGACTGTACAAATATTCAAAGGCTATCTAAAACTCGTTGCGTAATGACAGTCCTATTTCCCGGCGAAATTAATCGAGTTGAATCGAAATTAATGGAATCGAATTGGAATGGTCAATTACGATCGGTGTATTAAAATCAAATTATGAGGCATTAACATAAACATTTTGCTTCTATAGATGCAACTAATATCGAGGTGGAGAGAAATAATTTTATTATACAACTGTACACACATTAGAGCTGTACACCAGGTAGAATAACTAAGTTTTCGACATTTTGTTGGACTTAAATTAAAACAAAATAAATTGCGTGTCAGGACTCAGGCCACGCGCAGTGTAGGGTTCCGTACTTGCCTGCTGCACAATATTATGCGTGCTAAGAAGGCTGTACAATGTACATATTATGCAATTTTTAATATCATTAAATGTTTTTTTTACATTTTTAAGTAACAACACTTGGTTAGTTGATTTGCCCTGCAATCACGCCGCAACAGAGCCACGGATTGACGTGATTTATTGCATAGGTAAGTATAGTTGAGAGAGTCACATAGGCTACATTTTATCCCGGAAAATCAAAGAGTTGCCGAGGGATTTTAAAAACTAAATCCACGCGGACGAAGTCGCGGGCATCAGCTAGTATTTCCTATAGTAATAATATATTATTTTTTATATCAGGTGTAATTATAATCAAGCGCTAGTCTATACCTATGTAACGGAGTGGATCGGCCGGGCTGAGAGCGACCCACTTCGTTCATTAGATGTGAGGGATCGAACCTCGTCTTTCAATATATCCGAGGACAAAGAATAAAATACTCGATAAACAATAATGACTTTTATTTACAACCTTCTTAACTTATTACATTACATCGAGTGACGTTGACGCGAGCCTAAACGCGTTTACAATACTGTACGAATCGGGACCGCCCGGGCGGCTGATAGAAGGGCGACGGACTCCCGGTGGAGCGCGGGTGACGCGGCGGTCGCGGGGGGAACGCGGACGCTCGGGGTGGTTGGACGGGCCGGGCCGCGAAGCCAGGCGCGAGCAACAGCCCCTGTGGTCCCACCAGTGAGCTCGTACCAATCGTCAACCCAGAGGGTAATCAGGCCGACGATACCAGGATCGATCCAGAGGGGAATCAGACCGACCCTGATGGCACGGGCGCCGCTGGCGAACTGCTCGTGAGCGCTCTTGTTCGGCGTTTTATACTTTTCTGCTGGCTGCTTCGGTGGGCCTCGGCGCGGTTCGGCGGGGATCGCGCCGCTGGTGTCATTGCCCTGGCGTGTGCGTTCACGCCGGCTTCGCGTGATGAGTCACGCGGCACGTGTAGTGTGGGCTGCTTGCGCTGTGACGGCGTGTTCACGCAGGTCCCTCGTGTGATGATTCACGCCGCCCGTGTAGGCTGCTTGCGTTGTGACGGCGCTCGTCACACCTATAAATGTATATAACTTTTATAACTATATATATATATATCATCATCATCATCATCAGCAACCCATCAACGGCTCACTACTGAGCGCAGGTCTCCTTTCAGAGAAGGGCTATAGGCCATAGTCCACCACGCTGGCCCAATGCGAATTGGTGGACTTCACACACCTTCGAGAACATTATGAAGAACTCTCAGATGTGAAGGTTTCCTCACGATGTTTTCCTTCACCGTTGAAGCAAGTGATAGTTAATTGCTTAAACGCACTTGACTCCGAAAAGTCAGAGGTGCGTACCCGGGATCGAACCTGCGACCCCCCGAATAGGAGACCATAGTCCTAACCACTAGGCTATCACTGCTGTCGATATATATATATATATATATATATATATAAAAGAAAGTCGTGTTAGTTACACTAAACTCAAGAACAGCTGAACCCATTTGGCTGAAAATTGGTGGGGAGGTAGCTTAGAACCAGGAGACGGACATGGGATACTTTTTAATATTATAAATGTGAAAGTGTGTTTGTATGTTGGTTTGATTTTCAATCAAGTAGCAAAATAGCTACGGCTCGACGTCATTTTTTGCATGGGTATTGTTAAGAACCTGGAGGGTGACAAAGGCTAAATTTTATCCGGGAAAATCAAAGAGTTCCCGCGGGATTTTAAAAATGAAATCCACACGGACGAAGTCGCGGGCATCAGCTAGTAAAAAATAAAACTCATACTCTTTTATCACTTCGATACCTATTCTAAGTTCTGTGTTCACAATAGCCACCTTATCTAGAGTACCTGTAATCATATAATCTCCCCTCTTTCAAACAGTGGCTCCGAAACAAAATTACTTTATAACCGGATATAAGGAAAGACAACCGGTAATAAGGGATGATTTTCCTGGATAAGACCACCCTTCCACGCCCTTTTATCAGTACACGCTGGGGGAATTATACCGTAATCGATTCTATTATGTGTACATGTACTAACATATTGTTATTATTGGCAGTAACACAAAATGGATATTAGTTTAGCTTCTATTAATAGCAGAGTAAATAATTATTATACATATAGCTATTGTAATAGTTTATTTATTTTACAGACAGTTAACGAATAATGAACTGTTACGTATGAAAATAAATAAACTTTATTTGAATTGAATTGAATTAGAAATATATAACTGTAATAAACTATATGAGTGATAGCCTAGTGGTTACGACTGTGGTCTCCTATTCGGGGGGTTGCAGGTTCGATCCCGGGTACGCACCGCTGACTTTTCGAAGTTAAGTGCGTTTAAGAAATTAAATATACACATGCTTTAACGGTGAAGGAAAACATCGTGAGGAAACCTGCACACCTGAGAGTTCTCCATAATGTTCTCGAAGGTGTGTGAAGTCCGCCAATTCGCAATGGGCCAGCGTGGTGGACTATGGCCTATAACCCTTCTCTGAGAGGAGACCTGCGCTCAGTAGTGAGCCGTTGATGAAACTTTCTCTGAGAGATATATAATTGCGAATGATGGGTTGATAATGATGATGATAATGATGAACTGTACTAAACTATAGCTAACTATAACTGTATAAATATCATGATCATTTAAGGAACGAAAGCACAGTTCACACCTAAAATCAAACACGGTTTTTACTTTCTTGTCTGTTTGTACGGGGTTATCTTCGGAACAACTGATCCTATTTTGATTGGATGCTCACAGGCAAGTAGAGGATTATATAAATCGTGATGTACATACATTGGTGTGCCGCTACATTTTTGGAAATCCTTTTATCCGGAAATATTAAGAATCCTTCCTTAAAATGTAAAAACTGTTGATATTTATAGATTTAAAGAAGTATCAATGATACACGTAACAAAGAGTATTAAGCCCTTTTTTGAAAACCATTCCTAAATCATTCCCTTAGTAGGAGTCTCTTTACTACTTACTCTTTAGGTAGTCCTTAAATACATTGGGTATGTACTTACCCAATGTCATATTCACTTTTAGGTCTTTCCTAAAGGTTCGTGAAAACGATTTTGACAGAAAGCGTCACCTAAAATAATAAAGGTAGCCCGTAAATGTAAGGTAACGTTGGTTGAAGACGAGTCAATCCGTACGTGCGATTTAAAAGAATCGGCCAAGTTAAAATATTTATACCTATTATAATTAAGCTATTGCATGGCTTTTATCGCGGGCTTTGAACTAGGACAAACAGTTTGAGCGCGGCGACCGAATCAAAAAATTCCGTAATGAAAATAAACCTATCACCGTCGTTCAGTAAGCGTTCAACATTTTAGAGGATCACAAGACGTAGCTCTGTTTGGCGCAGTGGGCGAGCGGCCGCTTTATGTATGATGTCGCAGGTTCGAATCTCACTCGCGAAGTAGTGACAGTGCGCTTTTCTTGTTTGTTTGTTTTTAAATTTTTTTTGCATGTTTTTTATCATGCAAAAAAAATTACATAAATATTATAATTGCATAAGTTGTTAAAAAATGCTATGCAATAGCTTTACCGCGGCAGTCCCCGAGGGCCACTTATTTTTTTTTTAAATACAAGTTTCCTTGGCCCGTGGACGTCATACTGGCTTGAACATTATTGCTATAAAAATTCTAAGGAAAATGGGAATATTCACAATGGTGGTCTTGTTATCCTATTCAATCATTAACTTGAGTCAATCTTGCTAACCGAGCAATCATCTGAGCGCTGACAAATCTTAAGTATAATAGTTTCAGTATAAAAGGAAAGCTTCCAGCGGTTACATCAAGAATCAACAAGGCTTTTAGAAGGATTACTATAATAATTCAGCGGGTTCTAGGACCAGACCCAATCCATTAAGGAATGATTGAAATTCATCGAAGTGTTGAATGCTTGAGGTTTAACTATAATTTAATATAAAAATTCTTTTTAAAAAACCGACTTTAATCTCCCGCGCCCCTACAAAGTATAATATATAATTTATTGTTGATATTTTAAAAACTGCTGGACCGATTTAAATAAAATTTATATGGAACCACCTGGGAAGTATATACCCTTTAAAACAACAAAAGAATTCCAAATCGGTACAGGCGTCTTTGAGTAATCGATGAACATACATAAAAAAAAGATTCCGACGAAATCTCCTCCTATTTTTAAGTCGGTTACAAAAGGATTACAAGACTAATACCTAAACTCCAAACCTACAAAAGGATTACAAGACCTTAACTCATATCCGTCATAATTATTGATTTAGTTCGTATGAAAATGAAGCCATGTCACCCGGATACACATCCATAATAACAATTCGATTGACACCTCATTCATCAAAACCAGCTTAGTAGTTTAGACGTAACTGTGGAACATACTCTTAGTGTAACAGAAGGTCGGTCAGGATGGTCAAATTAACAAATTCGTATTTCATTTTAACTTGACTTTAATTTCGTAAAAACAGAAGGTCTGCCCTGTCATGTGCCGATAAAAAAAACTTGAGAGGTGTCAAGGGACACCCGGATGGAACGTAGTTCCTTTCGATTACATTGTGTTCGGTATTTTCGCGATACAACATCGGTACATTAGCCTAGTGGCTCCGGCAGTCACCTAACAGTTCAAAGTCGATGGTTCGAATCCCAGCTCGACAGACTGAATTTTCAATTTTCAATTTTATTTTAAATAATTTCTACATGTGAAATTTTTCCCTAATTTTTTATAACTTATAAGTTAAAATTAGGGAAAGGTTCCAATGAACACAATGCAAATTTCACACTCAACAAAAAAGTGTCGGTTCCTCAATTTTTTCCGTCTAGCCCCCTTCCGTACCGCGCGATAAGGAACTTACGTTCCAAAATTCATACTTCAAGATATCAAAAGTTAAAGGCACATGAGGCTCAGCAATAAATAATATAAACACAAATTCTTTAACAATAATATTTAAATGGACAATAAAATATAATTTGTCTGCTACTCCCTGACTTCACAACTATAAAAGTAGCGATAAGAAATTGCTAGCGTAAAAGTAGCAAAGCTTTCTGACGAGACTTATTTCAGAAACGATGATAAACACATTCTTAAAGTCTTCCATTTTGTATTGTAAAATTTTAAAAAACAAAACTATATAGTTAAAAAAAAAATCTCTTAGCCTTTCTGAAAAAAGCCAAAATATCCTTTTAAACAAACCGAAAAGGCCAATTACCTTTTACTTTCCACTAAGAGGCCTCCTGGTGAAAACGGAGAAATTTTCTCTCCGCGAGAGGTTCCGTAAAAATTAATGAAATCCACACCCCTGGAAAACCTCCGGGGCGCATTTGAGAAGCTTCAGCCGACCGTATTCCGCGAATAAATAAACGGTACCACCCTATTCCGGGGAAGGCTAATTGAAATAAATACGGAATTTTATCCCACGAACGGATTGTGTTTTATTTTATTTAACTCTTTATTAATTGTATTTTAAACCGTTCATACCTTACTTGGTATTAAATAATGAGAGGTACAGTAATCATTTTTAGACAACTGTGGGGTTGTCTAAAAATGATTGGATTTTACGATCGGTTTGATTGGCTATCACTCTCTCGCTATTGTATAAAATGCTTTGATAGAGCAAGAACGCCATAAATTAAGCCAATCAGAGGTGATTGCGATTGTTGTAACACTGATGTGTTGCAAATCATTTTTAGACAATTCCACAGATGATGAAGCAGGGCAATCTGGAGAGATAAGTATAGATATGATGGTAGTAATGATTCCGAAGATAATCCCCAAAGATATGGCATAGTTTTATATCATGCTTTAATAACATAAATATGAAAGGGATTGTTTTGTCGATTGGTCCTTCATGGAGGTGTTTTTCTGGACTTTTACCATCAGAATTTGGTACATGTTGGGTTTTACTGAAGATGGTTAGTAAAATAATTTGTTGGTTTTGGAGATATGAAACTATGAATTTTATGGACAAAGCATCGCGTAAATCAATGGCACCAAGTGATTAATGCGGGCATTATTTATTCATAAAGAAGTATGCCCAGACATTAAGAAAAATGCCCAATATTAACGGGCAATTTGATACTAAAATTATTGAAAAATTAAATTTGCTTTACGTACGTATAGGTATAATGTCTTAAACCTATTTGATCAGAATAATATAAAAATTTATGTGTAGTAAGAATAACTGATATAACAGGCAGCATGCTGTAGTTCTTGCAAGTCATGAGTGCGCGTGAGCTTTACTTGTGGTTACATTGTGTACATGCACATTGCGTAAATGTGCGTGCCCGACGGAGCCTAGGTGGAAGTGAACAGGCGTGAGCATTGCGCTCGCTCACACTTATATAGATTACAGATACAACACACACACACAACAATAATTAGTCACGCGCGCTCATGAATTGCAAGAACCAAGAACTCTAAAGAAATCGAATAAATAACCTTTGAGTATTATGCCACCTACAATTTTGTCACTTTAAATGAAAGTACTCAGTTCCCAGTTTCTATTTGCTCTTTTTTTGTAAAATATGTATTTCAAACTAAGGGTACGATTACATTGCCGCAAACAAAAATTTCACAAACTCAACGAGGTCCGTTTGAAGTCTCGTAAAACGTGACAATTCAGTAAAAAGGCCAATTTTGCTTTAAACTGCAATGCTTTCTGATATAATCATGGGAGTTTCCACGTGAAAACCACCATCAAATAAAGTTTGGACACCACAATAAATGGACACCTTTATTTAATTCAGCACGTACCTAATTTAAACGGCGAAAAATTAATATCAGCTTAATATTAGAATCTATCTGATAGAGGCTGATGTAATGCTAACCAAAAGATCTATCTATCTAATTCTTCCTCCTTCTTGACCAAATCCATCTATAAAATTCTTCCTCCTTCTTCTTCTCAACCAATAGACGTCCACCGCTGGACAAAGATCTCTTGCATGGGCTTCCACAGGCTTCGGTCTTGCGCCGCTTGAATCCAGCGGCTCCCTGCGACTCATTTGACGTCGTCGGTCCACTTGGTGGGGGGTCTGCTGACACTGCGCTTCCCGGTGCGGGGTCGACTTCCCACTCCAGCACCTTGGGACTCCAGCGACCATCAGCTCTTCGAACTATATTATGTTCTCGATCACATAATGTTCCGTGATCCAAGGTTCTATTATTGTATTTATTTGCCTCCTGCAGTGGACGTCTAAAGGTTGATAAAGAAGAAAGAAGAAGAAGAATTTGCCTCCATCACGTTCGCAACACTGGCACTTTTTTATTCATGAAAAGACAGGGATTGCGATCTCACCTGATGGTAAGTGGCGATGCAGTTTATGATTGTAGTGAGCTACCTTGGAAGGGTAGTAAGGATCCCCTCCTTACTTTATGGCAGTTTTTAATTAAACGCATTCCCCTGATTGGTTTCTACATGCCATCGTGCCGGAACGCCAAATCGCTTGGCGGCACGTCGTTAACGTTAGGCTTGTAACTAATTACAGCCAAAGCCTTCCACTAAGCCGGACCAGAGACATTTATGAAATTATAAATTTCAAAATTAGCCCCTCCAGAAATTGAACCTGAGACTTTAAGAACACGGCGCTCACAAGTACGCTGCTTTTTTGCTGAAAAATCATGAATTGAAAATGTTGGAACCCTATTATCATTATCGTTCACGCTGCAAGGGTTCCATTTATTTTTTATCAGTCTGTGTTTCAAACATTAATTAAAAGAATGCCCAATTCGGACTGCGCCGTTTGGGCTAATTGATATAAATGCGGTATTTTAATCTGAGAATTTATGTTGAATGGAATGCCTTTGACCCTTTATTCTATAAATACCCTTGACCATTTACTGCCATTTATAACGGTTTCTATACGTGGTAACTGGTAAAGACAATCTGGGATTTTATTTATTCGACGACAAGGTAGTCCTTGACTGCGATCTCACCTGAAGGTAAGGGACGATGCAGTCTAAGATGGTAGCAGGCTAACTCAGAAGGGTTATGGCAGTGTACATTCAATACCCATACCCCTAATCTGTTGTTACACGCCATCGTGCCGGAACGCTAAATCGCTTGGCGGCACGTCTGACGGTAGGGTGGTAACTAGCCACGTCTAAAGCCTCCCACCAGACCAGACTAAAGACAATTCAAAAATTATAAATTCCCAAATTACCCCCGCCGGGAATCGAACCCGAGACCTCCCAGTTATAAGACCACAGCGCTCACCACTGCGCCAGGAGGTCGTCATTTAAGAACTTAGGTATAGTATTTTTAATTCAAATTACAATATTATTCTCGTAATGTACACGATACACAAACGAGAAATCCAAATAGGCTCGTGATGCCTCAACTACGCCTCAAGAAAATACGAAAGTTGTTTGTGGGAATTGGCGTGAAGTTCTATAATAAAAATCCATAGTCAATATTAGACTTGCCCTTACAATATCTATAAAAAGTATGCTCATGAAAAAAGCAAAATAATGATACAATTATTGACAACTATAGGCATAAATGATAAGAAAGGGTGGATAGGATTCACTTTGAAGGATTCAAACTGTAAAATAATACCTTTGACTTTTAGTATTAAAGTTTATTTGTATGATCAAATTTGGGCACTTCTTATTTAAATGCTAATAAATACGACCCGGTCATTGTGTCAACACAGTGTCTCCATGAATATTTCATGATTGGGATTGACTTCAAGTTATTGCGATATTCGGCGTTCCGTTTCAATTCTATGTAATGGATTGGAATAGGGTGAATTGGTTGGTTTATTTGATTTAATTCCTGTGAAAACATAGTTTTTTTTAAGCTATTGCATAGCTTTTATCGCGGGCATTGAACTAGGACAAACAGTTTGAGCGCGGCGACCGAATCAAGAAATTCCGCAACGAAAAAAACCTAACACCGTCGTTCAGTAAGCGTTCAACATTTTAGAGGTTCTCAAGTAGCTCTATTTGGCGCAGTGGGCGAGCGGCCGCTTTCTTTGATGATGTCGCAGGTTCGAATCTCACTCGCGAAGTAGTGACAGTGCGCTTTTCTTGTTTGTTTGTTTTTTAATATTTTTTTTGCATAATTTTTATTATGCAAAAAAAAATATTGCATAAATATTATACTTGCATAAGTTAATAAAAAATGCTATGCAATAGCTTTACCGCGGCAGTCCCCGAGTGCCACTTAATTTTTTTTTCTAGAGTATTAACTACTGACTAGCTTTTTGCCCGCGGTTGCGCTCACGTAAAATTTTTCAAACCCCTATTTTGCCTGCTTAGGGGTTATATTTACAAAAATTCTTTCTTAGCGGATGCCTACGGCATAATAGCTATTTGTATGCCGAAAAGCTTAATCGTGTCAGCCCAAGCTGTGCGTTGATAGATCAGTTAGTTAGTAAATCAGTCATTTATCTTTCCTTTTATTATATTACTAGCTGATGCCCGCGACTTCGTCCGCATGGAATAAGTTTTTAAAAATCCCGCGGGAACTCTTTCATTATCCGAGATAAAAAGTAGCTCTCCCGGTCTGAGGAACCACTACTACATCCATTACTATACCCATGCAAAAAATAGCATCAATCCGCTGTTCTGTTTTTTTTTAAGTATCCTATGTCCGTCTCCTAGTTCTAAGGTACCTCTCCACCAATTTTCAGCCAAATCGGTTCATCCGTTCTTGAGTTATAGTGTAACTAACACCACTTTCTTTTATATATATAGATTATCGGCGGACCCTTATTATTTTTACAAAAAAACACAAACTAAGGAATTTTTATAACATTTAGTAATCAAACGAATATCCGTTACTCAATAATTGAATAATTAATGACACACAAGTAGGTATAGGGAGACGTGAACGATGCCTGATAACACGAAGCAGAATGGCACCTGGCGTCATATAGTTTCGGATTGTGTATGCTGCTGGCCCTACTGGCCGTTACAGCGTCACCAGGGGGTTGGCAAGCGCGAAGCTCTGCCTGGGGTTTGAAGAGAGCTCTAGGGCTCGAAGACATCGGGGGGCAACGTCTTCCTAAGGGCGCCTCCTGTGGGGCTCGGACTATGACTTAAGATGACGTTGGGACGAATGGGAGGAGTGGCTGGACTAGGTTAGTCCGTACGTCCCCGTGATCGTGGTAAGGATTGCACCTGGCGTCGATACTCGTTGGCTTTTATGGAATTGACGAACGGCGCACTCGGTAGTTACTCGTATTATAAAAATCTACCCTCAGCTAACATTATATTTATAAGAAGAAGATGAACATAATTCTCCTCTCAAGGTAAGCGAAATGTACGAGTGGGTTCCATCTTCAGTGTAAACTGTGCACTTATATTTTCTTCTGCAAGATCGGTGTCAAAATTAATCAACTTAATCGTTATACAACGCATATTGATGTAAAAATCAAGACTTAAGAGAATAAAGACGGTTAACCCATCCGACGCTAAACTTCTAGTAAACTACACTTATAACTCAAGTCCTTTACGCCTGTGCGAGCTTTTGTAAACTTGTTCTCTCGCGTTTCGGCGTATTGTAATACCGTGGCTCCAAGTTCCCGCGCGGGGTTTGTTTTTGTTTAAACATTTTGTCGGATCAGTCTACTTCATGAAACTGATATTGGAATTTCAAAACAATTTTGAAATTGAATTGCTTGTCGGAGGAAATTGGAAAGAAATAACTTGCTTAAGGTTACGCTAGTCGTGTGTTCTCCATACATAGTATGACAGACTTATCACGTTGGTAAACGTATCTCGCATTTAGGCACCTTTTTATTGTTTCGATACCTTGGTTCACATGTGATCCCAGTGACATTTCGGTCAAAATCGAGTTCATTGCATTTTTTGCGTACAAGATTTAACACCAGTATTAAGATCGAGCAAAGTCAGACGGATGGACAGCGGAGTCTTAGTAGGTAATAGCGGTAGTCAGTAGTCACGAACCGGTGGTAGAGTCATGACGTGTCATAAGAGCCACAGGTGGGCCTACGTGAAATAAATAATTTTGAATTTGAATTTGAATTTGAATAATATTATGGTCTTGTTTGCACCCTTTTGGGTACGGAACCCTAAAAAACCGGATATTGGGGTCCCACTTCTACGTTGCTCGAATGGTGTATGCAAATTGAGTACTTTAATTTTCATCTATTATAAAAAAAATTCAATATTATGTTCATCCTGTATATTGTTTACCTAGTAATGCTAATTTCCGTTATAATTACTGAAACACTAAATACTTACTTTATTTGTATTGACAATAGCTGGTGACCCTTTTCTTAATATCCGATAATAACATGAGAACCGTTAACCCTATCATGATATTTTCTTAATAATCATTAAGCCCAGGTGCCCAATCGAAGTTAGAATAATGCTCTGACCGTACTTAAAACTACCCCTCTAGTATAACTTGTATCTGCGATCATTGCAGCTGTCGTTATTTGGTTTCATTTTGCTTAAAATTTGTGGATATTAAACAATCCTATTAATTCCTTCTAATATTAATCCTTCTAATAATTATATAAATGCGAAAGTTTGTGAGGATGTATGGATGGATGTTTAGATGGATGGATGTTTGGATAGATGTTTGTTACTCTTTAACGCCAGAACGATTCGGCTGAAATTTTGAATGGAGATATCTTATACCGAGGACAGTAGGCTACTGTTTGTCCCGGAAAATTACAGAATTCGCGCGGGAATTAAAAAATCCTTAACACGCGGACGAAGTCGCGGGCATAATCTAGTATTATTATAAAGCGTAAGTTACACCGCTAACTCAATTTACTTAGCGTAGTTTAGCTCGCGTAGCTTCGCTATCATTTTATTTTATACATCAGTTCACATCGCAAACTACAAAGCTAAGCTAAGCGAGCTAGCTGCACCGTTAAGTTAGCCCTACTTTATTCAGTTAACCTTACTCTACCCAATGAATCCAGATAAGCTAAGATATTTTTATCAAGGACAAGTTAGTTATATATCGGTCTGAACCTACGGTAATAGTATTGGTTTAGCTCGAATAGCTTAGCTAATAACGTACGTATAGGTTACGTAGTTTAGCTTAGCTGGCATAATATTGCTTGTACGCTAAGCTACGTGAACTGAGGTTAACAATGTTAGTTTCGCGGTGTTACTGCGCTTAGGGTTTCGTAGCCACTTAAGGCTTACTTAAGTCGCGGGTTGCGAAAGTGTTGCGGCTTGCGGCATCTCAAGTGTATACCTACGCTTCTACACCTAGAGGCAGCCGCGCTTAGATCTTTCTCAAAACCATTCTATTAGAAGTACTGCTATAATTTAATATAAAAAAATATTTTTAAAAAACCGACTTCAAACGCCCGCGCCATTACAAATTATATAATTTATTGTTGATATTTTAAAAACCGCTCGACCGATCTCCACAAAAAAATGGGACCACCTGAAAATTATACCCTTTGAAACAAAAAAATAATTTCCCAAATCGGTTCAGGCGTCTTCGAGTAATCGGTGAACATACATAAAAAAAAGATTCCGACGAATTGAGAACCTCCTCCATTTTTGAAGTCGGTTAAAAACCATTGGTACTAGTATATAATATCAATGGCTAGAACAAAGCGCAATACATTATAGATTTTAGTCATAATTTCTATAATACCTCTGTAATTTCTATTCCTCTTATATCGTTGCTACTATCGATTACGCTGTCGAGTTTGCAAATATCTAAAGCCTGGAATTTACGAAACCTAGCATCTTGCCTCTCGAATACTAAGCAAACTTGAGCTTTGGAACAAGAGGGTTTCATGCTCTTGCGATCGCCTTTGAAAATACGTCGCCATCACGTTTTAGTCTGTTAGAATTAAGTTAAACTAAATTAGTCTCTTCCGATTTTGAATTGCTGATCTTCTTTAACCGGTAAATACTTACTAAGTAATATTATAAACGAGAAAGTATGTTTCATTTGTTGGTTTGTCTTTCAATCATGCAGAAACGGAGCCATGGATTGACGTGATTTTTTGCATGGATAGGTACAGCTGAAGTCCTGGAAAGAGGCTTTACCTTTTATCCCGGAAAAACAGAGGGTTCCCGCGAGATTTTTAAAAAACTAACAAGTATAACTTATGTTAGGAGTGGGCTATGTCGATAGTGTAACGGGTGGGAATCGAAGTGTAAGCTTTCGTTCAGAGTCACCTTTAAGTGTTGGGCTATTAAGGCTAACAAAGTATTATCAACTAAAAAAAGTGAATTGTAGGTATGATATTGAAATTAAAATATTTCTCAGTTTCGCATAATTATTATTATTTCTTTGACAAAATTCACGGCATAATTACTTACGCGGAGTTATTCCGCGATTTTCAAGATGGCGGCACGCCTTGCATACAACGTTGATAATTTCTCTCCGTCAAGTGCTCCAAATATTCCGGATTTTAGACTTTCTTCAACAAGCAAGAGATTAAAGACGCTCCGGATTTCACATTCTTTGAGGTACACCGCCGGAGAATTTGGAATTTAAAACAGTGGACTGAAAAATAAAAGAAACTGGAGCGGGGTCAAAATTTAATTTTAAGAAATAAATATATATAAATACAATAATACCTTTTACCTGTGCATAAACTATAATACTATTTAACATGGTATTAAACTAGCTGTGGCACACGACTTTCTCTTGGGATGGACTTTCATAGTATGCCTTATTTGTGCAGTTTCAATTTAAAAAAAAACCGGCCAAGTGCGAGTCGGACTCGCGCACCGAGGGTTCCGTACTCCAAAAGTAAAAGTAAAACGATAATATATTAATTTGCTTATTTATCGTTAACTTTGTCTGTAGAGGTTAAAAAAAACTATGCTAGTTAGAGCGTTGGTTTTAGTTTTGCTGTAAAATATACATAAACCTCTATTGACCATAATTATTTCAGATTTTTCGATTGGTAAACTTCGGAGATAAGGGGGGGAACGGTATATTTTTCGACATTTTGGCCGATTACTCAAAAACTATTATATATAGAAATAAATAAAAAACTGTTTTAGAATGCACAAGTAAAGGCCTTTCATATGATACCCCACTCGGTATAATTATCTTACTTTGAAATTTCAAACCCCTGATTTTCCCCCTTTTTTAATCAAACTAAAATAATTTTCGCGTTGATTATATTATTCCTGTAAATTATACATAAACCTCTATTGACCATAATTATTTCAGATTTTTCGATTGGTAAACTTCTGAGATAAGGGGGGGGGGACGGTATTTTTTTCGACATTTTGGCCGATTAATCAAAAACTATTATATATAGAAATAAATAAAAAACTGTTTTAGAATGTACAAGTAAACGATTGGTAAACTTCGGAGATAAGTGGTGGGGAGGGGGGGGGGGGGGACGGTATTTTTTTCGACATTTTGGCCGATTAATCAAAAACTATTATATATAGAAATAAATAAAAAACTGTTTAAGAATGCACAAGTAAAGGCCTTTCATATGATATCCCACTTGGTATAGTTATTTTACTTTGAAATTTCGATTTTTCTTTATTCCAATGATGTTGGGCCACTATTATACACAACTATGCCAAATTTCATGTCGATAGCTTTAATAGTTACTGAAATAATCGACTGTGACAGACGGACGGACGGACGGACGGACGGAGAAAGTCTCACCATAAGGGTTCCATTTTTACCATTTTGGTACGGAACCCTAAAAAATGTGACAAAGACTTTGTCTATACTCTATCCTATCAGTCGTACATGTTTGCTGGTATATCTACCTATCCTTCAACCATGCAGCATCAGCACAGTGGGTAGACGCTCGATTTTTTGCACAAGTATATTTCCGGACCTAGAGAGTGACATTATAGCCTACTTTTTATCCCGGAAAATCAAAGAGTTCCCGTGGGACTTTCAAAAACCTAACTCCACGCAGACAAAGTCATAAGCAAAAGCTAGCTTAGAGTTTCTTCATCAATATGACTCGGCATCACAGGAATACACGGAACTTTTAGTTGGATGCTACGAGTACCTCCTACGAAGTTGAAAAGTTTAAGAAAATTCTTTCAGCACATTTTGAGACCAACGATTAATCATAAAAATTAATTAGGTAAGGAGCTTTGATTGATCCCTAATGCGAAATTCATGTTTTCGTGTAAGGCATAACTCAAAGCGCTTAAACTCTACATTAGATATTATACAACTTTAACTATAGGTTTGTCCGTTCGTCTGTCATAGACAGATGTAACTACATAGTAAATCATATTTCAACTGAAATTTTTACAATAATATTATGTATTTCTATAGCCTATAAGAAGGCAAATAATAAAAGCAAAGGAAAGTGAAGCGTGACCCTTATAAAATGGATATGTATTATTGTCCTTCCTACCGCATCTCCACAGAGATGATGAGATAGTGCACAAATGTGTGAAATGTCTATTCCGTAAATGATTCCACGGTTACTGGAAGATTTTTATTTTTACTTAATAATTACCCTATTTAGTAAACATAAAACTTTTTTCGTTTTCCAATTCCGTTTTTCACTTCATAATAATAATAATCGGAACGGACGGAAGGAACTTGGGGCCTACGCGAAGAAAAGTGTCAGAATTTTCTATCAAGACAAGTGTAGACGGTTATCCATAGCACGTACGCTATATTACGAGATTGTTCAAAATTCAAAAATTCAAAATTATTTATTACACGTAGGCCAACCTGTGGCTCCTATGATTCGTCATGACTCTACCACAGGTTCGGAAAGCGGATTCTGCTGAGAAGAGCCGGCAAACATGTGGAGAGAGATGGCGTTGATTCTAATAAGAATTTTCCCGAGTAGTGTAGACAGTTATACCTACATAGTGCGTATGCTATTGGCAGTGCCCAGTTATGGGTGCGCGCTTATTTATAACGAGATGGATCTAACACGTGGCGAAGAGATGGCGTTGATTCTAAAAGGTAATGATTGTCATTCATCATCATCATCATTAGCAACCCATGAACGACTCACTACTGAGCGCAGGTCTCCTCTCAGAGAAGGGTTATAGGCCATAGTCCACCACGCTGGCCCAATGTGAATTGGCGGACTTCACACAACATTATGAAGAACTCTCAGGTGTGCAGGTTTCCTGACGATGTTTTCCTTCACCGTTGAAGCAAGTGATATTTAATTGCTTAAACGCACTTTACTCCGAAAAGTCAGAGATGCGTACCCGGGATCGAACCTGCGACCCCCCGAATAGGAGACCACAGTCCTAACCACTAGGCTATCACTGCTTCATGATTGTCATTGTTAGAAGATACTAGTTTCATAATATTGTTTAAATTGGTTAAATTACTTTATTAAAAGGAACTTTGTTCCAACCGAGTGTTCCACGACACTCACGCATTTTTATGATATAATATTATAAATGCGAAAGTGTGTTTGTCGGTTTGTTGGTTTGTCCTACAATAACGCCGCAACAGAGCTACGGATCGACGTGATTTTTGCATGGGTATAGTTGAGGATCTGGAGAGTGACATAGGCTACTTTTTATCCCGGAAAATCAAATAGTGACCGAGGGATTTTAAAAACTAAATCCACGCTGACGAAGACGCGGGCATCAGCTAGTTTTTATGATAATTCAATTTCCTAGTAACAAATATGAACTATCGAAATAAACTAATTGCAACCCGTAGCGGGTTACAATTCTTAATTACCAGCGCTGGCTGCCGACGTTAATCTGCCTATGTGAGCGAAAGTTAACCAGTTAATTAAAACTTTTTAGAGCACTTTGTGCCGTGGTTTCATTAGGGGAATTCTGACATTTTATGAAAATTCAGAAACTAGGGTTATTTATGATTTATTTTATTATCTTCACTCTACATGTATCTTTAAGCAATAATAAAATTATTATAATATAGTACTAGTAAAAAGCTGAGCTTTGTAAGGCTCGCGTAGTTTTTCTAACGGGTAATAAGTTCTGTTGCAGCGATTTTAACTCTTTGGTTTTCTAACAGATGGCGTTAGTAGTACAATAACATTCTATCCAATTAATATAAAATTGTTAATGTTCATTTTTTTAATGGTTATAAAATTATATTTTTTTGACAGATAACACATCTGGATATGAAGTTAAATTACTTTGTTAAAGCACAAATCTATAGGCGTGATAGTTTTTCAATAAAGTGTACCACAAAAATGCTCAGGTTGTGGGATAATGATGGGGCTCGCTTCGCTCGCCCTAATAACAGATGGTTTCCGCGGCTTCTTCCGCATGGGTTAAGGTTTTTTAATTTCCGCGGGAACTCTTAAGAGTAATGGGTAAATATTTTCAAAATGTCTGAAGCAAATGCGTAATTTGGCCGCCATTTTGAATTCAGTCTCTGGACCTCCCCAAAGGTTGGAGCAATATTTCAGTTTAAAAGTCTTTAATTTGACCAACCTGACTTGACTTGGTATACGAAGTCCTACCGAGTTTATAAAACAACGTGTCAACGTCCAGACAAAAACATATTAAAGTTTTTACGAGCAACCACATTGTCTACATTTACGTTAACTCTAAATACCTTCATGGAATAAAATATTTTCTCAGTCGCCTGACTGACTATTACGAGTCTGTTAATTAGCACGAAACAGTCACTAGTGTTAGGACTGCCGCGGTCTCATATTCGGGGGGTCGCGGGTTCGATCCCGAGTGCTTTACAGTGGAAATTAGTTTTCATAACTGCATCAAATGTTCCAGCTTTAATAGACGGACAGATAGATAAATAGAATGACTGGCCAAATCTATAACGGTGCCTTATTTTACTACGGAACCCTAAAAATCGTCATTTGAATAGGACATGACACGTTTATCGAAACGTGAGGGTTTTCCGAGATATTCCAGCATAATAGCTTTCTTATTCCGAATCTTCAATCCCGATAACGTCCGCGAACCGTCCCACGTTACACTTCAAACCTCAAGCAGACGATCCCTGATATATCGACGGCGATCAGAATAGAGTTAACCAAACCTCCATAGCTCAACGGTTGAAGTGCGTAGTCGGACTGAAAACTGAAATATTCACGATTTTTTTTTAATTACACAATAACCATTTCTTAGAACGAGTCTTTCTGCAGTTCAATTTTTTTGACGTGATAACGTCTTATAAATCGATGAACACTGGCTGCACGCACGAAAAAGTTTCACGTTCTGCCTGAGCCTGAACGTGCAAGCGAGAGCGCGGATCAAGCGATAGAGAGGCACGAACGGTCCAAGCGCGTTGGCTTGTGACTAGAGAGCGCCCGCCGCCGCCCGCCAGTCATGGTCAATGTTTCTTTATGACGTTATCACGTAATACTATCGTCCGTAAACCGAATTTACAGACAACCAATTTTTTGATTTAAAACTAGATGATGCCATGGATAATGATGGTTTTTGATGATGGGATTAAGGTTTTCAATTCCCGCGGGAACTCTGTAATTTTTCGGGAAAAAAGTAGCTTATGTATTAATTATGGGTACGAACTATCAGCATGCCAAGTTTCAGCCAAATCGGTTCATTGTGGAGTTATAGAGTAAGAAACATCCAACCAAACATCCATCCGTCCATACATCCTCACAAACTTTCGCATTTTTAATATAAGTAGGATAGGATAGTAGGATATCTATTTGTTTGTTTATTCTATTGTCATCATTTTATAATACATCGATGATAAAAAGTCGTCAAGTTGTATAATTATCTTTCCGCTATCCCAATTTCATATTTATCAATCGTCATCATCATCATAATCATCATTATCATCATCTTTACTGCTCCGTAGAGTTGCGATTTAAAGTTGGCACATTCATGTCATGGCTAGGCTTCTGCTTATTAATTACGATGATTACCTTAAAAATTATGCTGCTCACATCGCCCGCATATTATTTCGCAGTATGAATGAACACAATGCGTAGGTGTATAAGCTTTCTATTACTCTCACCACATCCTTTGCTCCGTTACGACGTGATTGAAGGACAAGCCGGCAAAAACACACTTTTGATTTTATAATATCAATAATTGATTTTAAATTGCTTAAATAGGTATCGGCAAACAACCACTTAGCTTATTTAAATAATTTTCATTTTATTAGAGCTGCGATGTGGTTTTAAAGTTCAACAAATCCCACGCTCATCGAAAGTTTCCGGGGGAAAACAATTTCATAACAACTTTGATAACCGCAAATACCTACTAACTTTGCTAAAGTAAGGGAATTGCTAATTTCTGAAAAGCTTTACAATAGTTTTAAATTTCGTTTAGTATTATTTACAACTAGCTGATGCCCCCGACTTCGTCCGCGTGGATTTAGTTTTTTAAAATCCCTCGAGAACTCTTTGATTTTCCGGGATAAAAAGGTCTTCAACTATACCCATGCAAAAAATCACGTCAATCCGTAGCCCTGTTGTGGCGTGATTGAAGAACAAACCAACAAACAAGCACACTTTCGCATTATTTATTGACCGAGCGAAGCGAGGTCTCTGAGTTTACTAGAGCGATTTGCACTTGTCCGTCCGTCCGTCTGTCAGAGCCTTATAACTTTTGAATTACTGAACGTAATTACTTCGAATTTAGATATAATATGTAAACCAATGGCCTGCAGCCGAAAATGGCTTAAAAAGTTATAAAAATCTTTATTTCAGGGGGGCTCTCATAGAAGCGAATGCGAAGTAAATTTTTTTTTTGCGGTTCATAGAGTTTCTGTGTATCATTTTAAAGACAATTTTAAACAGAGTACAAACGTATTTTTTTTTTCCTAAAAGTGACGAAATGGGGGGCTTTCAAAGTCGCGATTTGATACGCTCGCTTGAAGACGCTCTCTGGGAAAATTGGCTATATATTTTCAACCTGTACTTATTTTTTTACTTCACTTGTATCCTGTACTTAAACAACAAATACTAAAATTATATGAATATTAATTTAAGAATGAATATAAATTAAAGAAACGAGATTATTTAATTTTTAATGTATGCATCAGTAAATTTCACATAGCTTCACAATAATGATAATAGATGGCGCAGTCATTAACTATTCCATGGAACTATGAGTTACGACTACGATCTATCCCAAAAACAGTTTTGCGTCGAGCATTACATAATATAATAACATATTATTCAATTAAAATTATTCTTTAGCTAAATATCAAACTTCAATAAACTATTATTTGCTGCATTTTGTATATTTTCTATTCGCGTCGATGGATGACGATTTGTACAGATGCCCCTAACCCGTTTTCACTCGTTAGTACCTACATAATAATTCAATGTTTTCACTGACGTTCCCTAACCTTTACGGTCTACCTATGATAAGTTAGGTGATGATTACTGTCAACTTCTTTATCACGATCCTGTACGGGACACCTAAAAGGACATTGGGACGGATGTTAGGTTAGGTTAGGACTTAGGATTGTGTTTTGGAGCTACCTACGTAAAGAGACTCCTACATAGGGGATGATTTAGGTATGTTTGGTGAAAACGGGCATAATAATAATGTCAGTTTTGGTCGTCATGTATCGATTGAATGAATAATCATGGGATACCGTTACCGCGAGGTCTCAGTTCGGGGCGAACCACTAGTAATATTAGTAAGAATTTCAGTCTCAGTTGTATTACCACTATCTTTTAAGCCCGTTTTCATCATCTTGCCCTAAATTTTAGAGATTGCCTTATCTGTAATTAGGTTAGGCTTAGGTTTGGTTTGGGTTAGGCTGTGAATTTTGTGTTCATCAACCATTAAGGAACTTATACATAACATTGATCATTATGATAGTCAAACATTTTGACGTGATAACGTCTTATAAATCGATGAACACCGGCTGCACGCACGAAAAAGTGTCACGTTCCACCTGAGTCTGAGAGTGCAAGCGAGAGCGCGGAACATGCGATAGAGAGGCACGATCGGCCCAAGCGTTGGCTTGTGACACATTTATTCATCAGTGTTTTTTTATAACGTTATCACGTAAAACTATCGTCCGTAAACCGACTTTACAGACAACCAATTTTTTTTCTTGGTAATTGGTCGGTAGTTCTTTAGATGGGATAGTTTATTGTACAAGGTGACAACCATACAAAAGGAACTATAAGCACAGAATATATAATAGTACTACGTACTATAAGAACATCTTCAATTTGGTACCTCTACTCTTATTTAAGTTTTTGTCGCCGGCTTCGGTTTTATTTTTGGAGTTTACTCCTTAAGAATCGATTTTAGCAGCCCGGTATGAGAAAAATCCGGGCAGTAAAATCAATTTATCAATGACCTCGTTACGTTTTTCACAACGTTGAAATTTCTACCCTAACGTTGAGTAAATAAGGTTGGTTTTCGTGCGAAAGAGCTTTCGCTTCGGGTAGCCGAGCGCGTAAACTCCAGTCGTGCGTCGGAGGCCGGAGCTGACACACACTTTTTTTTTGTTTTATCGTCTTTCAAATATTTTTTAAAAGCCTCAATAGCCCAACGGTTAAAGGTGTGGACTGTTAACTGAAAGATCACAAGTTTGATCCCCACCCGTTGCACTATTGTTGTACCCACTCCTAGTACAAGCTTTCCGCTTATTTGGAGGGGATAGGAGGATATTAGTCAACATCGGCTTGGCTGACATTCTTTAAAAAATATTAATAAATGTTGATCATCATTATCATCAGCAACCCATCAAGGGCTCACATCTTAGCGCAGGTACTTTTCTCAGAGAAGCGTTATAGATTATAGTCCACCACGCTGGCCCAATGCGAATTCGCAGAAAAAATAAAAAAAAAATGCTTGAGTGTTGTGGAACACTCGGTTGGAACGAAGTTCCTATTAATAATAACCTAATAATAAAAATAAATTAAATAAAAAACAATAATCTGAAGTCAGGATTCGAACCCCTGAACCGATAGTTTCACTCTTTCGTTTAGCTGCTACGTCACCAAAGCTATAACGGAACGTGTGTAATAAACGAAAGCGACACACAAAGGTCATGACGGAAAAATTCTTACCCCCCCCCCCCCCCCCCCCCCAATACCGTCCGATTAAGAACTTCGTTCCAAAAAAACCAAATTAATTAAAAAAAAATTTTTTTTGGTTCTTTGGCATTAATTTCGAATACTTGTTCAGTTTCTTAATCATCCATCCCCAGCTCCATGGGCATTCAAATCCATGCCCAGTTAGTAGGCCAGCGACGTGTTGAGCTGGATGGATGGATGGAGTATGAATTATACAAATGTTTGTCGGTCCATCGATCCTTGTACCGGAGCCGGGACTCCTGTCTCTGTCACGCGCCGGCCCGTAAGCGAATTTTGATCTATCGCATATTGCTTCCGTGGAAACGTGGAATCTTGTCGGGTATAATGCATACAATATTTAGTACACATTTCAGCAATAATTAAATTTTTTGTTCCGGCGGTTTTAATATTCATATTTTGGTTTTCAAATTAAATTTTACTTGTATTCAGCCGCAGTTCTTCTAGAAATAGAGTTGAAATAATCAAGAGCCAATTTTAAGCAATTAAGGGCTGATGATTTCACCAACGTAAAATAAGTCTATCCGATCGTAAAGATATTTTGATAGTACTTTCAATACAAAAAAACTGTCAGAACGCCCAATTTATTCCTCGGTAAAACGTCACTCAACGCTGGTGAAATCGGCCCTCAATATAACCCACTTGATGAAAAAAATTCTCCTACTTCAGTCTGTCCTGTATGCCTGAGAGTAATTCTCCATAATGTTCCCAAGGGTGTGTGAAGTCAGCTAATTCACTTTGAACAGCGTGGTGGACTACAGAAAAACTTTCTCTTACTGAGAGAAGATCCGTGCCCAGAAGTGGCCTAGCGAAGGGTAATTGAGGTGATGGTTCCTACGAGTAAGTGTTTATTAATACGTCTAGCTAATGAATATAAAGAAAAGTTGCGGCTTTAAAAAGTAACAGTATGGTAAGCCAGACCTGGAATTAATTAAGTATTATTTCTAGTTTAGCACAGAATGTTATGGCGGATTTGACTGCAACTTGCTTGTAATACAAGTGTAAATTAAAAAAAATATTTTTAAAAAACAAGCTTTTAGGAGCTGGCTACATCGTCAGACCCTGGCTATCATCTACAACCAGACTACTTGTCAAGACGAATCAAGCGAGCCCAAACTCGACTCGGAGTTACGTCGTTTTATTACAGAGTTGCCAAAACCACCTTCCAGCTTCATCATGAGACCCTGAATATCATCTAGGACCAGACTAATTATGTCAACACTAATCAAACGAGTCTAAACTCGATGGTATTACGTCATTTTATTACAGAGTTACCAAAACCACCTTCCGGTTTCATCATCAGACCCTGATCAGATCAGACCCTGGTAAACATCTTAAAACAAAGTACTCGTCAAGACGAATCAAAGGAGCCGAAACTCTATGGGGTTGCGTCGTTTCATTACAGATCGATTCAAACGAGCCCAAACTCGATGAGGTTGTGTCGTTTCATTGCGAAGTTCCTATGGCCACGGGTCACCTTCCAGTTCCATCATCAGATCAGCATCATGTCATCATAACATTGCATTGTCACGCGATTTACACTGGCATGCAAAATTTCAGCTCAATCGGTAACCGGGAAGTGGATCAAATTTAATTTGCAAGATTTGATGACAAACATCGGGACAGGTGAAACTGAATAAAAGCTTGTAAAATAGATCATTATGTCAATTCTTGTTAACTCTGGTTTCATCAAACAAAAAAATAGGCCTATCACCAGATAGATACAGTGTGGTGATCGCAATTGTCTCTGATAGGCTATCTTAGTAATGGCTAAAATGCATGATTGCAGCAAGAATTATAAAAATCGCAATGATCGTATCTTTTATGCTACCCCCAGGTAAACAATCAAGAAGTTTTTTCAATTTCCCAAGCTATATTTGGAGCAAAATGAACCCAATTTTGTAAATCTGGCAAGAAAACTCTTTTATTACCTAATTTCAGGCCACAATACTTTTTGTGGCTTACAAAAAATCCTTCTCTTCACAAAGAAAAACAAGTCAATTAGATTTTGCTCCGATGAAACTTCTTCAAACATAATAAACCAAGTTTTCACCTGGGAAAGGGACCTGAGAATTATAAACGTAATCCACACCATAAAGAACTCTTGGAGGTATTTTTAAGGGTTAGTTCAGACATGGTAGTAATAACGCGCGGTATAAAGTAAATATCGTACAGCAATATTAGGTATATTGAAATAGATGCACCTAGTTAAACAGGGAAGTACAGTCCTATTTAACAAAGTAGAACATAGACATAAACATGGAACATAACATTTTTTGCGAAATAATACTTGAAAACTCGCATAATATATCCAATTTTGTCAGCCAATATTATAATATTGTTTTACTTTTTATTTTATTGTTTTAATAATTTATTATTGTTTGTTTTTTTTAATATTGTTGGTAATGTTTTGATCTAAAAACACTGATTTTATAAAACAGTGTAAACGAAACAAAACAAAAAACAGTGCCAAATTATAATATAATGGGCATTATTATAGGCATTAATTGCTACGTCTCAGCTAATAGATTTGCGTCGAGTAATGGGAGCCGCAAGGTTTGACGTCTGTCGTGACTTAAGTTTTGACGTCGTCAACGTTCTGACAGTTTTTGTATTGAAAATACTTCAAAATATCAAATTTACGCTCGGATAAGACTTATTTTAGGTACCTACGTACGTGAAATTTGCCCTACTTAAATATATTAAAATTCCGCGCGGTCAATTCTGTCGTATGAAATAGACTTTACAAAACTTTTCCAACCTTTTTACGCATTAATTACACGGTTTCTGGCCTCGCATTTCAACCTAATTGAATTAGATCCGACGGCTGGTTGTTGCATGCTTTGAACCCTTTCCTTTTTAGTATTTTCAAAGACGCTCCGTTTTAATCTCCAAGATTTATACGTACAGTGCCTCGATTGTGAATTTTTATGTTAACAAGACTCACTGTAAGGCTTCAATGAGTCTTGTTAACCGTTAAGCGTACATAATAAAACCTTTCGGCTTTGAGGCCAAAAGTTTTGAGGTAGACTTAAATCCAAAACATCGGATTAAATCACAAACCTTGAACATTATTAATAATAATTATAGTTCCTTCTATTTCTATAATATAAGTCCTACGGTCAAGGCAAGAGTAAATAGGCACTTTCTAGGCAAGCGCGCTCCAACCTAGACATCAGCAGTGCTGTCCAGCATTGATTGTCGTCAAGCGCAAGCCTATCCTGAAATAAAAAAAAATATAAAAAAATAGATACAGGTGCGGTTTTCGTTCCCTCTCTTTATCAACCGATAGACGCCTACTGCTGGACATAGGTCTCTTGCATAGACCTCCACAAGTCTCGGTCTTGTGCCGCCTTCATCCAGCGGCTCCCTGCGACTCATCTGATGTCGTCGGTACACTTAAGACCTAATAAGATAATAGAATCAGTAAGGGCGCTCCTATCATTCCCTTTACGACACATTAGCGACAAAGAAGACCTATTACGTATGTCGGGACCAAACGACTGTCATAGTTCACGCACAACCGGTGCATTAAGCCGATATTTGTATCAGTCGCGAACTATAGTCCTGGGGACACAGAATAAAAATTCACAGTAGCCCCTGTACTGAATTTCTTTTGAGCTAAAGGTCAATTTAAATACCACCACTAAATATAACCTAACCACTAAATAGTGGGCATACCTGATTAAAATTAGGTAATTAGACATTTTACATTATTTTTGATTAATAGTTCCTAAAGAAATCACATTTTTAGGGTTCCGTAGTAAACAAGGAACCCTTATAGTTTCGCCATGTCCCTCCGTCTGCCCGTCCGTCCGCGGATTAGCTCAGAGGCTATTGGTACTAGAAATCTGTAATTTGACAAGAATATAAATATCAATCACGCCGACAAAGTGGTGAAATAAAATTTTGAAAAATATTTTTTTTTATGGTATCTCCCCTACATGTAAAGTGGGGATGAATTTTTCTATCTCTCGACTATCCCATAGTGTGGGGTGTCGTTGAATAGGTCTTTCAAAAATATTGTGGGTGTGAGAATACCATTTTTCAATTTAGGGATCCGTTTGTGAAATATGATATTTTAAAGTGCTAAATTTTATTAGAGTCAAGTGTCCCCCCCCTCTGCCAGCTAAATGGTTGTATATAGGATACAAGAAAAAATTCACAGCAGTAGTATATATAATGAATTTTAAAGGAAAACTATCACGGCTAAGTAGGGTTCATTAGTTAAGGAGTTATATCTGTTTTATCTAAGTTAGGTATTACACGAAGTGTAAGTTGCATATTTTGTAGTATATTATAGTATTTAAACCATGGAACCCAAAATGTATTCAATATCTATATATATAAAAGAAAGTGGTGTTAGTTACACTATTTATAACTCAAGAACGGATGAACCGATTTGGCTGAAAATTGGTGGAGAGGTAGCTTAGAACCAGGAGACGGACATAGGATACTTTTTATCCCGTTCGACCGCGTTTCCGTTATGTCACTATAAAACGTAGTATAAGAAAAACGCATCTGACATGGAATAACAAAACGCAAATGACAGTGGAATAACAAAACGTAAATGACAGCTAAACGTAATTTTGTCTTTGGTTAAGTATAGTAAAAAATTTGACAATTATAAAAAGTGTTATAATAAAGTTTGTTGGTTTGTCCTTCAATCACGTCGCAACAGAACAGCGGATTGCGATGCGATTTTTTGCATGGGTATAGTAATGGATGTAGTAGTGGTTCCTCAGACCGGGAGAGCTACTTTTTATCTCGGATAATGAAAGAGTTCCCGCGAGATTTTTAAAAACTAAATCCATGCGGACGAAGTCGCGGGCATCAGCTAGTTCATAAATAAAATAAAAGCACTGTCCTAGGTCAGCAAAAATATTTGAGACTTTCAACTACGGAACCCTACACTGCGCGTGGCCCGACACGCACTTGGCCGGTTTTATCTATATAATTACTAGTGACCCTAAAAGGGAGCTCATTTAGGTACATAATATATGGGATAAACCCAATAATTCTGTTACATATTATTAAACCTTTGAAATTATGTGAAAAATACAAACAAAATGCCTGAACGTCATGACAGTGTGTTGTTTGAAACAAAATATTTTATTCTGTGGCAACCATCTACACTTCGCCATCGTACATAATTGAACAGTGGAGTAAGGCGTAGAGTCAATGAGGCGTTAATATGTATAAAAGAGGGGCGTTAACTTTTGCTTCACTTCTCGGCTGAGGCTCTCAATTGTACTCATTACTTCTTTCCGTGTTATTTGTTGACTCTATATATAGCTACTTATCCGGATATACCTATAGTCTATCCATTATTTGCGTGTTGTCGTAGAAACAAATGAACACTGAAATTGAACAATGAAACTTTCTTAATTTTATTTTAATAGCCGATTTCATCAACGTCGAGTGACGTTGTACCGAAGACTAAATTGAGCTCATTTAGGTACATATATGGGACAAACCAAATAATTCTGGTACATATTATTAAACCTTTGATATTATGTAAAAAAAATGCCTGAACGTCATGACAGTGTGTTGTTTGAAACAAAATATTTTATTCTGTGGCAACCATCCACACATCGCCATCGTACATAATTGAACAGTGGAGTAAGGCGTAGAGTTAATGAAGCGTTAATATGTATAAAAGGGGTGCATTAACTTTTTGCTTCACTTCTCGAATGAGGCTCTCAATTGTACTCATTATTTCTATCCACGTAATGAATTTCGGTTGACTCCATTTACACCTACTTATCCGGATATACCTATAGTCTATCCATTATTTGCGTGTTGTCGTAGAAACAAATGAACACTGAAATTGAACAATGAAACTTCTTAATCTTATTTTAATGGCCGATTTCATCAACGTCGAGTGACGTTGTACCGAGGACTAAATTGGGAGTTCTGACCGTTTACGTATTGAAAATACTGTCAAAATATCAAATTTATGCTCGGATAAGACCTATTTTACGTTGGTGTTATTGGCCCTAAAACAACAGATTTAAGTTCACGTATACGTACATAATGAATTTCGGTTGACTCCGGATATATATCCGGATATACCAATAGCCCATCTATTATTTAAGACAACACATTGTGTTGTCTTCGAAACAAATTAACACTGAAATTGAACAATGAAACTTCCTTAATTTTATTTGAAGGCAACCGATTTAAGTTCGTGTACTAACTTAATATAGGCCCACGCTGAAACTTTTACAAAGTTGTGATTAAATTCATCACATTCACGAAAACGCCTGATAAATTTTCGTAGCCTCTAATAGTTTTGTCAAGTTATTACTCTAGGGCTTCTTCTAAATCTAAAAACTCGTTTGTCTATCGTCACTAGCCTAATATGGTGAACAAAACAAGTATAAAAACTTGTTTTCTTCACTCAATATATTTTGCATTTCTTTCCGTAAACTTAGTATAATATTTACTAGCGTAAGAAGACATACCAGGGAAGGAGGGGAAATCTTTTAGGGCAATACCTAAAGATAGACAAGTAAAACGAATTTCATATCGCTGTGACCAGATTTTGAAAAAAATGGGTCATATTGGTCACATAAATGCTTTATCACATCTACATCATCAGAACTAATTGGTCACATTGTTCACGCCCAAATGAATGCCATCGGCTTTAATACAAGTACTATATTTCTTTGAAGTTTGATAAATTAAAATCGGTTACACGTTTTGCGGCTGTCATACTAACGGCAGTAAATATTACGTCTATATTTCTTTCTTTGAAAAAAAAGAACCTAAGCCAACTTTAACTTGACTAATATTCTCCTCTCCCCTCCACATAAGCAGAAAAATTATGCAAGCAGTGGGTACGACAATAGCACAACGGGATCGAACCGGTGACCTTTCAGTTTCAGTCCGCACCCTTAATTGCTATTGAGGCTTCTCTTACATATACAACAAGTATTTTGGGTTTGCTGGGCACTATTGTATTGTATTTCGTAGTGGTAACTAACCAAACTACCAGCAAAGATGTGAAGTTAAAACTTACACTGCCCTGTTATGTTAAGAAAATATAACAAAATTATGATATGAATTATGATGTAAAAATATACCTCTCAAAATATCTAACAGTGATTTATGGAAATCAATTAACAAACATCAGTAAATAAATCACGCATTTGATAAAATTAAAAGCGTACTGCGAAATAACAAACAAGAATAAATCACAAATTTCTAAAACGTGCCCCTCAAATCATAATAATTTATATGCCTTTCGAAACTAATAGCCCGAGAGCCTGTAGGATATCATCTCACTCGAGAATATAATACGAGTATTTAGTAGAATTTGAAAAATAGAATTGAGAAAAACCAACACCAATGTTATTAACCTAATTAAAAAAAAACTTTTTATATAGGTAGGCTATATTTTTTAAATTAATTAATTGATTAAGTATTTAAATTTAAGCCTAGCGATTCCGTCGGGAGCTAGTACATAAGTGTCACCACAGCTATTGTTCTCAGAAAATTACTAAGGCTTATATTAAGAGAACTGTTACTTAACAGCATCTTTTCCACGCCATATTTACTAAAACCGTTGTTTCGACAGCAGTTTTTAACTGCTGTTATAAATTATTAGAGCAACCCAAAAATACCTTGTAGTTCCGCCTTAAATTCCACCGTGGACTATGGCTGGTATATCTTGTTTACCGTACTCAAACCATACCAAACCATAAAAGGATCAACGCACCATAGTCCATAATGTCCTGCCGACCGAATCCGGACACAGCAGCCAACTTCATCAGATTAGCCATCTGCGCGGGAGATATTATAGTGCACAAGTGTGTGCGCAAACACAGGTGCACTCTCTATTCCCTCACTCTCATAGTCCGATGGGATGGAAATCCGACACGATCGGAGAGAGATCAGGCGCAGGACCGACGGCTTTAAGTGTTCTCTGAGGCACGGGGGTGACACGCCGCCAACTTCCAACTCCAGGAGTTAGTACTGAGGACTTCTTAACAGCTAAACCCAATACATTTCTTGACCCGACCCGGTAATCGAACCTGGGACCTCGTTATCCGCAGTCGAACATGCCAACTACTAGACCCATGAGGCAGTTGGTCCATAACTCAGTTATTATCGAACACATGAGCAACCCTATAACGTCTCACTACTGAGCGCAAGTCTCCTCTCAGATTAGGGTTATAGACCATAGTCTTCCACGCTGGCCCAATGCAAATTGGTAGACTTCATACGCCTTCGAGAACATTATGGTGGACTCTCAGGCGTGCAGATTTCCCCGCGATGTTTTTCTTCACCGTTGAAGCATGTGATATTTAATTGCTTACACGCACATAACTCCGGAAAGTCAGAGGTGCGTGCCCGTAATTGAACCCGCGACCCCTAATAGGAGACCACAGTCCTAAACACTGGGCTATCACTGCTAGTAGCCTCCTTACAATTTCCTATAGGCTCTCGGATTATAAATAAACCGCGCTATCATACTATTTCCGTTACATAGGACCAGCTATATTTTATCCCCTTAATATCATAAATAACGCTCCTGTTATGATGTTTACGCAAAATGTGACCCGATTCATCGGTGGTATCGATTGGAGGTTTTACGACGGCAAAGACCGGGTATTCTACTAAATAAAAATGTAAACCGGCGATTTCTATACGCTATCGGTGGGACATAAATAATATATGCCTTTATGCCTCATTCCTTGATAAGAAAATTTCAGTACCACCAATTTATCTCTTCAGCTGCCTAGTCAACACTGCGCTTCCCGGTGCGGAGTCGCCACTCCAGCACCTTTAATTGGGATCCCAACGACCATCAGCTCTTCGAACTAGGTGGACCGACGACATCAAATGAGTCACAGGGAGCCGCTGAATGCAGACCGAACGAGATGCGCTAGACCGAGGTCTGTGGAAGTCCGTGCAACAGACCTATGTTCAGGAGGGACGTCTATCGGTTGAAAAAGAAGAAGAACATACCTAGGTATGTTCTTCTTTTGTAAAAAAATTTTCAAGCAATGGCTACAGTGCTACCTACTTTATTCAATTGTTCATGGTCTTTGCTGCTGTCATTTCTTTAAATTTTTTGAAAATGCAGTACCGATTTCCTCATTTTCTTAAGGAGAAAAACTCTCTACTAGCGACACCGTTAACTGAACAGATAAGATATCATCATTCATCATTAGCAACCCATCAACGGCTCACTATTGAGCGCAGGTCTCCTATCATAGAAGGGTTATAGGCCATAGCCCACCACGCTCGCCCAATGCGAATTGGCGGACTTCACACACCTTCAAGAACATTATGAACTCTCAGATGTGCAGGTTTCCTCACGATGTTTTCCTTCACCGTTGAAGCAAGTGATATTTAATTTCTTAATCGCACTTGACTCCCGAAAAGTCAGAGGTGCGAACCCGGGATCGAACCTGTGACCCCCCCGAATAGGAGACCATAGTCCTAACCACTAGGCTATCACTGCTGAACAGATAAGCTATAGATCCAATACAAGGTATGAGAACTCGCATCGCTCTTTCTATTCAACGTAAAAAAATATATTTAAGAAATGGTTAGTCATATAAATAACGCTTACTTACGATGTTTTCGCAAAATGTGACCCGATTCAATCGGCGATATCGATTGGAGATTTTACGATGGCAGTGGCGGTAACGAGACCGGGTATTCTAGTAAATAGTAATGAGTAGCAATTCCTATACGCTGTCAGCTTCGTTGGAGAAAATTATTATAAAACGCCATGGAAACCATAGTATACTGTACTATGTTATAATATACCCGTATGTATGTCGCAATAAACTTAGCACTATAAAAATAACTATTTATGTATTAGTTAACTATTTCTCACGTCCCTTGGTGGATTATTAAGTCTACATCAGTATGTACAGTACGGACCGAACTAGTCTAACCATAGAAATTTTAATTGTAAGATTTTTACAAGTCTAACCATGTAGGACATGCTCCAACGTCACCTGAGCCGAGGTACAAGCCTCACTAGAGGCGCTTTTAGGAAAACGTTGCCTCCGTCCTCATCAAGTCCTATCCCTCGTCTGGATCTAACTGCCCAGTGACGCAGCTGTAGCGGCCAAATAGTGCCCGTGCAATATTATTCCGTGGTAAAACTTACCAGGTAATTTTACTTAAAAAGAAAGTAATGAATAAACGAAAAATTGGTTGTCTGTAAAGTCGGTTTACGGACGATAGTTTTAAGTGATAACGTCATAAAGAAACATTAATGACCGCTAACCACAGCGCGCACGCGATGACTGGCGGGCCCGGCGGTGGGCGCTCTGCCAACGCTTGGGCCGATCGTGGCTCTCTATCGCTTGTTCCGCGCTCTCACTTGCACTCTCAGACTAGGTGGAACGTGACACTTTTTCGTGCGTGCAGCCGGTGTTATCGATTTATAAGAAGTTATCACTTCAGAAAAATTCAAAACTGTATCCCGGATATGGAAAATTAGATACAAAGGCCACCAACATAACATACATGATGAAAAGAAACACGTCTTTTATCACACCTACGAGCCTTGGCCTACGAGTCAAAAGGTCCGTTGTGCCAGCACGTTGCATGCTAGGAAAATTGCTTTACAATATTCTTTGAAAAGCTATTTTTGTACCGCGCTTTGCATTGAGCTAGTCAGAGCGATGCTTTATCTAGTCGCATCTCTTTAGATGTTGTTTTTTATTTCAACGTTTCCATTAAAGACGGGAATTTCTTTGTGGAAGTAGGTACGACTCACTGCTTGCGAAGCTCAAAAAATTGGTCGAGTGCGAGTCGGTCCGCATACGAAGGGTTCCGTACATTGTAACAGATTTAACACAAGATACTATTAAGATCGAGCAAAGACAAAGAAAAGTTTATTGTATGGGCATCCTCTTTAATTTTAAACTTTTAAGCTATTGCATTGCTTTTACCGCGGGCTTTGAACTAGGACAAACAGTTTGAGCGCTGCGACCGAATCAAGAAGTTCCGTAACGAAAAAACCTAACACCGTCGTTCAGTAAGCGTTCAACATTTTAGAGGTTGTCAAGTAGCTCTATTTGGCGCAGTGGGCGAGCGGCCGCTTTCTTTACCGTGCTTTACCGTATGGTGTATGACGTCGCAGGTTAGAATCTCACTCGCGAAGTAGGGATAGTTCGCTTTTCTTGTTTGTTTATTTTTTAATTTTTTTTTGCATAATTTTTACTATGCAAAAAAATTTTTGCATAAATATTATAATTGCATTAGTTGATAAAAAATGCTATGCAATAGCTTTACCGTGGCAGTCCCCGAGTGCCACTTAATTTTTTTATTATTATTTGTTGTTATTGCAGTAATAGAGATACCTACACATCCTGTGAAGTATCCACCTAACTATTATGGTTAATACGATACAACCCGCTAGTAGTTGGACGGAGAGCGGAGGCTTAGTACTAATTATTATGGTCCCCTGGAAATTTCAAATAGTAAAATGTCATCATCATCATCATCATCAGCAGCAACCCATCAACGGCTCACTACTGAGCGCAGGTCTCCTTTCAGAAAAGGGTTATTAGACCATAGTCCACCACCCTGGCCCAATGCGAATTGGCGGACTTCACACACCTTCGAGAACAATGAAGAACTTATGAAGAACTCTCGGATGTTCAGGTTTCCTCACGATGTTTTCCTTCACCGTTGAAGCAAGTGATATTTACTTAATTTCTTGACTCCGAAAAGTCAGAGGTCGGGATCAAACCTGCGACCCCCCGAATAAGAGACCACATTCCTAACCACTAGGCTATCACTGTTAGTAAAATGTACCGATACAAAATTTAATAAAAAATCCAAAATATAAAATATCTTAAAATATCATTTCTCAACGTGGTCGCTTCAGCTTGTGAATTATTGGACTAATATAACACCCTACTCTCATCCTCAAAAGAGCTTTTAAGCTTTTGTGATAATAGGAAAAGTAAAAACTCTATGAAGCTCAAAAATTCTATTGAGAAGCCGCCAAGAAAATCAGAAGGTACTCTATTCATAAGACAACATGTTACAATATTCTAACGAGACTCAACCGAGTGAGCGTTCGCAAGATAAGATATGACTGGGTAAGAAAAATTACTTGCCTATATTCTTTAAAAAGCCATCGTTATGCTTTTTCTACGGGCACAATGGTCTGTCTTTCCCCGGTTCTCTTTAGCAATTTTTCCCCCGACTTTTCTATTAAAGGTTGTATTTTCTTTGCGGAAGTGGAAAACGATGCGACTCGGATTGCTTACGATACTCTTTTTGTAAGGAAGAGACTATTTTAAGTAGTCGCAGCAAAGAAATTAGCAACGAGGAAATATTTTCAATGTTTTTCTTTTCATCAAAACGTTTGACGGAAAAGTTCACTTTAAAAATGTGAAAATAGATAGGTATATATTTTAAGAGTCGCCATTTTGCCATGCGTAAGAAATCCTTCAACTTTACCTTTCATAGTTTAGCTCAGTTTACATAATGAATGGTAAAAAGCATACCATGTAGTTACGAGAGTTTAACTCAGGTAATCATTCTAAGTTGTCAACAATAGGCAACTTCAAAGCAAAAAAGATAATTCAGATTTTTGATGGAGACTTCAAACCGTAGCTAGAAAAGTACTAAGGTAATGCAAGTAAAAACAAGTGTAACTTAAAATTTTTATTTTTAAATGCAAGCTTTTAGTAGCTACATCATTAGACTCTGGATATCATCTAGGATCAGAATACTTGTTATGACGAATCAAACGAGCCCAAACTCGATGGGGTTCCGTCGTTTTATTACAGAGTTCCGATAGCCATCTTCCGTCTCCATCATCAGATCAGCTCCATGCCACAATAATATTACATTGTCATCCGATTTACACATAAATGCAAAATTTCAGCTCGATCAGAAACCGGGAAGTGGGTCTAATTCATCTTGCACCCATTTGACCAGATTTGACCCAAACAAACAAACTGGTCAAGCTAAATAAAAGCTTGTAAAAATACGTGAGTATCGTGGAACACTCGGCTGGAACGAAGTTCTGAATAACCTTAGGTCTAAAAACTCAGCCATCAAATAAAATAACTGGTAAATAATTACAGTACAGAAAAAACAACGCTCCTTATTAAAACTATTCTTCATGTTCAAAGAAGATTCTACGTTTGGGAAGCTATTATTCTAATTAAGTCCTTTATTATAGTATATAACCATTTTTCTTTTAAAGTCCAAGCTGTAAAACAAAGGAGTAGAAACGCAATTACTTGCTTATGAAAATGAACAAAGCATTTTCCGAAGTAATGCAGGCGCTGCAGGGAGCACGGCGAACATGTGTTTAAAATTAGTTCCTGTTTCTCAATACGAAGGTGACTTGCGTTTTTGAAATTGTATTGTTTGCATTTTTTTAAACTTAAATTCGGTCAAAAATAATATAATAATATAAATATTCTTTTATAAACGCCAGTATTCAAGCGCCACTACAAAATATAAAATAATTTTAGTTTGTACACGTATGTTGAAGTCGGGCGGCCCTGAAATGTATGGATGAAAAACATGTGCAGCGCTAGCCCGACTTCAACATACGTGTACAAATTAAAATTATTTTTTACTTTTGTAGTGGCGTGTGAAGTTGTTTTTTTTAATTAATATTTTATTATTTTAAGATTTTTAGTGGTAGCTTCATAGGGTCAATCTTCTTATTATTCGTATACGTTTGAAGTCGGTTTTTTAAAATAATTTTTTATATCAAATTATGTTAATCACTGTTTTGTGTGCAATAAAGTATAGATAAATTAATAGAACCGGGAAGTGGTACTAATTTATCTTGCAAGATTTGATCCAAACAAACGTACCTACATTGGAAGATATATAAAAGCTTGTAAAAATTGCTTGAAATGAAACATAAATGAAATAAATACAAGCATGTATTTTTTCGTTAGCCACGAAAACCGAAAATGGCGGAAAACCGCGCCACGGCCCACAATTTCATAACGCAATATCGTTACTTATAGTTAATAACTGTTTCATAAACATTCGAAACGCGTAACTTCGGCATCCAGTTAAAAAAATGGCGTACCAGCGGAAATATGATATTGGCAAACTTTGGGTTTAATAACACGCGTAATACTCTAAGTTTTATTACTCAGTTACTTTATTACTATGATTTCGGGAGAGATTAAGGAAGTCTTTCTAAAATCGTGGATGTCGTTATTAACCGATAGACGTCTATTGCTGGACATACTCATCTCTTGTATTGAGTTGCACCCACCGCTGTCTATCGTCGCTTGTATCCATCGACTCTCTGTTATAAACACAGGCTTCTTTTACTAATACGTTACGTTACGTTCCCTCAAATATGGTTGAGCGAAGCAATGGCTGGATCATGCATCATGCTCGTGAACGGGTGCCACATGCTAACCACTAGACCTACGAGGCTGCGACTGTAGGTACTGTGACTTTGTTAAAAGAAAAAGTCCAAGTGCTGTCAGTTGCGATTAGACCAAACGATAAGACTTTTTCTTGGTTTTATGAAATGCTTTGTAGATGCAAAGTATTGCAAAAACCGATCAAAAAAAAAAACTTTGCATCTGCAAAGCCTTGACCACCACGTTGGCCCAATGCGAATTGGCGGACTTCACACATCTTCGAGTACATTATGAAGAACTCTCAGATGTGCAGGTTTCCTTACGATGTTTTCCTTCACGGTTGAAGCAAGTGATATTTAATTGCTTAAACGCACTTGACTCCGAAAAGTCAGAGGTGCGTACCCGGGATCGAACCTGCGACCCCCCGAATAGGAGACCACAGTCCGAACCACTAGGCTAGCACTGCTTGTGATATTTTATGGTCACTAGATAATATTTAACATGTCCAATAGATCATCAAACACGAAGCTAATTAAACTCCCTTTTGATGCATGCCAAATAAATGAGTCGCTCGCCGCCACTGGTCCCAAAATACGAGGCATACAATGCTTAATCATACATACATCGATGCATTCCCACTGCACTGGTTCGACATATGTTTTACACCGTAAATAGTCTGGTGTGGGGGTTTGGCTGCGTAATACTGTGTGCCTATAATTTATGTTCCCCATTATTTGTATTGGTTGCTGTTTGAGGATGTTTGACTTTACAGGTAACTACTTATAAGACTTAACTCTCTGTTTTAATAATTTTTGAAGTGAAAACTTCTTTAGACACGTTAAGAACTTTTTTGGGCGAGCAAAAAATATTGATTTCGCGAAATCGTCACCGTCACCATCGTCACCTGGAGATTTCAGTAAGCGTTCAACATTTTAGAGGTTCTCAAGCAACTTTGTACAGCCCATTCGGAAAGCAGCCGCCTTCCTTACCGTTTAATGTATGATGTCGCAGGTTCGAATCTCACTCCCGAAACGTGACAGTGCGCCTTTTTTAGTTATTTTTAGTTATTTTTATTTATTTTTATTATATTTTTTTTAACAAATCTTCTATCGGCAGTCCCTATGACTGCCAATTTTTGTTAAATATAATTATACACGCGCTTGACTGCAATCTCACCTGATGGTAAGTGAAGATGCAGCCTAAGATGGGGCGCGCTTGCCTAGAAGATGCCTATTCACTCTTGATGTCATACTGAAAAGTACCTACTGGAAAGTATAAACCTAAGTGGCGTTATAACGTTCAATTACATTATGCCAATTCGATCAACGTTCATTTCCAAATTTGCTATAAAATATTTTTCATGAATATTCCGATGAGTTATTTTAAATGAAACTCATTGGACGTCCGACTGTAACAAAGGGAACTTGAAATTAAATTATGAAAACGAACAAAGCGTTTTGCTTTAATTAATACTGCAATAAGTACAGGTGGCGAATGGATGTTAGTATGTATATTGTACATAATAAAACGCATGTATCACTTCCGCTATTTTGAATAGTAAAACCTTTTAAAAGCTTTTACACGTAGAATAAACTTTTGTCATAACATTTTAAAGTCAAGAAGGGTTTTTAAGGCCATAGTCCACCACACTGGCCCACGTGAATTGGCAGACTTCAGACACCTTTCAGATAATTATGGAGAGCTCTCAGGCGTGCAGCTTTCCTCACAATGTTTTTCTTCACCGTTGAAGGAACTAACCTAAGGTTCACCTAACTCCGAAAAGTCAGAGGTGCGAGCCCATAGATAACGGAAGCTCAAACCTGCGCCCCCCGAATAGCAGACCGCACTCCTAACCACTAGGCTATCACTGCTTGCATTCATCATCATCATTAGCAACCCATCAACAGCTCACTACTGAGCGTAGGTGTCCTCTCAGAGAAGGGTTATTGGCCATAGTCCACCACGCTGGCCCAATCCGAATTTGCGGACTTCACACATCTTCGAGAACATTATAGAGAACACTCAGATGTGCAGGTTTCCTCACTATTTTTTTTTTCACCTTTGAAGCAAGTGATATTTAATTGCTTAAACGCACATGACTCCGAAAAGTCAGAGGTGCGTACCCGGGATCGAACCTGCGACCCCCCGAATAACAGACCACAGTCCTAACCACTAGGCTATCACTGCTTGCAATAGAAGATAATAGAATAGAAATATTTTGTATTCAAATAAACTTTTACAAGTGCTTTCGAATCTTCAAATTAATCTACCAGTGACTGGTTCGGAATGCCTTTCCTACCGAGAAGAACCAACAAGAAACACGGCGGTTACTGTTTATCCAATACAGTTTACAATAGGTAGGGGCAAGTGCTGTACCTATGGACGCTTGTACCTGTGGACACAATCTATTCTGTCGAAACTAGCAACACTAAAATTCTAATTTGAACGCGAACTGTCAACCTTTACAGTTACAAAGTTTTACGGTCGCGTTCAAATTAGAATTTTAGTGTTGCTAGTTTCAACAGAATCGATTGTGTCCACAGGTATAAGCGTCCATAGGTACAGCACTTGCCCATACTATGCTATGTATGCCGTGTATGCAGTGTTTCCACAATGAGGGGAAGTTCCAAAAATGATATATTTTTCTATTTTATGATATACTAGCTGATGCCCGCGACTTCGTCCGAGTGGATTTATTTTTAAAATCCCGCGGGAACTTTTTGATTTTCCAGGATGCCTATGTAACCCTGCAGGCTCTGAACTATACCTATCCAAAAAAATTACGTCAATCCGTAGCTTTGTTGCAGCGTGATTGACAGACAAACCAACAAACTGACACACTTTCGCATTTATAATTATGTATTAGTAAGGAAGAATTAATACTTTACGATAATAAAGGCGATCTAATTAAATTTTAGAACACAAAAGCTACTAATTGTGACTTAAATAAATATAGCCTATGTTACTTCCTGATAACCTAGCTTTCTATTGGTGAAAAAATGGCTAAAATCGGTCCAGTAGTTACAGAGCCTATTCGGTACAAACAAACAAACGAACAAACAAACAAAAAAAATATTTCTTCTTTATAATATTAGCATAGAAAAGGGATAAATAGGGATCACCAAAATAAGTTTCCTGTTTCAAAATTATTTTAACTACCGTAAAATAGAATAGTTGGTAAGCGATAAACCGATAAATAGGTTGTTACAATAGTGTCCGCGCGAGTGGCAGCAATTGTTCACCCTGTTTCGGCGCCGCGCTCAGGGCCCTGATTCTGTAACTCAGTTGCTATCAAAAAATGATAGCCACTGACATATATTTTTTATCCATTGAAGATTTGCTATGAAAATAAAAGTATCATTTTCATAGCAAACCTTCAATGGATAAAAAATATGTCAGTGGCTATCATTTTTTGATAGCAACTGAGTTACAGAATCAGGGCCCAGCTCACTCGCGGCACGCATGGGGCATCCTAAACATGTGATTTCATTAGCGTGCGGAATTTGACGCGAGAGTAGTTGTTGTATAATAAGGTTGAGGTTTGAGGCTTTCCAAATTAAAATTTCATCATCATCATCATTAGTTACCCTTCAACGGCTCACTACTGTGCGCAGGTCTCCTCTCAGAGAAGGGTTATTGGCCATAGTCCACCACGCTGGCCCAATGCGAATTGGCGGACTTCACACACCTTCAAGAACATTATGAAGAACTCTCAGGTGTGCAGGTTTCCTCACGATGTTTTCCTTCACCGTTGAAGCAAGTGATATTTAATTGCTTAAACGCACTTGACTCCGAAAAGTCAGAAGTGCGTACCCGGGATCGAACCTGCGACCCCCCGAATAGGAGACCACAGTCCTAACCACTGCTACTTAAATTTACTGACCGAGAAAGAAGTGGTTCGACGACTTAAGGGAGTGAACCAGGTATTATTATTTATCAAGCGATAGACGTCCGTGAAGCAGTGATAGCCGAGTGGTCGGTACTGCAGCGGTCTTCTATTCGGGGGTCGCAGGTTCGATCCCGGGCACGCACCTCTGACTTTTCTAAGTTATGTATCATAAGCTTTAACGTTGAAGGAAAACATTGAGGAAATCTGTACACCTGAGAGTTCTTCATAATGTTCTCAAAGGTGTGTGAAGTCTGCCAATTTGCATTGGCCCGGCGCGCGGCGTGGTGGTCTATAACCCTTCTCTGAGAGGAGACCTGTGCTCAGTAGTGAGCCGTTGATGGGTTGCTGATGATGACGTTATCACTTTAAAAAACCGGCCAAGTGCGTGTCGGGCCACGCGTAGTGTAGGGTTCCGTAGTTGAAAGTCTCAAATATTATTGCTGACCTAGGATAGTGCTTTTACTTTATTTATGAATATTGAATACATTTTGAGTTCCATGTTTTAAATACTATGATATACTACAAAATATGCAACTTACACTACGTGTAATACCTAACTTAGAAAAAACAGATATAACTCTTTAAATAATGAACCCTACTTAGCCGTGATAGTTTTCCTTTAAAATTCATTATATATACTACTGCTGTGAATTTTTTCTTGAATCCTATATACAACCATTTAGCTGGCAGAGGGGGGGGACACTTGACTCTAATAAAATTTAGCACTTTAAAATATCATATTTCACAAACGGAACCCTGAATTGAAAAATGGTGTTCCCACACCCACAATATTTTTGAAAGACCTATTCAATGACACCCTACACTATGGGATAGACGAGAAAAAAAAAATTATTCCCACTTTACATGTAGGGGAGGTACCCTAAAAAAAAATATTTTTCACAATTTTGTTTCACCGCTTTGTCGGCGTGATTAATATTTATACCCTTGTCAAATTACAGATTTCTAGTACCAATAGTCTCCGAGCAAAACCGCGGACAGACAGACAGACAGACAGACGGACGGACATGGCGAAACTATAAGGGTTCCTTGTTTACTACGGAACCCTAAAAAGGATTTTAAAAACCTAACTCGACGCGTACGAAGTCGCGGGCATCAGCAGTTTAGTATATTAGTAAGGAGTAAGGGTATTTAGGTCACACAGGGTAGGCGGAATCTCTCGCACGTGCCACACGCAATGCTAATTAAACCTCATTTTGATGCGCGTCGCAGCAACGAGTCGCTCGCAGTCGCCAAAACGCGACACAAACAATGTGGCGAGTCACTCACGCACTAATTAAAACATTCCGTTTTGCCGGCTTTATGTTGATGTCAACATTGTACGAGAGCCTCTCAGGGTATTCCGGAACGAGCCAATGTTTTGATGACTACATTTTGTTACTAGCTGATGCCCGCGACTTCGTCCGCGTGGAAAAAGTATTGTAAAAAATTCCTTTTAAACAACCGACTTCTAACTCCCACATTACACACACACTATACAAATTTATTGTTGATTTTTTAAAAACCGCTCAACCGATTTCGAAAAAAAAATTTATATATGGGACCACCTGGGAAGTATGCCCTTTGAAACAATAAAAGAATTTTTCAAATCGGTCCACACATCTTTGAATAATCGGTGAACATACATAAAAAAAAAGATTCCGACGAATTGAGAAACTCCTCCTTTTTTGAAGTCGGTTAAAAATAATCGCTTTGTGTTAATCACAAGGTTTTTGCGATTTTACTTCTTCTTTATCAACCTATAGACGTCCACTGCTGGACAAAGGTCTCCTGCATGGACTTCCACAGGCTTCGGTCTTGCGCCGCTTAAATCCAGCGGCTCCCTGCAACTCGTTTGATGTCGTCGGTCCACCTGGTGAGGGGCCTGCCAACACTGCGTTTCCCGGTGCGGGGTCGCGACTCCAACACCTTGGGACCCCAACGACCATCAGCTCTTCGAACTATGTGCCCCGCCCATTTCCACTTCAGTTTCGCGACACGCTGAGCTATGTCGGTGACTTTGGTTCTCCTACGAATCTCCTCATTTCTGATTTGATCTCGCAGGGATATACCGAGCATAGCTCTCTCCATCGCTCGCTGTACTACGTCACTATATTATATTCTAAACCTACTTGGTACCTACAAACCTACAAATTACACACTACACAATCGAAATTTCTTAAATACTCACAATTTAGGTGGGCAGTACCGAGCAGCATCAGGATTGAGGAGTTGGTAACTGGTCTTAAATGATCGAGTCCAGTGATGCAGGGTGGGGGAGGGCGATTCCCAATACAAACTGAACGGTAGTGGTACCTACTCTACTTACCAGTAGATATATCCAGCAGACTGTATGGTTCCACAGTTGGGCATAAGCCTTATCGAGAACGCGCCACCAAACACGGTCCTCCGCCTGCCTCATCCAGCCGCTTCCCGCCACCTTCTTAAGGTCATCGGTCCAGCGAGCTGGAGGTCGTCCTACACTGCGCTTGCCGGTACGCGGTCTCCACTCCAGAACACGTCTGCCCCAACGGCCTTCGGTTCTGCGACAGATGACCTGCCCACTGCCATTTCAGCTTACTAACCCTCAGGGTTATGTCGGTCACTTTTATTCTAATACGAATCTCCCGGAGTATACTTATATCCCTGAAAGAGATTCCCAACATAAATAGCTCGCTCCATAGCGCGTTGAGCGACTTTTTATTTGTAAACGTGGCCCACTGTCAGTGTCCACCAGTAGTTTTAAAATCCAGCCAACTCCGCCAATATGCAGGTTTAAGATGATTCCGGGCTATCTTTGATGTTCTTTATTAAATCTTGATGAAAATCTTTGAATTCGTAAGGACTAAGGAATATCAGTTTTTTGAGCTGATAATATGTTGATATTTATATTATTTTCTACTTGACTTCATTTATTTAATCGATTTGAAAGTTCACGCATACCCAAATAAAATAGTTACCTGATGCAAACAGAGTTATTTGCCGATTATCCAATCTAGTCTATTAAATAATAATATACGTGATCATAACTTCCGAAGTCAGAGCATAATTTAAATCTTTAATTACGTATAACGTAGATATACTCTTGAAAAGTACACAGTTCTCACTGAAAACAGATTTATAATCGTGTGAAAATACAAACTATGGATAATTTTTGTGGACCGATTGCATTTCTAGTAAATTATTTATCAAAGGTGGCATAATAAAGTAAACTCAAGGCTCACTGCAAGTTTTAACGAATCACCGAAGCTAACATTTTTTGATCAGCCAAAAAGCCCGTCTACATTTTTGCTTATTCCTCGGAGGCGAAGGGAACAAAAGTAATAAAAAAACCTTAGCAAAGAGAATTAAAAAAATGGGCCAAAATGAGATTGTAATTATCTCCATCCACTCCGTCGCGGCACGTCTGAACAATGGAACCGTACGAGTATCTTTCATCTCAAGTACGTTGCACAAAATGTACTTCAATTTAATGGAAACTAACAAGAAACTTAACGATAATCAACAAGGCTCTTTGTTGGAGCCAAAAATTGAAAATCACTTTTTTTAAACTAATAAAAGATTATTTATTTATTTACCTACTTATTTGAAAAAAAAAGTTTTCGAACAAAACTTGATATAGAACTATTTTAAGTCAAAATCGCATGTCAAAATCTATGACTATCCGTCAATTTCAAAATAACTGTCATTTTGAAATGTCATTAGTAAAACGCACGAGCAAAACTCAAGCAAAACAAAGTTATTAAACTGTCATTATTAAAATAATATTTTCAGAAATTTCATCCAAACAATCAGTTTAATTGAACAAATAAGAATACAATGGATATGTGGGATGATATTCCCGCGTTAGACGAGTTTTTATGCATAGAATTAAAGGATGGCTCAATTATTATTGCAGTATTCGGAATCGCATACGGTTTGGTTGGATTCGTTTTGTTCCTATCGTTTGTAATAAACTATTCGGAATGGAGAACTTTGTATGAGAAGAAATTTGATGAGCTTGTGTATATGATATCATTATTTTTGATAATTACAGTACTGTTATGGGCAAGTTTAATACTCTTACTGGGCGTTCTAAGGGAACTTGAACTGTTGATATTGATATATCTTTGGTGTGCTTTAGTGCATTTGTGTTTAAACTGTTTGGTGAATTTATGTTTCTGTGTTTACTGTATGTGCGCGAACAGTTGCTTCTGGTATAAGCCTGAAGGTTCGGTTGTCGTGTTAATTTTACTGACAATATTTTATTCTATACTTTGGGTCTACTTCATTATAATTGTGAATAGCTTTAGAATGCAATTGTGAGTTTGTTACGAGTACAATATTTAAGACTTTTTTTTAGTTTAAGTTATATTTTTATATTACGTCGTCGATACAGGCTTTAATACATTATAATTATAATGATATTCAAATAAATTAAATTTTTATTTTGGGTATTCTATAGAGCTTTGTTAATTTTGAAGGATTATTTTTGTTGATTTATTCGACTAAGAGATTAGCGATGTATCATTCATGCTCCCGAACTATTAATAAGTTACTCAATATAACTTGCTATTAAGGCCCGCTTGCACAAACGCCGGGTTAACAGTGTCACAATATCTCAAACGAAAATAATGCAAATAAAATTACTATTGTAAAATGATTTTTTAATCATCAGCTGATCTAAGGCACTTTATATATGCGTGTAGTATTAAAATATGGTGGCAGACGGCATCTGAAAAAAGAAAAAAAACATTAATTACAAATATTGTGGCGAAAGTTTATAACCTGATTCTAAACATAATTATATTGGTCATTATAATATTACTATATTATTATATATTTATATGATATATATTTTGTATAATTTTTTATTCCGTGAGCCGATTTTGATGAAATAAATTATATAATTATATTGCCTATTGAAAGGGAAACCTCATGAAAATTAGTCTTGTAATTTTTGAGATCAGTACGTTTTAAATTCTAACAGACTGACAAAAATTAACGGTAAAACATTCTTGAATTTTTGAAAAAAATATTTTTTTTAAACATTTTTTCGGCTTTTCAAATTAACGTATACCGAGCTTACCGAATAGAAACGTCTAATTTTTCATTATCAATTTGAATACAAAATTTTGGAATCCGCATGAGGGGACTTTCAATGGTTTCTCTCGGACCATGAGTTAATAGATTTTTTGAAAGATTTTACTAAATACAGGCAGCAAGGGAATCAAATCCGGGAATGAATATATGCCTAGTATGTATCCTTCATCAATACTACTATTAAATATATGCGCTATATTATAGATAGGTAGGGTAGGTATAGATAGGGATATAGGTTTGATAGATTTAACAGACATTCCACATAAATCTTCACTTTTTTAACATTAATTAATTTAAAAGTTTTTAAAATTTCGCTCGGGGGAATGTGTTTAAATTTTAAATTTAAAAACAGGTGCTGAAATTTCTATATTGTTTTTTAAGAGAATCTGAGCTTTATCAGGCGATGAAATAATATTTTCTCAAATTTGCTCGGAAATCGCTTCTTTATATAAAAAAAAAGAAACGTCAATTGGCTCATTGCTGGCGTGGCGCCAGCAATTACGTAACAGGACAATAATGTAAATTGCTGGACAGGTACGATGTTTTTAAAATGTACACTTTCCTCTATTAGGTGTTTCTCCTCTGTGATTAGGTGTTTTAAATGTGCATTTCTTTCGCTGAGTTATACAATTTTAAAAAATAAGAATGTTTTTTTTTAAATGGAACAAAAAGAGCGTGGTTTAATTGGAGGTAAAGAATTATTGGTGACTGGTGTTTTCTTTTACAATATATTTCTTGTTCTGAAATAAAAATGGATTCGGAATCGGATGAAGAATTAATGGACTTTACACTACCAGATATGGCGGAAGAAGCTAAAATTCTATCAGAAAATCTTTAACATGAAATAAAACAGTGTTTCTTTAATTATTTTTTGTTGTTTCCTCGCAAATTAGAGAAAAGTACTATATAAGCCTCGGCCGAAATAGCAATTCATGGCCTCGTTTACTTAAAAAGGCCTCGGCTAGCGCCTCGTCCTTTTAAAATCACTTTGAAGTCCTCGGCTTTGCCTCGGCCTTCCAATGTTACTCGTCCATAAATTGCTTTATTCCGAGCCTCGACAATAATGTACTATTTTTATAGTCTCAATACGAATACGATAAAATGGATTGAAAAGTATTCATAACTTCCGAAGTATGCTTTCCATTAACTTTTAGATATGTTAAGTCACTGGATTTATTTTTAACTTTTCCCTGTTTCGTTATTTATTACTTGCCAAGTTGTTTTATTATGGTTCATACGATACAGCCCGCTGACAGACGGACGCCGGACGGACGGACAGCGGAGGCTTATTAATAGGGTCTCGTTAGTACCCTTTAGGTACGGAACCCTAAAAACCATAATCTAAAAATACCAACCATCTGAATTCGTAAATGATGCTCGAGTTCCGAATGAAAATGCGAAATTCTGAACTGCAAGGTAAGAACTTACTGAAAATTGACGTCGCCATGATGGCGAATATTATGGCAAGAATAAAGTGAATCGTCAAATATCCGGTCCGGAAGAAGTGCAGTGCGCCCATGATGTTGACTGCCGTTTCATAAGCTGCTTTTATGACGCAGAGCCAAAGACCGATCTGAAGTGTCCTTAAGCTCTCCTAGAAAATAATACATAAGTAAATAAATGGTTTATTAATCCAAAGAAAACAACAAATAACTTCAACATTTTACAAAGAAAATCAATAGGTGTGTGTGTGTGTGTGTGTGCGTGTGTGCGTGTGTGTGTGTGTGTGTGTGTGTGTGTGTGTGTGTGTGTCTGTCTATCTGTTCCCTCGTAGCTCGTAAGCTTAGAGATGTCTTCTCGTCTCAGACTGAAATCTATACATGGCACTCTCCCCCAGCTCAGACTCAAGACTGAGTGAAAAGAGACAGACTTATAATATGTCAAGATATATTTTTGTCTCATTTTAACTCTAACTTGAGTCTTGAGCAGAGCCAGAGAACGATCTATTGATCTCAGCCTCAGTGCCTGATAATGTTATAATAAGTTTGGTGTGTTGGGATTATAATAAGTTGGGTTATTATTGAAATAAACAGTTATTACAGTAATTATGAGTCGCTATTTCAACATCACAGACACACATATAAATATTTATTTGTATCATAAAAATAGTATTCCTTACCATTCGTACTATTCATTTAGATTAAATCCTTCATACCTATAGTAGCTATGCAGCTAGTATAAACTGTGTGATTTGTGGATATAATTCGTTCCAGCGATTCATGAGACAGTAGGTAATGATTAACCTGTAAATTCTCTTTTTCCTCATTGTGGAAACACTGCATACATAGCATAATATCTACTATAATGTAAACTTGTTTTGAAAAGAGCAACTGCCGAGTTTTTTGCTGGTTCTTCTCGGCAGGAACGGCATTCCGAACCAGTGGTAGACTCATCGATGATTCAAAAGCACTTGTAAAAAAATTTATTTGAATAAAAAACATTTCTATTCTATTCTATTATATTTTGTGATTGTCTTTTACTTTTTCGCGTCAAAAGTACGAACAGCTTCCAACCTGTAGTTGGACAAACTTATAGAATACTTTCTCCGAGAAAAGCTATTTTTAATAAATTTTTACTTACCTTCAACGCTCCCAAACACAAAAGCAATCCAGTAAGAATGGTGAATGGTATGACCGCTAAAATCATGTACTCAATAACTTTTAAGTAGTACGTCCCATTGCTGTTATAAACTACCAGGAAGTACAGAATCGTGTAGCATATAAATGATCCCTGTAAAATTATTGTTTTTAACCCTCGATCCAATAGAGTAGTGTTACAATTTTAAGCATTTTTAACCCCCGACAAAAAAGAGGGGAGTCGCAAGTTTCACGTGTGTATCTATATCTGTCTGTTCTCTCGTAGCTCGTAAGCTTCGAGATGTCAAAATCTCTCAGTGCCTGAAGACTAAAGTCTTCGAACAGTGCGTGTTGCCAGTATAACTTACAGATCCGAAACATAGTCGCTAGCTATGGGCTTCATAAGAAGGCTCAGGGTTACTCAGCGGGCGATGGAGAGAGTTATGCTCGGAGTATCCCTGCGAGACCAAATCAGAAATGAGGAGATCCTTAGGAGAATCACCGATATAGCTCAACGAATCGCGAAACTGAAGTGGAAATGGGCGGGCACATAGTTCGAAGAGCTGATGGTCGTTGGGATCCCAAGGTGCTAGAGCGGCGACCCCCAACGAGAAGCGCAGTGTTGGAAGATCCCCACTAGATGGATCGACGACATCAAACGAATAGCAGGGAGCCTTTGGATTCAGGCGGCACAAGACCGAGTCCTGTGGAAGTCCATGCAAGAGACTATTGTCCAGCAGTGGACGTCTATCGGTTGATAAAAAAGAAGAAGACTTACTATTTTACTCCATCCTATAATCATCACAAGGTCTTTCAAAGCCCTCCTTCTAAATGTTAATTCATCGTCATCATCCGAATGCCTTGAGTGCGCTACAATTGTACCCATCCTAATACCATACACTTCATTCGCTGAATAGGTATATAATAATCACTCCGTTTGGTTTTGTTACTATGTAGGTAAGTCAGTAATATTAGTATATAATTTACCTATGAACAAGCCAAATAAGTAAGTATTTAATGAAGAATTAATATTTTAATTTAGTATGTAGACGTACGTAATTCCTACGAATTGGTTGTTGGTGGTTGTTGTTGTGAAGCCAAATCACAGAATACAATTTACTCACGTATCTGGTAAACACATGGAACTAGGAATTACGATAACGGTACCTATACTTATTCATTAATCTGTGACCAAATGTACAAAATGTGAAGTTTAAAAAAAACATTTCGTAATGTTTATCTGTGTTTTAGACGTAGTCGTAATTCCTAATTCCATGGTGTTTATAACAAGAAGCCTAAATACCCTAGCCGGCTACTCACGACACTGCGGCAGGGCCGATTTAGGAGGCAGCTAGATTGGAGCAATCTAGGGTGGTCCCTTCACACGGGCCTACCGCTCAGTGCGTGCGCGGACGTGTGAAGGAAAACTTGTGTCGGACGAAACATACGAACGAATTGACATTAAAAATTCGTGGAGGAGAGAGCATGCCTCCAACATTGTCTAAATACCCACGTGTAGGTTTGGCATTGGCCCTTGCGGCCGTTTTACCTCAAAAACGAGAAAGAAGAAGTGCTGGGTGAAAAAATATCTTCAAAAAAGAAAAAAAAACGGCCAAGTGCGAGTCAGACTCGTGCACCGAGAGTTCCGTACTCTAGAAGTAAAAGTAAAACGATAATATTATAATTATTAATTTGCTAATTAATCGTTAACTTTGTTTGTAGATGTTAATTGTTAATATAAAGAAAAACTATGCTAGTTAGAGCGCTGGATTTATTTATATTTTATTTATAAAATATACATGAACCTGTATTGACCATAATTATTTCTGATTTTTCGATTGGTAAACTTCAGAGATAAGGGGGGTGGAACGATATTTTTTTCGACATTTTGTCCGATTAATCAAAAACTATTATATTTAAAAATAGTAAGTATAGAATTAATAAAAATCTGTTTTAGAATGTACAGGTAGAGGCCTTTTATATGATACCCCACTTCGTATAGTTATCTTACTTTGAAATTTCAAACCCCCAGTTTTCCCCCTTTTTTAATTAAACTAAAATAATTTTCGCGTTGGTTTTATTTTTTCTGTAAAATACACGTAAATCTCTATTGACCATAATTATTTCTGATTTTTAGATTGGTAAACTTCGGAGATCCCTGCGGGGGGGGGGGGTATCTTTATATTATTTTTTTTATATTTCAAAATAAGTAAATGCTTTGAAATTTCAAACTCCCGATTTTCGCCTTTTTTTAATTAAACTTAATATAATATTTGATTTTTTTTTATTCCAATATTGTTGGGCTACTATTATACGCAACTGTTCCAAATTTCATGTCGATAGCTTTAATAGTTACTAAAATAATCGACTATGACAGACGGACGGACGGACGGAGAAAGTCTCACCATAAGGGTTCCATTTTTACCATTTTGGTACGGAACTCTAAAAATTGAGTCACATAAACGTCTTGGAGGACTTAGAAACGAGGGATTTGAATGCAATCGGGCCGCGGGCGGTGGCCAACACACGTGCAGGGCGGCAGGGCGGTTGCCACAATCTAGGAGAAATCGTGTGCATTTCTGCTCCTGCCGGCCGATCTAGGAGGTGATCTAGGATCCGACCAAGAATGACACTACACACGACACGATTAGGAGGCAATCTAGGATACTCCCCACTTTTTCTCTCTAAATCAGCCCTGCTACAGTGTCGTGAGTAGCCGGCTTTAGAAATACCTTATGGTTAATATCAATATAGCTTAGAGGTGGCAAAGGCAATAGGAAATTGTCAAGGAATTACAATATACCTACTCTTTGTCACAGCCCAGAACCCACAAATTATTTAGACAGTATAACATAGTCGTAATTCCTAGTTCCATGATAACAATGGTAGGTATAACATGAGTTTAACGTGTTGTAAGTAGGTATTTAAGCTTCTTGGTTTAACCCCTATGTTTAACCCAAGTTTACGCTCTCTTTAAACATTTCTGTGGTGGTGTCGTGTGGTGCGGGTTGTTACGTTCCCTCAAATATGGTCGAGCGAAGCAATGGCTGGATCATGCGTCATGCTCGTGAACGGGTGCCTCCGGCGGGAATGGGGCTACTTTCTGTCTGCCCGTCTTTGACATGAATTGAATTGTAGTACGTTTTTTGGAAATGTCATATTCTATTCTAACAAAGATGCACGGGTTAAATCAGCTTGGCATCCAGCTGCCCACAAGATAGTAAAAAAACTTATTACAATGCAATAGCTACTTATTAATATTGTAAAATGATTATTTTGAAAAGAGCAACTGCTGAGTTTCTTGCCGGCTCTTCTCAGCAGAATCCGCTTTCCGAACCGGTGGTAGAATCTTGACGTGTCATAAGAGCCACAGGTTGGCCTACATGAAATAAATATTTTTGAGTTTGAGTTTAAACTTAGTTTAGCAAGAGTTAAGCCCTAAGCTTAACCTCAGAATAATAGAGCATTTAACCCACTAACTAACCCATTATGACCATGATATATCTATATATATAAAAGAAAGTGGTGTTAGTTACAATATTTATAACTCAAGAACGGATGAACCGATTTGGCTGAAAATTGGTGGAGAGTTAGCTTAGAACCAGGAGACGGACATAGGATACTTTTTATCCCGTTCGACCGCGTTTCCGTCAAGTCACTATAAAACGTGGTATAAAAAAAACGCATCTGACATGGAATAACAAAACGCAAATGACAGTGGAATAACAAAACGTAAATGACAGCTAAACGTAATTTTGTCTTTGGTTAAGTATGGTAAAAAATTTGACAATTATAAAAATGATAGCTAAACGTAATTGATAATATCATTAGTAATATGTTTTCTCTTTGAATCATCATTAACAATGCCGCGAGCAAGACGATCAAATGTTTCCTGCTACAAAGCTACGGATTGACGTGATTTATTGGATAGGTATAGTTGAGAACCTGGAGGGTGACAAAGATTTCCCGCGGGATGTTATGAACTAAATCCACGCAGACGAAGTCGCGGGCATCAGCTAGTAGAGAGATAAAAGAACTCTACCGAACGTTAATTATACACAAGGATAGAATAGAATAGAAATGTTTTTTATTCAAATAAACTTTTACAAGTACTTTTGAATCGTCAATGAGTCTACAACTGGTTCGGAATGCCGTTCCTGCCGAGAAGAACCAGCAAGAAACTCGGCAGTTGCTCTTTTCAAAATACTTTTTCAATATACTTTATAGAAATTATTCTATGTATGCAGAGTTTCCACAATGAGGGGAAGTTCCACAAAAGCATACGTAATTATTTCTAATTATAATTCAACACATGTTAAGACGGGCAGACAGAAAGTAGCCCCATTGCCGCTGGTGGCACCCGTTCACGAGCATGACGCATGACCCAGCCATTGCTTCGCTCAACCATATTTGAGGGAACGAAACAACCCGCATCACACGACACCACCGCAGAAATTTTAAAGAGAGTGTGACATACTAATTAGGCTACCCATCTTAAGGCATCGATTGGTTCTTTCTAATTCTAAATTGTTTATTATAGGTACCCATACATTCAATAAAGGGATTTAAAACAACCTAAATCCACGCGAGGTATCAGCTTTTTACTTATCTACCTACAATTGTGTAGGTATGTAGTCAACAAAATTTAACTCAAAGTATCCACTCCAACCAACATAGAATCAAACTGGAGAGCTTAAGGTCTCCGTGCACATTCCTAACTGTTATGTTTGAAGCGAACTCTAAATCTAAAGTAAACTGGTACGGTTAGCACTTGCAAGACAACTATGCTCAGTATTTATTGCAACAAGCTGCCAGAACTTTAACAGGGTCGTAGCAGCCGCAACAAGGCACCGTGGACAAACTGTACGACGCCGTTGTTGTCGGGCCATGACCCTGTTTCTATTGGTTTTGATACTGTAAAAGCTACCAATCATTGCTACAATCTCAATGAGCATGATGACAGTACCTAAGCAGGAATCAGTGAAAATAAGAATTTTTCGGACGGTTTGGAATTTGGCGGATGGGGGTCTAGACGAAAAAATGTAATAATTTAACGTCACGACACTAATTCGTTTATTGCACACGTTTCGTCATAGCTTTGGAGGCGTAGCGGCTAAACGAAGGAGTGAAACTATCGGTTCCGGGGTTAGAATCTTGACTTCAGATTAATATTTTATGTATTTTTATTATTCATTTATTATAAGAAGGAAATTAGTTCCAACCGATTGTTCCACGACACAACTTTTTCTATTTTGAGCGAGAAAGTTTTGAGAGAATAAATATCAAATTTATTTTGATAAAATAATACTACAAAATACAACAATCCGCCATATTGGATTGAACACCAATCAGAGCGATACGTCACATCTATGTTCAAACTTTGACATACTACTATGAAACAGCATAGATATGACGTCACGAATGACGCCATGACACCGTCGAGTGTTTTTAAAATAAGATATTTTTTCGAAATACTTCTGAACATCATCCAACCAAAGATAAAAAACCTAAACCTAAGAAAAAAGTATAATGATAACAGTACATGTACCTATTAGTAGAGAAAATGTGTTTGTTTGTTGGTTTGTCCATCAATAACGAAGCGACAGAGCTACGGATCGACGTGATTTATTTGCATGGGTAGGTATTAGGTTACAGTTTAAGACAAGAAGAGGCTAATTTTAATCCCGTTCCCCTGTGATTTGTAAAGTCTTAACTGGGTGGGCACAGCATAGTAATTGGGGACGAGAGTGATATTATGTAAAAGTAGCCCATGATAGGCTACTTTAACAGAGTATAATAATATTGCTTTTTCGCCAAAGTAGTGGCCCTGCGGATATATTTGAAGAGCCTTATGTATATTGGCACCATCTTGCGACACAGCACTCAGTCTTTGATTACACGCTTTGAAGTAAGAGTTTGTAAAATATCGTGAACCACCTCTCATAGAATTATATGACTCATAATACCGCGATACCGTAGACTCATAGAGCAAGAATGGGATAGATATATAGTAAAATGTGTACGTTAAAACCATGGTTTCTGTTCAACACACTCACCTCTATTAATAATAGATACAGGTCAGTAGTTCGACTCGTTCGAAAACAAAGAAACTGCTGCGGGATTGTATGAAAATGATTGCTAGTACTACATCTATGGGCCTCATGAGAAGGCTCAGGGTTACTCAGCGGGCGATGGAGAGCGCTATGCTCGGAGTATCCCTGCGAGATCAAATTAGAAATGAGGAGATCCGTAGGAGAACCAAAGTCAAAGAAATTGAAGTGGAAATGGGCTGGGCACATAGTTAGAAGAGCTGGTGGTCTTTGAGGTCCCAAGGTGCTGGAGTGGCGACCCCGTACCCGGAAGCGCAGTGTTGGCAGACCCCCCACTAGGTGGACCAACGACATCAAACGAGTCGCAGGGAGCCGCTTTAGGCGGCGTAAAACCGAGGCCTGTGGAAGTCCATGCAAGAGACCTTTGTCCAACAGTGGACGTCTATCGGATGATAAAGAAGAAGAAGAAGATTGCTACAGTGTGAAGATCGAAATTATCTCTTATGGCCCACACTCTGTCGTTATTGGCCAGAATTCTTTCTTGCAGTAGGTAAGAGCGCCGTAAATACATTAACAATGCATTAACAGCCTATCACCACAGTTGAGATATGCAGTAATATTATTGATGCAGCTTTTCCGTTAACAGTATCGATGATTTGAAGTTTTAATTCATTGTTTTTAAATATCGTAAAAGAAATAAAAAAAAAGCCGGCCAAGTGCGAGTCGGACTCGCGCACCGAGGGTTCCATACTCCAAAAGTAAAAGTAAAACGATAATATTATATTAATTTGCTTATTTATCGTTAACTTTGTTTGTAGAGGTTTATTGTTAATATAAAAAAACTATGCTAGTTAGAGCGTTGGTTTTATTTTTTCTGTAAAATATACATAAACTTCTATTGAACATAATTATTTTTATTTCAGATTTTTCGATTGGTAAACTTCGGAGATAAGGGGGGGGGGGGGGAGGAACGGTATTTTTTTTGACATTTTTGCCGATTAATAAGAAACTATTATATCTAGAAATAAATAAAAAACTGTTTTAGTATGCACAAGTAAGGGCCTTTCATATGATACCCCACTCGGTATAATTATCTTACTTTGAAATTTCAAACCCCTGTTTTTGCCACTTTTTTAATTAAACTAAAATAATTTTCGCGTTCATTTTATTTTTCCTGTAAAATATACATAAAACTCTATTGACAATAATTATTTCAGATTTTTCGATTGGTAAACTTCGGAGATAAGGGGGGGGGGGGGGGAACGGTATTTTTTCGACATTTTGGCCGATTACTCAAAAACTATTATATATAGAAATAAATAAAAAACTGTTTTAGAATGCACAAGTTAAGGCCTTTCATATGATACCCCACTCGGTATAGTTATCTTACTTTGAAATTTCAAACCCCCGATTTTCCCCCTTTTTTAATCAAAGTAAAATAATTTTCGCGTTGCTTTTATTTTTCCTGTAAAATATACATAAACCTCTATTGACCATAATTATTTCAGATTTTTCGATTGGTAAACTTCGGAGATAAGGGGGAGGGGGGGGGGGGGGGGAACGGTATTTTTTTCGACATTTTGGCCGATTAATCAAAAACTATTATATCTCTCTCTCTCTCTCTCTCTTTCTCTCAGATGCTCTCAGATGTGCAGGTTTCCTCACGATGTTTTCCTTCACCGTTGAAGCAAGTGATATTTAATTGCTTAAACGCACTTGACTCCGAAAAGTCAGAGGTGCGTACCCGGGATCGAACCTGCGATCCCCCCGAATAGGAGACCACAGTCCCAATCACTAGGCTATTACTGCTTATCTATAATATAATAAAACTGTAACAGGTCCAATTCTGTACATTGAAGATATTTTGAAAATTTTTGTTTGAGGGCACTCTATAATCGATACTGAAGCCAAAACAATTTTTTTTTAATTTTTTGTCTGTCTGTCTGTCTGTCTGTCTGTCTGTCTGTCTGTCTGTATCTTGGCCGCGCATCACGCCGAAACTACTGGACGGATTAAAATGAAACTTGGCATAATTTAAGTTCATACTACGAGGTATAATATAGGATACTTTTTATCCCGAAATTCAGCATGGTTCCCTTGGGAGAGGGGATGAAAGTCAAAATGTGTATTTAGCTGTAATTCATTAAGGCGTATTCCGATTTAATCCATTCTTTTTTTGTTAGAAAGCAGGTTCTTTAGAGATTGTCCTGTAATTATTTCAAGGTCGTCAATTTCGTAGTTCAGAAATTATAGACATCACGATCTTCAGTATAAGGTCCAAATAACTTGAACCCCGGAATCTACAAGATACTTTGAATGAACGGCTCATCTTAAGCTGGCAAGCGTACTTTATCCTATATAGCCATCGTGGATAGCCCTATTTTGTCAAAGTCAAACTACTCCAAAGGCGTCAGATTTTGCCAAACGATCATTATACCTACATACTACATAGTAGGTATGGATGTAATACATCGTATGGACTTAATGCTACTGTGTTTTCCTATGCAATTAAATATTCTAATCATACTAATATTATAAATGCGAAAGTGTGTTTGTTTGTTGGTTTGTCCTTCAATCACGCCACAACAGAGCCACGGATCGACGTGATTTTTTGCATGGGTACTATAGTTGAGGACATAGGCTACTTTTATCCCGGAAAATCAAAGTGTTCACGAGGGATTTTAAAAACTAGATCCACGCGGACGAAGTCGCGGGCATCAGCTAGTAATATAATAAAACTGTAACAGGTCCAATTCTGTACATTGAATATATTTTGAAAATTTTTGTTTGAGGGCACTCTATAATCGATACTGAAGCCAAAACAATTTTTTTTTAATTTTTTGTCTGTCTGTCTGTCTGTCTGTCTGTCTGTCTGTCTGTCTGTATCTGGGCCGCGCATCACGCCGAAACTACTGGACGGATTTAAATGAAACTTGGCACGATTTAAGATAATACTACGAGGTATAATATAGGATACTTTTTATCCCGAAATTCAGCACGGTTCCCTTGGGAGAGGGGCTGAAAGCCCAAATGGGTATTTCGCTGTAATTCATTAAGGCGTATTCCGATTTAATCCATTCTTTTTTTGTTAGAAAGCAGGTTCTTTAGAGATTGTCCTGTAATTATTTCAAGGTCGTCAATTTCGTAGTTCAGAAATTATAGACATCACGATCTTCAGTATAAGGTCCAAATAACTTGAACCCCGGAATCTACAAGATACTTTGAATGAACGGCTCATCTTAAGCTGGCAAGTGTACTTTATCGTATACAGCCATCGTGGATAGCCCTATTTTGTCAAAGTCAAACTACTCCAAATGCGTCAGATTTTGCCAAACGATCATTATACCTACATACTACATAGTAGGTATGGATGTAATACATCGTATGGACTTAATGCTACAGTGTTTTCCTATGCAATTTAATATTCTAATCATACTAATATTATAAATGCGAAAGTGTGTTTGTTTGTTGGTTTGTCCTTCAATCACGCTACAACAGAGCCACGGATCGACGTGATTTTTTGCATGGGTACTATAGTTGAGGACATAGGCTACTTTTTATCCCGGAAAATCAAAGTGTTCACGAGGGATTTTAAAAACTAAATCCACGCGGACGAAGTCGCGGGCATCAGCTAGTAATATAATAAAACTGTAACAGGTCCAATTCTGTACATTGAAGATATTTTGAAAATTTTTGTTTGAGGGCACTCTATAATCGATACTGAAGCCAAAACATTTTTTTTTTAATTTTTTGTCTGTCTGTCTGTCTGTCTGTCTGTCTGTCTGTATCTTGGCCGCGCATCACGCCGAACCTTCTGGACGGATTTAAATGAAACTTGGCACGATTTAAGTTAATACTACGAGGTATAATATAGGATACTTTTTATCCCGAAATTCAGCACGGTTCCCCTGGGAGAGGGGATGAAAGTCAAAATGTGTATTTCGCTGTAATTCATTAAGGCGTATTCCGATTTAATCCATTCTTTTTTTGTTAGAAAGCAGGTTCTTTAGAGAGTGTCCTATAATTATTTCAAGGTCGTCAATTTCGTAGTTCAGAAATTATAGACATCACAATCTTCAGTATAGGTCCAAATAACTTGAACCCCGGAATCTACAGGATACTTTAAATGAACGGCTCATCTTAAGCTGGCATTCGTAATTTATCGTATATAGCCATCGTGGATACTATTTTGTCAAAGTCAAACTACTCCAAAGGCGTCAGATTTTGCCAAACGATCATTATACCTACATACTACATAGTAGGTATGGATGTAATACATCGTATGGACCTAATATTACAGTGTTTTCCTATGTAATTTAATATCTAATCATACTTACTAATATTATAAATGCGAAAGTGTGTTTGTTTGTTGGTTTGTCCTTCAATCACGCCGCAACAGAGCCACGGATCTACGTGATTTTTTGCATGGGTATAATTGAGGACCTGGAGAGTGACATAGGCTACTTTTATCCCGGAAAATCAAAGTGTTCCCGAGGGATTTTAAAAACTAAATCCACGCGGACGAAGTCGCGGGCATCAGCTAGTAATAATAATAATATAGGCATAAAATTAATAATACTGATCTACTTTTTGACTGATATTACTCAGATGACTCATAATCCGTATTTTTACCAGGCAAGCGTGTGTAAATGCACGTTTATTGGAACGTAGTTCCTTATCGCGCGGTGCGGAAGGGGGCTAGACGGATCGACACTTTTTTGAGGGGGGGGGGGGGGGGAACGGTATTTTTTTCGACATTTTGGCCGATTAATCAAAAACTATTATATATAGAAATAAATAAAAAACTGTTTTAGAATGCACAAGTAAAGCCCTTTCATATGATACCCCACTCGATATAGTTATTTTACTTTGAAATTTCAACCCCCCGATTTTCCCCCTTTTTTTATTAAAACTAAAAATAATTTTCGATTTTTCTTTATTCCAATGATTTTGGGCCACTATTATACACAACTATGCCAAATTTCATGTCGATAGCTTTAATAGTTACTGAAATAATCGACTGTGACAGACGGACGGACAGACGGACGGAGAAAGTCTCACCATAAGGGTTCCATTTTTACCATTTTGGTATGGAACCCTAAAAATTAAGTGGCACTCGGGGACTGCCGCGGTAAAGCTATTGCATAGCATTTTTTATCAACTTATGCAATTATAATATTTATGCAATATTTTTTTTGCATAATAAAAATTATGCAAAAAAATTAAAAAACAAACAAACAAGAAAAGCGCACTGTAACTACTTCGCAAGTGAGATTCGAACCTGCGACATCATAAGAAAGCGGCCGCTCGCCCACTGCGCCAAAGAGAGCTATTTGTGAACCTCTAAAATGTTGAACGCTTACTGAACGACGGTGTTAGGTTTATTTTCGTTACGGAATTTCTTGATTCGTTCACCGCGCTCAAACTGTTTAGTGTTTGTCCTACACTAGCGGCACGCTATGATGGCCGGTTTGACGTTTGTCCGCTCATGAAGTTCCGTATTAATTGATAACGACTTTGAAGGAAATAATTGTATTACTTTATTGACGATAGTGATGTGCAGAGATTCATAAATTTTATCGAATGTAGTTTTAGGTTTAGGACTCAAAATTTATTTATTAAATTGATTTCTAAAATGTATACAAGTGTAGAAAAATCAGTTTGCACCATTTAAGGGGTGAATGTACTTGTGAATATGAACAATTTTCACTATGTGGACAAACCTCTGAAATCGCAAAAAAATATCAGCTGTTTCATACAAAAGGTAAAATTTTTATTTTTATATGATATATACCACAACTCGGCATTTGGTTTTCTAAATTGAAAATTTTTAAAAATGGAATCTCATACGATCGTCACATAGGATCGCTGGCTAGCACAACTACTACCTCCGGCAAACTCGCGTCAATGCTCAATGCAAAACAAAGCAGTTTCGAATTGACGTTGCTTCGAAAAGTATAAACTGTCAGTGCAATGCGATTGTGATATAGTTTTGACCTGGCTTTGGATTTCAAATATTGATACTGCATTACTGTTGACCCTTGCTCGTTAATTTGGACTCTGTTCAAGCCCTTTGTTGTGGATTTCGTCGATATGACCGAACGTACGCAGAGAACTGTTCTAAATAGTCAGACACGTGAGTTCGTAATACGCCTTCGTAACTATTTCGATCGTGAAGCTCAAAATGGAGGGCCAATTTTACCTATAACGTCAGTGGTTGAACGCGTAGCAGATGCGCTTAATATTGGACAACGAACTGTTAGACGGATAACTAAAAAAAAATATGGCGAGACTGGCACAGAAGAAAATAAACTTCACACACCAAAAAAGAGAAAACGAGCAAAACCAGTCGTAGGCATCGATAGCTTTGATGCCGATGCTATCCGAAGACATGTTTACGGCTACTATTTACAGAAGGAGTATCCAACAAGAAAAAAGTTGGTGCATTCACTGAAGGAAGCTGGATTATTCTTCGGTGGGGAAAGTTTTTGTATTCATATGTTTCTTGTGTGCATATAAAGTATGTATATTCATTTTCATTCAAATATTCAGTTCGTTCAAATAAATTAAATAAACATATACATTTTTGTTTTATTAAACCTATTTAATCAGGTACAAAAACAAAACTTAATTGTTTTTTGTTCGAGAATAAATTGACATTCCACATCACTATTGTAATGTGTCAAACCGGCCATCATAGCGTGCCGCTAGTGTAGTTCAAAGCCCGCGATAAAAGCTATGCAATTATAGCTTAATTGTTTTCATCATTGTTTTTGTTTTGTTTCAATCTGCGAAGATATGAATTTCCTAATAATACTCCGTGCGAATCCAATCGAGGGGATTTGCATAGAGCAAGTAAACAATTTATAAAGTAGACTGCAACAATACCTTTAAACACTTTATAGGATTAAAACAAGTTCACACTACAGTAAAACCTTAAGGAGAGTCTAGACAAAGCAAATTTACGATCGTATATTGTATAAAGTTGCACAAGAATTAGAATGTGTAACTTGTTGACTTGTTGAAGTAAGTTATAAAGTACTTTGAAGTGTACATAATGAAAATTTTAGCATTTGGGTCAACAAGTACTCTAGTACATCATACCCTTATATTTTTTTAGTACAGTTAGCTTAAATAATAATAATAATCATCATCATCATTAGCAACCCATCAACGGCTCACTACTGAGCGCAGGTCTTCTCTCAGAGAAGGGTTATAGGCCATAGTCCACCACGCTGGCCCAATGCGAATTGGCGGACTTCACACACCTTCACGAACATTGTGAAGAACTCTCAGATGTGCAGGTTTCTCACGATGTTTTCCTTCACCGTTGAAGCAAGTGATATTTAATTGCTTAAACGCACTTGACTCCGAAAAGTCAGAGGTCGAACCTGCGACCCCCCGAATAGGAGACCACAGTCCCAACCACTAGGCTAGTACTGCTTATAATAATAAAAACTTGAGAGGTGTCAAGGGACACCTGGATGGAACGTTGTTCCTTTCGATTACATCGTGTTCGGTATTTTCGCGGTACAACATTGAGTCTGAGATGTAGAAATTATTTAAAATAAAATTGAAAATAGAAAATTCAGTCTGTCGAGCTGGGATTCAAACCATGGACTTTTAACTGTTAGGCGACTGCCGGAGCCACTAGGCTACGGAGACCCAATGTTGTATCGCGAAAATACCGAACACAATGCAAAATTCACATTCAACAAAAAAGTGTCGGTTTTAAAAATATGTCGAGTGTCAGTTCCTTAATTTTTTCCGTCTAGCCCCCTTCCGTACCGCGCGATAAGGAACTTACGTTCCAATAATAATATAGGCATAAAATTAATAATACTGATCTACTTTTTGACTGATATTACTCGGATGACTCATAATCCGTATTTTTACCAGGCAAGCGTGTGTAAATGCACGTTTATTGGAACGTAGTTCCTTATCGCGCGGTGCGGAAGGGGGCTAGACGGATCGACACTTTTTGAAACCGACACTTTTTTGAATGTGAATTTGGAATTGTGTTCGGTATTTGTACAATATTGGGTCTCCGTAGCCTTGTGATTTCGGCAGTCGCTTAACAGTTAAAAGTCGATGGTTCGAATCCCCATATCACTTATAAGTTATAAAAATTAGGGAAAAATTCCACATGTAGAAATTATTTAAAATAAAATTGAAAAAAGAAAATTCAGTCTGCCGAGCTGGGATTCGAACCATCGAGCTTTGGCTGTTAGGCGACTGTCGAAACCACAAGGCTACGGAATCTAATATTGTAGTGTGAAAATGTTGAACACAATGCCAAATTAATTAATCGAAAGGAACTGCTTTCCATCCGGGTGTCCCTTGACACCTCTCAAGTTTTTTTTTTGTCAATCAGAGGTGATGACTGTCGCACGGATGCCAATCATTTTTGGACTATCCCACAGCCGAACCGTCTGAAAATGGCATAACACAAATTAAAATCTTCACCTAGTTGCAATTGAATTTACATTCAATCGATTTGCAATTAAAAAATGAAGTTCTTTTCGAGTTTAAAGTCTGAATGAAACGCTATAATAATGCATTTCAATGTGATAAACTAAAAGCTAAGTGAAATCTGTAGTGTAAAAGTATTTCTCCTGAAAATACTCAGCTCTGCAAAACCAATAAGAGGCAAGGTATATTAAATTAGGTGTTTAATCAGTAGGTACATCATCATTTGCTATTCTAAATCGGGACAACAGATAAAAATGTAGTGCATGCAGGTAGTTCTTGCGAATGCGGTACTCATCACTCATCAGCCAATAATATTCTATCTTCTATCTTGAAGTTAGTCAAGTTATGCGCAAAACACAAACGTATAGTTTGAGTCGCATATTCTAGACAACTTAAATAAGGTCAGATACCTTCCCTAGACGAAAAAAAATCGGCCAAGTGCGAGTCGGGCCTCGCTCTTTTAGGGTTCCGTTCAAAAAAAATTAAATTAAAATATTTTCATGTACCCATGGAAATATTTTTATTTAATTTTTTTAATTTAATTTAATTTTTATTATTTGTTGTTATAGCGGCAATAGAAATACATAATATGTGAAAATTTCATCTGTCTATCTATTACGGTTTATGAGATACAGCCCGCTGACAGACGGACGGACGGACGGACGGACGGACGGACAGCGTAGGCTTAGTAATAGGGTCCCGTTGGTACCCTTTGGGTACGGAACCCTAAAAAGTCTTTCTGAATATTTTATGTCTTAAGTATGTTGTGAAATGTGACCTAGAATAAAATTCAGTTTCATAACTTATTCAGAAAGACTTTTTTTTCATCTAATACAATCTAATAAGATGATAATACACTATGCTGTGGGAAGCATCAATGAAACAGGTCCTCGATCATCTATCTATTCTAATCTATCTATCTCTCTAATCTATATCTATCTAATACCTTTAAACGAGCAATTCTTATATATATATAATTATATAGATAATCTGAATCTCGGAAACGGCTCCAACGATTTTCATGAAATTTAGTATGCAGGGGGTTTCGGGGGCGATCGAATCGCCTAGCCAGGTTTCATTTTTAGAAAAGGTCGTTTTATCGGTGTTTTCAGGCAATGAAAAACCCCTTACAATATCATTAGAATACGAAGGTAAATTTCGCCATTATTTAAAAAATTCCAATAGCTCAGAGAAATAGGGCGATCCCGAAACCAGACCCGGGTTTGAGTCCAGACGATTATATTTTCCTCTATGAATTTTATTATTATTATTTATTTATTTATTTATTTATTTTCTAAATATATAATTTCCAAAAAACAGGATTTATAATACATCACCCAGATATTTATAAATTATATAATAACGAAGCCTTCAATTAGGACTGTCTCTATCAAAGCATGGTGAATGCTAGATCAATTAATAAGACTTGGGACCAGCGGCCAATCGGCAAAGATTTGCATAGCGCAAGCGAGTTGCGAACAGACCAATAGGTATTTAAACTTTCGCTTCTGCTGGCGTTTGGAATTGCTTTTACTCGAATGGGCAGTTTGATTTGCTACCAAAGTCACAGCTTACAAACTAAAAATATCTGCTACTTACTACTTACTTCTACTTTTTGAAGCAGATTGCCTATTGGTTAGGACTGTGGTCTCCTATTCGGGGGTCGCACGCACCTCTGACTTTTCGGAGTTATGTAATACTAGCTGATGCCCGCAACTTCGTCCGCGTGGATTTAGTTATTAAATTCCCTCAGGAACACTTTGATTTTCCGGGATAAAAAGCCTATGTCACTCTCTAGGTCCTCAACTATACCCATCCAAAAAATCACTACGATCCGTGGTTCTGTTGCGACGTGATTGCAGGACAAACCAACAAACAAACACATTTTCGCATTTATAATGTTAGTATGATTAATATTAAATTCCATAGGAAAATACTGTATTACGTCCATACGATGTATTACAATTTACATCCATACCTATACTATGTATAATGATCGTTTGGAGTAGTAGGCCAAAATAGGCCTATCCATGATGCGCTATACGAAAAAGTGTTTTAAATGCCTCATCTGGTGACAGAAGGGGTGGCTCATTTGTCGCGCAAAGGATCAGCCTGGCTGTCCAGCGCGGAAATGTAGCCAGTATTCTTGGCACCATTCCACGCGGGCATGATTTGTATAGTAATTTAATAAGTTTAGCTATAAGTTTTATTTTAACATTTTGATAGACACTCGTATGTCAAATGTGGCGCTTCAGATTGCATTCAAGGCCTCCAGAGCGATAAAGGCGAGAATCTGGATATGAATCCATTGTTTTGTTTGACCTCATAAAAGACTAGACTCAAAGAAGACTAAAATTCGCTCAGCGTGCAATTGAGAGACCAGAGAGAGCTACACTCGGAATATCTTGTGAGATCACATCAGAAATGAATAGAATAGAATAGAATATTATTTATTCATTGACATGAAAACAAAATATAACAAACAAAATGGAAATACACATGAAAATGGAAAAACAGAAAGTAGGTAATTACAATCTAACTTAACTAGTGTCTACTATGTGTCATGCCAATGAAAGGGTTCTAGCTCAGCTAAATGCTGTCGATACATATGTAACCACAGCGCTGATATTCTGCTAGGGCCCGAATAAGAGGGTAGTCATTTAAAATAAATAAATATTATACACTAGCTGACCCGGCGAACTTCGTACCGCCACCTTATCTATATAAACTAGCTGATGCCCGCGACTTCGTCCGCGTGGAAAAAGTAATAAAAAAGAATTGTTTTATGTTAATCATGAGGTTTTTACGATTGTACTACGCCACTATATAATATTCTGTACCTACTTGGTACCTGCAAACCTACAATATCAATTCAAAATGGAAATTTTGTAATACCACACTTTGGTAGGATATGCGCATTTTAAATTGTATATTGTAACATCTTGACTGTACCATATTCACAAATTAATAAATGAATTGTGAATTATGAATTATGAACCCACAATTTAGGCAGGACCAGCAGCATCAGGATTGAGGAGTTGGTAACTGGTCTTCATTCTCGCCTGCATCACTGGACTGTAGTCCAGTGATGCAGGCGAGAATTTTCGATTGCACTACGCTTCTTTTTAGTTTATACTTGGCATCTACAGTAGCAACTGAAAACCGAAATTTTCGTGAGCGAAGCGAGTGCGAAATTTTTTTGATCACACTACGCCTCTGTGTAGCCCATACTAATTGGTATCTACAAAAGCAATCTATAATCGACATTATCGCTAGTAAAGCCAGTGCGACATTTTAAGGATTGCACTACGCCACCATATAGTCCATACTTGGCACCTACATAAGCAACACAAAAGCGACGTTATCGCGAGCGAAGCAAGCGCGAAATTTTCAGAACTGCACTACTTAACTATGTACTCCATACTTGGTTTACACTCACAACAACAATTAAGAAAAGACATTTTCGCCAACGAAGCGAGCGCGAAAATTTTTAATTGCATTGATTTCATTGCATCACTTTCATTGTCTAAAACATTGTCCAAAACGGACATTTCGCAAAATTTTTAGGGCTGCGCTACATAACTGTGTCATTCATACTTGGTTCTTACAGTATCAATCAAGAAAGACACATTTCGCGAGCGAAGCGAGCGCAAAAATTTTCGATTGCACTACGCTTATTTGTAGTTTATACTTGGCACCTACAGTAGCAACTGAAAACTGATATTTTCGCGAGCGAAGCGAGCGCAAAGATTTTTGATCGCATTAAGTACGCCTCTGTGTAATCCATACTAATTGGTATAGACAAAAGCAATCGATAATCGACATTATCGCTAGTAAAGCGAGTGCGACATTTTTTACGATTGCACTACGCCACTATGTAGTCCATACTTGGCACCTACATAAGCAACACAAAACCGACGCTGTCGCGAGCGAAGCGAGCGCGAAATTTTTTAGGAATGCACTACTTAACTATGTACTCCATACTTGGTTTACACTCACAAAAACAATGAAGAAAAGACATTTCCGCGAGCGAAGCGAGCGCGAATTTTTTAACAATTACGTTGCATCACTATGTAGTCCATACTTGGCAATCGAAAACGGACATTTTCGCAAATTTTTAGGGCTGCACTACTTAACTGTGTCTTTCATACTTGGTTCTTACAATACCAATCAAGAAAAGACACAATTTCGCGAGCAAAGCGAGCGCAAAAATTTTAGCTTGCACTACGCTCCTTTTTAGTTTCTACTTGGCACCTACATTAGCAAGCGAAAACCGAAATTTTCGCGACCGAAGCGAGCGCAAAAATATTTTTGATCGCACTACGCCTCTGTGTAGTCCATACTAATTGGTATAGACAAAAGCAATCTACAATCGACATTTTCGCGAGCGAAGCGAGCGCAAAAATTTTCGATTGCCCTACGCTTATTTGTAGTTCATATTTGGCACCTACAATAGCAACTGAAAAGAGATATTTTCGCGAGCGAAGCGAGCGCGAAATTTTTTAGGAACGCTCTACTTAACTATGTACTCCATACTTGGTTTACACTCACAACAATAATGAAGAAAAGACATATTCGCGAGCGAAGCGAGCGCGAAATTTTTTTTCGCAATTTTTTAGGGCTGCACTACTTAACTGTGTCCTTCATACTTTGTTCTTACAATACCAATCAAGAAAAGACACAATTTCGCGAGCAAAGCGAGCGCAAAAATTTTAGCTTGCACTACGCTCCTTTTTAGTTTCTACTTGGCACCTACATTAGCAAGCGAAAACCGAAATTTTCGCGACCGAAGCGAGCGCAAAAATATTTTTGATCGCACTACGCCTCTGTGTAGTCCATACTAATTGGTATAGACAAAAGCAATCTACAATCGACATTTTCGCGAGCGAAGCGAGCGCAAAAATTTTCGATTGCACTACGCTTCTTTGTAGTTCATACTTGGCACCTACAATAGCAACTGAAAAGAGATATTTTCGCGAGCGAAGCGAGCGCGAAATTTTTTAGGAACGCTCTACTTAACTATGTACTCCATACTTGGTTTACACTCACAACAATAATGAAGAAAAGACATATTCGCGAGCGAAGCGAGCGCGAAATTTTTTTTCGCAATTTTTTAGGGCTGCACTACTTAACTGTGTCCTTCATACTTTGTTCTTACAATACCAATCAAGAAAAGACACAATTTTGCGAGCAAAGCGAGCGCAAAAATTTTAGATTGCACTACGCTCCTTTTTAGTTTAAACTTGGCACCTACATTAGCGAAAACCAAAATTTTCGCGAGTGAAGCGAGCGCGAAAATATTTTGATCGCACTACGCCTCTGTGTAGTCCATACTAATTGGTATAGACAAAAGCAATCTACAATCAAAAAATTTCGATTGCTCTACGCATAGTTGTAGTTCATACTTGGGCCCCACAGTAGCAACTGAAAACTGATATTTTCGCGAGCGAAGCGAGCATACTTGGTTTACACCCACAACAACAATTAAGAAATTTTCGCCAATGAAGCTAGCGCGAAAATTTTTACAATTTCATTGCATCACTATGTAGTCCATACTTGGCAATCCAAAACAGACATTTCGCAAAATTCTTTAGGGCTGCACTACATAACTGTTTCCTTCATACTTGGTTCTTCTTTTTCTTATTCTTGAGGTGCCATCTCCTACCGGAGGTTGGCTATCATATTGGCTATTCGGACCTTACACACAACTGCGCGGAATAAGGATCGAGTACTCAGTCCGAACCATGTCCGGAGATTCTTGAGCCAAGAGGTCCGTCTTCTTCCAGGGGGTCTACTACCTTGTATCTTTCCCTGTATTATTAGTTGGAGCAACTTGTACTTATCGCCACGCATTATATGTCCCATATATTGCAGTTTTCGTTGCTTTATTGGTTCGTTATACTTGGTTCTTACAATACCAATCAAGAAGACGCATTTTAGCGAGCGAAGCGAGCGCGAAAATTATCGATTGCAATACCCTTCTTTGTAGTTCATACTTGGAACCCGCAGTAGCAACTGAAAAGTGATATTTTCGCGAGCGAAGCGAGCGCGAAGGTTTTTTTGATCGCACTACGCCTCTGTGTAGTCCATATACTAATGAGTACATAATTTAATATAATTTTTTTACAAAACAAAGTATATATTTTTTTTTCTTAATTTTTTAAAACCGCTCAACCGATTTCGGTAAAATTTAAAAACCACCTGGGAAGTACCCTTTCAAACAAAAAAGTAAGAATTTTCCAAATCAGTTCACGCCTTCAAGTAATCGGTGAACATACATAAAAAAATTGAAAAAATAGATTCCGACGAATTGAGAATCTGCTCCTTTTTCGAAGTCGGTTAAAAAGAAATCTACAATCGACATTCTCGCAAACGAAGCGAGTGAGACATTTTTTACGATTGCACTATGCCACTTTGTAGTCTTCACTTGGTTGGTACCTACAATATGAATTCATTATCGACATTTTGTAAACACCCACTATTTAGGTGGGTATTATCATCAGCAGCATCGGGATTGAGAAGTTGGTACCATTAGTAGTTGTAGCATGGGGAGGAGAAGGGAGGTGGATGATTCCTAAACCGAACCGAGCGATAATTAAATTAGCTGAATAGAATGATGCCATCTAAGAATACAAAGCTACTGTGGGAAATTTTAGTAAACGGAAAACGGAGACGCTAAATTTTTTACGGCTGCGTTATGCCACTACCCTAAGTAGTTCATACTAATTGTTACCTATCATTGGTGAGCAGTACCCAGCAGCATCAGAATTGAGTCCTCTTTTACGGCTCCACTACACTATTATATTTTAAATATTTGGCACCTACAATATCAATTCACAATCGACAGTTCGTAAATATCCATGATTTAGGTGGGCAGTACACTGCAGCATCAGGATTGAGGAGCTAGGGCCTGGAGGTCAGTGATACAGTCTAAAATTAGTATGTAATGAATAGCTCAGGTCAAGATATGGCTATGGTATGAATGTAATAAGATCCATATACGTATATATCGTATATGCGAGTGACCTGGAACTATCCGAGAGTAGTTTTGTCCTCTATCTCCGATAATATCTAGCAGATCTTCACCAAAATTGGTTTGTTGTTTGTTGTAAAGTGGTTTGGTATTTCTTGTCGTACACACTTTCAAATAAAGAAAGAATTATTAAAATCCGTTCAGATTTGACTGAGTTATGGAGTAAAATCAACAAAAAGTTTCATCCCCTATCCTGGAGTAACCTTATGTTTTATCGGGATAAAAACTATCCTATATGTTGATCCGGAGTATCAGCTATCGCTGTACTAAATTTCATTTAAATCCGTTCAGTAGTTTTCGCGTGAAGCGCGGACAGACAGACAGACAGACAAAAATTAAATAAAAATCTGTTTTGGGCTCAGTATCGATAGTCAAGCATCCCCCAATTAAAATTTTCAAAATATATTAAATGTACAGAAATCTTCCAGTTACAGTTTTATTATATGTATAGATATGAAAATAACTTATTAGGTAAAATATAAACTGTATTGTGTAGTTCGAAGAACTGATGCTCTTTGGGATCCAGGATGCTGGAATGGCGACCTCACACCTAAAAGCGCAGTGTGGAGACTCTCCACTAGGTGGACCAACGTCGATCACTCGAGTCGCATGGAGGTTTTCCTCAATACCAATGCAAAAAATCATCAGTTGCTCCGTTGCTGCAAGATTTAAGGACAAATTATTTCACTATGCTGGAATATTCCATTGTTCCAATTTAAAAAAAAATCAGCGATATACATCTCTGAAGTTTTTTTTTTAAAAGAATATCAACCAAGTTAACTAATATTCTTCCTCTCCCCTCCAAATAAGCGGAAATTGTTATTGTTGAGTACAGTGGTAGGACAATAGTACAGTAGTGGGATTTGAACCTGCGACCTTTCAGTTTTCAGTCCGCACCTTTAACCATTGGGCTACTGAGGCTATTGAGGTTCAGGAAAGTTTTGGTATCACGAGCTTACTTCAAATATCTGAGAGTTATTGGTATAACGAATTTAAGACTCCTTTTACTCTGTTGGGTTGGGTTGAGAAGTTTAATCTCATAGTACTTTTTCATCTTGACTTATAATCAAGTCTTATCGACTTTTACTCATGACTTGTTTACCTAATAAGCTTTTATACGGTTCACTACACAAATATCGGATTTTGAGACAACTCCATTATTTTTTAAAAAGAAAATGAGGCATTTTTTTAAACATGAACGAGATTTTCTCCTCCAATGAACCATATAGATTGTGCTAGGTCAGACAATAGTACAATGGATAGGATTTGAACAGATTACCTTTCGGAAATTCGACGCCCTCTGACCGGATGACTTCTCAAGCCTGAAGTTTCAGGTTGAGATATTGTAATTGGCAGGAATTGGTTAATTTATAAGTGGGCATTTAAACTTGGTGTCCCTACATTTTCTTTGAAAACTTTCTTCAAAAAATTACCAAATTCCTAGAAACTAAGAGAAGCCACTTTCAAGCACCCCCAAGCGCATTCCATACATACGAAGTTTAATTCTTTATTCTAAAACTAATCAGTAAACACTTTTAAGAGGGTAAGGTAATGACTTCGTTTACTTTTTAAGGAAACTCTATTGCGATAGAATTCTCATACCAAAGTATAGTTTTTAAACCAACATTGTTTTATAGGGCTAAATATTTCAATGATTTTATTGAAAATATAAATTATAATGAAAGCAGTGATAGCCTAGTGGTTGGGACTGTGGTCTCCTATTCGGGGGTCGCAGGTTCGATCCCGGGTACGCACCTCTGACTTTTCGGAGTCAAGTGCCTTTAAGCAATTAAATATCACTTGCTTCAACGGTGAAGGAAAACATTGTGAGAAAACCTGCACACTTGAGAGTTCTTCATAATGTTCTTGAAGGTGTGTGAAGTCCGCCAATTCGCATTGGGCCAGCGTGGTGGACTATGGCCTATAACCATTCTCTGACAGGAGACCTGCGCTCAGTAGTTGATGGGTTGCGGATGATGATGATGATGATGATTGAAATATAACGTTTTAATTAATAGGTAGGTTCTTCGATATATTTATGAATACTTTATTATAGAATTTAACCTTAGTGCATATTGATATTATTCATATATCCACTCGGGACGAGGGACAAGACATCTGTACATACTAGGTACTTCTAGAGAATAGAGATACTGGCACGAGTCTTGCCAAAAGCTATCGGTCCTATATCAGAGAGACAGTATTTTAAGAGCGAGTGTCTTAAAAGCTTCCGTAGAGTTTACGAGTCAAAAGCCATCAAGTTTCATTAGCTGGAAACCTATGGCTTTACGTTAGTACATCGGAACATTGGCCTCGTTCCATGTATTTTGTGCAAGCGATGGAAAAACTCCACGTAGTGTGTCCGTACTCCGTAGTAAGTTCTTGTTTGTGGACTTTTGCCGCTGAATTATATGGTTTCATTCATATTTTTATTTTCACGGATTGATCAGTTTACGTCGTAATACCTATACTTTTTGAATACATAATAGTACAGTAGGGTTAGTACAAGATTGGATAGGTAACTATGAATAGTAAACTATGAGATTAACATTACAGTAAAATTAACCATATTATATAACCATACCGCGATAAAAGCTATGCAATAGCTTAACAAACACTTTTGCATTTATAATATTAGCTAGTAAGGATTTTAATCAAAAAAGTTGTCCTTCGAGTTATTTTTTAATCCTATTATCAAGCGTTTGTGTTAGGATGAAAGAGAACTTATCAAGAGCTTAAAAGTTTTCATTAATTATTATTTATTTTCAACAAAAAAGTTTCATCAAACGAGCTCATTAGCATTTACCTATTCCAAGAGAAAGCTTGATGTTCCTTTGATTTCAATTATTGTAATAACTTCGGCAATTTCTGTCCCTTGAATATTTGCGAATCTTGTCAAAAGCTTTGATATTATGATTAGGTACATAAATAGCAACCGAGTTTCCTTATAAATATGAGAGAAGTCGGTTATTCTAGGAAAAGAGATTCGACCTCTTTCTGCAGTTATTTCAAACTGATCTTCAAGACTATTTTTAACCCCCGACGCAAAAAGAGAGGGGTGTTATAAGTTTAACGTGTCTGTCTGTGTATCTGTGTATCTGTGTATCTGTCTGTGGTAGCGTAGCCGCCAAACGGATGATGACATTATCGCTAGTAAAGCCAGTGCGACATTTTAAGGATTGCACTACGCCACCATATAGTCCATACTTGGCACCTACATAAGCAACACAAAAGCGACGTTATCGCGAGCGAAGCAAGCGCGAAATTTTCAGAACTGCACTACTTAACTATGTACTCCATACTTGGTTTACACTCACAACAACAATTAAGAAAAGACATTTTCGCCAACGAAGCGAGCGCGAAAATTTTTAATTGCATTGATTTCATTGCATCACTTTCATTGTCTAAAACATTGTCCAAAACGGACATTTCGCAAAATTTTTAGGGCTGCGCTACATAACTGTGTCATTCATACTTGGTTCTTACAGTATCAATCAAGAAAGACACATTTCGCGAGCGAAGCGAGCGCAAAAATTTTCGATTGCACTACGCTTATTTGTAGTTTATACTTGGCACCTACAGTAGCAACTGAAAACTGATATTTTCGCGAGCGAAGCGAGCGCAAAGATTTTTGATCGCATTAAGTACGCCTCTGTGTAATCCATACTAATTGGTATAGACAAAAGCAATCGATAATCGACATTATCGCTAGTAAAGCGAGTGCGACATTTTTTACGATTGCACTACGCCACTATGTAGTCCATACTTGGCACCTACATAAGCAACACAAAACCGACGCTGTCGCGAGCGAAGCGAGCGCGAAATTTTTTAGGAATGCACTACTTAACTATGTACTCCATACTTGGTTTACACTCACAAAAACAATGAAGAAAAGACATTTCCGCGAGCGAAGCGAGCGCGAATTTTTTAACAATTACGTTGCATCACTATGTAGTCCATACTTGGCAATCGAAAACGGACATTTTCGCAAATTTTTAGGGCTGCACTACTTAACTGTGTCTTTCATACTTGGTTCTTACAATACCAATCAAGAAAAGACACAATTTCGCGAGCAAAGCGAGCGCAAAAATTTTAGCTTGCACTACGCTCCTTTTTAGTTTCTACTTGGCACCTACATTAGCAAGCGAAAACCGAAATTTTCGCGACCGAAGCGAGCGCAAAAATATTTTTGATCGCACTACGCCTCTGTGTAGTCCATACTAATTGGTATAGACAAAAGCAATCTACAATCGACATTTTCGCGAGCGAAGCGAGCGCAAAAATTTTCGATTGCCCTACGCTTATTTGTAGTTCATATTTGGCACCTACAATAGCAACTGAAAAGAGATATTTTCGCGAGCGAAGCGAGCGCGAAATTTTTTAGGAACGCTCTACTTAACTATGTACTCCATACTTGGTTTACACTCACAACAATAATGAAGAAAAGACATATTCGCGAGCGAAGCGAGCGCGAAATTTTTTTTCGCAATTTTTTAGGGCTGCACTACTTAACTGTGTCCTTCATACTTTGTTCTTACAATACCAATCAAGAAAAGACACAATTTCGCGAGCAAAGCGAGCGCAAAAATTTTAGCTTGCACTACGCTCCTTTTTAGTTTCTACTTGGCACCTACATTAGCAAGCGAAAACCGAAATTTTCGCGACCGAAGCGAGCGCAAAAATATTTTTGATCGCACTACGCCTCTGTGTAGTCCATACTAATTGGTATAGACAAAAGCAATCTACAATCGACATTTTCGCGAGCGAAGCGAGCGCAAAAATTTTCGATTGCACTACGCTTCTTTGTAGTTCATACTTGGCACCTACAATAGCAACTGAAAAGAGATATTTTCGCGAGCGAAGCGAGCGCGAAATTTTTTAGGAACGCTCTACTTAACTATGTACTCCATACTTGGTTTACACTCACAACAATAATGAAGAAAAGACATATTCGCGAGCGAAGCGAGCGCGAAATTTTTTTTCGCAATTTTTTAGGGCTGCACTACTTAACTGTGTCCTTCATACTTTGTTCTTACAATACCAATCAAGAAAAGACACAATTTTGCGAGCAAAGCGAGCGCAAAAATTTTAGATTGCACTACGCTCCTTTTTAGTTTAAACTTGGCACCTACATTAGCGAAAACCAAAATTTTCGCGAGTGAAGCGAGCGCGAAAATATTTTGATCGCACTACGCCTCTGTGTAGTCCATACTAATTGGTATAGACAAAAGCAATCTACAATCAAAAAATTTCGATTGCTCTACGCATAGTTGTAGTTCATACTTGGGCCCCACAGTAGCAACTGAAAACTGATATTTTCGCGAGCGAAGCGAGCATACTTGGTTTACACCCACAACAACAATTAAGAAATTTTCGCCAATGAAGCTAGCGCGAAAATTTTTACAATTTCATTGCATCACTATGTAGTCCATACTTGGCAATCCAAAACAGACATTTCGCAAAATTCTTTAGGGCTGCACTACATAACTGTTTCCTTCATACTTGGTTCTTCTTTTTCTTATTCTTGAGGTGCCATCTCCTACCGGAGGTTGGCTATCATATTGGCTATTCGGACCTTACACACAACTGCGCGGAATAAGGATCGAGTACTCAGTCCGAACCATGTCCGGAGATTCTTGAGCCAAGAGGTCCGTCTTCTTCCAGGGGGTCTACTACCTTGTATCTTTCCCTGTATTATTAGTTGGAGCAACTTGTACTTATCGCCACGCATTATATGTCCCATATATTGCAGTTTTCGTTGCTTTATTGGTTCGTTATACTTGGTTCTTACAATACCAATCAAGAAGACGCATTTTAGCGAGCGAAGCGAGCGCGAAAATTATCGATTGCAATACCCTTCTTTGTAGTTCATACTTGGAACCCGCAGTAGCAACTGAAAAGTGATATTTTCGCGAGCGAAGCGAGCGCGAAGGTTTTTTTGATCGCACTACGCCTCTGTGTAGTCCATATACTAATGAGTACATAATTTAATATAATTTTTTTACAAAACAAAGTATATATTTTTTTTTCTTAATTTTTTAAAACCGCTCAACCGATTTCGGTAAAATTTAAAAACCACCTGGGAAGTACCCTTTCAAACAAAAAAGTAAGAATTTTCCAAATCAGTTCACGCCTTCAAGTAATCGGTGAACATACATAAAAAAATTGAAAAAATAGATTCCGACGAATTGAGAATCTGCTCCTTTTTCGAAGTCGGTTAAAAAGAAATCTACAATCGACATTCTCGCAAACGAAGCGAGTGAGACATTTTTTACGATTGCACTATGCCACTTTGTAGTCTTCACTTGGTTGGTACCTACAATATGAATTCATTATCGACATTTTGTAAACACCCACTATTTAGGTGGGTATTATCATCAGCAGCATCGGGATTGAGAAGTTGGTACCATTAGTAGTTGTAGCATGGGGAGGAGAAGGGAGGTGGATGATTCCTAAACCGAACCGAGCGATAATTAAATTAGCTGAATAGAATGATGCCATCTAAGAATACAAAGCTACTGTGGGAAATTTTAGTAAACGGAAAACGGAGACGCTAAATTTTTTACGGCTGCGTTATGCCACTACCCTAAGTAGTTCATACTAATTGTTACCTATCATTGGTGAGCAGTACCCAGCAGCATCAGAATTGAGTCCTCTTTTACGGCTCCACTACACTATTATATTTTAAATATTTGGCACCTACAATATCAATTCACAATCGACAGTTCGTAAATATCCATGATTTAGGTGGGCAGTACACTGCAGCATCAGGATTGAGGAGCTAGGGCCTGGAGGTCAGTGATACAGTCTAAAATTAGTATGTAATGAATAGCTCAGGTCAAGATATGGCTATGGTATGAATGTAATAAGATCCATATACGTATATATCGTATATGCGAGTGACCTGGAACTATCCGAGAGTAGTTTTGTCCTCTATCTCCGATAATATCTAGCAGATCTTCACCAAAATTGGTTTGTTGTTTGTTGTAAAGTGGTTTGGTATTTCTTGTCGTACACACTTTCAAATAAAGAAAGAATTATTAAAATCCGTTCAGATTTGACTGAGTTATGGAGTAAAATCAACAAAAAGTTTCATCCCCTATCCTGGAGTAACCTTATGTTTTATCGGGATAAAAACTATCCTATATGTTGATCCGGAGTATCAGCTATCGCTGTACTAAATTTCATTTAAATCCGTTCAGTAGTTTTCGCGTGAAGCGCGGACAGACAGACAGACAGACAAAAATTAAATAAAAATCTGTTTTGGGCTCAGTATCGATAGTCAAGCATCCCCCAATTAAAATTTTCAAAATATATTAAATGTACAGAAATCTTCCAGTTACAGTTTTATTATATGTATAGATATGAAAATAACTTATTAGGTAAAATATAAACTGTATTGTGTAGTTCGAAGAACTGATGCTCTTTGGGATCCAGGATGCTGGAATGGCGACCTCACACCTAAAAGCGCAGTGTGGAGACTCTCCACTAGGTGGACCAACGTCGATCACTCGAGTCGCATGGAGGTTTTCCTCAATACCAATGCAAAAAATCATCAGTTGCTCCGTTGCTGCAAGATTTAAGGACAAATTATTTCACTATGCTGGAATATTCCATTGTTCCAATTTAAAAAAAAATCAGCGATATACATCTCTGAAGTTTTTTTTTTAAAAGAATATCAACCAAGTTAACTAATATTCTTCCTCTCCCCTCCAAATAAGCGGAAATTGTTATTGTTGAGTACAGTGGTAGGACAATAGTACAGTAGTGGGATTTGAACCTGCGACCTTTCAGTTTTCAGTCCGCACCTTTAACCATTGGGCTACTGAGGCTATTGAGGTTCAGGAAAGTTTTGGTATCACGAGCTTACTTCAAATATCTGAGAGTTATTGGTATAACGAATTTAAGACTCCTTTTACTCTGTTGGGTTGGGTTGAGAAGTTTAATCTCATAGTACTTTTTCATCTTGACTTATAATCAAGTCTTATCGACTTTTACTCATGACTTGTTTACCTAATAAGCTTTTATACGGTTCACTACACAAATATCGGATTTTGAGACAACTCCATTATTTTTTAAAAAGAAAATGAGGCATTTTTTTAAACATGAACGAGATTTTCTCCTCCAATGAACCATATAGATTGTGCTAGGTCAGACAATAGTACAATGGATAGGATTTGAACAGATTACCTTTCGGAAATTCGACGCCCTCTGACCGGATGACTTCTCAAGCCTGAAGTTTCAGGTTGAGATATTGTAATTGGCAGGAATTGGTTAATTTATAAGTGGGCATTTAAACTTGGTGTCCCTACATTTTCTTTGAAAACTTTCTTCAAAAAATTACCAAATTCCTAGAAACTAAGAGAAGCCACTTTCAAGCACCCCCAAGCGCATTCCATACATACGAAGTTTAATTCTTTATTCTAAAACTAATCAGTAAACACTTTTAAGAGGGTAAGGTAATGACTTCGTTTACTTTTTAAGGAAACTCTATTGCGATAGAATTCTCATACCAAAGTATAGTTTTTAAACCAACATTGTTTTATAGGGCTAAATATTTCAATGATTTTATTGAAAATATAAATTATAATGAAAGCAGTGATAGCCTAGTGGTTGGGACTGTGGTCTCCTATTCGGGGGTCGCAGGTTCGATCCCGGGTACGCACCTCTGACTTTTCGGAGTCAAGTGCCTTTAAGCAATTAAATATCACTTGCTTCAACGGTGAAGGAAAACATTGTGAGAAAACCTGCACACTTGAGAGTTCTTCATAATGTTCTTGAAGGTGTGTGAAGTCCGCCAATTCGCATTGGGCCAGCGTGGTGGACTATGGCCTATAACCATTCTCTGACAGGAGACCTGCGCTCAGTAGTTGATGGGTTGCGGATGATGATGATGATGATGATTGAAATATAACGTTTTAATTAATAGGTAGGTTCTTCGATATATTTATGAATACTTTATTATAGAATTTAACCTTAGTGCATATTGATATTATTCATATATCCACTCGGGACGAGGGACAAGACATCTGTACATACTAGGTACTTCTAGAGAATAGAGATACTGGCACGAGTCTTGCCAAAAGCTATCGGTCCTATATCAGAGAGACAGTATTTTAAGAGCGAGTGTCTTAAAAGCTTCCGTAGAGTTTACGAGTCAAAAGCCATCAAGTTTCATTAGCTGGAAACCTATGGCTTTACGTTAGTACATCGGAACATTGGCCTCGTTCCATGTATTTTGTGCAAGCGATGGAAAAACTCCACGTAGTGTGTCCGTACTCCGTAGTAAGTTCTTGTTTGTGGACTTTTGCCGCTGAATTATATGGTTTCATTCATATTTTTATTTTCACGGATTGATCAGTTTACGTCGTAATACCTATACTTTTTGAATACATAATAGTACAGTAGGGTTAGTACAAGATTGGATAGGTAACTATGAATAGTAAACTATGAGATTAACATTACAGTAAAATTAACCATATTATATAACCATACCGCGATAAAAGCTATGCAATAGCTTAACAAACACTTTTGCATTTATAATATTAGCTAGTAAGGATTTTAATCAAAAAAGTTGTCCTTCGAGTTATTTTTTAATCCTATTATCAAGCGTTTGTGTTAGGATGAAAGAGAACTTATCAAGAGCTTAAAAGTTTTCATTAATTATTATTTATTTTCAACAAAAAAGTTTCATCAAACGAGCTCATTAGCATTTACCTATTCCAAGAGAAAGCTTGATGTTCCTTTGATTTCAATTATTGTAATAACTTCGGCAATTTCTGTCCCTTGAATATTTGCGAATCTTGTCAAAAGCTTTGATATTATGATTAGGTACATAAATAGCAACCGAGTTTCCTTATAAATATGAGAGAAGTCGGTTATTCTAGGAAAAGAGATTCGACCTCTTTCTGCAGTTATTTCAAACTGATCTTCAAGACTATTTTTAACCCCCGACGCAAAAAGAGAGGGGTGTTATAAGTTTAACGTGTCTGTCTGTGTATCTGTGTATCTGTGTATCTGTCTGTGGTAGCGTAGCCGCCAAACGGATGAACCGATTTTCGTTTAGTTTTTTTTGTGTCATAGATAATTTTATCTCGAGTGTTCTTAGCCATGTTTCATGAAAATCTGTTCAGCCGTTTGAAGATTATCAGCTCTTTTCTAGTTGATTAGGGGATCTGACTAACTTCCTTATGTCCGATCGATTCGAAATTTGGTACCGTGTTACTTCAATGATATTGAAAGTATATGGTAAGGTAACCATGACCTGATCAGCCGTTTGAAGATCATCAACTCTTTAATAGTTGATGAGGGGATCTGACTACCTTCCATATGTCCTATCGATTCGAAATTTGGTACCGTGTTACTTCAATGATATTGAAAGTATATGGTAAGGTAACCATGACCTAATCAGCCGTTTGAAGATCATCAACTCTTTAATAGTTGATGAGGGGATCTGACTACCTTCCATAATATGTCCTGTCGATTCGAAATTTGGTACCTTGTTACTTCAATGATATTGAAAGTATATGGTAAGGTAACCATGACCTGATCAGCCGTTTGAAGATCATCAGCTCTTTAATAGTTGATGAGGTGATCTGACTACCTTCCTATCGATTCGAAAGGTACTGTATTACTTCAATGATATTGAAAGAACATGGTAAGGTAACCATGACTTTAAATATGACATGTTAGAGTAAGGTTTAGATTTCGAAGGTGGGTAATTAAATGGGATCAATTAGGCTCAATTACCACTGCGCTAAAAAATCACTATAAATACCTTCCTAATATTTATACCTACTTTAAAAAGGACTAAATAAAAGTAAAATTAAAAATTTTAAAAACCCCCCGACACAAAAAATAATCTCTAAAAACTAACAAATAATATTTTATACCTATATATAATTATTATCGTCACATATATTATGTAAGTTCAAATATTTTTATTTTCCAAGTGTCGTCGTCGCGTCGGGGGACCGCTAAGTGAGAAAAACAGGTGTAGTCGCAGATTGCAACAAAAGAATTTACTCAAAATCGACACAACCGTCAACGTCGTCTGCCCTCACGTGTCGCGCGCGGCATTACGTAGAGCGTAGACTATACATGCATGAAACTTAAGATCGCTCGTACCTAAATGTAATTCCTACTAATTAATTAGCTTTTGGAAAAATACTTTATAAACTTTAGCGGTCCCGCGACGCGACGACGATACTTGGAAAATAAAAATATTTGAACTTACATAATATATGTGACGATAATAATTATATATAGGTATAAAATATTATTTGTTAGTTTTTAGAGATTATTTTTTGGGTCGGGGGGTTTTTAAAATTTTTAATTTTACTTTTATTAATTATTCATTTTTACTGACGAAAAAAAGGATCACTAAGCGATTTAATATTTCGTTGATTTATAAATAATTACCTAATCAACGAAGATCACTTTAATTAAGAATTATTATTTTATTTAAATATAAAAAAAACATCATCATTCATCATTAGCAACCCATCAACGGCTCACTACTGAGCGCAAGTCTCCTCTAAGAGAAGGGTTATAGGCCATAGTCCACCACGCTGGCCCAGTGCAAATTAGCAGACTTCACACACCTTCAAGAACATTATGAAGAACTCTCAGGTGTGCAGGTGTCCTCACGATGTTATCCTTCACCGTTGAAGCAAGTGATATTTAATTGCTTAAACGCACTTCACTCCGCAAAGTCAGAGGTGCGTACCCGGGATCGAACCTGCGACCCCCCGAATTGGAGACCACAACCCTAACCACTACGCTAACACTGCTTCAAAGTAGGTATTAATAGTTCAAAATTATTTTGACATGTCATACAATGTCAATCTTGTCATTATACCCTTTGAGTATATAAAGATTATTATTATACCTAATGGAGAATGTTCCTAGGTATGCAAAATCGTTTGAAAGTTTGTTACAGTATACAATATTATGTATACAAATACGGGCTCATAATGATTTTACGGACATTTGAAATCGAGTCCGCTTACACAAGTGACTACGTGACGTCATTTTTCGGAAAATTTTAAAATTCCATATCTCCGAAACAACTTGACGTATTCAAATAATTCTTTCACGTATATTTTTTATTTTGAACTGAAAAAATGGAGAGCTAAGAGTCAACATTAGTGAACATTCTCGATGACATCTCAAAACCAAATTGAAATAAAACATCTCTAAGCGTTGGTAGTATAGGCCTACAGTGTACAGCTGAGTGTCATACAGAAAGTTGATAAATTAAAATTTCATTTCGAGGTCTCTGGTAATCTCGAGTCCTTGAATTTCAAATCTCATCTCAAAGACGAATTGTTTCAACCTGTGCGAGATTAGTCCGCGCTGTTTTATTGCGGATCTCCGAGAAAATTAATTAAGTTTCAACATTCTATCTTAGACATTATAGAGAAAATTTACCTAAGGTGTTTTTAATAAGTACAATTAAGAAAAGATTAATTATTATTTATTCACATAAACTCAAAGTGCTTTCGTTTAGTTAATGAACCGTCCACGGTTCCTACTGGGATCTCACCTGATAGTAAGTGAAGATGCAGCCTAAGATGGTCGCAGGCTAACTTAGGAAAGGATATAATAATATGGACTATGGTAGTTTTAATGAAGCCCATATCTCTAATCGTTTTCTACATGCCATCTTGTCGTACCGCTCGCTTGGCGGCACGTCTTTGACGGTAAGATCGACCAGAACTACCGTCAAATAATTTAAGATTTTAGAAATTATAAATTTCCAAATTGTCCCCGTCGGGAATTGAATCTTAAACCTCCCGCTTTAACACTACAACGGACTATTCCCCGGGTTTTAATAGGTAGTACAAATAGAAACTGTGGTTGATGATTGAAACGAATGAAACAAGTGAATGGATGCATCGTGGCTCAAAGGGAACGTTTTGATTGGAATCACTCTGTATCATTGAAGCCTATCGTGTCGGATCTGACACTATTTGATTTCATTAATTTTGTAATTTCGGCTTAGAGCGTAGTGACCCAGTTATATAAGAGCCCAGTAGTTAGAGAGTGAAAAATCTACCATCAACTAAGAGTGGAGTTGATTCCCGGGATTAATTGATGTAATAGTACAGATGAAGCAGTGATAGCCTAGTGGTTAGGACTGTGGTCTCCTATTCGGGGGGTCGCAGGTTCGATCCCGGGCACGCACCTCTGACTTTTCGGAGTCAAGTGCATTTAAGCAATTAAATATCACTTGCTTCAACGGTGAAGGAAAACATCGCGAGGAAACCTGCACATCTGAGAGTTCTTCATAATGTTCTCGAAGGTGTGTGAAGTCCACCAATTCGCATTGGGCCAGCGTGGTGGACTATAACCCTTCTCTGAAAGGAGACCTGCGCTCAGTAGTGAGCCGTTGATGGGTTGCTAATGATGATGATGATGAATAGTACAGATGGAAGTAAAAGTGAACTTATTTGCACGTTTAAAAGTAATATATATTGTCGTCATTTGATTGAGCTAGAACTTGCTATAGAAATTGTACAAAGCTTTCATACTGGATACGTTTAATGGACAATTTGGAGAACTTTTACTTTGGACTTCTGGAGAATTAATTCCTCCTGAAACTAAAGTACCGTCATCAGCTAGAGTTAGTTTTAAAAAATTGCAGTTATCAGTAATAACAGTACTTGTTTTATTTGGTATGTTTTTGTTGACTTTATGCATAATGTTTTGTAATTTTAAAAATTGCCATTAAAAGTACGCCCATCTGAATAAAACCTCATGCTTAAAATAACACTGGTGCATTATTCTGATTGTACCGAAAATAAACAATACACTTTCCAGAACCTATTAAGGACTTACACCCAACTCATTTAAAACTGCTACTTTGGCCCTTTGATAGTTGTATATGTATATAATATTTGTATAATATATATTATGTAGTATATGATTTAAATAATATATGTGGGCGCAATTGATTTCCGTTTAATTTATATTAATTAATTGGGAGTATTGTTTTGATTTCCGTTTCCTTTTATTTATTAAAATTAGTTTGGTCAAATTGACATTTGACTTTGACAGCGCGGGTACGCCATTTTGCGCGCCATCTTGAAATATTAGTATAAAAGGGCTGTTTCGACGTTACGAATTCAGTGAGGAGTCGCCCAGCTGCCGTCGTGTGCAACCGATTGCACCGGCGCTCGGGCCCCTAAGTGTTTCGGTACTTCGTGCGATCGCCTTGCCGAATCTCTCGCGCCCGCGGAGGTGTTGGGTCAACACGTCACCCCCGCCGGTCAAGGCTCGGTCTGCCACCAGCGGCAAGCCCCGGGTTCGAGGCCGCGCCTAAGGCAGCTCGCCCTCGCATCAATATCATTACCTACTTCGTTTTTGTTACGCCAATGCACCCGGCGTTTTTCGCGTCCGCGTTCGCGTAACCACCTTCCGCGCCGGTTATCACCATGCCACCGCCAAGCCTGCCGCCGTTGCCGCAGCGGCGCGCGACTCGACCGCGCGCGCTGCGCCGCATGGTGTATGTGCGGTCGGCAAGACCCGCCCTTGAAGCCGGGCTGGACGCGATGATAGCGTCCGGCCAAGCCACCCTCGCTGCCTGCTCATCGAGGAGGACCGACCCTGCACAAGCGGGTCCATCGACGGGAGCTGGCGAGGAGACCTTCGTCGCGAGTCCGCTGACGATGTCACCAGCCCCGTCCACCGAATCGATTCCATCCGTCGTCCGACCGGCAACGCCCAGACGACGACCGACGCCCGCACCGGTCGCAGTTGCAGTACCAGTGCCAGCCGCGCGCTCCGCGACGCCCGCGACGAGGCACACCACGCCGTCCCTGCCATCGCGCACGCCGCGCTACCCCGCCCCCGCGCATAACATCGCCGTGGGACGTTTCCCCTCCCCCCCGAAAGCAAGGGGCGAGAAGACTGGCGACCTACACCTCGCCGAGTATGCCGACCCTGTCGCCGGGCTCCCCCATGGAGACCGCGACCAGCCCGACGTACGCCGTCCCAAACGAACGCCGGGCGACGTACCCGCCCCCGCCGCTAGCACTAGCGCTGCCACTCAGCCCGCTGCCACCGCGCCCGCTGCCACTGCCGCTGCCACTACCACCGGCACCGCCGCCGCCGCCGCAGCTGCTCCAACCGCCGCCGCCGCCGCCGCCGCCGCCGCCGCCGCCGCCGCCGCCGCCACCGCTCCGACCGCCAAGACACCCAGCCGCTACCCGCCGCTGATCGTGGAGGTGCTGCCGGACTGGCCCACGCATTTCCGGGAGCTTAAAAAGCTCCTCGGCCACACCCCTAACGGACGCCCGTTTGGCAAGGGCGTCCGTTTTATACCGAAATCGGACCAGGAGTTCCGCGTAACCCAGCGCTATCTTACGCAGCTGGAGGGCAGCACCGGACTCTCCTGGTTCTGTTATTCGCTCCCCGCAGAGAGGAGCGCAAAAGTCGCCATTCGAGGCCTGCCGGCGAACACAGAGTCGGCACTAGTGGAGGCGGAGCTGCGCGAGCTCGGGTACGTCCCTGAGCACGTGCGCACGATCCCAGCTCGCCCGGGCAGACCTGGCTGCCTGATGTTCGCACAGTTGCAGCGGACTAAGGACCTCATCCCGGGCATCTACGAGGTGCACGAGTTACTGTGCATGCCCGGGATCACCATCGAGCCATGGCGCGGAAGGAAGGGCCCAGCGCAGTGCCACCGATGCCAGCAGTTTCGGCACTCGTCCCATAACTGCCACCGGCCCATTGCCTGTGTGCGGTGTGGGGGCGACCATCCAGCCCGAGACTGCCAGCGCCCCAGGGATGACCCGCCGACGTGCGCCAACTGTGGCGGCGCACACACGGCGAATAACGCCACCTGCCCGGTTTTCCGAAAGGAAACGCGCAACCGCCGGGCAGGCACCACCGCGCGCACCGCCGCATCTGCGCGCGCGCCACCTGCCACCGCCACCGCCCTCGCATCGGAGGCCAACGCGCCCGGCTCGCTTATGGCTGCCGCCAACCAGCCAGGGCAGACGGGCAAACGCCGCCGCAAGCGCGGCAAGCGCGCTCAAGCGGGCAAAGACGCGCCGCCCGCCGCACAGCCCACCGTGCCGTCCACCGCAAGCTACTCAGCGCAGCAAATCGTCCAAGCCCACCGTGGTCGCCGCCCCTGCAGAGGGGACGAAGGCGAAGCGAGTAGCGCCGCTGGACCCGCGACTCACCAAGGTCATCAGTACACTCAACTAGGTGCTGGTGGCCATCCAGGAGCAGCGAGACCCTATCCCGCTGATCCTGGGCTGCATCGCGGAGCTCTGCGCCTTTTATGGCTGAGCTCCGCATCGCGTTCTGGAACGCCGACGGGCTTTCACCACAAAAAGCCCGTCTTCTCAAGACCTTGCTCTCTCAGCGTCGAGTGGACATCGGCCTGATCAACGAGACTCATCAGACCAGTGGACAAGTTGAAGGTTTCCGGATACTATGTCTACCGGGAGGACCACACCTCGCCGATCGGGACTGCTTATAGGGGATTAGCAGTCTTAGTCCGTCGGAATGTCATCCACCAATTGCTGCCAGTACCACAGCTGCAGACGTCATACGCCTTGGGCGTTGAGATCTGCATCGACCGCCAGCCCACCCGCGTGTTCGCCTTCTACAAGCCGCCGCAGAATCGACTCGCAGTGACTGATGTCCGCACCTTGCTGGACTCGCCGCTGCCCACGATCCTCGCTGGCGACTTCAACGCGAAACACACGGCGTGGAACTCCACCATCGTGAGCCCGGACGGCAGACGCCTCCTGGACGACGCAGACCGCCACGGCTACGAGGTGCTAGGACCAGAGGTCCCGACGCACTACCCGTACTGTGCAGCCCACACGCCGGACGTCATCGACATAGCAGTCGCTCGCGGCCTAGTCGCCGCACCGTCGCTTGACGTCCTCGAAGACCACATCATTTCTGACCACCAAGCTGTCCTCATGACGCTGAAGACGCTGAAGACGACTCCAATGACGACATCGCTGCCTTCTCCGAAGCATCGCCAGGACTGGCGAATCTTCGCCGAACACATGGCCGAACATTCGCCGTCCTTCAGAGTAGAGAGCCCCGCAGACGTCGACCGACTCGCCATGGACCTCAGCGCAGTAATGTCCAACGCGCTTCGAGAGTCCAGACTCGACGCTGCATCTACTCGTAGACAACCCCAGCTCCCTGCCTACATACAAGCGATGTTGGAGGAGAAGAGGAAGCTGCGAAGGCAATGGCAATACCTGCGGTGCCCGACCATGAAGACGCGGCTCAACGCTCTGGCCGCTAGGATATCAGACGCGCTGGAGACAGTCGCAGTCGAATCTTGGCACTCCGCCATTGAGCGAGCCGGCGACGACTGGTCCGGCATGCACCGCCTCTGCCGCCAACTCTCCGGGAAGCCGCCTCCGATTAGACCCCTCATGGCCAGTGACGGTTCCCCACGTTACCGCGCCGAGGATCGCGCGGAGATCTTCGCGGATCACCTGGAGACGCAGTTTACACCAAATCCGACTGCGGATGTGCAGCACGTAGAGACCATCGAGCGACATGTGAAGGACTACTTCGAGTCGAGTCATCCCAATGATTCCCAAGCCTGGCAAGAACATCATGCTGCCTGGGAGTTACCGTCCCATCACTCTTCTGTCGTGCACCTCGAAAGTCTTCGAGAAGCTACTGCTGCTGCACATCACGCCCCATCTTCAGCCACGCGACGAACAGTTCGGTTTCCGTGCCGAACACTCCACCACTTTACAAGTGGCGAGGGTACTGCATCACCTCGCGGCCGCCTACAACAAGCGAGAGCAGTCAGTCGCAGTATTCCTCGACATGGAGAAGGCGTTCGACCGCGTTTGGCACACCGGCCTCGTGTACAAGCTGTCCACGTCTACTACTCCGCGCCGAGTAGTCAAGACCTGTGGCCACCTTCCTGCAAGACAGACGTTTTCAAGTGGCGGTTGAAGACGCCCTGTCCACGGAGCGCACCATCCGAGCCGGTGTACCTCAGGGAAGCTGCCTGTCGCCCGTCTGCTACAGCAGATACACGGACGACATCCCAGTCGCTGACGGCGCCATGTTAGCGCTGTATGCCGACGACGCGGCCTTCATTACCTCCTCGCTGAATGCCCCGCATGCAGCGCTTAAGATGCAGCGAACACTGGACGCACTTCCCACATGGCTGGAGACCTGGAGACTCAAGGTCAACGTGGCGAAGACTCAGGCGATTTCCATCGGGCGGGCGCGACTACTGCCGCTCCCGATGTCACTCATGGGCGAGACCATCGAGTGGTCCCCGAAGGCCAAGTACCTCGGCGTGACCGTCGACAAGACCCTCTCGATGCGGCCCCACGTGAAGAACGTGGTCAACCAGACGCGCGCCGCACGGAACCTCCTCCGACCCGTGCTGGCGTCCCACCTACCTCTCCGTACGAAGCTGTACATCTACAAGGTGTACGTTCGCACGCGACTCACCTACGCGGCCCCCGCGTGGTTCGCGCTGACCAGCGAGACGGACCGCAAGTCGCTGCGAGCGCAGCAGTCGCTGTCGCTCCGCACCATTTCCGGAGCACCACGCTTCGTACGGAATCAGGTCATCTCCAGGGACCTGCGCATGGAGAGCCTGGACGACTTCGTTCACCGCCTGAGTGCCTCTATGTTCGCACGCGCCGACGGAGCGCGATCCCAGCACCTGCATGGCATCGCGCCATACCATCGACGACCGCCGGACATAAGAGGCCTGCCACGCGACCTAGTCACATAGGATACGACTGCTTCCTCGCCGCTGGCTGATGGGCGCTCACCGGTACACTACCGGCGAGCTCGACCTCGCTGAGCAGCGGGCGTAAGCCTACCATGGACCTACCACCCTGCCGCAGTCCGCAGATCGCCCGCGACACTACGCGGGCTCGATCGCACTGCAGCAGGATATCACCGGACAAGACTCCACGGACACGACACCCCGGACCAACCAGTCCCACCCAGTGCTCCGCCTGTAGTTGCAGGCGGCGTTGCCACCACTGTAGGGGGCCATCGCCCCGAACAGTTACCCCGAGGCCTGTAAAGGCCTGCGTGGAAGACCCAGGATGACGAATTCAGTCTCTGCCCAGAGACTCATTCGACTAGTAGATGCTTCCGCGTCTAGGTCGATCTATTTGATTGAGGGATTGCGATAGCAATCGCTCCCTAATCGAATAAATATTGTCTTTACGCTTAGATTGGTGTTAATGATTAATTAATACTTTGGGAGGACTCTCTGCCCAGAGACTCATTCGACTAGTAGATGCCTTCGCGTCTAGGTCGTTCGATTTTATTGAGGGATTGCGATAGCAATCGCTCCCTAATCGAATAAATATTGTCTGTACGTTAAATTACTGACTTTGATAGTTTTGATAACTACCCTCATGTTTAGATATTGGTTTGATTAATTAATATTTTGATGTTTTGATAACGACCCTCACGTTCAGATGTTGTTTTGATTAATCAATACTTTGATATTTTTGATAACTACCCTCACGTTCAGATGGTGGTTTGTCTGTCGTGCTGTGGTTAAGCTGAGTGGAAAGGGGCCGTTATTGGGGATGGTGGAGACGGCTTTTAGGTAAGGTTTCAGCGTTTTAAGAGACGCGTTCTCTTAAAGCCTGATTAGTTTTTGAGTAATAATTCCCGCTTCTGGTCCATAGCATAAATGTAAAAGAGGAGCTTTTGAGGGTACTTTCTTCGAAGAATAAACATCCTAAGTAATGAAATGATCTTTCCGCGCTACCTACCCTCGTCGCGCAGCAAATGTCTGACTTTGTTGCCGACGAGGATACCTGCCCCGACATAAAAGTAATATATGTATTATGTTTTGATAGTTGTTTTATTCAAAAAACAGATTTGACAAATCTCGTATTAATTTTAAAGAACTTATTCAAAGATATTCCCCTCGAAGAGTGTGTAATTTTATTTTCAACTTTCATTATCCTTTTCGAGAGGAAAACATTGTTTTTTTTCCAAATTTGAGTAGGTTTCAAAGTTTTAGTAGCACTTTGTAGCAGTTAATTTCTTTAAATTTCAACTTTCCCACTTTAATATTGGAACACACTCTTATATTGTAAGTTAAATAACCGAAACACACAAACTCTTTCACCAAATGCATACCTATATACCGTCTCTGTTCATTTCGTGGAAATTAAATTACAATAGATTAACATGATTTGTATTACTGAAAAAAACATTTTTAAAGCGTTAAAAGAAGAACAAATCAAAAACTTTTCTACTACAACTGAAGCATAATCGAAATAGTTTATAGACACATGAAAAACCCCTCCGCAACCAACCAATGTTTGGTAATCTAATTCCCGGTGGGGTGAAAGGTTTTTGTGGGAGCCCTCAAACCGTGCCAGAGAATGCAAAAGCCTTTTTTAGCTTTTTGCATTTTTATCAACAAACAACGCTGCAGATAAAAAAGAAAAGAGAAATTGATTTATGAAAACCTTTTCCTTTATTGAAGTCGGCTAAAAGCCATAGAGTCACTGACCTCTATAATAATTTATTATTAACACTATAAAATATTAAAGTATATTTTTATTTATTGGTTTGTCCCTCAATCACGCAGCAACCAAGCAACGGATTGATGTTTTTTGCATGGGTATAGTTGAGGATCTGGAGACTGACATAGGTTACTTTTTATCCCGGAAAACATAAGAGTTTCCGCGGCATTTTTAAAAACCTAATTCCACGCAAACGAAGTCAAGTGAACGCAAAGTTAAAGAGGGTAGAGATAAGTCTGTCATTATCAGAGGGCTAGTGACGTCATAATGTGCCCCGTAACGAACCAACTTGCCTATATTGTGAAAATAATAAAATAATGTTCCTTATTTGTATTTCGCCTTAGAGCACTTAAAGAATTTCGCACTAAATAAGAGGATTAAGTATTACAATTCGCATTCCTCTCTCTCGCACATTATAATATGTACTTTCAATGATTGTAAATACTTTTGACAAAATGTGGTCGATTATTATCCTTGACAATGAAATTACAGATATTTAAGATAATATTGTTTCCAATGATGTTTTAGATGATGTTCCCAATATATTATATTTCTTGAGTTACCTACTTTTGGGCGCGGTCTTCACAATCCGGTTGTGTTTTTGCCGTCCCATCGGACTTCTCATAGTCTCAAATGAGGGAATAGAGATTGCACCTGTGATGGTTAATACCTATATGCTTGCCCCTGCAAACTTCGTCTGCAACAATATGCATTGGTGCCTTTGTTATAAAATTAAATCACCTCCAAAATAGCAATAATCAAATTGTTCAACATGTCACCAATAGCCAATTAAATTTCGTTGAAATGAGCTCCCGTGCCCGAAATTCGATCAGAAGAATTAGGTCATTAGTAAAATAAATGGTGACGTACGGATCTTCATGCAGTGTACGGTCAGTTTTAAGGTTACAGCACACATACCCACTCGGAAACGTATCATCACCGCCTCAGCTCGTTTCGAGCTCTGTATGTAATTCCCTAGTACAACTATAATATTGTCACACACGGAACAACCTCGTGAACCACAAGTAGTGCGTGGTCAACTCGTAATCCCCGCGCTTACGTTTAGTCGTTTCCAAGCTTACGGCAGGCGTACTTCACATGAATTCCTCTCCACATCGTCCCGGCCTATCGGAAAACTCAATGGGCTAACGTACTCCGAAGGGAAAAGAGTTACGCAATAAAAAGAGAGGTAACTTCTATGTGAATATAACTTTGCTTAAGTTAGCGCAGTACAAACTGAATTTGTTTGCACTTTATACTGTGGTAGCAAGTCGCTATTTACTTAGATGATTTTAGCCGAGTCGAAATGCCAGATATTTGGTGTTGATGTTCGGTTGATGCCTGGCTAACGGCGAAGCGGTGACGATCCTTTTCCCAGTTTATATGTGTGCTGTAACCTTTAACCGAATTGTGCGATACCCGGCAACAATTATAAAGCCGGGTATTACCTTGGGAGAGTCATAAATTTTCCATACTTTAGTCCTTGTATGACATTTGTATTGTAGTTATTGTTCTTTATATCATTGTCGTGCGTTTTTATTTTCTTTTATAAATTTTTTTTATGCGATAGATTTTTTGACAAATTTTTTAAGTTGTTTGCGACGGATTAATTTGTGATTCTTGTGTTCTTTATTCAAAATTATGGAGACTCGATGTCCGTACGTCTATCACAATCCATGTAACGGAGATAGGTAATAGATAATAGAGAGGGATGTAATATATTACGTAAACTAAAGTCCACACATAGCTTGTAGAGGAAAGTTAATGTATAAGCCTCAATAGCCTAACGGTTACGTACGTTTTTGAGATGGAGCCTCGACACCAATCTCAACTTTGAAAGCCTCCCGTTTCGTAAAATTTTGAGGACAAATTAAAAAAAAGAAAAAAGGACGTGAGTGTGTCAGCTCCGACGCACGACTGGAGTTTACGCGCGACTCGGGTCCGAGCGCGCCGCTCGGACCCGATCAGTACGCGCTCGGCTTCCCGAAGCGAAAGCTCTTTCGCACGAAAACCAACCTTATTTAATCAACGTTAGGGTAGAAATTTGCATCGTTGTGAAAAACGTAACGCGGGCATTCGACAACTCAAGCGAAAACCAACCTTATTTACTCAACGTTAGAGTAGAAGTTTGCATCGTTGTGAAAAACGTAACGAGGTCATTGATAAGTTGATTTTACTGCTTGGATTTTTCTCATACAGGGCGCCTAAAATCGATTCTTAAGGAGTAAACTCCAAAAAAAAAAATTGTCCTCTGTACCGAATTATCTTTAAAAACATATCCCACAAGCCTAGTTAATGCCATAAAAAATATTTTACTTCGTATTCGCTTCTTTGAGAGCCCCCCTGAAATAAAGATTTTTTATAACTTTTTAAGCAATATTCAGCTGAAGGCCATCAGTTTTCATATTATGTTTGAATTTGATGCAATTGCGTTCACTAATTCAGAAGTTATAAGGCTCTGACAGACGTACGGATGGACGAACGGACAGACGGACAAGTGCAAATTCGCTCAAGTCGACTCCGAGACCTCACTTCGCTCGGTCGAAAATGCGGTTGGATAGATGGGTGTTTGTAACTTCTTCACGCCACATCGAATGATCTGATTTGACTGAAATTTAGCTCATACCCACAGAACATAACAGATAAGACTACATTTTATCCCGGAAAAACTAGAGTTTCCGCGAGAATTAAAAGATGTTATTCAACGTGGACGAAGTCGCGGGCATTATCTAAATATACCACTATTTTTCTTCTCGAGTCTCAATTACCCCTAAAAATCCCCAGCCTACCCTTTACAGCCCTTTATATTCTGTAGTTACAGCCACAGGGATACGAACGAAACTAAACGTAATACGTTACAGGCACGAGCTTTATTCAGACTACAATATCCCGCTTTAATTAAAGCTCTTTAACACCTTTGGAGCATCATAACTTTGTATTCTTTAGCCTTGTGACATTTTTGCATTGTGTAAAGTTACCTTTTATTTTTTAGATAACATTGAGTTTTGTTATTATGTTTCGCATGTATGATTTTGTTTTGTACCTAATTGTTTTCATGCAGTACATAAAAGTTACTCTATCAAATTTAAATCTGTATTTATATATTTTTGTACCTGCAATTATAATAATTTTTATTAAATGGAATGTATGTACAGTTTTTGCAATTCACGAAGGCGAGTGAGCTTTACTTGTGGTTACTTCGTGTAAATGCACATTGCATAAGTGTGCGTGCCTGTCAATTGCGCTCGCGATTTTTTCCCAGTAGTATTGTACGAGATCCGGTATAAGGAATTTATACCCTCATCTGTTATTTATTAGAGATAAGAAATAAATGATAGATCACTCATCAACATATCTCGAATAGGTTGCCTATTTAAATTGCGTGCGGATAATATTGAAGAACGTCTAGCCCCCTTCCGTACCGCGCGATAAGGAACTTACGTTCCAAAATTTATTGAATGATTCATTTTCTGTTTTTAGTTGAAAGTAAAACGATCACTGGCCGACTGTTATCCAGAAACATTTTTGTATAGATTTCCCATGTTTCAGTACTAAGTAATAAAACAAGGAAACCGTACCTCTCCGTATTTTTTTTTGCTTGCGCAGTTCACGATTGACGTGAATGGGGAATGATGTGTCCCACTTTTCAGTGAAATTGCAAGTCCGTCCCGTAGTTTTGTATTTGTTACTACAAAGCCTTTTGTTCGTCTCTACGATGAATCGATATCTATAGGTTGTTTCAGCGACAAAAATGGCGTGGCAAAAAAGTAACAAAACTTGCAGTTAAAAGTGTCTATTTATAATATAATTTTTGGAACGTAAGTTCCTTATCGCGCGGTGCGGAAGGGGGCTAGACGGAAAAAATTAAGGAACCGACACTCGACACTTTTTTGAAACCGACACTGTTTTGTTGAATTTTTTTTTTTTTTATTCGATGACAAGTTAGTCCTTGATTGCGATCTCACCTGATGGTAAGTGAAGATGCAGTCTAAGATGGTAGCGGGCTAACTTGGAAGGGGTATGGCAGTGAACATTCAACCCATGCCCCTAATTGGTTTCTACGCGCCATCGTGCCGGAACGCTAAATCGCTTGGCGGCACGTCTTTGACGGTAGGGTGGTAACTAGCCACGGCCTAAGCCTCCCACCAGACCAGACCAGAGACAATTCAGAAATTATAAATTCCCAAATTGACCCCGCCGGGAATCGAACCCGAGACCTCCCAGTTATAAGGCAACAGCGCTCACCACTGAGCCAGGGAGGTCGTCAAAATTGGTCGTCAGAATGTGAATTTTGCATTGTGTTCGGTATTTTCGCGGTACAATATTGGGTCTCCGTAGCCTAGTGGCTTCGGCAGTCGCTTAACAGTTAAAAGTCGATGGTTCGAATCCCAGTTCGACAGACTGAATTTTCTATTTTCAATTTTATTTTAAATAATTTCTACATATGTGGAATTTTTCCCTAATTTTTTATTGTATAAATTGGATAAAATGTTATTGTACTACTAACGCCATCTGTTAAAAAACCAGAGTAACTCTTTGGTTTTGTAACATTGCTGCAATAGAAATAAACTAAATATAATTCATCGTAGTTAATCAATTTAATACTAGATGACACCACTAGTTTATTACAATTCCTTCACTAATTAATCGAAAGGAACTTCGTTCCATCCGGGTGTTCGACACCTCTCAAGTATTTTTTTTTTTAACCACCGACTTCAAAATGCCACTAAAAAATATAAAGATTTTTATTTCAAAGCTGAATCAATTTCGCTTTATGGGATTCACCTCTGAAGTATAACCTACCAGTCAAAAAAGTTAAGCGGCATTAAGCGGCAAAATGAAGATGGTCGCGCGCACGGAATAGAAAAAACCAGTTTTGGTTTTTTCTATTCCGTGGTCGCGCGGACCGACCGGTTTGTGCATGATACGGCCGCGGACGGGAGGACGCCGACAAGTGACATTACGTCAATACGAATGGTTGTAAACGGTCTAAACGCGTGTAACAAACCTTGTGAAACTTGTATAATAATCTTCATGAAATATAATAAACAAAATAGTGGATTACAGTCTGCATTTTATTGGATGCCCAGATATCCCTCAGATCCATCGACAGGGCACTGGACGCTACAAACATCACTTTATTAAGTTAAGGAACAAACGAATAATTTCCAGCCCATTAAAAAAATACAACCACAAAGCTATTATGAGAGATGGAGTTATAAAATAATGCTCGCATAACAAAAGTTGCTCCAAATGCCAATAAAAGAACGCGAGCACCCCGGCAACATTCCCACATGAATATTTCATGATATTGTATTGACTTCTAGTTAACGTGGTCTTGGGTACACTCCCACAACATTAATGTAACTGGTTCCGCACACTCCGATTTACATTGAACAAGGAGATTGTTTGAAGACACTGGGAGGACTCAAACTGAAGGGAATTTCGCGTGAAAAGAAATCATCATTCATCATCATTAACAACCCATCAACGGCTCACTACTGAGCGCAGGTTTCCGCTCAGAGAAGGGTTATAGGCCATAGTCCACCACGCTGGCCCAATATGAATTGGCGGACTTCACACATCTTCGAGAACATTATGAAGAACTCTCAGATGTGCAGGTTTCCTCACGATGTTTTCCTTCACCGTTGAAGCAAGTGATATTTAATTGCCTAAACGCATTTGACTCCGAAAAGTCAGAGGTACGTACCCGGGATCGAACCTGCGACCCCCCGAATAGGAGACCACAGTCCGAACCACTAGGCTATCACTGCTTCGTGAAAAGAAAAGATGAGCAATATTGTTCTTTCTCCAGATTTAAAATCTACTAGCGACCTGCCCGAATTATTTAATTATGAAGAAATTGAGATGTTCATACAAAAATATCACTGACTTTTTAGGTGGATTTTCCAAAAATTTTCTTTTATAACATCTTGTGCTGAATAAGAACACAACAAAAAAAACAGCCAAATCGGTCGGGCTGTTCTCAAGGTGATGACTGATGATGCTGGATTTCTCCGCTTCTCCGCTGCTATTCGTGTGGGATCTCTCTCTCTCTTTTTCTCTCTCTCTCTCCCGTCAAATACATGGTAGACGTTGTCTTGAGAGAAATATGGTGGTATTAAGTATACTTCCTGCATACAACAGCTGTACTAATTTTACAATTTCGACACCCATGATTTTAATCAGGTTTTAGCTATTTTGCTTTATATAATTTGCTTTAAGTATTACTTAGCTGACCCAGCGAACTTCGTACCGCCAACTTATCTATTTATATAAAACAAATAACTAAAAACTATCCTATCTTTTGAGTTGGACCAAATTACTCATATTTATTATGAAGTTTGATCAAAATCGGTTCAGTAGTTTTCGAATTTATCCCGAACATACATCGCGATTCGTGACACGAGATTTTTATTATATACTCTTAGAGTATTAAAATATTGACGGTGATGTACAAACGAAACAAAAATTCCAACTTTTGACATCCAAAGTCGATCATAGCTTAGTCGCTACTAGTACGCCAACGGTATCTAGTAAGGGCAAAGCGACTGCCAATCCTAAATCTATGACACAGTTTCCGATTAAGATCAATGTTATATGTATATTATAACATCTTGACTGTACCATATATTCACAAATTAATAAATGAATTATAAATTTTATGAATTTTAACGTGTGCCTTACCCAGAATAATCGACTGACAAAATATGCGAGGTTGTTATTAAGTCGCACGTCCTATCTATCATAAATCATAATTTAGCGTCATAAAATAGAACCACGTCCTCACCTTTCCCAAAAAGGATATTACACTCATAACATAATTCTCAGAACTAATTTCATCAGCGCTGAACCCTAAGAGCAGTTCTCAAGTATCGTTACAGGGGTATCACTAAATTGGCTATTTATACACCACCCCTGCAACTTTGCTCCGGCATCAGGTGAAAAGGTTGTACTCCAATTAATTTCCCATTTATTTATGGGAGAACGTATCCGGGGATTTCTAAATAGGTGGTTATTTTTATCATTGATCGCCGGTGTTTCACCGCATGTTATATTACAACTAGACGATGCCCGCGACTTCGTCCGCGTGGATTAAGGTTTTTTTTATTCCCGCGGGAACTCTTTACTTTTCTGGGATAAATTGTAGCCTATGTGTTAATCCTGGTTATGACCTTTCTCCATTCCAAATTTAAGCCAAACCCGTCCAGTAGTTTTTGCGTGAAAGAGTAGGTACCAAACATACACACAGACACACAAACTTTCACCTTTATAATATTAGTGTGATGTGATATCGACCGAGCTATATTGTAACAACTTAGTCCGCCAATTCGCATTGGGCCAGCGCAGCGTGGTGGACCCATACATAACCTATACCCTATATCCCTTTTCTGAGAGGTTACCTAAGCTCAGTAGTAAGCCGTTGATTGGTTGATGATGATATTGATGATGTTGTTGATGATGAAAATGTTGTTGATAATGATGATGATGTAATAACTGTAGCTGATGCTGGTGACTTCATCCGCGTTGATTTTGCTACTTAATAATATTATGCAATTTATTTATGTGCAAAAGTGTTTGTTGGTTGGTCCATAAATCACGCAACAACGGAGCATGGATATACTCGATAGTTGATAATCTGAAAGTGACAAAGGCTACTTTAAATCCAGGTAAAACAGAGTTCCCATAAGCGAAACTTTTGCTCGCGACTTCTAATACATCATCCATTCCAGTATTAGGTTAATTAAAATCACACGGCATGTGGGTGTTATCCTACTAATATTATAAATGTGAAAGTTTCTGAGGATGGATTGGTGGATGGATGGATGGATGTTTGTTACTCTTTCTCGCTCTTAATTTTAATCCACGCGGAAGAAGAATAGAATAGAAATATTTTTGGAACGTAGTTCCTTATCGCGCGGTACGGAAGGGGGCTAGACGGAAAAAATTAAGGAAACGACACGACACATTTTTGAAACCAACACTTTTTTGTTGAATGTGAATTTTGCATTGTATTCGGTATTTTCGCCTTAGAACACGGCGTCGGCATGGCCTAGTTGTTAGAGCAGTCGCCTATAAATTCAACGTCGATGGTTCGAATCCCAGCTCGACAGACTGAATTTTCTATTTTCAATTTTATTTTAAATAATTTCTAAATGTGGAATTTATGCCTAATTTTTTTATTGTATAAATTGGATAACGCCATCTGTGAAAAAACAGTAACTCCACCAGAGTAACTCTTTGGTGTTGTATCAGTGCAATAGAAATAAACTAAAAATAATTCATCGTAGTTAATCAGTTTAATACTAGATGACACCACTAGTTTATTACAATTCCTTCACTAAAATACTACTACTAAGGTACTACGTTCCATCCGGGTGTCCCTTGACACGTCTCTTTTTTATTCAAATAAACTTTTTACAATTGCTTTTGAATCGTCAATAAGTCTACCACTGGTTCGGAATGCCTTTCCTGCCGAGAAGAACCAGCAAGAAACTCGGCGGTTGCTCTTTTCAAAAGAAGTTTACAATACAATAGATACTATGCTATGTATGCATTGTTTCCACAATGAGGGGAAGTTCCACAAAAGCATACCTACATACAATTCAATACATGTTAAGACGGATAGACAGAAAGTAGTCCCATTCCCGCTGGTGGACCCGTTCACGAGCATGACGCATGACCCAGCCGTTGCTTCGTTCAACCTTATTTGAGGGAACGTAACAACCCGCACCACACGACATCACCACAGAAATGTTTAAAGAGAGCGTGACATACTCAGGCTATAAGAAGTCGTAGTAGTAGAAGTCGCAGGCATCATCTAGTTTGAACACATTTAAGAGTACATTAGGGTATGTTCACACTATTATACTGAAACCTTCTGATAAATCGTTTTTCCTCAGTTTTAACTATGTTGCTTCCGTCAAATAATTTTTATGCCTTCAAGTTCCGATTTCAACGATGTCGAGTGAAGTTTTACCGAGGAATAATTTGGGCATTCTGACAGTTTTTGGATTGAAAATACTGTCCATATAATTATTAAATTTACTCTCGGGTAAGGCTTATTTTATGTTGATAAAATCTGTCCGTATTCAAGTTACTTTTTTATTTGGTAATTAATATATAAGTATAGGTAGGTAGGTATAGTTAAAAGTTAGAATTAAACAAACTTAATCATTTTTTAAAATACGCGTCAAATTGACAACCTCCTCCTTTTTTGGAGTCGGTTAATAACAAACTAGAATTTTAGGTGATTAATTAAAGCTTAAAGATACAGAAGTGATACTTCATTGGACATATTTAAGCCTATTACTTATTTAGAATTTAGATTTTTTATCTGTTTCAAGCCTAGTGAACAATTTCAGCGCTTATTATTATTTTCCAAAGTATTTGACCCTCTGCTACGATAAAATGTTTCATCCGAAGCTTTCAATCTTCAACAAAAATTGTGGGTTGGAATGAAAAATTGCTCAGGAATTTGTTACAGGCATTATTATCATGGAGTTCTGAAGAGGATTTTTTCAAAGAAAGGTTTCGTATTATGCGTGTTTCGTGTACTTTATGAGGGAATATTTTGCTGTTATGAAAACGAGCACTTATTTAATATTATTTGGCAAATTTCTGGTAGGTACTACTTTTGTAAATTGGATGAGTTATTACCATACAAGCTGATGCCCGCGACTTCATACGCGTGGATTTAGTTTTCAATATTCATTGAAAAAGAAGCCTATGTCTCTCTATGCCTATGTCACTCTCCAGGTCCTCAACTATACCCATGCAAAAAATTACGTTGATCCGTGGCTCTGTTGCGGCGTGATTAAAGGACAAACCAACAAACACACTTTCGCATTTATAATATTAGTATGATTAGTCATCAATAGCCTATAAAAGTCCACTGCTGGACTAAAGGCCTCTCCCAAGGGGAGGGTTTGCCCATAATCACCACGCGGGGCAGACGGGTTGGTGATCGCAGTAGATGGTAGTAGTAGCTCAGAGGACGCTGCTGCCCGTTCTCCGCTATATTCCCTTAGTCGCCTCGTACGACACCCGCGGGAAGAGCAGGGGTGGTGACAACTGTATTCTGATCTGCCGTCACCACACGGCATTAGTATGATTAGTATGATGATGATAGTAGTAGTTTAGGTATTAGTAAAGGATGTTAGACAATAAAGATATTATATTTATTGTGATTTGTTTAAAGCTGGTTTCCCACAAAAATTATCGTAACTTTGTGAGAAACCAGCTTTAAACAAACCACCAATGACAAAATAAATAATGGCGGGACCAAGTAACTCAATCGTAATTGGTGTTCACAACTTTTACCATTCAATCAAAAAAACAAACATAGACTCGCTGAAATTGACGTTACGACGTCGCCGTAGTGTAGCGGACAGAACAGCGGGCGAAAACAAAAATAAAACCGGCCAAGTGCGAGTCGGACTCGCGCACCGAGGGTTCCGTACTTCAGAAGTAAAAGTATTCAAGTAAAACGTTAATATTATAATAGTAATTTGCTTATTAAATTTTTTTTTTGTTTTTATTAATCTTGAACTTTGTAGAGGTTGATTGTTAATATCAATAATTAAGTACTATAAAAAATCTGTTTAAAATCCGACTTCAAACGGCCGCGCCAGTACAAAGTATATAATTTATTGTTCATATTTTAAAAACCGCTTGACCGATTTCAAAAAAAATTCAATGCAACCACCTGGGGAGTATACCCATTATTGAAACAAAAAAAGAATTTCCAAATCGGTTCAGGCGTCTTCGAGTAATCGGTGAACATACATAAAAAAAAGATTCCGACGAATTGAGAACCTCCTCCTATTTTGAAGTCGGTTAAAAAACTATGATAGAGCGTTGGTTTTATTTTTCCTGTAAAATATACTAATATGTATATATATGTATGTATAATATGTAAAATGTAGTATAGGTATTATTTTCGACATTTTGCACGATTAATCAAAAACCTTACTATATATAAAAATAATTAAAAATCTGTTTTTTCGAATGTACAGGTAAAGCCCTTTAACCCCATTTGGTATAGTTGTCTAATATCTTACTTTGAAATTTCAAACCCCTGATGTTTTAAAAATAATTTTCGATTTTTTTTATTCTAATGATGTTGGGCCACTATTATATACAACTATTCCAAACATGTCGATAGCTTTAATATTTATTAAAATAATCGACTGTGATAGACGGACAGACGGACGGACGGAGAAATTCAAACCATAAGGTTCCATTTTTACCATTTTTGGTACGAAACCCTAATGAAACATGAAACATTTGAAATCGTATATGTGATGATAATAGGCCTCACGGGTATAATGGAACGAAAAATTTAGATATTACTTACTTAGAATAACGAGGTCATCGAACTAAAACGCTTAGAAAAGAAGTTTCTAACAAAGTTCCGCTCCAAACGTAGGATGAAAACAACCAATGAATGTGTCAGTGCCATGTAACTATTTTCTGAACTAGTAAGTACCTACTTATAATTGTGCATTCTGAGCTGGTGGTAGAGTTTTTATGTGTCATAAAAGTCACAAGTAGGCCTACATGAAATAAAAAAAATTAAATTATGGCTTTTGTGACGTTAGGATACTGTGTAGTCGCCCTTTAAAGGCTCACAGAAATGGCTTTTCACCGCGTCGACAATTGCGCTTCTAAACTTTTTATTTCGATGAACGACATTTATATTTTATGGATATTATATTTTCGCTTGACCACATTTATTGCTCATGGAGAAACTAAGAACACACTGATGTTATATAATATTCTTAATATTATAAAGAGAAAAGATTTTTTGTTTGTTTGTTTGTTTGTACCAAAATAGGCTCCGTAACTACTGGACCGATTTTAATTAGGTACTAAAAATTCTTTTCAAAAAACCGACTTCTAGCGCCACTACAAAGTATAAAAAAAATTTTAGTTTGTCCACGTTTGTTGAAGTCGGGCGGGCCTAAATACAAACTATGAAACCGATGCGCGACGTTACACAATATGAGAGACTCGTTTGTAGAAGTCGAGCGAGCATCGCGAGTCGGTTTCATAGTTTGTATTTTAGGCCCGCCCGACTTCAACAAACGTGGACAAACTAAAATTATTTTTATACTTACTTTGTAGTGGCGCTAGAAGTCGGTTTTTTGAAAAGAATTTTTATTTTAAGCTTTTAAGTGTAGTATCCTATGATTGAGGAGCTAGGACCTGGAGCTCCATGATGTAGTCCATACTTGTTACCTACAATATCAATTCGTAATCGAAATTTCCTAAATCCCCATAGTTTTAGGTAGGCAGCACCCTGCAGCATCAGGATTGAGGAGCTAGGACCTGGAGCTCCATGATGTAGTCCATACTTGTTACCTACAATAATAATTCGTAATCGACATTTCCTAAATCTCTTTATTTTAGGTGAGCAATATCCCTGCAGCATCAGGCTTGAGGAGTTTAAGGTTAACATTTTTATGGGACCATTTCGCAAACATCCTCTGTCGATTAAAAAAAAAATCACGCGAATCGGTCCAGTAATCCCGGAGAAATCGGTGGACATACATAGATAAAAAAAAAAAAGATACCGGCCGAATTGGAGAACCTTCTCCTTTTTGGAAGTCGGTTAAAAACCGAATTATTCTCTACAAAAAAGTCCCAGAGGGAATATGATATCTCACGATCATATTTAATTCACAATAGTAGCTTTTGTATTCTAAAAAGCTAGATCGCCTTTATTATCGCAGTATTAATTCTTACTTACCGTGTCCGTCAATCACGCTGCAACAAAGCTACGGATTGACGTGGTTTTTTGGATAAGTATAGTTGAGAACCTGGAGGATGACATAGGCATCCCGGAAAATCAAAGAGTTCCCGCGGAATTTTACAAACGAAATCCACGCGGACGAAGTCGCGGGCATCAGCTAGCCAGTTTATAAAGAAGAAGTACCACGCAGAAATAATATGATAACCTTGGTCCTGATGTGTTTAATTAAAACTGTCACACTCCCTTTTAAGTAAGCCCACTAACATCTTAGAGAGCATTGTCACTTACCATCACATGATCACAGTCAAGGTCTGTCTTGTAAATAATGATAAAAAGTATTATATGCAAATGCCATCTGCCAACAAAATGTAGCTCGTACATCCGCAGAAAACAAATGCATAACAAGCGGCCCTCTGAGGAGTTCACGCAAATTGTTTAAGAGGACGTGCTATTTGTACAACTCTCTAGACGATCTTCAGACGTGCCCTAAGAGTCTTCACTTGAAAAATAAAAAATTTATATTCTAACTCTCTCATTTTTAGGGTTCCGTACCCCCGCTAGCGGGACTCTGTTAAGTGGCTAGAAGCATGCGACAGGCTATTCTCGGTGAGCTCTGTGAGGTTTACAAATTGAAAACTATAATTCCAATTTGAATAATTTCAATACAATATGTAATTTGGGTATCTTAACTAAATTCGCTTAGAGATAGAAACACGATTGGAAAAAAATTGTCGATAGAAAGTTTTCCCAAACTTTGATCCAATATTCTCCTTTTTTAGGTTTAAACCTTGTTTAAACAGAAACGGTAGGTTTTTTCCTGCTATTTTTTTTATTTGTGTTGATATAAATAATTACTAAACTAGCGGCACGTTATGATGGCCGGTTTGACGTTTGTCCGCTCATGAAGTTCCGTATTAATTGATAACGACTTTGAAGGAAATAATTGTATTACTTTATTGACGATAGTGATGTGCAGAGATTCATAAATTTTATCGAATGTAGTTTTAGGTTTAGGACTCAAAATTTATTTATTAAATTGATTTCTAAAATGTATACAAGTGTAGAAAAATCAGTTTGCACCATTTAAGGGGTGAATGTACTTGTGAATATGAACAATTTTCACTATGTGGACAAACCTCTGAAATCGCAAAAAAATATCAGCTGTTTCATACAAAAGGTAAAATTTTTATTTTTATATGATATATACCACAACTCGGCATTTGGTTTTCTAAATTGAAAATTTTTAAAAATGGAATCTAATACGATCGTCACATAGGATCGCTGGCTAGCACAACTACTACCTCCGGCAAACTCGCGTCAATGCTCAATGCAAAACAAAGCAGTTTCGAATTGACGTTGCTTCGAAAAGTATAAACTGTCAGTGCAATGCGATTGTGATATAGTTTTGACCTGGCTTTGGATTTCAAATATTGATACTGCATTACTGTTGACCCTTGCTCGTTAATTTGGACTCTGTTCAAGCCCTTTGTTGTGGATTTCGTCGATATGACCGAACGTACGCAGAGAACTGTTCTAAATAGTCAGACACGTGAGTTCGTAATACGCCTTCGTAACTATTTCGATCGTGAAGCTCAAAATGGAGGGCCAATTTTACCTATAACGTCAGTGGTTGAACGCGTAGCTGATGCGCTTAATATTGGACAACGAACTGTTAGACGGATAACTAAAAAAAAATATGGCGAGACTGGCACAGAAGAAAATAAACTTCACACACCAAAAAAGAGAAAACGAGCAAATCCAGTCGTAGGCATCGATAGCTTTGATGCCGATGCTATCCGAAGACATGTTTACGGCTACTATTTACAGAAGGAGTATCCAACAAGAAAAAAGTTGGTGCATTCACTGAAGGAAGCTGGATTATTCTTCGGTGGGGAAAGTTCTTTAACGAAGATTTTGAAGACCATTGGATTTCGATACAAAAAATGTAACAAACGCAAAATATTGATGGAAAGATTTGATATAGCGATGGCAAGGTATACTTTTTTACGGCAAGTGAAAGAAATCAAAAATTGGCAAAATGTTGTGTTCTTGGATGAAACATGGCTTAATGCTAACCATACTGTAGGCCGTTCTTGGAACGATGACACAGCAGCATCTACTTCCAAAGTTCCTGTAGGAAAAGGATCGCGACTTATAATTTGTCACGCCGGAACCATCAACGGGTTTGTCGAAGGTTCTCTCATGGCTTTTGCGTCAAAAACCACTGGAGACTATCATGAAGACATGAATGGAGAAAAGTTTACTGAATGGTTTACCTCAATGTTGTGTAGCCTCCCTGAACCATCTATTATAATTATGGACAACGCCCCATACCACTCGATGCAAATTGACAAGCCACCTGCCCAATCCCAAAAGAAAGCTGATATCGTCGCATGGCTTCGTAAAAATGGCGTAGATGCAAACATGAATATGTTAAAAGCGGAATTAGTACGTCTTTTAAAAGAAAACAAACCAACCAAGATCCGATACGTCATTGACGAAATAGCATTAGAACATGGGCACAGAGTTATACGGTTACCGCCTTACCATTGTGAGTATAATGCGATTGAGTTGGTGTGGGCTCAAATTAAGGGATATGCTGCAAGACACAATACAGAACCCCCATTTACCACAAAAAAAATGCTAAAATTATTAGAAGAAGCTTGTGAACATGTGACTAAAGGAGACTGGGAAAAGGTTGTGAATAGAACTGTTAAATTAATAAGGGAAGATTATGAAAGAGATGTGAAAATAGATAATATTATAGAAAACGAACATATAATTATTAATGTAGGTGATGATAGCAGTGACGACAGTGAAAATAGTAGTATGGACGAATCTGATTAATTATGGCCTTTTGTGGCACCTTTTTTGGTATCTTTTGTATTCATATGTTTCTTGTGTGCATATAAAGTATGTATATTCATTTTCATTCAAATATTCAGTTCGTTCAAATAAATTAAATAAACATATACATTTTTGTTTTATTAAACCTATTTAATCAGGTACAAAAACAAAACTTAATTGTTTTTTGTTCGAGAATAAATTGACATTCCACATCACTATTGTAATGTGTCAAACCGGCCATCATAGCGTGCCGCTAGTTTAAAAGCGGTGAGAAAAATTCTTTGATTATTGGCATCCATAATTTTTTAAATCTTTTTAAAGATTTTTTTCAATTTCCGACCCCTGAATGCATAATTTCCATCTCTTTCCTAGCACTGCAAAATATATAGCTCTGTCCCACTCGTACGACCCAAACAATTTAGGATCGTTATAGCTCCTTAAGATCCGATGTCAGCTTCAGCCGTAATCGATAGCCGTAGCTTACAACTTATACATTACTTACTCCTTAATTAGAAGATTTTCTCGTACATCCTTTTCCACAATCTAAGGTGACTGGTGTGATCTCTTATAGCGATAAGAATTTCCTTGTACTCCGTAAGTATTTGCTTTTTTCTTGTTTACTAAATACGTTGTTGTACACAATAATACTTTTAAGCTATTGCATAGCTTTTATCGCGGGATTTGAACTAGGACAAACAGTTTGAGCGCGGCGACGGAATCAAGAAATTCCGTAACGAAAATAAACCTAACACCGTTGTTCAGTAAGCGTTCAACATTTTAGAGGTTCTCAACATTTTAGAGGTTCTCTGTATGGCGCAGTGGGCGAGCGGCCGCTTTCCTTACCGTATGCAGGTTTGAATCTCACTCGCGAAGTAGTGACAGTGCGCTTTTCTTGTTTGTTTGTTTTTTAATTATTTATTGCATAATTTTTATAATGCATAAAAAAAATATTGCATAAATATTATAATTGCATAAGTTGATAAAAAATCCTATGCAATAGCTATACCGCGGCAGTCCCCGAGTGCCACTTAATTTTTTTTTATTAGACCCAGGGGTGCACTTAAAAAGCCTCAAAAGAATATCTCGCCTTTTTTTTAGAAACACCTTTATTTTGTCTCAGACTTAGCTCTATCTTTATATACATAAGTATCAGGTCTTATCTGTACTAAGTTGCTGGAGTGGCAACGGAAAGCGCAATATTGGATCCCCCAATACGTGAACCGATGACTTCAGACGAGCCGTATACAGGTAGTGCAAGGTCAAAGCATGTGGAAGTATGCATAAAAGTACTTTATCCAGCAGTGGACATTTATCGGTTGATAAGGAAGAAGAAGACTCGAGGGTAACGCAAAGGAATTGTTTGTCAGATGCTACCATTTTTACGCCTTTGTGTTGTTAAGCCACTTAATTGAGTATTTGACTGTTATAATGTTGATATTCATTAATTAAAATTTAACATGTAAGAATAAAATTCGTAAAAAGAGAAAATAAATTGGTCAAAAAATAAATAAGTTATTTATAAGCTGTTTTATTGCGACTATATCTGTCTCTTTCTAAAACGAAATTTTGTTGTATGGCGCTACTGTTTTGTGAACAGAAAACAGAAAACTTTAAAGCTCTATATTTCTCAGACTAGTTAAGATATTTAAAAAAGAAAAACGTCATTGTGTTATGATATTTAAAAGCTTTAATTTTATTATATAAAAAAAAGCAGTCAAATATCCAACTGTTATTTAGTAGAAGAATTTAGGTTGTGTGGTGGTACGGAACACCTTGATGAGATTGCGACTCGCACTTGTCTGGTTTTATTAATTCCGTGCGTTCACGCTGTTTGCGAGGAAAAGCCAAGAAAAAACTGTTTTGCATTTTTCATATTTAATTAGCTTTTGTTTATTGCTACACCCATGTGGACGGCCATTTACTTGGAGTCAGTGCTTGCATTTTGATGCAGCTTTGTTTACCAATAGCGCAACGGTGCAAGGCGCGGACTGATTACCGAAAGATCAACAGTTCAAACCCCCCACCTGTTGCACTATTGTCGTACTTGCTCCTATCAATAGCTCTACATTTTATTACTAAGTTTTAACCACTAGGCTATGCCCGCTTCGAATTAAAATTAAAAGATATCATTAGAACCTTTCACCATCATCATCATTAGCAATCCATTAACGGCTCACTACTGAGCGCAGGTCTCCTCTCAGAGAAGGGTTATATACCATAGTCCACCACGCTGTTCCAATGCGAATTGGCGGACTTCACACACCTTCGATAACATTATGAAGAACTCTCAGATGTGCAGGTTTCCTCTCGATGTTTTCCTTCACCGTTGAAGCAGTGATATTTAGCTGCTTAAACGCACTTGACTTGGAAAATTCAGAGGTGCGTACCCGGGATCGAACCTGCGACCCCCCGAATAGGAGACCACAATCCTAACCACCAGGCTATCACTGCTTCCTTAACAACCTAGAACCTTTACATTTAATACAATAATTCAACATGATTATTCCTGCAAATGATGTTATTTTTATCGTGTGAAAACTTAAAAAGTTTAAAAGTATAACATCCTCAGGAAAATCTCACTTAAATGTCTTCGTAGGCAATTAATAACTAATTTGTTGTTTATAAGGTTATAATATTACGCAGTTAAGATAGGCAGGTCTTGAAGATTCTTTGTTGTTTTTTAATCAGTGCTGAATACGTATAATAATATTATTTTAATCCACTTTCAGGTTATTAACTTCTAAATTGGCGCCGCTGTAAGCAGAGACAATGAGAATTTAAGCGACCGCTCATCTCAGTAATAACTCAGCCGACGGCGAGCGGGAGAAAATACGCCGATTAAATGTGTAAGCAATTTTAATTAAATTTCTCCGCGATCTAAAGGTTAGTAGAGGAAATTTTGTTATGGTTTTATTGGAATTAAGCTTCTGTACGGACGTTCCCGGATGTTTGGGATGGGAACAAAATTGCAATAAGTAGCGAAAAATACGACGATAAGGGCCGATTCACACCGGGATGGCAGCGGCAGGAAGCGGCGCGGTGAGCACTTTCAGTGTGAAATAATTTTAAACTTTATCTACACTAATTAAAAGACCAGTATTGCTTGAAAACGCGGCCACGCGCGTCTTGTCAGCGGTACTCCGCGAGCGGAGACGGCCGCGGCGGCCGCGCGCTCCCCGCTCTGCACACCCTCTTCTGTTTTTCCTTTGTTTGTTTCTTTCTTTTTCTTCAGAAATAAGTGCTATAATAACCAACTCCATTATTTTCACTTCAAATACATGAGTTTCCTTGCCGAATGTAGAATCTAAACTGCCAAGAGGACACTAGGCGCGCGGTGCTGGGAGGCCGCGAGCGGCCGCCAGCGGATGCCAGCGGCCGCCGGCAGCGACGCGGGCCTTCCGCGGCCGGCTTCCTCGCGCATCTGCCGGCCGCTGACGGTCGCTGCCATTCCGGTGTGAATCGACCCTAAGACATTCTTCACTGGCTGGACAACACACATTGTTTCACCGAGTGGGTGACACAGAACCGATTCTGTCGAGTGTTGTTTCTTCACTGCATGGCACGGCTCCGGTACGTCACCGACTCTGATATTAGCGGACGCATAAGGCTGGAACCACATCTGAACGCATCGATTCGCATTTTTTCCATACAAAACTGTAATTTTTCATAGAGTCGTGTAAGTATCGAAAAGCTGAATTGATGCGTACATGACTTTATGAAAAATGACTGTTTTGTATGGACAAAATGCGAATTGATGCGCACAGATGTGGTTCCAGCCTAATTCTATGGAATTGTATGGCACGCTGTCTGACTGGCCCGGCCCGACATGTGTCGTCGGTAGCAAGGCTCTCACTGGTTTCGTCACGGTATCGCCATGCATGTGTTGTGTACGCATGCAAAACTTCTATGTGTGCGTGCGAGTGGCGTGATCAGTGACCCCGCCCCGCGCCCGTGGCTCTAGTACACAGCCACCCGCGCCGCCGTGTCAGGTCGGAGCGTGTCGGTGTCGTGTCGGTCAAATGAAGAATGTAGCTGTCGGTGTCGTGTCGTATTAAAGCGCCATCTAGTTTGCGATTTTGAAACTAGAACCTTTCGAAATTGCAAACTAGATGGGGCTTCAATTATCTAATTATTTTATTGAGCATTTTAAATTGACACTACAGTGAATACATTATGCATTTTAAATGCTAAATAACATTTTGATTACAAAATGCCGTGAAATATTATCAATACACTTCTGTCTTTGATCAGCTGCTGCGCCATCTAGTCTAGCCCTAGCCAAACCTTCAAGCGTTTGCGATCGTAGAAAGAGAACAGACAATAGTAAGTGTAACTTGGCTACGCAAGCTGTTCCGCTAGTCCTGGTGGGTAAGAGTGGAATTTTTTTCCACCTATCCCTACTGGTACGGATTGGCATGGTGGCGTTTTACAATCCAAGTCTTGTCAAAGAGTGTTACAAAATTTAAATAATATGACTTAACCAGATTTAATGCATTTCGGTCCAGTAATTTATTTCTCTGTTCCAAGATACGCAGTAAGTTTTTCTCTTGTTATTTATGTACTCGGAGCCGTTTCATAATGAAGATTGTGTTATCCAGTACTTACTATATTCTTAGAAAGCCGGCCTTTATAATGGCCTAAGATAACGTTTTCTATGCAACTACAGAGTTTATAATATTTTTATGTTACTCATAATTTATGCAAACATAAGTTATGCAAGTTAATTTCGAAAGCAGTCTATTGTTTCATTGCAACTTTGTCATTAAAAGAGTTTTTATCACTCACATAGGGGGTTAAATAGGGATTAGAAAAATAGAAATTAACGTGAGCGAAGCCGCGGGTAATAGCTAGTCTAATATATTGTAAAGTACCTTAAAATCAAGTAAGTAAATATTTTAATCTTTTTAAAAACCATATTCCTTCCTTATTCTAAACTAAGTAGACGATGCCTGCGACTTCATCCGCGTGGAGTAAGGTTTTTCCCGCGGGAACTCTTTAATTTTCCGGGATAAATCGTAGCCTATGTGTTAATACAAGGTATCAAGGTATTTTTCTAACTCCATTTCAAACAGCGAAATCCGTTCAGTAGTTTTAGCGTGAAAGAGTAACAAACATCCATCCATCCATACATCCATCCTCACAAAATTTCGCATTTATAATATTAGTAGGACTAGCTATTACCCGTGGCTTCACTCACATTAAGTTCTATTTTTCAAATCCCTATTTTACATATTATGGGGTGGAATTTTCAAAAATCATTTCTTATAATTCTTAGCGGTTGCATGCGTTATTATAGCTATCTGTACGCCAAATTAAGCCTGATCCGACCAGGGTTTTGCGTTGCGCGTTAATAGATCAGTCAGTCAGTCATTCAGTCAGTTAGTCAATCTGTCAGTAAAGTATTTTGAAAAGAGCAACTGCCGAGTTTCTTGCTGGTTCTTCTCGGTAGGAACGGCATTCCGAACAAGTGGTAGACTCATTGACGATTCAAAAGTACTTGTAAAAGTTTATTTGAATAAAAAACATTTCTATTTCTATTCTATTCTATTCTATTCAGTCAGTCAATAATTATACGTTACCGCTATCGAAGTTAAGATCAAACTTATGTTCGCTCTAACAATAACTGATTAAGATAACGAGAAAAGTGCTATAAAACTCACAAATCAATAAAATCTCGTTACTAGGAAGAACATAGACCTTCTTAATTTATAGAAATACCATGTTAGACATTAGGGCAGTTCTCCTAATTGTTGGCTAAAACGTCCGACGAAAAAAAAAATTTTTTTTTTGAGTTATTGGTTTTTTAAGTATGCCTTGACAGAGAGGTGCCTTCATTTATCACAGTGATGAGGAAGGCCTCCACCAGAACCTAGTTTTCTTGGAGAAATAGCGTATTTGGTAATTATGGTGTCCATGGTAAGGATAAATTGTGACTTGGTAATGATGTCCGGAATATGGTGATTAGAATATGCTTTATGGTAATTTGTTAAAATTTTGTGAATGAGAAACAAAAATAAAACATAAGTGTTTTTGTTAATAAAATCTATTTAATCTGTAAATGTGGAAAAATACAGTAATAAAACTGAAAGAAATATCGTAGTATTTCTTTAAATATAAAAAAAATCTGCTTAGGTACGTAGGTACTTATTAATAGTCCTCAAAATTGATAAATCAAATGTATCAATCACGATTTACAAAATAGATAAAAATGTCACTCATAAATTTTCTTGATTTAATTCCGATTATTAATTGATTAATTAGTATAGTTAATTAGTTACCTAGAAGAAGCGTCTAAGTAAATTTCGTAAAAACGGCATGCCAATCATAATCGTACAAAGATTCATAAAAAAAGTCTGCCTTGCTGACGAGATCAATAAATTCAGTTATTTTCCTATCAGACCTACCTAGGCTTACCTACAAAAAGCGTCTAATTATATTATGAGTTTAACATATGATAGCTCTATGTACACAAAATATTCTTCAAATAACATGCCAAACATAATTAATAATTAAATTATTATTATATAAAATTTGATACAGAATTGTCAGTGTCGTTGATGAGATTCGGTAATCTTCTAATCAAATAAGGGTCTAGGGCCTTTGGAGGAAATAGTGACTTACCTGCGACCGCACCTGTTAGGTCTTGACACTAAGCTAGGCTATCCACGCAACGCATTTGTTCGCTATAGACCCAAGCAACAAGGACTGTGTTATCATGGAGCTTGACATACATAACGCTTTCAATACACTGGAAAAGGACATTCTACTGAGCGAAGCAAAGTTATGATTCCTACTCTGTATCCTTTTCTTCAGCAATTTTAACATTCCCCCTCCAATGTCTTCTATAACCCAACCTCTATCCTTTCGCAGATTGATGTCCAACAGGGAGATCCGCTTAAACCTCTCATCTTCAGCCTTAGCATTCAGAAAGTTCTTCACGACCTCAAATCCCCCCTTAATATCTGGTAACTCGATGTAGGTACTATAGGAGGCAAACCTGAAGTTGTGGAACGTGACCTACTGCTTTTAATACATTGCTTGAAGGAGCTGGGGTTGAAGGTGAACATGCCTAAGTGAGAGTTCTTCCCCTGTAATCCAGAGCCCCGTCTTTTGTTCCCTCACTTTGAAGACCTAGTTCCTGGGATCAAGGAGTTTAACGCTGACAATTTTTTCCTCTTGGGGTCTCCTAACTTTTCTTCTGCTATCCCGGAAGTCATTGAGGCAAGGAGGCCCATCTTTCGGCCCATGTTACGCTTACGCTCTTGCAAAATTATTTTGCTGTGCCGAAGATTACATATCTACTGAGGACTTCCCAACATGGTTGCATGCCTGTTTGCGAATTCCATCGATGCATCTGCGGTTATATGGTGGAAGCCAACGGCCACCACGCATTGAGTTGCAGTCGTTGTGTGGCCAGATTCTCTCGTCACCACTCTCTGAACGATATCGTCCGCACAGCCCTCGTCTTGGTCAACGTACCCTGCGTAGTGTGTACTCGAGCCACCCGGTTTGGGTCACATGGATGGCAAGCATCCTGATGGCTTGACACTCGTCCCATGGCAAAATAGCAAATGCATGCTGAGGGACGCGACGCGCATGAGTACATTCGCACCATGTCATCTCAGCCGGAAAACACAGGTAGACGCTGCAGAGTCCGTTGCATTAAAAAAGGAGTAAAGATGCCCCTATTCTGGACAGCTACCTTTTTGTCCCTCTGGCAGTGGAGACCACGGAATGCTGGAGTGTGGAAGCTAAGCGATTGCTGCACGATATCGGCCGTTGGTTAAGGTGAAGGGGTTGCAATCCAGGTTCTGGGGTTTACCTGGTCCAAAGGTCGTCAATCGCCATACAACGCTGCAATGCTGCGAGTTTTATTGCGATTGAGCTGTAAAAAGAATTAAGATTTATTCTCCATCTTTTTCGGTATAATATAGGATCTTTTTTTATCTTCGCATACCATTTGAGCCTTTTTTGCCCATCTTTTTCGGTTAAGTTAATTTTATTGTTGGTAAATATAACGATGTTGTCATTACCAACACCCAAACAGTATCAAAATACAGCCATAATCATTCAACACAGATTACTTATAACTTTTTATATGTTACTACAAGTTGGTCCTTGACTGCGATAATCTGGGGTAAGTGGTGAATGCAGTCTAAGATGGTTTCGAGCTTACCTGGTATTAAACTTAAACAACTTACTGGTTTCTACGCTGATACGTACCAGAACGCTAAATCACATGGCGCGGCACATCTTTGCTGGTAGTCAAACCCATGAAGATCCAGATTTTAAAACCAAAGTACTCACCACAGGGCCAGGGAGGTCGTTAAAATCTAGAAGATCCCATACATTCAAGCATTACTCTAATTACCTAGCTAATGCCCAATTACCATAGTACGTAAAATGGCCCTGGTAATAATGGTAATTAGGATCATGGTAATTAGAATTGGTTAGTAATTAAATTTTTACTTGATAAGTAAACATAGTAATTTTTTTTTAATGTGCTTTGTTAGAAAGTAAAACATATTTGAAATATATAAAAAATACAAACATATAAATGTGATAACTACTTACGGTATGGTGAGATTCCTATGAATGAGCGATTAAAGTTGCCAAAATGAAATTTCCGTTGGAGAATGCCAAATATTTCAGTAACCCGACGACGTACACACCTCCATTCGACATGAATTGCTCAAGGCAACTGACTTTGTACGTTAGACGCGACGACAATGCGGATTGTATGGATATGTGGGTAGTTACGATAGTGTTTGCACAAGAGCACGGTAATGATTAAAAAGTCGTGGGACAGACTTTACATACTTATAAAAAACTAATTCTAAGACGTAACTTCACGCTACTGTTGTTATTTTAAAGATTAATTATTCATTATTGAAATATATTTTTTTGAGAATTTTTAATCGACTATGTTTTTAAATAAATAAGTTTGTTACATACAACATAAGCAGTGGGACAGTCATGGAGGTTAGAAAATGGAGGTTTAAATTTTTTTTTAAGTTGGATCTCACCTCTTTTATCTTCTTTTTCTTGATGGACGATATAGAGGACACTATCTAGTATCTACAAAAAAAGTTACATAAGCCTGAGTTAGTTTTAACATACGTTCTCCAGCCTGGGACATGCCTTAGCCAACATTTAGGAGAATTGCCCATTACAATTATTAGACATCTTACTAATATCTCTAAGTACTAATATTATAAATGCTCAAAAGTGTTATTGTTTGTTTGTTTTACCTTCAATTATACAACAACCTTCAAAAAGGAGGAGGTTCTCAATTCTTCAGAATCTTTTTAGGGTTCCGTACCCAAAGGGTACCAACGGGACCCTATTACTAAGCCTACGCTGTCCGTCCGTCCGTCCGTCCGTCCGTCCGTCCGTCCGTCCGTCCGTCTGTCAGCGGGCTGTATCTCGTAAACCGTAATAGATAGACAGATGAAATTTTCACATATTATGTATTTCTATTGCCGCTATAACAACAAATAATAAAAATTAAATTAAATTAAAATATTTCCATGGGTACATGAAAATATTTTTATTTAATTTTTTTAACGGAACCCTAAAAGAGCGAGGCCCGACTCGCACTTGGCCGATTTTTTTTATTTTTTTTTATGTATGTTCACCGATTACTCGAAGACGCATGAACAGATTTTGAAAACTCTTTTTTGGAACGTTAGTTTCTTATCGCGCGGTACGGAAGGGGGCTAGACGGAAAAAATTAAGGAACCGACACTCGACATAATTTTGAAACCGACACTTTTTTGTTGAATGTGAATTTTGCATTGTATTCGGTATTTTCGCGGTACAACATTAGGTCTCGGTAGCCTAGTGGCTCCGGCAGTCGCCTAAAAGTTCAACGTCGATGGTTCGAATCCCAGCTCGACAGACTGAATTTTCTATTTTCTATGTAACTTATAAGTTATAAAAAAATTAGGGAATAATTCAACATGTAGAAATTATTTCAAATAAAATTGAAAATGGAAAATTCGGTCTGTCGAGCTGGGATTCGAACCCCATCGACTTTGAACTGTTATGCGACTACCGGAGCCACTAGGATACGGAGACACAATGTTGTATCGCGAAAATACCGAACACAATGTAATCGAAAGGAACTACGTTCCATCCGGGTGTCCCTTGACACCTCTCAAGTTTTTTTGTTTTAAAGGGTGGTCCTTCCTAGGTGGTCCCATTTAAATTTTATCGAAATCGGTTGAGCGGTTTTAAAATATCAACATTACATTTGAAGTGGCGCGGGCGTTTGAAGTCGGTTTTTTTAAAATAATTTTTTATGTTAAATTATTATATTCATAGATAGTTATATTCATAGTCATAGAGAATATTTTCATTTCTTTAATACCAATAAGTTTATTAAAAAATTTCAATTGACAAGGGATACTATGCATCTACCCTTTAGATATAGGAGAGAAATAGCTACATTAGTAGCTTACAATATACAAGATTCAGCTATTTTTAGCTTGAATGGCGATGGTACATGTTGTAAAATAATATTGACTTAGTTAGTAATATTACTAATTCAAGTATTTTGACAGTAAAATCTAATGATTCAATTTTAGTTGACAAAAGTACATGTTGTACTAACAATATAGACATAATTAGTAGTAGTACTAATCCAAGTTTTTCGACATTAGACTCGAATAGGAATAATTCTAATATTGTTTTAAACTAACCAATAAGACAACAGATGAGCAATATAAGATTAATCTTGTACACCAAAATATACAGGGCTTATCTGGCAAAGAACACGAGATTGAGCTATTTATTAAAGAATTCGATATTGACATCTTATGCCTCACCGAGCATTGGCTCAATTCTCATCAGTTAATTATACATTTTGATAATTATTTATTGTCAAGTGCGTTCTCCAGAAGGACTGCTATACGCGGGGGTTCTTTAATAATAACGCGCAATAACATTAATTGCAAAGAGCGAAAAGACATTGTTAGTCTTTCTATGGAACGCATTATTGAGCTGTCTTGTGTCGAGCTGGACCGATATATTATAGTCTGCGTGTACCGACCCCCCTCGGGCGATTTTGTTCATTTTTAGGAGGTCATGGAGGACGCCTTAGGGCGGCTATGTAGGTCATCAAAGAAAATAGTAATTTGTGGAGATTTTAATATAGATATTTTGCATCACACGCCTATCACAGGAAGATTACTAAACTTATTTAAAAGTTTCAACCTGGAAAATATTTTTGTTGAAGCTACAAGAATAACAGCGCATTCGGCAACTTGTATTGATAACATTTTCTCTGATTGTAAAATTATCAAAAAATCGATTATAACTTATTTAAGATCTGACCATTGCGGGCAAATGATATCTATTCCGAGCAGTGAGCAGAATGTAACAAAAGTAGTAAAATATAGGCCAGTTACCACCAATAAAGTAAGGCAATTTAAACAAAATATGGCAGCTGCAATGCCGACGCTTGATGTTGCACAGGGTGGTCCGGATGAAATTTATAGAGAGTTTTTGATCTATTAAACTCTCAATTTAACACTGTCTTTAAGGTAATAGAAAAAAGATTATTTAAAATTCTTAAATTTAGTGATTGGGCAACTGTTGGCATCTATAAAAGTAGAAATAGGCTGTTTGACTTGTATGCAGAAAAACAATATAATTATGCCCCCGCGTTTATTGAATATGTAAGAAATTATTCCAAATTGTTTAGAAACGTGTGCATACAAGCAAAGTCACTTCACATAAAACAAAAAATTGTCAATTCGGATAATAAAATAAAAGCAGTATGGGACATCATTGGTGATGAAATGGGTAAGAATAAGGTACATTATAATAAACTGGAGATTAAAATTAACAACCGTGTAATTGACTCCGATATAGAAATTGCAAATACATTTGAGAACTTTTTCAAAAATATACCAGTAACCACGACCAGTTCTCTAAATTCCTCGCCAACAGAAGCCTATAATCTTCTAAGAAGCAATGTCTCTGAGTGTAATAAATTATTTAGGTTTAAACACGTTACCCCATATGATATTATCAAAACATTTAAATCATTGCAAAATAAAAAAACAGGAGATCTATGGGGAATATCAGTTAAAATAATTCACAATATCATTGATATTATTGCGCCCTATCTTGCTTTAATTTTTAATAAGTCTGTAGATTCTGGATCTTTTCCAGACCTGATGAAATGTAGTAAATTAATAACTCTTTTTAAATCGGGAAGCAAATGTGACCCGAATAACTACAGACCAATTTCAATTTTGCCAACTCTCAGCAAGATATTTGAAAAAATAATGCTCAACCAACTGCTTCTACACTTTAATTTAAATAAACTTCTTCACCCTGAGCAGTACGGTTTTACTAAGGGTCGATCAACAACCGACGCAGCCGCAACGCTGTTGCAACACATATTCGATGCATGGAATAACTCACAGAATGCCATTGGTATTTTCTGTGATTTATCAAAAGCATTCGACTGCGTTGATCACGAGACCCTTTTGCTTAAACTGAGCCACTATGGTATTAAAGATTTTGCGCTTAGCCTCATTGCGTCTTATCTTAGTGATCGTGTTCAAAGAGTATGTGTCAATGATGTAAAATCATCCGGATCAGCCTCGGTAATGGGTGTACCCCAGGGTTCTATTCTAGGTCCATTCATGTTTTTGATTTACATAAATGATTTACCACATTTTGTCCAAAATACTTGCGATATTGTACTATTTTCTGATGATACGTCTTTGATTTTTAAAGTCGATAGGACGAAAGACAATTTTGACGATGTAAATATTGCATTATCTCAAGTTTCTGAATGGTTTACGGCAAATAATCTACTTTTAAATGCTAAAAAAACCAAGTGTGTTGAGTTTTTATTGCCCAACACCAGAACTGTCAGTAAAAATTTAAAGATAAGTAATGAACCCTTGAAAAGTGAGGACTCCACAGTGTTCTTGGGATTAACCCTGGACTCAAAGCTGCAATGGGGCACCCATATAGCAACACCTGCTGGCAAGCTTAGCTCTGCTGCTTACGCTGTTAGGAAGATTCGACAGTTAACTGACATAGAAACTGCAAAAATTGTTTATTTTGCATATTTCCATAGTATTATGTCATACGGAATCTTAAGGGGTAAAGCAGCCGATATTGGAAAAATTTTTGTATTGCAGAAGAGGGCAATTCGCGCAATTTATAATGTAAAACCGCGGGATTCCCTTCGAGAAATATTTAAAGAAATAGGCATTCTTACAGTAGCTTCACAATATATTTACAACAATATAATATTTGTCAGACAAAACATCGTGAATTACAAAAAAAAGGGTGATTTACACGATAGGCAAGTTAGAAATCCAAACAGGCTCGTGATTCCTCGATGTCGAAAAACATTTGTGGGAATGGGCGTGACGTTTTATAATAAAATTCCACAGTCGATCTTAGACTTGCCTTTACACAAGTTTAAGAAATCAGTTAAAACTAATCTCATGAAAAAAGCATATTATACAATTGAAGACTATTTAGATGATAAAAAAGCGTGGACATAATTCTTTCCAGCGATTCATGAGACAGCAGGTGGTAATTGAACTGTTTAACTATTCTATTGAATGTAAACTTATTTTGAAAAGAGCAACTGCCGAGTTTCTTGCTGGTTCTTCACGGCAGAAAGGGCATTCCGAACCAGTGGTAGACTCATCGACGATTCAAAAGCACTTGTAAAAAAGTTTATTTGAATAAAAAACATTTCTATTCTATTCTGTTCTATTCTATTCTATTATTTTTGATGGGTATAGTTGAGGACTTGGAGAGTGACATAGGCTACCTTTTATCCCGAGAAAAAAAATGGTTCCGGCGGGATCTTAAAAATCTAACTCCACGCGGACGATGTCTTTTAAAACATTATTTATTTTATTTGAACCTATTGTTCTTGAACAAAAAATACATAACTATTAAACATAATATTAATATTAAATGAAGTGAAAAAAGGAAGCTTACCTCTGAAATAAATATTTCTTCCAGCTTCCTACGAAAGCGGGTAAGATTTTTTTTATTATAGCGAGATAGGCTTGCGCTTGGCGACAATCAATGATGGAAAGCACTGATGAGGTCTAGGTCGGAGCACGCTTGCCTAGAAGATGCCTATTCACTATTGCCTTGAAGGTATAGCTGATAGGAAACACGGATGCTGGAAGGGCGTTTCACACCTTAGCGATACGTTTCAGAAACGTTGAACTGTGTGGTTAGTCCGAGTTTTACTTCGTTTGATCATATTAGTAAACGATGATATTAGCATCAAAGTAAAATAAACCATAATGGTATCGGTTTAAAGTCACAAATTCAATACAGACGATTTTAATTTGGAGCGTTTTCGTTACGTAAACGTATAAGAATACATAAACGAAATTGAGCTCTAACTCAATACTGTTATGGTTTATTTTACTTTGATGGTAATGTCATAGTTAACTATTCATAGTTAACTATCAAATCTTGTACTAAGCGTATTGTAGGGTTAGTACAAGATTGGACAGAACTATACATAGTAAACTATGACATTACCATCAAAGTAAAATAAAACTTATTAGTATTGGGTTAGAGCTCAATTTCATGTATGCATGCATTCTTATACACTTACGTAACGAAAACGCTCCAAATTAAAATCGTCTGTATTGAATTTGTGACTTTAAAGCGATACTAATATGGTTCATACATGGAACTAGGAATTACGACTACGTCTGGTTCATATTACTTTGATGCTAATGTCATAGTTAACTATTACGATTAAACGAATCAAAACTCGGCATAACCACACTAAAGTGTTCCGTGCGATTAGGTTGGATCGCGATTACGCAAGGATGCCAACGCTCACGACTAGGTAGTTCCGTAGTAAAACGAAAGAGGCACAAATAAAAAAAAAACATCAATCGGTAGTAATTTTGACGTCAGGGAATGACGCGAAATTGTCGTGAATCGTGATCTAGTAATTTTCACATCCCCGCCCCGTTTTGAGACCGCAGCATTCAAAATATTAGTCTATTTCGTTATGACATTAGTATTACAAATATTTGGTCATTTGTTTGCGAAATACCTTGAATAAATAGTAGAAATAGATCGACACGGCGACCTACTAAGCCACTAATAGAAACACAATACTATTTTTGGTCTGAGGTATCATAATAATATTATGTTTTGGTCTAACCTAACTCAAATACAAACAGTTGGGTTTTCATATAAATAACATCAGAGGTGCGATTGTCTAAAGTAATTCCATTGATCGTAATAGTATTCGATGACAAGCGGCAAAGTATAATAAACTATACCAGCATTTAATGATGTTATGGTTGCTGAACTCAATTTCGTGTAAGCATTCGTATACGTTTACTTAAACAGGGTTAATTGTAATTCACCAACAACCTCCCACATATAACTTCTATGCATCAGAACAAATAACTTTTGTTCCACGACTTTTTAAAAGTTCTAAAAATAATTTTTTTTTTTTTCATACAAAAATAAATAATATTTATTTTTCTGTTTTAAAAACTCTATGCGACATGTGTCAAAGGGAATGGGTGGCGTATTTAACGCAACGTCACTCGATATTCTCCGCTACTTACGTCTGTCGCCGCGCAAAGCCATTTTGGTGTTCGCGATAAACGCGAAATTATGGACTTGCAGACAATAGCTCAGCCTGATGTTAGTAATACACATCACAAAGCATTTGTATATACGAAGTGATAACTTCGGACGTTAATTGTTGCGCGGTTACTGGTTAGTAACTTAGTAATCGACGCTTCACATAGGTGTGGAAGAGACATTAGTCATTACATAAAATGACCAGAGTTAAAAAAATTGAAAGAAACTTCAACAAAAACTTAGATTTTTTTTTGGTGAATTTATTGAGTTATGTGCAAAGTCGTTGAACAAATGTTGTTCAGTATTACGCATAGTAGTTGTGGGAGGTTGTTGGTGAATTAAAATTAACCCTGTATACGATACGCTCCATATTAAAATCGGTTGTACTGAATTTGTGACTTTAAATCAATATAATCAAGGATTATTTTACGCTAATGTAATCGAATATGAATACATTGTTACTCCTCATGTTATCAGCGAGTGTTTAATAAATTAAATACCTACCGAAAAGAATAGAATACAATAGTTTTTTTTAATTCAAATAAACTTTTACCAAGAGCTTTTGAAGCGTTAAGCTAATCTACCACTGCACTGGTTCGGAATGCAAATCCAACCGTGACGAATCAGCAGGAAACTCTGAGTTATATGGATGCCATCAGATAAACAGACAAACACAATTTGTTTAACAACCTATATTGCCGAATAGGGTCAATTTAGCTTGTTACAACGACTTATCAAAAATCAAGTGCAAGGGCGTTTTGTACGCTAAACAGGCGTTAATTGGTGGTCCCGCGGACCGTTTGCTTGCGAGTATACCTCTCTTGCTCGAGTGACATAGGGTGAGACAAGGACAATTTACAATGTTACTGGTAATATGCTAAATCTGTTTTTGAATAATAATCTCGGTGAAGTTATTTACAAATATTGCACTGCACTGGTGGTAAACAGAGACACCGGTACCCTTACCTTTATCTTTACCTTCTGTAACTAGAAAAAAATATATAATTAGATAATAATATAACAAAAAAAGATAGAGTAAGTACATAATTTTCTAAATATTCCTCGGCTTTTAAGACCTGTTCATAGAAAGAAACCTAGTAATCCTACTAATATTATAAATTCTGTTAGGTAACACTTTTAATGCGAATGTTTGTGAGGATGGTTGGATGTATGTTTTCACGCCACAACAAATGAAATGATTTGGCTGTTTGGAATGGAGAAAGCTTATACCTAGACTTTTAACATAGGCTACATTTATCTCGGAAAATTAAAAAAATTCCCACGACAGTTAAAAAAATCTTAATCCACGCGAACGAAGTCGCGGGCATCATCTAGCAATGTACCTATTTAGAGGTGTCAAATCGCTAGAGCTTGGCTTGAACGAATGATAGGCTTTTCCGCAAACCATCCATTTTGTGCAATAATAAATCAAGTCAGATAAGATTGGAGATGTCCTGCAAGTTAACTGACACAGTTGGATATTAAATGCTTATATAGCGCAAAAATTATACGCGAACTGAAATTGAAAAGGTCGACAATTTAAACTAAAGCTAATATTATTAGGGCGAGCGGAGCGAGACCTATCACTATCCTACAACCTGAGCATTTTGTGGTACACTTTACTGAAAAACTATCACGCCTATACATTTGTGATTTAACATAATTATAGTAATTTAAGTTCATATCCAGATGTGTTATCTGTCAAAAAATATATAATTTTATAAGCATTTACTTAAAAATTATTACGCGTTAGAAAAACTACGCGAACCCTCAAAAAGCTCAGCTTTTTGCTAGTTTAAAAATGTCTTTAGAGAAGGACGAACAACTCAGCGAACTTGTACTAAGATAACCATTAAATTCTACTTTCTTCTTTCCTTGATTTTGGCTTTTCTTAGTGCCAAGCCAGCACAATACACTTTAGCCAATGTCAAGTAGCTTGAAAAAGGCACAAAGGAGATTGGCCGGTAAAAACATTAAACTGATTTAGGATTTACCTCTGTTATAGAAGGGGTTAGAATATTAAAATTATTGTTAGTTAAAACTACACTACAATGAACAAGTTTACAGAAACACAGGAAATATGAAAACACAAGGAATCTAATACCTACAAATATAAAAATTATAGTTTAAGTTTATTATTTTAATAACTTACATAAATACTTAACATAAGGGAGTATAGACTAACATTAAGACAAATGCAAAATTTAAAGGACAGTATCGAATAATGTAAATCTGTCAGATATCCGCGACTTCGACCTGAGTAGATAATTATCTTAATTTCACAAGCTAGATCTTGATATCAATGCCAAGCCAAGCAAGTCAAGCCAAGGATCAGTATTTAACATGAAATCGTCGTAGCAAGCATTTGCTGAGTATTTTAGATATTGCTATGTAATTCATCATCATCCACTCAGAATCGTCATAGTGCCTGGCAAAGGCACAGATTTACACTCCTTGGAGAACACTAAATAGAGCTTTAAGGCATGCATGTTTCCTCGCGTTGTTTTACTTCATCGTTAAAGCAAGTGATATTTGATTGCTTCAAACATTCATAAGTCCAAAAAGTTAAGGTACCTCCTACTAGAGATTCGGCCCGAGATGTACTAAAAAGGAAAGTAAAAATCCCCGTGATATCCCGTTGTACTACCAACAGAATAGAATAGAATAGAAATATTTTTATTCACATAAACTTTTTACAAGTGCTTTTGAATCGTCTGGCTCTACCACTGGTTCGGAATGCCCTTCCTGCCGAGAAGAACCAGCAAGAAACTCGGCGGTTGCTCTTTTCAAAAAACAAGTTTACAATACAATAAATACTATGCTATATATGCAGTGTTTCCACAATGAGGGAAGTTCCAAAAATGCATGCATACCGACTAACTTCTATCTCAAGATGGAATAGGACCAGTAGTACCGTGGGTAAGTAATCTCACTGTATGAATAATAATTAATTAATAATATTAACTATCAAACAATTCGTTGAGAATAATTTGAGTTCAGAGAACCAAGGTAAATAAAAAGAGGTAAAAAAAGTAGGTGAAAAATATATGTAGATAAATTTATTTAGTCATGTATTGAAAAGTCTGATTTTCAAAATAACCGTGGCAAATTATCGCTGATGGATGTGTGCGAACTATGACAGTAGAATGTTCTCAGTTAACATTCGAGTGTGGCGAGTGCGCTCGATCGTTGATTTAACTTAACTGTGGATTAAAAGGTAGCAAACTTTTTTTTTACTATGTTTCTGACTGTCCCAGATTCAAGTCAGAATATCGGTAACATAGTGAATGTTACCAATATTTTGACTGTAATTTGACGCTTTTTAGTTTTGGCATTTATACGAACTTTAAAAATGTGAAAAAACACACAACATTTCAGTTATGTCAATAATTATAAAATTATTAGCTTTTCACTAAATTGTTAGCAAATGTTATGTATCATATTCATAACATTGTAACTTATTATGATTTTAAAGAGCAACTGAATTTGCTTTCGGAATGGATTCAAGCGGCGCAAGACCGAAGCCTGTGGAAGTCCATGCAGGAGACCTTTGTCCAGCAGTGGACGTCTATAGGTTGATAAAGAAGAAGATAGGCCTGACGAAAAAAAATACATTGTTGCCATAGACCTAAAGCATTTCATGGTTGTTGCATAATAGGCTCTTTCCTGGTTTTGAGTATTCAATTTATAATCGAACAAATGATGCCTGCGATCCCACGGATGTATCATTTAGAAATCAAAAAAAAAATACCGTGGGAACTCTATAATTTTGTGTTGGATCCTATGTACACCTCCACAATAAAAGGTATCATCATCATCATCATCATCATCAGCAACCCGTCAACGGCTCACTACTGAGCGCAGGTCTCCTCGCAGAGAAGGGTTATAGGCCATAGTCCACCACGCTAGCCCAATGCAAATTGACAGACTTCACACACCTTTGAGAACATTGTGAAGAACTCTCAGGTGAAGCTTGTGATCTTTGATTTCTTAAACGCACTTAACATAGAAAAGTCAGAGGTACGTGCTCGGGATCGAACCTGCGACTCCCCGAATAGAAGACCGCAGTACTAATCACCAGGCTATACAGGGTATCTCTTTGTCTTATTTTGTACAAATCAGTCAAATGGTTGTGGCGTGAAAAGGTAACAGAAAGCGTTAATAGTAGACAATAATATTAGTCGCAAAATATATTATTTGAGATGATACAATATCAAAGGTCAAGGGCGTACCATCGATAAAAGGTACATCGGATCCCGGATATAAGTCTAAAGTAACAAGACCCTAAAAACGATGAAAAAGCTTCTTCGGATCTAATTCGTTGGCAGGAGCGGATAAATTGGCACAACCTACGATTGATGAATTACATACGGAGTGAAAGTGGCCTGTCAGTTTCCAGACATCTGCTACTTTATTTTCCATCCAATATCTCAATTTTTGGGATGGCATTTTGTACCAATACTTACCTATTTATGCGATTTTAGTTGTTCTCGTATTAGTCTTGGACTTATTTGATTCCAAAAATTTGTTTGAATTTATTTCTGAGTTCAACGATTCTCTCATAATTATCCCTCATAATTGCCAAACTATTCATATGATTTTAATAAATAGACTGTGTTTTGTTTGTGTCATACGATTTTGATAAATAGAGTGTGTTTTGTTTGTGTCATACGATTTTGATAAATAGAGTGTGCTTTGTTTTGTGTTAACAGTCAGCGTGCTGTTATTATGAAAGCGACTTTGTCCCCGTGGAGTTAAGTTGGTTTTTCTGGAATAAAAATTAGCCCATATCACTCTCCAGGTCCATAGCCATACCCATGCAAAAAATGACGTGGATCCGTTGCTCTGTTGCTGTGGGATTAAAAATCAAACTAAAAAACGCGTTAATAATAATATCTTAATATATATAAATTACGTGTCACGTTGTTTGTCCGCGATGGACTCCTAAACTACTTAACCGATTTTGATAAAACTTCGTAACTATCTGTAATTTGGTCCAACTTGAAAGATAGGATAGTTTTAGTAGTTATTTGTTTTATTTATATGGTTGGCGGTACGAAGTTCGCCGAGTCAGCTAGTAGTAGATATATTATAAGGGTTCGGTGAATATTGGCAGCACAAGAGAAGCTGTCGATGTGTTGCCAGCTATTCAGTTTGTTAATCAGCCCTTGAACAGCCCAAATAAATTTCCAGCCCAATTTTCGCCAGATTAATGAACAGCATAACATAATATAGGTATAGATAGATTAATGTGTTTGTCGTAATAATCATTTTTTAACTCTTTGCATTGCGTATTATTCTGTGGGTCATCGTCGTAACGTTTGCTACAAAGCAATGTTTCTAAAACAATCAAACGTTGGTTATACACATCCTCGGTTCTGCGAAGTTTTGTTTGTTATCGTACATACTTCAAAACAGTAAGTTGATGAAGTCGTAAATATAGGTAGCTATTTTGTACCTAATTATTGTTATCGTACATTCTCTAGACCATTCAATACATTCCTAAAGTGCACGTAAACCGCTCCGACATATACGATTGGATCTAAGTTTTTGCATCTTATTTTTTACTAGCTTTTCACTAGCTCCGCTCACGTTGAGTTCATTTTCAAACCCCCATTTTACCGCCTAAGGATTGAATTTTCAAAAATCCTTTCTTAGCGGATGCGGATTCATAATTTCTATCTGTACTTAATACTTATGTCAAATTTCAGTCCAGTGGTTTGAGCTATGCGTTGATAGATCAGTCATCCTGTCAGTCAGTCAGTCAGTCACCTTTTCCTTTTATATGCTTATATTGCTGCTGCGATCAACTATAAACAAGCAAAATATTAAAAAAAGAATAAAAACCCGAGTGCTTTGAAGAATATCAATGAAAATATCAATTATTAAAATGAGAAAAAAATACTTATATTTTCGTAATCTCCTTTTCAAACCCTTTAATTTTATACCTTTAACTCGATAGGATTTGAAGAAAAAAATTTTTTTGAACCCCACACTATGGCGTTCAAAACCCGCCATTTCTCAAATTTTTATGTTCTCGCTGACACTCGCGCTGGCATGGCGAATCCTTTCGGTAGTAATTGATATAATGAGGCTGGAACCACATCTGTGCGCATCGATTCGCATTTTGTCCATACAAAACTGTCATTTTTCATAGAGTGTACATGCATCAATTCAGCTTTTCGATGCGTACACGAATATGAAAAATAACAGTTTTGCATGGACAAAATGCGAATCGATGCGCACAGATGTGTTTCCAGCCTTATTCTATGGGCGAATCTAATCTAATTTGGTCTCTAGAGTGCCATAAAGGAACAAACATACATAGACTGATAAACACATTACCACTCCTTTATGTCGTTCAGGCGGGTAAAAAGATACCTATCGATAGATACTAAAACGACAATGTTTTATCCGATGTAAAAGATTTTCCAACAGTAAGTAATTATTTCCTAAAAAAAAAAAACGGCCAAGTGCGAGTCGGGCCTCGCTCTTTTAGGGTTCCGTTAAAAAAAATTAAATAAAAATATTTCCATGTACCCATGGAAATATTTTAATTTATTTTTTTTAATTTAATTTAATTTTTATTATTTGTTGAGCGGCAATAGAAATACATAATATGTGAAAATTTCATCTGTCTATCTATTACGGTTTACGAGATACAGCCCGCTGACAGACGGACGGACGGACGGACGGACGGACGGACGGACGGACAGCGTAGGCTTAGTAATAGGGTCCCGTTGGTACCCTTTGGGTACGGAACCTTAAAAAAAACATGTAGAAGCACGTAACAGAATAACATTCATCGGACATAAAAAAGCGAAGCCTTTTTATGTCACAACCTCTTCAAATGTTTACGTGCAAATGTTCAGAGTTGGGGGAAACTGAATTTTTCACGCTCGCGTGCAGCCGATTGCATAATGACCGTCCAATTTCTACGTCGAATTAATTGTGCAAAAGCGAAAACATTGGTTTGTCACTGGTTTACTTGGAATACCGAACGTTATGTCTGATATTTTATGGATTAAGTGAACTGGTTTAGGAAATTGACTCAAACTCGGTAGCTGGATAGTAGAAAGGTCGACTATTTATGGTCTCTTGGCAGTAACTTTTGTCTAAATTGGAGTAGCAATCAATTCTAGATAATAGCAAACAGGACAATATAATATTAAATGACTGCCATGGATTTTTTTCAAAACTAGCCGTGCTGGAAGTTTTTAGTTACTCAACCAGATGTGTTCCCAGTTCATTAACCAACCATTTCATAAAGACTTATTCCAGGTCGAGATTCCACGATCCCGCACTAAGCGCTTTGCTATAAGTCATGTCTTGAAATGAGTATTTGTTTGAATATTAGTTTCAATTCGATGCCTTAACATGGGTAGCCTGTGTATGTCACGCTCTCTTTAAACATTTCTGTGGTGGTGTCGTGTGATGCGGGTTGTTACGTTCCCTCAAATATGGTTGAGCGAAGCAATGGCTGGGGTCATGCGTCATGCTCGTGAACAGGTTCCACCGGCGGGAATGGGGCTGCTTTCTGTCTGCCCGTCTTAACATGTGTTGAATTATAATTAGGTATGCTTTTGTGGAACTTCCCCTCATTGTGGAAACACTGCGTACATAGCATAGCTTAGATTGTATTGTAAACTTGTTTTGAAAAGAGCAACCGCCGAGTTTCTTGCTGGTTCTTCTCGGCAGGAAGGGCATTCTGAACCAGTGGTAGACTCATCGACGATTCAAAAGACCTTGTAAAAAGTCTATTTGAATAAAAAACATTTCTATTCTATTCTATTCTATTTGCTTCCTCGTTCCTAATACGCACCGCTAAAATTTGGAATGCCCTTCCGGCTTCCTTTTTTCCAACTGACTATAACTTAGGTACCTTTCTTTCTTCTTCTTCTTTATCAATCGTTAGACGTCCACTGCTGGACAAAGGTCTCTTGCATGGACTTCCACAGGCCTCGGTCTTGCGCCGCCTGAATCCAGCGGCTCCCTGCGACTCGTTTGATGTCGTCGGTCCACCTGGTGGGGGGTCTGCCAACACTGCGCTTCCCGGTGCGGGGTCGCCACTCCAGCACCTTGGGACCCCAACGACCATCAACTCTTCGAACTATGTGCCCCGCCCATTTCCACTTCAGTATCGCGACTCGCTTAGCTATGTCGGTGACTCTGGTTCTTCTACGGATCTCCTCATTCCTGATTCGATCCCGCAGGGACACTCCGAGCATGGCTCTCTCCATCGCCCGCTGAGCGGTCCTGAGCCTACTTATGAGGCCCTTAACTTAGGTACCTTTAAATAAGAGTAAATAGGCATCTTCTACGCAAGCGCGCTCCATCTTAAAATGCATCTTCACTTGCCATCAGGTGAGATTGCAGTCAAGCGCTAGTCTTTATATTTAAAAAAGGTTGCTCTGTAATTTAATAATACCGACACTACAAAAAGTGTCCAAAAATTAACAGTGTAACTTTTGGCTACTTCGGTTGGCTAACTTGTTTATCAACCGGGAACCAATGAAGTAGTAATATACACATAGGGGTGGAATGGACACCGGTATTTCTTGGATAGTTTTCTACAATAGAATTTAACACAGGGGTGATAGCCTAGGCCTTCTATTCGGGCTGTCCGGGGTTCAAAGCTTAGGTCTCTAATCTTTAATTTTCAGAGTTATGTGCGCTTTAAGCAATTAAATATCACTTGCTTTCACACAGATTAAATTATACCAGTGCTTGCTTTATCGTTGAAGGAAAACACCGCATCTGTCGCGCGGAAATCTGCATGCCTAAGAGTACATTAGAATTTATTTTTCATCATACCTATTCGAAAAACGAATATTGGCTTCAGAGGACAGCGGGAGCAAAATTTCATTTTAACCCCATGGGACTTTTCATTTCTCTCTTCTGATTGGTCCGCGTTATAGTGCTTTAGCATACTAAAGCACTAACGCGGACCAATCAGAAGAGAGAATTCAAAAATATGTCGAAATTCAAAAATGTTTGAGAAGCTGTTGTTTACGATAAGTCACGTGATCAAATTTGTCGATTAGACATATACGCCCATACTTCCAACATAAATATTATAATGTTTAATTATTTCATAAAAATTTATTTGTGTTTTATTTAAACTTTCAATATACGTATTGGTAATGTCTAATACTCTATACATAGTAGGTTGATACTCCTAGCTTTTTCTCATAGGTAATGATGAAAAATAGTGTGTGTCATTCGGGGCCAAAATTTTTTGTTCTCGGGCGGCGTATATTGAATTCCTCGCTACGCTCAGGATTCTACTTTAGAATCCCTCGCTGCGCTCGGGATTCTACTATAGAATCCTTCACTTCGCTCTGAATTCAAAATAACGCCCTCGGGGAACAAAAAATTCCTTTGGCCCCATATAACACAAATAACTATTGCCTATTTGTGTTTATCTCTTAGATGAGGTAGGTATATAGAGGTTTGTCTTCTCGTTTTAGTTTGTTCTTTACTCTTTGGCTACTGCTTGACATTTTTGTGACAACAATTATTATGGTCTTGGGTCATGTCAATTTTCGTGTGTTTGTCAAGAACTGAAGAAATCAAAATATCTAAGAAATTAATCAAAATATATAAAATGAATGATATTTTTAGACTGAGTTCTGTAAAAGTAACAGTTTTTGTGTAAATTTATATCAATTACTTTTTAATTATAATATTGAATAACCATGGGGTCAGTCGTCGGACACATTTGGTCGGGACTTAAAAAAGATGTACGATATTTTATTTCAAAATTCTTGATGGCTTATAGATTAAGAGATAGCTTTACTTATGGTAACTATCGCTAGCAAAGCAAAGCTTATTTAGTAATTAGTAGATGAATAAAACCCTCCTCTAGCCTAAAGTTATCTGTCTGCCTGCATACGTTTGGTCACTTGGCTACTTGTCGCCTTTCAAAGCCAAGTTATGGTTACAAAAAATCTGCAATAACTAGGAAGCCTGATACTAGTATGGGGTTATATTATGAGAAATAGCTGTGTGAACTGTATGAAAACTGGCGCAAAAGTACAGCTATCTCTTGTAATATTAGTGGTTATAAAGAGTGGATCCTGTTCCGGGCTCGAACCCTGGCTAGGTCACTAGGTGCTAGTCTTGGATAAACAAACCAACTGTAGACAATCCACAATATTCAAAAATATCCATGTGAAGGTGTTTGTTGGTTTATCCTTCAATCACGCCGCAACAAAGCTACGTACGGACTTGATTCCTTGCACGGGTGTAGATTAAGATCTGTGCTACTTTTATCACTGAAAATAAAAGCCGTAGATTTTTAATTTTTGAAGTGAAAACTTCTTTATGCGCGTTTAGCACTTTTTGGGTGAGCAAAAAACATGGATTTCGCGTCATCGTCACCTTCACAATCGTCACTTGGAGATTTCAGTAAGCGTTCAACATTTTAGCAGTTCCCAAGCAACCTTGTACAGTGCAGCGGGCAAGCAGCCGCCTTCCTTACCGTTTAATGTATGGTGTCGCAGGTTTGAATCTCACTCACGAAATCGTGACAGTGCGCTTTTCTTATTTGTTTTTAATTATTAGCAAATCTCGTTTTCACTTCTATCGGCAGTCCCTATGATTGCCAATTTTTTTTAACTAAATCCACGCGGATGATTTCGCGGGCATCAGCTAGTCAACAATAAAGGCGTTACTCACAATGTGGAGAGCACGCGCGAGCTGGAATGTTGTTGTCACGCTTATCAGTATTATCTACATATTTCTATCTTTTTTTTTGAAGCCTCAATAGCCCAACGGTTAAAGGTGCGGACTAAAAACTGAAAGGTCGCAGGTTCGAATCCCGCCCGTTGCACTATTGTCGTACCCACCCCTAACGCAAGCTTTTCGCTTATTTGGAGGGAGAGAATATTAGTCAACTTCAACTTGGCTGATATTCTTTTATTAAAAAAAAAATCATACCTCATCGTTTTAACAAATCCTAGTCGTAATCGATCCGTTTCAAGTCCCGTTTCCAGTTTCCACCTAGTTTGGTTTTAAACGCCAGACATACAAGTTTGGCCCTTTCTCGTGCGTGCCATTGCAACATCTTGATAATCTAGCGTTTATCGGTTCGTCTAGATAAGAGTCCCGAAATGATTGAGTAAATGAGAGAACAAGTTTACGAATGATATGTCCTTTTTATCATTGTATAAGAAGGGTGTTAGTTGTGATAAATTATAATATAACAGTGCAATTAACAATGTTCCGTACGGCGTAGGTAAAGGGATTATTTTGCTTACTGATAATGACATAAAAAATATTATAATGTAAACGTACGAGTATGTCGGTAAAAAAATTCATAAAATATATTATAATACTAGCCGATGCCCGCGACTTCGTCCGCATGGATTTAGTTTTTAAAAATCCCGCGGGTACTCGCATTATCCGAGATAAAAAGTAGCTCTCCCGGTCTGAGGAACCACTTCTAAATCCATTACTATACCCATGCAAAAAATCGCATCAATCCGCTGTTCTGTTGCGACGTGATTGAAGGACAAACCAACAAACAAACACACTTTCGCATTTATAATATCAGTAATGCTTTATTATAACACTTTTTATAATTGTCAAATTTTTTACCATACTTAACCAAAGACAAAATTACGTTTAGCTGCCATTTACGTTTTGTTATTCCACTGTCATTTGAGTTTTGTTATTCCATGTCAGATGCGTTTTTGTTATACCACGTCTTATAGTGACTTGACGGAAACGCGGTCGAACGGGATAAAAAGTATCCTATGTCCGTCTCCTGGTTCTAAGCTAAACCTCTCCACCAATTTTCAGCCAAATCGGTTCATCCGTTCTTGAGTTATAAATAGTGTAACTAACACCACTTTCTTTTATATATATATATATAGATAATAGATTTATTGCGTAAAAGAATTATTTTTGAATCATTTTTGTACTGCTCGAGGCTCTGAGATTATTAAATGGATATGTCATATAAATTCTAGCTCATATTTTCATATACAGTCTTTTTCAACAAATTTTTTACTGTTTTTTATCTTCTTTACGTAATTAAATCTCCGAATGTTTTTTTATGAAATAAAGGCACGTTTTGCCGATGGGATCCCGCCAGCGTAGGATTCGCACAAGATGAAATCCGTTGGGGACTGAAGATCAAAGGTTCTACAAATTGAATTTCTGTGTTTGTTTGGAACTTTTTTCGCTTTCAGACTACAGAGTGCATGTATTGTACTCGTAATCCCCTTGAAAATAGATTGTTTATCAAAATAAACACGAAAATACACAAACCGCATACATTTTTAAAGGGTCTTTTTAAATTCCACGATTGTGTGTACAAAGGGCTACTTAATCTGAGAGACTTGAGTGTATTTTCTTCGATAATTTAGGGATCTACAATCTACCTACATACATTAAAGAGACTTCTGTAAAAGAATAATATAATATAAAAACATATTTTTAAATCACTGACTTCAAACGCTCATAAAGCATACATAAAGTATATAATTTATTGTCGCTTGTTTAAAAACCGATTTCGATAAAATTTAAATGGGACCACCTGGGAAGTATACCCTTTCAAACAAAAAAAGAATTTTCCAAATCGGTTCAGACGTCTTTGAGTAATCGGTGAACATATATTAAAAAAAAAGATTCCGACGAATTGAGAGCCTCCTTTTTAAAGTCGGTTAAAAATGTAGCTCTATTTGCTCGATTATAATATGAAGTTCGTAACGGTAATTTTATTGGTTGTAATAATTTCCTTCAGATTGAATACGGCCATAGCGGCCAACATATGTGTGGGATATATTATAGTGCACAAGTATATAAGCGCAAACACATACTCACACACTGAACTCTATTCTCTCATACCATAGTCCGATGGGACGGAAATCTGACATGACCGGAAAGAGATCAGATGCAGGATAAGGACCGACGCGCAACTTTACGTGATCTTCGAGGCTAGGGGGGGGGGGTGTTCTGAACATTACAGAAAACCCAATACGGGTTTTTACGTTCCCTCAAATATGGTTGAGCGGAGCAACGTCTGGGTCATGCGTCATGCTCGTGAACGGGTGCCACCAGCGGGAATGGGGCTACTTTCTGTCTGCGCATCTTAATATGTATTGAATTATAAGTAGTATGCATTTATGGAACTTCCCCTCATTGTGGAAACACTGGATACATAGCATAGTATCTATTGTATTGTACACTTGTTTTAAAAAGAGCAACCGCCGTGTTTCTTGCTGGTTCTTATCGGCAGGAAGCGCATTCCGAACCAGTGGTAGACTCATCGACGATTCAAAAGCACTTGTAAAAAAGTTAAAAAAAAATCTATTCTATGCTATTCTATTCTAATACATTTTTGGCCCAACTCAAGAATCGAACCTAAGACCTCGTCAGCCACGTTCGAACATGCTTACCACTTGACCAGCTAGGCAGTTATTGCCTGTAATTATAAAGTTATCGTCAAAAGTCCTATATACCAACATGATAGAAAGGCATATAATATGCAAGCACGTACAAAATAGATAATATCAAATGTGACCTACTTTCTGGGACATTTTGGCTGAACTAAACTGCTCGCAAAGGATTTCTTCACTAATTACTGTCTTCAGTACCTAGCCAAGAGTTAATCTTTATACTTAGCGAATTTTCGAATAGTTGCAACTAAAATTGCAAAATATTGCTATAATCCAATAATAAATTGGACTATAGCAATATTTTGTAAGTAATCAATACGTAGCGTATACTATTTTTGTTGTTGTGGTTGTTTGAAATTGTACTGCTATTGATGCTTTTTTGTTTCGTTTTCGGTCTGTAAATTTGAATTACACACTTTGCACTAACCACATTAATTTTATGCTTTTTAAGTATACAGCTAATAGATAGTCTTCAATAATAATTATTGATTTTGTTTTTGTAAAATTTATAAAAAATAACTAGCTTATGTCCGCAAATTCACCGGCGTGCAGATAGGTTTTTAAAAATTCCGCAAGAACCTTCTGTTTTTCCGGGATTAAAGGTAACAGGGTCAATCACCCGGTCCTCAACTATCTTTCTTCTTCTTCTTTATCAACCGATAGACGTCCACTGCTGGACAAAGGTCTCTTGCATGGACTTCCACAGGCCTCGGTCTTGCGCCGCCTGAATCCAGCGGCTCCCTGCGACTCGTTTGATGTCGTCGGTCCACCTGGTGGGGGGTCTGCCAACACTGCGCTTCCCGGTGCGGGGTCGCCACTCCAGCACCTTGGGACCCCAACGACCATCAGCTCTTCGATCTATACTCATGCAAAAATCACGTCAATCTGTTGCTCCCATGTTCGTTGTTGCGTGATTAAATGACAAGCCAACCAACAAATAAACTTTCTTATTTATAATATGACCTACATAATATTATATAGAAAATTATAAGAAATTATAATTTTCGATAAAAAAAAATCTGCAGTGTGTTGGCTAGCACCGCCGGACATGTCGTTGAGTCCTGTGATTAATTGACAAAGTTGCGAGCTAATTTTTTGTGCTCATTTCTAGCATATATTTCTCGCAGTAAATTATAGATTATATTATTATTATAGTCTCGTAATAATATTAAAGATTATAATATTATTAGCTGATGCCCGCGACTTTGTCCGCGTGGATTTACTTTTTAAAGTCCCTCGGGAACTCCTTGATTTTCCGGGATAAAAATTAGCCTAGATATTGACCCGACCACGGTATAAAATTTTGTAGAAATCTGTGCGGTAGATTTTACGTGAAAGAAGGACAAACAAACAGACAAACAGATAAAAATTAAATAAAAATCTGTTTTGGGCTCAGTATCGATAGTAAAGCATCCCCCAATTAAAATTTTCAAAATATATTAAATGTACAGAAATCTTCCAGTTACAGTTTATTATATGTATAGATTATAGTAAGTACTTTAGATACGTAATCGATTCTTTTTTTTCTAACTTATAATAGACTTGTATTTATTGCTATGAAAAACCAAAATATATATTTTTATAGCTATTATGAATCGCTAATTCAGATTCAGTTAAACTTTAAGCATTTCATTAGGTTCTATAATACACAAAAGCCACCTAGGCCTAGGCCTTCCAGAGTGTTATAAGCTTTCAGTTGAAGCTGGTGGGCCGCCCACTTTGGTATTATTGGTATTATTTGGTATATTTTTTTACCAATAAATTGACTATGACTAGACTATGACTATGACTATGATTATGACTATAACTATGACTATGACTATGACTATGACTATGACTATGACTATGACTATGACTATGACTATGACTATGACTATGACTATGACTATGACTATAACTATAACTATGACTATTACTACGACTATGACTGTAAAATTACCTTCTGGCCTTATATTATAAGGAGAACAATAATAATTAGGTATTAGTTATATTAATAACTAGCTGACACGGCGAACTTCGTACCGCCAACTTCTTTTTTTGTTTTTTTTTTTATTAAGTATTAAAACCTTCCGTGGACCTTAAGGAACATACAAAAAAATAAATTAACCGAATTAGTCCATCCATTCTTGAGTTATGCGCTTACCAACATTCATTTTTATTTATATAGACTAGCTCTTAAATCATATCAGCACGTTGGTATTAATTAACCACGCCCCAACCCTATATCAGTCTAAAACCCAAACCAAAATCATCTTGAACCTTTTATTACTAAGACCACAGCGCTTACCACTATGTCATGAAAATGAATGAAAAGCCCCCTAAACAACATTAAAGAGAAGATTTAAAGAAAATTATTAATACGATGTTTTGTTTTCAGCCTGATACGATGAACAAATTGAGAAACTTGAGGTACCTGCCGATAATGGTGTTTCAACTTCTGCTGATGGTTTTGTTTTTCGTGTTCGTGAGGTATGGCGGAGATAAACATCATGATCTTCGAGGTATAATAACTTTCTTTTTATTTTAGTTTCAAGCTTTACAAGCGTATAAGTAAGCGTACCACATTACGGCATTTGGCTTAGCTGCCTTTAAATTTTTGTCATCTACATTTTGTGTGCACGTGGTAGCACGTGATAGCCAGTGGTTAGGGCTGTGGTCTCCTATTCGGGGGTTCGCAGGTTCGATCCCGGGTACGCACCTCTGACTTCAAGTGTCAGTGCGTCAAGTGCGTTTAAGGAATTAAATATCACTTGCTTCAACGGTGAAGGAAAACATCGTGAGGAAACCTGCACACCAGAGAGTTCTTCATAATGTTCTTGAAGCTGTGTGAAGTCCGCCAATTCGCATTGGGCCAGCGTGGTCGACTATGGCCTATAACCCTTCTCTGAGAGGAGACCTGCGCTCAGTAGTGAGCCGTTGATGGGTTGCTAATGATGATGATGATGATGATCCAGACCGACAAACTATGAACCATACAGTACTAGATCAATTAGCGCCTGCATTCCACATAATTATAACAGGATTAATAGTAGTTGCATAATATCATGTCGCCACATATTGTTTTACATGTGATGATGGTTGATTAAACGACAAAATGTAGATGTGAAGATGAATTGTGTCTAAACGTTGATTAAAAATTGGCACAGATTAATTGACATAGTTATGATTGTTATGAAACTAGTAATTGTTGTGAACAACATTTAAGGTTGACTAGACGATGCCCGCGACTTCGTCCGCGTGGATAAAGTTTTTTTGATTCCCGCGGGAACTCTTTACTTTTCCGGGATAAATTGTAGCCAATGTGATAATCCTGGGCATGAGCTATCTCTATTCCAAATTTCAGCCAAATCCGTGCAGGAGTTTTTGCGTGAAAGAGTAACAAACATACACACAGATACACAAACTTTCGCCTTTATAATAATAGTGTGAAGTGTGATTAGTGTGATGTGATTATACGGGTCTGCCCGCGAAATTCGAATTTAATTTGGTATTTCGCAATTTGTAAACTAATGCGACAAAGTAAGCTTATGGCATTCTAATTGCGACGATGGCAGTATCATCTTCACAGGTATACCTATTTAAAAATCTTTCCTTGAAAGTGTCTAATTTAAGATATTAGTCAGAATATCGAGTTGGACGTGAGTTACTCACAAATTAGTCGATATTCTGACTAATTTCTTAAACTGGACAATTTTAAGTAAAGATTTTTATATAAACCTGTGAAGATGATACTGCCATCGTCGCAATTAGAATGCCATAAGCCTACTTTGTCGTATTAGTTTACAAATTGCGAAAAACCAAATTAAATTTGAATTTCGCGGGCAGACCCGTATAATCAACCTTAAGAAGTAGATATTCTTATACAGTAGGTAAACAAAATTTGTTTTCCATCCATTGTAATTCCATCCATACATATGTCCATTCTCACAAACTTTCGCATTTATAATATTAGTGGGATTAGTAGGACACGAGTGTAAATTAAAAATTTTATTTTTAAATGCAAGCTTTTAGTAGCTACTAGCTACATCATTAGACTCTGGATATCATCTAGGATCAGAGTACTTGTTATGGCGAATCAAACGAGCCCAAACTCAATGGGGCTACGTCGTTTTATTACAGAGTTCCGATAGCCATCTTCCGTCTCCATCATCAGATCAGCTCCATGTCACAATAATATTGCATTGTCATCCGATTTACACATACATGCAAAATTTCAGCTCGATCAGAAACCGGGAAGTGGGTCTAATTCATCTTGCAAGATTTGACCCAAACAAACATAAAGCTTGTAAAAATAGCCATTGAGTGCGATCACATTTTACGGCAAATAACGATGCAGTCTTAGGTGGTGGCTGGAATGGCTGGATGGTAGCTCGGAACGAAGTATGGCACTGTTTTAATTAATCCCATACCCCTCAACGGTTTCTACGAGCCATCGTGCTGGAACGCGAAATCTTGTTGGGACGATTTTGACGGTAACTAGCCACGACACGAGAAACCAAACTAACTTTTTTTGAAGCAAGTTATAAAACTGTTGCTATAGTGCCCGCGTTAAGAACTGAGTCGTCGGGCAATAAATCATAGTAATCAGACTATCTCGCTCGCGCTCATTTGGCTTATGGAGCGTGATAATGATGTGCGTAACAGCAGGTAATCGATATCGATAAGATTTAATGAATGCATTTTCAAGTTTTGAAATTATGAAATTATAAAATAACACAATAAAATACATTTATAAATATTTTATTATATTACAAATTATCTTCTTCATCCGAATTATGTGTTCCTATCGTATTTATGTAGATTTATAATCATAGGTTCAACTTGATCTCTTAAAAAAGCTTTTTTCAAATCAGTTTCCTGGAGGTCTTCTGCATGTTTCACACATTTAACTAGTAAATTTTCCATTATGCACAACTGTTGAGATAGAAGTGAGAAATAGAAATAAAATTCATGTACAGTGGTCCTTACCTTGTTACCTTGCTAAACATAAACAAGTACAGACAAATTCAATAAGGGTAGCTTTGTCCGCTGCGATAAGGCGGACTCAGGTAGCGAGTGGATGGCGCGCAGTGGTGGCACATCCTTATTGTTATTGACATTTATGGCCCGACGACTCAGTTGATAACGCGAGCACTATAGTCAATTATTTTCTACAGGAATACGAATTTTATTCTTCTTTTAGACATGCTCGTTGGAATTTTGTGAAAGCCCCACTCGCAATCACGTTACACAGCACACAAAACCCTCAGTCTTTTCAAAAAGCTACGACCATTCAATACGTTGGTACTATTCAAAAATATAAAGGCCACTGTTAAAAAGTAGAGGGTAATCACTCATCACGCAACAACTCAGAGGCCTAAAACTTTTTTTTTATTTTTAAAAAATATATTAGTCAAATTGAAGTTGACTAATATCCTCCTACCCCCTCCAACTAAGCGTAAAGCTTGTGCTAGGAGTGGGTACGACAATGGTGCAACGGGTGGGATTCGAACCTGCGACCTTTCAGTTTTCAGTCCGCACCTTTAACCGTTGGGCTATTGAGGTTCTAGAAAAAAGTTCTCTTAAAACTAGCTGAAATACTGAAGACTTTCACTTAACTATTTACCTACACCTTTAGATTTTTACAGAATTGGAACCGGCATCTAACGTAAGTTCATCATCATCATCATCATTAGCAACCCATCAACGGCTCACTACTGAGCGCAGGTCTCCTCTCAGAGAAGGGTTATAGGCCATAGTCCACCACGCTGGCCCAATGCGAATTGGCGGACTTGTTAATTAAAACGCATTCCAATTTGATTTTCCAATACTGAACGTTAAAAAAGTCATCAATTTTCTTGAATTTTTGCGGTAAAATCTTTATTATTTAGTCCTTCTGTAACTAGTATTACTTACTGCCTCAGTCTTTATAAAAAAACTTCACTTTCAGAGTCAGTAAAATGACTATAGTTGGATAGAATGTATATCCATTGGCGCGTAGAAACAATTACTTAAATAAAAACCGGTCAAGTGCGAGTCAAACTCGTACGCCAAGGGTTCCGTACCTACCCATTATAGCACCATTATATTATTATTATCCTTTCTAATATTATAAATGCGAAAGTACGTTGTTGGTTTGTTCTTCAATCACGCCGCAACAGGGGTACGAATCGACGTGATTTTTTGCATGGGTATAGTTGAGGACCTGGAGAGTGACATAGGCTGTATACTTACATACTTTTTATCCCAGAAAATCAAAGAGTTCTCGAGGGATTTGAAAACTAAATCCAAGCGAACGAAGTCACGGGCATAAATAAAAGAGTTAGTAAATCCTACAAAAAATATTCTGATAAAATGTATTTAAAATAATTAGGAGTATGCTTTTGACAGCAAAAATACTGTAAAACCTGAAAAAAGGGTTACAGAAATAATAATATATATTATCCAGAGAGGCTTTGAACATAGGTATCACTATACAATATACCCTTTATTAAAATAATATTATCCAGAAAGCCACGTGAATAATGGGGAACACGAAATTGTGCCAAAGAGACCCGATACCACTTTGTCACGGATACCCTTCAAAGGCAGGCTTTGAGCAACAATCATCCCTTACAATCATAACATTCGTGCTATAGGTACTGCCTTCTTGATCTAGGACCTATTTCACGGCTCATGATCATGGTACCAATTGCCTAAAAATTATTCCATTGATCGTATTCGTTTTCGATATCACTAGCTGTTTAAGGAAATATCGTGAGGTAACCCGCAAGTCTTAGAGTCTGTTTCACCATTTGTTGATAAAGGTCTTATTAGCCTATCTACAACTTAATCATAATCATCATTAGCAACCCATCAACGGCTCATTACTGAGCGCAGGTCTACTCTCAGAGAAGGGTTATAGGCCATAGTCCACCACGCCGGCCCAATGCGTATTGGCGGAGTTCACACACCTTCAAGAACATTTTGAAGAACTCTCAGGTGTGCATCTTTCCTCACGATGGTTTCCTTCACCGTTAAAGCAAGTGATATTTAATTGCTTAAACGCACTTGACTCCGAAAAGTCAGAGGTGCGTACCCGGGATCGAACCTGCGGCTCCCCGAATAGGAGACCACAGTCCTAACCACTAGGCTATCACTGCTTATCTAACTTCGGGCATTCATTTTCATTCATATCAACATATCGCCGGCCCACCTAAGGACACAGGTCTCCCCTCTAACGACAGGAGTTAAGGCCATAACCCACCACAGTGGCCAAACAGATTGATTGACAGAATTCACACATTTTTGAAAACATTATGGAGAACTCTAATGGCCTTTTTCACCATTTGCTGATTAAGTGCCTGATATATATTTAACAGATAAATTATCTCCTGGATGAATCTGTGTGATATCTTTTTGAGTGATCTACAACTTTCTGTATCATAAGTATCTGACAAGTCAATCTGGCAGTTAAACTAGAGACCGCAGTCCTAACCACTGGGATATCACTGCTTCCATTACTCTGATTACATTAAATTGCCATCCCATCGGACTATCAGAATGAGGAAGTAACGAATGCGTCTATGTTTGTACACACTAGTCTTGTAATCTACTAACAGAATTTTGCTGGCCAAATCATCGGAGAGCAGCCGATACACAAGAGATATGGTGAAAAGGTGTACGTGCAAATAAAGTAGTTACCTATCCCTATAACTCTCGAGTCTCGACTCTTCCAGCTTATGGAAAGGAAATAGATCTGATGCAGAATTGACAGCTTTACGTGCTCTTGAAAGCATTTGGGTTATGAGCGTAACAATAACAATAACTCCAGCCTGCTACTGAGAAATTATTGTCAGAAAAGATAATATGATGTTACCAACTAATCAAACCAGAAACTCTTTATCAAACGTCAAAATGCGCCAAAATTTTCATGAAATAGTGAACTGTGACAACTGAAGTGGAAATGGGCGGGGCACATAGTTCGAAGAGCTGATGGTCGTTGGGGTCCCAAGGTGCTGAAGTGTCGACCCCGCACCGGGAAGCGCAGTGTTGGCAGACCCCCCACTAGGTGGACCGACGACATTAAACGAGTCGCAGGGAGTCGCTGGATTCAGGTGTCGCAAGACGGAAGCTTGTGGAGGTCCATGCAGAAAACCTTTATCCAGCAGTGGACGTCTAAAGGTTGATAACGAAGAAGAAGAAGAACTGTGACAACATAATATTATACACTGGAGATACTTTTTGTAGTTTAATCGATAATTTTAAATGATTTTCATAGCTAAAACTAACAGCGGACGTGCTTACTTTGGTAGACTTTTTTTATCTATACATATAATAAAACTGTAACAGGAAGATTTCTGTACATCTATATATATAAAAGAAAGTGGTGTTAGTTACACTATTTATAACTCAAGAACGGATGAACCGATTTGGCTGAAAATTGGTGGAGAGGTAGCTTAGAACCAGGAAACGGACAGGATACTTTTTATCCCGTTTGAACGCGTTTCCGTCATGTCACTATAAAACGTGGTATAAGAAAAACGCATCTGATTCTGACATGGAATAACAAAACGCAAATGGCAGTGGAATAACAAAACGTAAATGACAGCTAAACGTAATTTTGTCTTTGGTAAGTATGGTAATTTGACAATTATAAAAAGTGTTATAATAAAGCATTACTGATATTATAAATGCGAAAGTGTGTTTTTTTGTTGGTTTGTCCTTCAATCACGTCGAAACAGAACAGCGGATTGATGCGATTTTTTGCATGGGTATAGTAATGGATGTAGTAGTGGTTCCTCAGACCGGGAGAGCTACTTTTTTATCTCGGATAATGAAAGAGTTCCCGCGGGATTTTTAAAAACTAAATCCATGCGGACGAAGTCGCGGGCATCAGCTAGTTTAATATATTTTGAAAATTTTAATAGGGGGATGCTTTACTATCGATACTGAGCCCAAAACAGATTTTTATTTAATTTTTGTCTGTTTGTTTGTCCTTCTTTCACGTAAAAACTACCGCACAGATTTCTACAAAAATTTATACCGTGGTAGCTTATTACTCGGGTCAACATCTAGGCTACTTTTTATCCCGGAAAATCAAGGAGTTCCCGAGGGACTTTAAAAACTAAATCCACGCGGACAAAGTCGCGGGCATCAGCTAGTTAATAATAAATAACTTCTGCCTCTTCTGATTAATTATTTGAAATTAGTTATAAAACCCAATTAATTTTTGTTGGACTAGGGACATGAACCGAGGAGGTCATGTTTCGAAGTCGAACACGTAAGCCATTAGATCACTGAGACTTACGGTTGTAGTTTATCTATAATCATAAAGCGTCCATAGTCGGGCAATAAAAGAAATCGTGGCTATTGCGATGCCACGATTGTCTATGCGAAGCCATTTTCGGTCCATGTTACCCCCGAGGCCTATTAACGGGTATTGTGCGATTTCGTGAGCATTTTTCATTTAGCATTTTTGTTTTCGCAACCGTTACGTACGGTTGTGGGGATTATGGACATCATTTGTAACAACGATTTGGTATTCATCGAGTTTTGTTTTCCCTTTTTTATTGAGTGCCATGAGTATTTTTAATCGAATTCTAAAAAAAGGGAAAGGCGATTCTCAACTCAGCGCTTATTCTTTTTCATCATCATCATCATCATCATCATTAGCAACCCATCAACGGCTCACTACTGAGCGCGGGCTCCTTTCAGAGAAGGGTTATAGGCCATAGTCCACCACGCTAGCCCACTGCGAATTGGCGGACTTCACACACCTTCAAGAACAATAAGAAGAACTCTCAGGTGTGCAGGTTTCCTCACGATTTTTTCCTTCACCTTTGAAGCAAGTGATATTTAATTGCTTAAACGCACTTGACTCCGCAAAGTCAGAGGTGCCCAGGGATCGAACCTGCGACACCCCGAATAGGAGGCCACAGTCTTAACCACTGGGCTAGCACTGCACTATTCTTTTTATTAACTAGCAAAAGGATATTAGAAACAAACAGGTTAGACCTTAGGGCTCTGTCTCATTAGGATACCATGACAGCGACGCTGGCGTCGCCAAGTAAGGTAGGGTTAGGTACGCTGTAATACAATTTGACACGTCTTGACTGGCAGCGCTGCCGGCTTCGCTGCCATGGCATCCTAATGAGATAGGGCCCTTTGTTTATCTTACTGCTACCGATTTTGACACAACTTATCTTGGAGATAGTTTATAATATCCTGAGGAAGGATTCTCTTTTTTCAGGAAAAAGAGTTCCGGGAGTGAGCATCAGTTCATATTAAAAAATATATTTTACTAACCTTCAGGTATTTTTCAGGGTTCGAAGGCACCCACGTGATGATCTTCGTTGGTTTCGGGTTCTTGATGACGTTCCTCAAGAAGTATTCATACAGTGCCTTGGGCTTCAACTGGTTTCTTGCCGCCGTGGTGATACAATGGGCCTTTTTGTGTCAAAACTTCTACCATTTGACTGACGGGAAAATCTACGCTACTAAAGAGACTTTACTTGGTAAGTTTATATGATGTTGCTAACGTTAGGTACCTACGTACTTATTTAGGGTTCTGTACCCAAGGTTGTCAACGGAATCCTACTACTAAGCCTCCGGTGTGCGTCCACCCGTCTATCAGCGGGCTGTATCTCGTGAACTCTAATAGGCATATACCGGAAATTTTCACAGAAATTCTATTTCTATTGCCGCTATAACATCAAAGTACCTGGGTGACCGAGCTTAGCTTGGTTTTTTTTGGTAAATCGTGTTTTTTAGAAATCACTTCCCTTCATATCTTCTTCTTCTTCTTCTTTATCAACCGATAGACGTCCACTGCTGGACAAAGGTCTCTTGCATGGACTTCCACAGGCGTCGGTCTTGCGCCGCCTGAATCCAGCGGCTCCCTGCGACTCGTTTGATGTCGTCGGTCCACCTGGTGGGGGGGTCTGCCAACACTGCGCTTCCCGGTGCGGGGTCGCCACTCCAGCACCTTGGGACCCCAACGACCATCAGCTCTTCGAACTATGTGCCCCGCCCATTTCCACTTCAGTATCCCTTCATATGTTTGTGGGAAATTATATTGTTCCTTAACAACGCCATCTATTGTCAAGTAGCTTTGTTGTTGCTTTGTTTGCGTGTTGCTGTGTTTTCTTTACTAATGCAATTACTACCGTATTCTTTTTTTTTAAAGCTCTGTCATGAATAAGAGGCGTTGCTAAAAGGGCCCCCAATAATAGCTTTTCTCACAAAAGAAGAAACTTGAAAAAAAGGGAAAAAATAATCATCTGGACTCGACTCTGGGTCTTCTGGTTTCGGGACCGCCTGATTTCCCACCTGAGCCTTGAAGATGGTGGCGAAAGTTACTTTCGTATTCTAATGATATTGAAGGGGTTTTCCATTGCCTAAAAACACGGATAAAACGACGTTTTCTAAAAAAGAAACCTAGCTAGATCGATTTACCGCCCCCGAAAACCCCTGCTTACTAAATTTCATGAAAATTGTTGGAGCAGTTTCTGCGATTCAGATTTTATATATACAAGAATTGCTCGTTTAAAGGTATATATTATAGATAATAAAAAAAGTTAAAAATTTATGTGGGTGTTGTGTGCGGGTGCGACTCGAACTAGTCCGGTTTTATTAATATTTTGTCATCTATATAAAAGATGTTTAAATAGCTTAATTAATAACTTGGGTCTAAAATGAGGGTACAATAAAGTTATGCGATGAGCAGGTAAAAAAGGGACCTAATTTTGACCAACAAGCAGAAATGGTTATGTGGGATATCTTCTCCGACATAACCGTCTCCTGACCATAATGATGTGGAAGAATGAGGTCAAGAGAAGCGTCGTCAAATGAACAAAAGGAGTAAAAAGCTAGCTAGAACAGCTTTTTAGTTTGGTGAAGACAAAACATCTTTACACTGTGTAAATTTTTGCATGCTCTTTGTTCGGCGAATTGCGGAATATTTTGTACCAACCCTACTGTAACACCTTTTATGTACCTGCAATCATGCAAATAAGTGATTTGATTTGATTTTTGAAGGATTTGAATTGATGAAGATGAATATGATGAGACGACGAAATCTAAAACCTTGGTAACTTGAACAAGGTGAAGCAAGAAGGTACTTCACGTCTAAACAATGCCTCACAATCCGTCACCCTGAGTTCGATCAAGCTTGTTATGAGTACTGTTACCAGCACTGGGATGGCTTTTCCAAGTATTGGATACATGAGACTGAAGAGATTACCACGAGGATCACTGATGCAGCCAAATAATTATCTTCAGACGTGTGTTCGCGAAAAACAAAGTTGAATTTACAAAGCTGACTGCGAACCTTCGCTTATTGGAGAGGCACGCTAAGAAGAAGAAGACGTTTTATCCTTACTAATATTATAAATGCGAAAGTGTGTTTGTTTGTTGGTTTGTTGGTTTGTCCTTCAATCATGCCGCAACAGGGCTACGGATCGACGAGATTTTTTGCATGATTATAGTTGGACCTGGAGAGTGACATAGGCTACTTTTTATCAAAGAGTTCCCAAGGGATTTTACAAACTAAATCCACGCGGATGAAGTCGCGGGCATCAGCTAGTTCATGATAATGAAATCACCGGTTTTCCATTGGATATACTTTGGGTGGCGTTTTAGGAGCTTCGCCAATTTGTTTCTCTTTCACCATAAGCCGAGGCTCGTGTTTTGTTTTCATTAAACCTATTCCAATTGTATGTCAGTCAAGGTAAATAAAAGCTGCCCATATTGCCTAATCACCATATTGGAGTATATGCGCTGGTCCTAAGATAAAATACATTCGTAACGCTTTAGGTAGGGATGGGTTCAATTTTGTTTATTAACATTAAAACTTTTCTATTAGCGAACCTTTTTGCACACACTATTAGCGAAATTATAATGAAATTAGTTTTAGATTTGTTTTTGTAGAGCGCTTTTGGAATCGTGCATTAAATTTAAAATTAATATAATATCGTTCGGTAGTAAATGTTTGGGTTAATTGATTTTCATTAATACTTTATTAGTGATTAGATTTTGCCCGCGACTTCGTCTGTATGGATTCTGTTTTTAAAAATCCCGCGGGAGCCCTTTTAATATTTTTCTAATAATGCGAAATAAATAAATGCGAAAGTTTGTGAGGATGGAAGGGTGGATGGATGGATCGATGTTTGTTACTCTTTCATGCAAAAACTACAGGACGGATTTTGATGAAACATCACAAACACAATGTAATACATTTGTGCAATAAATTTAGCTTGAGACTGCCACGCATTGAATTTTTGTTGATGTGTGCATTGGTTTGGTGTTGCAACAAATAAAAAAAGAGATAGGAACTTACACATTTTTGCCTGGAGGGAAAAAGACACTGATTCATATACACTTGTCTATGTGGGTGTGTGATTAATGTTGAGTCTGCTTCCCTTTATATTATGTTTGTGATTACATTAGCACATAGCAATAGCACATATTTTATCCCAGAAAATTAAAGGATTCCCGCGGTAAAAAAATCCTTGGTCCTTTAATAACATCGATTTGTTGCTCCATTGCTCCGTTGCTGTGTGATTGAAGGACAAATCAAAAAGCAGTTTAAGTACCAGTCGAAAACTCAGAAATAATCAATAGAAGTTTTTGTATATTTTACAAGAAAAATAAAACTAATGCTCTAATTAAGTAAACGATAAAAACAAAAAAAAAATCAATAAGTAAATTAATATGTATAATAATTATTATGGTTTTAATTGAATACTTTTAGTTCTGTAGTACGGAACCCTCGGTGCGTGAAATCGACTCGCATTTCCGTCGGTATTTTACCTCTTCCAATCGCTTCAAATTACGAAAAGCAACTTAAAAGTGCTTAAATCACACTAACAATTTAACAATTCGAAATCTCAGCTAAAGCACTACATAAATAAGGACTAGATTTATCTACTAGAAACAATTTCTTCCTTAAACGCCGACCGAACTGAGAACTATCTTAAGCTTGGAGATTACATAAAACATCCGACAAAGAATACACATTTGTTCCTTTTAATTTAACAAAAAATACGGACAACGGAAGATGGTACTTAAGGCTTGGTCACAACAATTGACAAACTCCCTAGCTTAGTGGTGAACGCTGTGAACTTATAAGTGGAAGGTTCCACGTTCGAAGTTTTGTTTAGAAATTTAATATTTTACTGACTGATTGATTTACGATATTAATAAATGTGTGTGATATTAATAAATGTGTGATAGCTCATACGCAGCATTGAAATAGAGGCATTTTATTCCCGAAAATTAATGATTTCCCCCGCAAATCAAAAAACTTTACTCCACTAAAACTATTCTACTAAAAATAAATATACCCAAAAAACTATTCTATTTTATTCTATTCATAATATTTACAATTGCGTAGTAACATAACCCTGTCTTCAGAGGAAACGTTAGCCACAGTAGTGACAAAAGGCGTACGAGTTGTTATCATCTAGCGTTGCTATCGTCACGCTTTATGTCTCTCCAGGCCTTTAAGTGCTTCGGAAACCTTAAATTTGTTGCTAGTATTTGCCTTCGCTTTTGAATAGAATGAAATTCCTTTTTAACTTTGGTTGTGTAGTGTTTTAAACAATAGTCTCTAACAGCTCATTCTGATGAAAGAAATACATTATTTACATACGGAACATTTGGTAGGGAGATAATGGGAACGGATAATACTGATGTGGCTTTAATATCAAGTAACTTAATTGCCTTATTGGTCTAGGGTGCGTTGCCTTATTGGTCCAGAGTAGCCTAGTGGCTAGGATTTAAGCCTCATATTCGGGCGGTTTGTGGTTCGAATCACTGTGTCACATCTCTAACTTCTCAAAGTTACGTGCGATTAACTAATAATAATCTCTTTAGTACTCTGCAAACTGCCTCGTTGGTCTAGTGGTTAGCACGTTCAACTACGGATGACGAAGTCTTGGGTCCGATTCCCGGGTCGGACCAAGAAATGTTTCAGTCGACGAGCAGCCCAAATGTATGTGCAGTCTATCTATCAGTCTTTAAAATAGAATAGAATAGAAATGTTTTTTATTCAAATAAACTTTTTACAAGTGCTTTTGATTCGCCGATGAGTCTACCACTGGTTCGGAATGCCCACCCTGCCGAGAAGAACCAGCAAGAAACTCGGCGGTTGCTCTTTTCAAAACAGGTTTAGAATTCAATTGATACTATGCTATGTATGCAGTGTTTCCACAATGAATTCCACAAAAGCATACTTAAGAGCGCGTATAACGCCAAAAAAAAATCAGATTTCGCGATGAGATAAAACATAGCCGCAACCACATGTGAGGCGCGACAAAAGAAAGCGTTTTGCGCGGAATAGGAGTGTAGTTAGCGCCAAATACTTTGTAACTCGTAAAATATTCATTTTCTTTTCAATTCGCTAGGCTACTCTCTTGATAATATCAATCGGAATTTAATGTAAAAATTTTGGCTCTGTAATATGCAACACATTGAAAATAAATGAATATTGGTTAAAAATTAGACCTAATTTCGCGATTTTTTATTATCGAACAAATTTCATCATTTTATGTTTTTGCCCAAGCACGTCCCTTGGCAATATGATGTAATTTTTGCGTGTTTTTTTTCGGATAGTTGAAACTTGATCTACTACTGTAAAAACCAAATCTGTTTACTGTTAACGAGCGCACACCCACTCTTAATTATAATTCAACACATGTTAAGACGGGCAGACAGAAAGTAGCCCCATTCCCGCTGTTGGCACCCATTCACGAGCATGACGCATGATCCAGCCATTGCTTCGCTCAACCATGTTTGAGGGAACGTAACAACCCGCATCATACGACACCACCACAGAAATGTCAGATTAGTTTTAACTGATTTCTTAAACTTGTGTAAAGGCAAGTCTAAGATCGACTGTGGAATTTTACTATTAAACGTCACGCACATTCCCACAAATGTCTTTCGGATCCTCTTGAGGCGCAATCGAGGAATCACAAGCCTGTTTGGATCTCTAACCTGCCTATCGTGTAAGTCACCCTTTTTTGTAATTCACAATGTTTGGTTTGGTTTGTAAGGCAGTAGGTACCTTATTTGAAAGGACTCGTGCAGCCATGATAAACAACTCTGATAAATTCACGTTAATTAATATTAACAAGAACTCCACAGAGGCGGATGTGATGGCGGCGACGGTGCTTATAACTTTCGGCGCGTTGCTGGGGCTGGCGAGCGACTTACAGTTGCTCTTCATTTCGATCGTCGAAGTTGCTGTTGCGTGCGCGAACTTTTACCTCGTCGGGGATATATTTAAGGTATACCAACAAATTTTTCGATTAATTTTCGAAGCCCAACGGTTAAAGGTGCGGACTGAAAACTGAAAGGTCGCAGGTTCGAATCCCACCCGTTGCACTTTTGTCCCCCTCCCACTCCTGACACAAGCTTTCTGCTTATTTGGAGGGGAGACGAGAATATTAGTCGAGGTCAACTTGGTTGATGGTTCTTTAAAAAAAAAATATTAAGCTCTTCTCTTTCTTCTCGTCGTACACGTCCACTTCTAGACAAAGGTCTCATGCATGGACTTCCACAGGCCTCAGTCTTGCACCACCTGAATCCAGCGGCTCCCTGGGATTCGTTTGATGTCGTCGGTCCACCTAGTAAGGGGTCTGCCAACACTACGCTTCCCGGTGCGGAGTCGCCACTCTAGCACCTTGGGACCCCAACGACCATGGCACGAGTTCTCCATAATGTTCTCAAAGGTGTGTGAATTTCTGCCAATTTGCAATCGGCAATCATCGTAGACTATGGCGTAAAACTTTTCTCTGAGAGGAGATCAGCGCTCAGAAGTAAGCCACTGATCGGTTGCTAATGATGATAATGATGATGATTTATCAATTTTTTTATTTTTCTTGAACAACATTTTTAGATTGTTTTGACTTGATAACGTCTTATAAATCGATAAACACCGGCTGCACGCACAAAAAAGTGTCACGTTCCGCCTGAGTCTAAGCGTGCAAGCGAGAGCGCGGAACAAGCGATAAAGAGGCGTGATCGGCCCAAGCGTTGGCAGAGCGCCCGCCGCTGGGCCCGCCATTCATCGCATGCGCGCTGTAGTTAGCGGTCATCAATGTTTCTTTATGACGTTATCACGTATAACTATCGTCCGTAAGCCGACTTTACAGACAACCAATTTTTTTTGTGTCAAGGCAGCAGACGTCGGTGGTTCAATAGCGATCCACGCGTTCGGTGCATACTTCGGCTTAGGCGCCAGTTTGGCGTTGAGGCCACACCATCGCAAGACTACCGACAATCCAACGCCCTCTACTGCACCCGCCACGGCCGACTTGAGCGGTCCGACGTACATCTCTGACGTTACCGCTATGATAGGTACTGGGGTCTTACATTTAAACATTTCTGTGGTGGTGTAGTGTGATGCAGGTTGTTACGTTCCCTCAAATATGATTGAGCGAAGCAATGGCTGGGTCATGCGTCATGGTCGTGAACGCGTGCCACCGGCGGGAATGGGGCTACTTTATGTCTGCTCATCTTAAGATAGAAGTTAGTCGGTATGCATTTTTGGAACTTCCCTCAGTGTGGAAACACTGCATATATAGCATACTGTATTGTAAATTTGTTTTGAAAAGAGCAACCGCCGAGCTTCTTGCTGGTTCTTCTCGGCAGGAAGGGCATTCCGAAGCAGTGGTAGATTCATCGACTATTCAAAAGCACTTGTAAACGTTTATTTGAATAAAAAATATTTCTATTCTATTCTATTTTTCCTTATCAAAGGTCTACTGTTGGACAATAGGTGTCTTGCTTAGCCTTCCACATCTCGGTCTTGCGGTGCCTGTATCTTGTGTGCTCTCTGCGACTCGTCTGATGTCGTCGGTCGACCTAGTGAGGGGTCTGTCAACAGTACGCTACCCAGTGCGTTGTCACCACCCCAGCACCTTGGGGCCCCAACGGTGGGATGGTCGTTAGGTTAACTTGCAATGTATGTATGTATGCATGTATGTATGCATGTATGTATGCATGTATGTATGTATGTATGTATATGTATGTATGTATGTATGTATGTATCTTGCAAGATGAATTAAACCACTTCCCGGTTTCCGATTGAGCTGAAATTTTCCATTTATACGGAAATCGGATGACAATGCAATATTATTGGGACATGAAGCTAATCTGGTGATGGAGCTGGAAGATGGCTATCACAACTCTGTAATAAAACAATGTAACGCTATCGAATTTTGGCTCTTTTGATTCGTCTTGACAAGTATTCTGGTCCTTGATGATATTCAGGGTCTGATGATGAAGCCGGAAGGTGGTTTTGGCAACTTTGGTAATAAAATGACGTGACCCCATCAAGTTTGGGCTCGTTTGATTCATCTTGTTAAGAACTCTGGTTCTAGATGATATTCCAGGGTCTGGTGATGTAGCCAGGTACTAAAAGCTTGTTTTTTAAAAATAAAATTAAATTTGCACTTGTTCTTTAAAGAATTTTAAGCTTTTGGCTAAAACTCCACTGTTCTACATAAAGTTTTCAAAGGTGTGTGAAGTCTACTAAACCTCTGGCCAAGGCCAGCGTGGTTGGCAAAATAAAATAAAATTGGGTATATATATTTTCAGGTTCACTTTTCCTGTGGATCTATTGGCCGTCGTTTAACTCCGCCCTCACTTCTACAAACAGTGAATACCAAAGAGCAGTTATAAACACTTACTTATCATTGGCTTCTGCCACTGTAAGTATACTAAAGCCAAAATGAACGTGAACAAAATTACCAACATTATTTGCGGTGCAATATTGTGAAAGTGACATGCCAGAAAAAACAACTTTGTACTTTAAAGATATTTTTTGTTGCTTTACTTTCGCAATCTATGCGAGGCGTTTTTATGGGCCGTAAATAAAGTTGGTAATTTTGGTTATTGTTAAGTGATAAGGTTTTTTAAGGTTATTAGAGATAAGATAAGTAATTAGTGATTAGTGATAAGGTAAGTAATCAGTTTTGACTTAAGTTGTAAGAGTATACTTCAAAACAAAAAGTTAAAGTTCTCCTCTTCCACCTCTTTGTACCTGTTCTACAGAACCTGTGCAAATCCCGTCAAAATCGGTTCAGCTGTTCAGGAGATAAACCTGTTGTTGATCTTCCTGGGATTACGGGATAAACAGTGTTATATCCTTTCAAAGAAGATTATCAATTTCGGCCTTCCGATTTGGTAAAATGCGCAGGATTACAGCTTTCACAATAATATTTAAAAATTAAGGCCTAATTTACTATGAAGTTATTATTCCGAAAAAGGCCATGGCTTAAAATATGTAAAAAAAGGGTGTTTATTGCTTCCACTTTCCTCCTTTTATCAAATCATTTTTAAATAAACACTGCTTTATAGGAACCTCTGTTCATCATTCATCTAACTTTATCTCTGTTATCTGGTTATTTCGTGAAACTTTTCTTTATTTTTCTCAGTTTTCAGAGCCTTGAAACTTTTTATCTGAAAACTATAGAATATATCAATACCAAAAATAAAACAATCTTTGCTGCACATTGATTTTTGACACCTATAGTCTATTTTTTTTAAGAAACGAGTACTGAATATGTCTCGCGCATGTTTCCGGTATTGACAAAGTGAGATGGGTCATTTTAGGGGTGGGGCCTGGGACTCTATTTTGATTACGGGGACCAATAGCAACGCAGTCAAAATTTTCGGTACTCGTTAAAAAAAACAGACTATAGGTAAGCGCCCATAGTTCCACTGGTCATGTCCTTTCTAGGTAACAACGTTCGTTATGTCATCGCTGGTCAGCCATCACCACGGCAAGCTAGACATGGTGCACATACAGAACTCGACGTTGGCGGGCGGCGTGGCAGTCGGCTCTGTGTGTAACATGCATATCACGGCCGGCGGTGCGGTGGCCATAGGCATTGGCGCTGGTATCATGAGTGTGTTGGGATACAGATATTTAACTGTAAGTAACGCCATATTAGTGCGTGTTGCCAGTGTTGACTTATGGATCCGAGACATGGTCGCTAACTATGGGCCTCATAAGAAGGCTCAGTGTAGCTCAGCGAGTCGCGAAACTGAAGTGGAAATGGGCGGGGCACATAGTTCGAAGAGCTGATGGTCGTTGGGGTCCCAAGGTGCTGGAGTGGCGACCCCATACCGGGAAGCGCAGTGTTGGCAGACCCCCCACCAGGTGGACCGACGACATCAAACGAGTCGCAGGGAGCCGCTGGATGCAAGCGGCGCAAGACCGAAGCCAGTGGAAGTCCATGCAGGAGACCTTTGTCCAGCAGTGGACGTCTATAGGTTGATAAAAAAGAAGAAGAAGAACGTTACTTATGAAGCAGTGATAGCTTAGTGGTTAAAACTGTGGTTTCCTATTCGGGGGGTCGCAGGTTCGATCCCGGGTACGCACCTCTGACTTTTCGGAGTCATGTGCGTTTAAGCAATTCAAATATCACTTGTTTCAACGGTGAAGGAAACATCGTGTGGAAACCTGCACATCTGAGAGTTCTCTATAATGTTCTCTCTCTCTGTGTGAAGTCCGCCAACTCGCATTGGGCCAACGTGGTGGACTATGGCCTGTAACCCTTCTCTGAGAGGAGACTTGCGCTCAGTAGTGAGCCGTTGATGGGTTGCTAATGATGATGAATGAACGCCATGTTACATCACTCCCTGCGCCTCCCTGGCGCAGTGGTGAGCGCTGTGGTCTTATAACTGGGAGGTATCGGGTTCGATTCTCTGCGGTGTAAATTTTGGGCTTTATAATTTCTGAATTGTCTCTAGTCTGGTCTGGTTGAAGGCTTTGGCCGTGGCTATTTACCACCATTCCATCATAGACGTGCCGCCAAGCGATTTAGCGTTCCGGCACGCTGGCGTGTAGAAACAGATTAGGGTTATGGGTTGAATATACACTGCTATACCCCTATCAAGTCAGCCCGCTACAATCTTAGACTGCATCGTCACTTACCATCAGGTGAGATCGCAGTCAAGGACTATCTTGTCATCGAATAAAAAACATTCATGACACAGCTCAGCGAGTCGCGAAGCTGAAGTGGAAATAGGCAGGACACAGTTCAATGAGCTTATTTTTGGTCATTGGAATGCTGGAGTGGTGACCCCGCACCGGGAAGCGCAATGCTGGCAGACCCTCCACTAGGTAGACCGACGATATCAAACTGTGGAAGTCCATGCAAGAGACCTTTGTTTGGCTGTTGATGTGTATCGGTCACCGTAAGACACCGCCTATATTATAAGGCCGTCTTTGTACACGTATTGTCTTCTGTATTCTCAGTCCGAGTTTTTGTAATAGTAAAATATGACATTAGCATCAAAGTAAAATGAACCATAAAAGTAACGACTTAAAGTCACAAATTCAATTCAGACGATTTTAATTTGGAGCGTTTTCGTATACGTAAACGTATTAGACACGAAATTGAGCTCTAACTCAATGCTCTTATGGTTCATTTTACTTTGATGTGTATCGGTCATATAGGACACCGCCTACATTATAAGGCCGTCTTTGCACACGTCACTATTTTCTGTATGCTCAGTCCGAGTTTTCCTAATAGTAAAATGTGACATTAGCATCAAAGTAAAATGAACCATAATAGTAACGACTTAAAGTCACAAATTCAATTCAGACGATTTTAATTTGGAGCGTTTTCGTATACGTAAACGTATAAAAATACATACACGAAATTGAGCTCTATCTCAATACTTTTATGGTTCATTTTACTTTGATGCTAATGTCATCGTTTACTATTTATAGTTAACTATCAAAATTTTGTACTAAGCTTTCAGCTCTGAGGTGCGATTGTCTATAGTTATTCCATGGACCGTAATCGTATTCAATGACATTAGGATCAAAGTAAAATAAACCGTAACTGCATTGAATTAGAGCTTAATTTCGTGTATGCATACTTATACGTTTAGGTATGTACGATACCTACGCTCCATAACGCTCCATAATGGAGCATATCGTTTTGTATCGGTAATCGGTTGTACAGAATTTGTGACTTTAAATCAATACGATCAAGGATTATTTTACTTTGACGCTAATGTCATTGAATACGAATACGATCAATGGAATAGCTTTTAGACAATTGGTACCCTGTTTTATCCCTGTGTAATCTATCTATTGTTTTCTGTGTTTGGTCAAATAAAGCTTACTACTACTACTTCTATTTTTAACAGCCATGTATGACAAAGTTCGGTATTCGAGACACATGTGGGGTCCACAATCTTCACGGAATGCCTGGCATCTATTCGGGGCTGCTGAGCGTGGTGTTCGCCGCTATGGCTACTAAGGAGATCTATGGAGATGATCTGGCTGCAGTGTTCGGAGCTATGCGTGGTGAAAGTGAAGTAAGTTTATTGTACTACTAGCTGATGCCCGCGACTTCGTCCGCGTGGATATAGTTTTTGACGTGATAACGTCTTATAAATCGATGAACAGCGGCTGCATGCACGAAAAAGTGTCACGTTCCGCCTGCGCCTGAGCGTGCAAGCGAGAGCGCGGAACAAGCGATAGAGAGGCACGATCGGCCCAAGCGTTGGCTTTAGAGAGCGCCCGCCGCCGCCCGCCAGTCATCGTCAATGTTTCTTTATGACGTTTACACGTAAAAGTATCGTTCGTAAACCGACTTTACAGACAACCGATTTTTTTTATAGATGAATAGCGAGCAAACGAGCAGGCGGGTCACCTGATGTTAAGTGATGAACTGCCGCTGCCCATGAACATTTGTAGGAACAGAGGCACCACCAATGCATTACTGGAATTTGTTGGTCCGCCCCTTGAATAACCCCATGTTATAATTAAGCGGGAACACCATCGATGGGAGTTTTTAAAGTCTCTTTGATTTTTTGGGATAAAAAGTAGCCTATGTCACAAAATCACGTTGATGCGTAGCTCTGTTGCAGCGTGATTGAAGGACAAACAAACACACTTTCGCATCTATAATACTAACTGATGCCTGCGACTTCGGCCGCGTGGATTTAGTTTTTAAAATCCCTCGGGAACTCTTTGATTTTCCAAACCAACAAGCAAACACACTTTCGCATGTACAATATAAATAACCCATCACCCTATCGTTCCTTAACCCTTCGCTAGCCCACGTCTCCTCTCAGAATGTGACTGGTTCAGGCCGTAGACTGCCACACTGGCTAAGTGATATCGGCAGATTTCATACACTTTTGAGAAACATTACGGAGAATTCTAAAGGCATGCGGGTTTCCTCGCGATATTTTCCTTCATTTCATCATTAAAGCAAGTGCTATTTAGGTAATTATTGTGAATTGAAATGATGTACTTAGGGTTTAAACCTCGACTCACAAAATGGAGGTGCATCTCAAACAGTTAACTAACTAACAACTCTCTTAAATTATATTAGCAGTTTCAGCTATTTTAGCATTTAAACTAAGTAATATTCATCATATAAACTTCTAAAATGAATAAAGGCTCCGGATGGATTCAAACTAGTCGTTAATCCGGTAATCCACGTAAGTTTTAGATTTAGATGTTTGTATAACAAAAGGCAGCTATTTGTTTTCCCAGCTATTTATTAAAAGCTTCCTCAGTTCGATGGTTTCCGTTGAAATAAGTTACCGACTTTCGACCACTACGAAATCCTTATCTACCTGCATTACTTACACCTTAGCCAAACCACAGAGGTTACTATTTTATCCTGTTTATTCTCAACAAAAACATTATTTTTACCAACTTCCAAAAAGGAGGAGGTTATCAATTCGTCGGATTTTCTTTTTTATTTATGTTCATCGATTACTTACTCGAAGACGCCTGAACCGATTTGGAAAATTCTTTTTTGTTTGAAAGGGTATACTTTCCAGGTGGTCCCATTAAAATTTTATCGAAATCGGTCGAGCGGTTTAAAAAAAATCCACAATGAATTATATACTTTGTAGTGGCGCGGGCGTTTGAAGTCGGTTTTTATAGTATAATTATTTTTAAAAAATAGGCATACGTATGAATCCTGATAAAAACAGTGGTGATAGGCTTTATACAATATTAGCTTTTGCCCGCGGCTTCGCTCAAGTTAAGTTCGATTTTTCAAACCCATACTTTACCCTCTTAGGGGTTAAATTTTCAAAAATCCTTTCTTAACGGATGCCTACTACCTAGTCATTAATAGCTATCTGTGTGCCAAATTTCAGCCCGATCCGTTCAGTGATTTGAGCTGTGCGTTAATAGATCAGTCAGTCAGTCAGTCACCTTTTCCTTTTATATTTATTTAGATTATATTTCTGTGATCATTAAATTCTTGTTTCAGGAAAAACCTGGCAGACCAGCAATGACACAAGCTCTAAACCAGCTCTATGCCACTCTTGCCACCATCGTCATATCCACCGCCACCGGTGCATTAACTGGTAAGAAATAATAATAAAAATTATTATTATTGATAAGCTACATAATAATATTTTAAAATGATTATTTTGAAAAGAGCAACTGCTGAGTTTCTTGCCGGCTCTTCTCAGCAGAATCCGCTTTCTGAACCGGCGGTAGAGTCATGACGTGATAAGAGCCACAGGTTGGCCTGCGTGAAATAAATAATTTTGAATTTGAATTTGAAAGACCAGCTCCGTAAGATGAACCCAAAGTTTGTCTCAGCAAGTTCTTTTGGTGAATCGCAAGTATCAATGCTGATTGTCACCTTTTTCTTCGAAAAAAAAAAATCGACAAAAGGCCAACGTTCGAGCCAACCAATGCAATTTTGATGCTAGTAGATTCAATGATTTGAAATTATAATAATATCAAGATGCATTAGGAATTTAATAATATAAATTAATTAACCCAATACCCTATAAACTTGTGGTTCGCCCCGAACTGAGACCTCGCGGTATCCCATAATTCCCATAAGGTAGTTTTAACTATATTATATTGTAATTAAAACGCGCCGAATCTGATGACGTCAATCGTCATCTGCTTTCGTGGATGGAATGCATATTTACAATATTAAAGACAGCGCCATCTAGTAACAGTATAGTGAAGTTTTGTTAAAAACATTGATGCCCATTAAAACTCAAATAATTTCGTTTCTTTATAATATTTATCTAATCTTAGTATTTGTTGTTCAAGTACAGAATATAACTCAAATTATGTGTAAGTTTCAAGTTTTAAAACAAAGTGGTTTTAGAAATCTAGCCTCGAATACAATCTCCACTTTGATAGCCCCCATTTCGTATGGGAGCCCCCCTGAAATAAAGATTTTTATAACTTTTTAAGCCATTTTCGGCTGGAGGCCATCGGTTTACATATCATATCTAAAATTGAAGTAATTACGTTCAGTAATTCAGAAGTTATAAGGCTGTGACAGACGGACGGACGGACAAGTGCAAATCGCTCTAGTAAACTCAGAGACCTTCGCTTCAAAATTAATTAATTAAAAATCACATACATTTATATCGATATGATTTGATTATGTCAAAAGGAAAATTGTCAAATATACGAAGTAGATAATATTATGATCTTACAATCCAAAAAATATAACTGTACATATTTACATATCATCTTCTTCTATTTTTAGCTCGTAGCATTTCGTCGTGTAAGAGGTTTCCAACTTTGGGTTTCCCGGTGTAAGATCAGCATTAAGAAAACCTTCGGAACCCAACGTTTATCTTTTTGAGCTGTTCGTTGCAACTTTAGCTTCGCAACTTGGTCAAAAATGTCGGTAATTCAGTAAATTAAACACGAATTTTCTAAATTTTTAGTTAAGTTATCCTATCGGATGATGATAGCACGAACTCACTCTGATTATTTCACTCTGATTCTCGGTTCTAACTTCATGTTTGCTCCGACAGGCATACCCCGAGCATAGCTCTTTCAATCACTCGCTGAGTGACCCTGAGCTTTCTTATTAAGTCCAGAATAATTAACGACCATATATTTTACATTCATAAATTATTATTATTTACTAGATGATTGCCCGCGACTTCATCCGAGTGAATTAAGGTTTTTTAATTCTCGCGGCAACTCTAATTTTCCGGAAAAAAATATCTTATAATATAAGATATTTTTATTTTTATAGCAGCTATATTATAGCTGCTCTGTTAATTATCGGTATGTGGTTGTGGTGTGAAGGAGTAACAAACATCCATCCATCCATCCTCACAAACTTTCGCATTTATAACATTAGTAGGATTACTGGAGAAGGGTTTATAAATTAATAGTAAAAATTGACATGTAATAAAGAGAAAATTCCTTGGGACAGGTCGGATAAAGAATGTCCTTTAGCTCAGTCCGTTTTGTTATTGACCTTTGTATCAATTTACTGTTTACACTGGGCGAGGTTCGAGAAAATCGAAACAAAAGCCTCTGGAGCGGCAAACCCATTTATCTTACTCTCTTTTATTATTTAGCAGTTAAGTCAAGTCATTCTTAAAAGAATGTAATAAAAATAATAAGTGGGACGATTAATCACTTGTTGTTTGTGACCGGCCATCTTTCTTTTTTATTTTTCTCAAAAAAATAAAATTTGCATTTGAGAAAATATATTTTGCCATACACCGTCCAAGTTAGCTCGCATTAGACTTAGCACATCTACCATCAGGTGAAATTGCAGTCAATAGCTTTTATGTCATCGAAGAAAAAAAAAGAAAACAACACACTGAAATTCGAGGCTTCAGGCAGTCCGAATTTTTCCCCAATTTTTTTTTACTTTTCGACTAAGTATATTGTATTGGATACAACATACGAGTACCTGGAAATAATATAACAATTCCAAGTGAAATCTCGGATCCAATAGCGGCACGGTAGTTTGCTGCTCTCGAGTCTATCGCGTTGAGATAACTCACTCGATCGACTCCTAAACGATTTACCGATAAATAGAAAGTACTGGAAGATATTTTGTTCAATTCAATTCCGCTGGTCCAAACTTACTCGTATTCCATGCTTGCTGGAGCCTGGAACCTACGTATTTTTGCACAGGGTCTCTCAGCGGTCGATGAATCCCTGTGGGATCATACATCAGTTAGTTATTTCCGAGATACAGTTTTAACTAGTTCGGAAAACAGGTGCACAATGTTATATATAACATTCTAAAAATTGTCTCATTTCAATATTGTAATGAGACATTTCTACAACTTTAGCTATTTTATTTTGTTTTGATGTTTGTGTTATCTTGTTAAATAACCGTATTGAACCAATAAATTCTTATCTTATCAAATCAGCAATGAGTAGAACCATGTAGGCTCAATATATGAACCTGCATGAACACTGTATGGTTCCATTTATTGAGCCTAGCAAAGGCCTTGGTCATAATTTTTATCTCATCACTTTTAATGGCCAATACTTTTTGACAGTTCTTCGGCCTTACTTCACATATAAAAGTCACATATAAAATGTTATTTTTTTTAGGATTACGATTACATTTTTGTTCCAGTTGGAAAACACTTTTGACTTTAGTATAATAAATATTTTGTTTAATTTTTGTTATTCGATTTTCAATTCTCAGGTTTATAGAATGTATAACTTCTACGCCACTGCACACCTATAATCCTTAATATTATGCGTGATTACTCCAAATAAAAGATGTTCACATTCAGGGATTTCTTTATTATGTCAAAGGTTACGATTACATTGGTACTTCACACTGAACGTTTGACGACCTCCTTGGCTCAGTGGTGAGCGCTGTTGTCTTATAACTGGGAGGTCTCGGGTTCGATTCCCGGCGGGGTCAACTTCTGAATTTATAATTTCTGAATTGTCTCTGGTCTGGTCTGGTGGGAGGCTTTGGCCGTGGCTAGTTACTACCCTACTGTCAAAGACGTGCCGCCAAGCGATTTAGCGTTCCGGCACGATGGTGTGTAGAAACCAATTAGGGGTAAGTATGGGTTGAATGTTCACTGCCATACCTCTTCCAAGTTAGCCCGCTACCATCTTAGACTGCATCGTCACTTACCATCAGGTGAGATCGCAGTCAAGGACTAGCTTGTCATCGAATAAAATAAAAAAACCACGTGCTGCTCGGTAATCTGACAAGATAGTATGGGGTAAAAAATCCAAGAATTTGAAAGCCATCTTGTGAAGATGGATGTATAAGTGGATGGATGTTTGTTACTCTTTAACGCTACAACTTATAAATCGATTTGGCTGAAATTTGGAAGGGAGATAGCTCATACCCAGGATTAACATATAGGCTACATTTATCCCGGAAAATTAAAGAGTTCTAAATTAAATTAGTGTACTAAATTAAAGAATATAGAAATATTGGGAATCAAAAAAACCTTAATCCACGCGAACGAAGTCGCGGGCATCATCTAGTATATTCTAAACTTAAATTTACTTCAAAATATGTGACTGCCAGTGAAAGAAAACAGATCGGCAGCCATCCGACCTCCATAGACACAGTCGCCACGGGTTTCAGATTGCACAGTGTATTGAATGCTGCCATTAAGAACCCTGCCACGTTTCGGCCTTGTGGGGAATTGGTGAGAGCTAAGAATCGTAGCAAGCGCAAAATAATGATCTCTATGTTCCAGGTTTGTTCGCCAAGATGCCATGTTTTTCGCCGCTTCTTGACAAGGAGCACTATAATGACGACGTCAACTGGGAACTGCCTGACTAGTGACCACATGACTCCCCAAACAACATGAACATGATATTATATGAACAAATATTACACGTTTTTTAACATACCTTATTATATTTCATTTTCAACCCGTCATATCGTATGTGCATTAGCTACTCATTAATGTCTCAGTACTGAGCGCAAGTTTCCTCTCAGAGAAGGTTATAGGCAAATAGCAATGGCGAATGGCAGACTTCACACATCTTTGAGAACATTTTGAAGAACTCTCTGGCGATGGCGTGCAGGTTTCCTAACGATTTTTCTTTCACAAGCTTATAATATAATAATTTATTTATTTAAATAAAGTTTCACACTTGCAATAATTATTACAGTAAAAATACATAAGCAAGCTTCATATTTAGGTTATTACTTAAACCCACATAGCTCCGAAAAGTCAGAGGTGCCCGGAACCGAACTTGAGACCCTCCGAATAGGAGACCGCACACTAGGCTACTAATGGATAGATAAGTTCCTATTTGATAGATAAGTTCTTTTGGTTTTTTAGTTGGTTGTCCGTAAAGTCCGTAAAGTCGGTTTACGGATATACGGATATTTATATTTACGGATAGTTTTACGTGATAACGTCATAAAGAAACATTGATGAATAATTGTGTCACAAGCCAACGCTTGGGCCGATCGTGCCTCTCTATCGCTTGTTCCGCGCTCTCGCTTGCATGCTCAGGCTCAGGCGGAACGTACCACGTCTTTTTCGTGCGTGCAGCCGGTGTTTATCGATTTATAAGACGTTATCACGTCAAAAAGATTGAACCCATGCCGAATTTGAATAGAATTTAAATTTGCTAGTCTGAATATTACACTAGAAATTTGGTTTGGGGAAACACCTGAGCCTTCGTAATGAAACCGATTGAAAAAGACTTCTAACCACCAAATAACATAGTTCAAAGTTGTTTGACCTCAAAAAATTCCGAATCATTCCTCACGAGTGTCATGACGAGATAAAATAATGGTATTTACGGGAAAATATACTATCGACAACGTTGTTTGTGTATAGAAATAAGATTATAAGAACATTGGCATTGCTACTTACCCTTGTATACCTTTCAAGAAGGGTAAGTAGCATGAACTAACAAACATAGACACATACGAGTACGTAAACTCATAAGCAATCACTTCGAAACTAGGCCTTAACAAGACGTGTTAATTAAAAATTTAAAACACCCCCGATATGTGAATCTATGGCCAGACTATATGTGCGATATATCTGACATCCTGTCACCTAGTATTCTGCTCCAGCATCAGATCCTCATCCAGGATCATCATCTATCTAACATCAACTCATTGCGACCATTCCTGTGAGTTTTCTAAGAGTCGGGTTTTCTGGAGACCATCCTGGTTGCAGCACCAGGTTAACGGGACCGTATTGCAAGATCATAACCTGCAAGGTAACTCATTGAAACTAATCTATTGAACCCAAATACGATATGCCTGCTGTGAGTTTTCGAAGAGTCGGGTTCTCTGGAGACCATTCTGGTTGCAGCATCAGGTCGAAGTTATCAATTAATTGTCATTTAACGATTATACTGGCATGCGTGAAGTAATCATATGCCAAAAATGGCTTACATCATTTTGGAAAAGAGCTGATACTCTTACCCTGCTGGACCGATATTAACCAAACATAGCTAACAACCACCACAAGGAAACTGGCTTTCAAATGAAAAAAAAACCACATCGAAATCGGTCCATCCGTTTGAGAGCTATGATGCCATAGACAGACACACACACACACCCACACACACAAACAGACAGACATCGACTTCAAAACACCCCTCTGCGTCGGGGGTTAAAAAAAAACAGAGGGCTTTTTTTTAACCCCCGTCGTGGGTTAAAAAAGGGTCAAAGGCCGCCACAAGACGCTGCAGTGTGAGGTAAGACCTTATTATTATTTTTTTCATGCAAGGTTAGGAGCAATTTTCAGATTATGGTTCGTAAACATAAACATGCCAGCACGAAGACATTGTATAGGATCGGATGACATGAATATATTGGTACTAGAGCAAAAAGCCCGTCTCTGTTATGGCACGTTATTATCAACAGAGTTGCTTCGAAAAAGCTTTTTGCATTTTGATGTTACACTAAGTAGGTTATATAACATACACAGTAGGTATGTACCTAGGTTATATAACGTCTACGTAGCTCTTTACGAGAATTAGCTGGTCTCCTTATTTTACAAGCGCTTTTGCGTCAGAATTACAACCTTTACGGCTACATATTGCATGCTCCCGAGTTCTACATAGGTTGTAAAAGTTTGTTTTTTCCTTATTGCTTTACCTACTTCTTCTTTATCAACCGATAGACGTCCACTGGTAAAGGTCTCTTGCATGGTCTTCAACAGGTCTCGGACTTGCGTCGCCTGTATCCATCGGCTCCTTGCGACTCGTTTGATGTCGTCGGTCCACTTAGTGGAGGGGCCTGCCAACAATGCGCTTTCTGGTGCGGTGCCATTCCAGCACCTTGGGACCCCAACGACCATCAGCTCTTCGAACTATGTGCCCCGCCTACTTTATCATTGCTTTATATACAACTTTACTAATTAACTATACTGTGTTATAGAGGCAGATCTCTTACCCCATGTTCGGAACAGTTTAAGGCCACTAGCACATTTTCGTAGCGGTGCTACGCCGGTACTTCAGTTGCTGAAGTGAACGCATCGGCTTGACTTGTCCGTTGTATGAAAGGCGAAAAAGCGAAACTAAGATACCCAGGGTTCCTCGTTTCAATGCAATTTTGGACTGTAATCAGACATAATCATCAGCTATGCTTCGTGCTCCTTCTTATTACAATACAAATAACAGAACAAATTCTTTCATCATTCTTTCTGTTTCTAATTCTTTAATTAATTTTTATCCGACTTCAAAAAAGGAGGAGGTTATTCTCGATTCGTCGAAATCTTTTTTTTAAATGTATGTTCACCGAATACTCGAAGACACCTGAACCGATTTGGAAAACTTTTTTTGTTTCAAAGTGTATACGTACTTCCCAGATTTCCCAGATGGTCCCATTTAAATTTTATCGAAATCTGTCAAGCGGTTTTAAGCAAAACAACAATAAATTATATACTTTGTAGTGGCGCGGGCGTTTGAAGTCGGTTTTAAAAAAACAGATTCCGACGAATGGAGAACCTCTTTTTTTGAAGTCGGCTATAAAGATTTTTTTATATATAGCCCAAAAATTGACTTTACTTGGCCTGACCAGCGGCAAAAAGTTTAGCCGTGTGATATCTCCCCTTCTTACCGTGCCCATAACTACAAGTTTACCCAAGTCATGAAGCTTAAACTGGGCAATATGACCAAAGCAATAAAAAAAAGGAAAATCAAAGCCTGTAAAAAAGCTCGTTCTCCCGCTATTGGAGCACTAAACGGCAGACCACGTTAACTGGTAGTCAATACAATATCATGAAATATTCATAGCGGAATGTTTCCGAGCGCTTGCGATCGCTTTTATTGGTATTTAGGACAACTTTTTTAATGTCTCGCTTCCTTTTATATTTCCATTGCCAACTCTATAATACTATTTGCACTATTTTCGTCTCGTAATGGACAGTTTAGAATTTAGATGAACAAAATATAAAGAAATAAATATTATTTTGGTCTGTCTAGACCGAAATATTTCCATTCGTATATTTGCGATAGTAAGGGCCTATTTCACCACGATCCGTTGAAGTGTTTGATATATAAATCTAACAGATAAAATAGCTGTCAGATAAATCTGTTTGACATTTTTTAGAGTTTATCTGCTAGATTGACAATAATAATTAGTTTATCTGCTAGATTGCTAATAAATAGAAACAGAAATTTGAACGCTGACAAGTTGTGGATAGCCTATCAGGCACTTTATCAGCAAGTGATGACACTTTATCAGCAAGTATGATGTTTGTGATTTGTACCAATGGCATAATGGTATAAGCAGTGATAGCCTCGTGGTTAGGACTGTGGTCTCCTATTCGGGGGGTTGCAAGTTCGATCCCGGGTACGATTCGAGACGCACCTCTGTACTTTTCGGAGTCAAGTGCGTTTAATCAATTAAATATCACTTGCTTCAACGGTGAAGGAAAACATCGTGAGGAAACCTGCACACCTGAGTGTTCTTCATGATGTTCTTGAAGGTGTGTGAAGTCCGCCAACTCTCATTGGGCCAGCGTGGTGGACTATGACCTATAACCCTTCTCTGAGAGGAGACCTGCGCTCAGTAGTGAGCTGTTGATGGGTTGATAATGATGATGATGATGATGACCAATGGCCTTATACCCAGTAGACGCCTAATATAGGGCGAGCGCTTCCAGACTTCAAAGAATTATTTTTCAGATTTCAGAGAATTATTTATATAAGTTCACTGTTCATGAGGTAACATGAACAGTGAACTTATATAAATAATTCAGATCCTGGTTATACGGTCGTTGGCTTGTAACGTCAAGATCTTGATCTTGACTGGACCCAGTAATGGGCAATAAGCATTCAGTTCCCGCTGCACACTGTCATCTGGTTGGCTGAATGGTTTGAACCTATAGCGAATGAATAGGTAGGTATTAGACGTGAACTGAGTATAAGGTCGTTGATTTGTGCTAAGTATAACAATTCTACACAATCTCTAAACATTTTTTTTATTATAGTGTTGATCTACACTTAACAGTTGCTTAAACTGAAAAAGTTCGCTATCATATCACTAATTTCGATGCTGATGACCGCGGCTATAGTGTAAGTGGCTAACACACTCGGGCGCGATTCCCAAGAGATGTGGGTTCGAATCCCGCTGGCTTCGGAATTTTTGATAGTTATATGTTTATAAATTTATGCTGAATCTCTAAACAAGTCAAAACTCAAAATATATTGCTTTCCTTTTCAGCAGACTCCCTGTGGAAAAAAGGAAGCACTATTTTAAAAACATCAATTTAGATTGTGCGCAGCAGAATTAGGATCTGCTTACTACGTAGTAACAGACTAAAATTAGGTGTAATGTTTGGAAATAATTAAATGAACATCGGAATCGAGACGATAATTATACTTGCAGGCTTTAATTATGTAGGCACACGATCGTTACTTGTTTGTCTTTCATAATTATTCCTCTGGAATTACCGGCTCGATTTTGATGAGATTTTCTATTACATAGCACCTCTAGGCTCTCAGGGTTGCTGTAATTATAGGTTTTAAGTTTTTCCCCTCTACTTCATACTTAGATAGGACAATAGAGAGGGAGCCGAGACCGTTCAGACCTTCGTCATTTTATAAAAGCTGAGTTTCTCTGCGTATGTTCCCAATAGAGATAAGAACGAAGACTAAGAAGTTTGGATCATGGTAGCTTTGGAAGATATCAGGTAGTAAAGGTGTATAAATTCTGAGTATACTTTCGTCATAGTATAGAAGCTGAGTTTTATAAAATATGTTACTTGGGGAGCTATCAAAAGATGTTTCCTCAGCAGACAGACACTTCAGATGGTTCCAACCCCGTGTCAGACACCCTTAAACTATAGTAAATTATGAGTATACTATCGTCATAGTATAAAACCTGAGTGTTATATATGTTACTTGAGGAGCTATCAGAAGATGTTTCCTCAGCAGACAGACACTTTCGATGGTTCTTACGCCCTGTCAAACACTTTGAATATCTGCAGTAGATTGGTAGGTATGTGAACTTTGATGAAATCATGGACTTTTATGGAATAAAAGTAACCAGACGTGTTAATCCAGGTTAAGGAGCCAACACTGTTCGTCTTGGCTCCCAGTCCATAATATGACCGGAGAATAATCAAGCGCAATACCGACGGCTTTTCGTGCTCTTTTCGTTTCTATGTACAGAAATTTACTGAAATTTTCTGTGCATAAAAACCCAATAGGTATTTTCATTCTTCACTTGATCAATGTTACAAAGTATCAGTCATTCTATGACTTGCTAACAGAGGGTCCAACCGGAGATTCTTTTCGAATTAAAATGTTGAATGGCAACAATGTTAAAATAAATACCAATAATGAAGACTCATATCGGTCAATCACTAAAATATTGACCGCAGGTAACTTTCTATGGCATTCTTTTGAAAATAAGCAAGAGAGGCCTATTAAAGTCATGGCTAAAAAGCTACATTTCACCTGCAAGCCAGAAAGAATAATAGAAGACCTTCAGAAAAAGGCATTTAAGGTCGAAAATGCCGTTAACAAGCTGAGATGGAAAACCAAGGAACCTCTTAACATGTTCCTGCTTAGTTTTAAAAATGGAGAAGATATTAACAAAATTTATGGAATCACCTCGATTCTTGGGTGTAAAGTGGAGATTCATCCTCTGAGATCATCAAAGCTCATACCGCAGTGCAAAAGATGTCAAACGTATGGACACACCCAGAAGTATTGCTCCAGAGAGCCAAGATGTGTCAAATGCACTGGAAAACATCTTAGTGTTGAATGCAAAAAACCAGTTGAACAGAAACCCAAATGCGTACACTGTGGGGAGGCTCATCCGGCTAATTATCGGGGTTGCATAGTTGCCAAAGAAATGCAATCCATCAGAAACAAGACCTGCAAAAAAACTTCTGCCCAAAACACCCAGGCAATGCCCAATGCAAAACAAACTCCAGTGGTCAAGAATATGCGACTTTCCGAAACCATTAAAGAAAATCCGAATAAAAAGGTAACATATGCACAAGTAGCATCAAATAAAGTACCCATCATTAATAAATCGAGCGATTCTACTCTAAATAAATTAGACGAGATTCTAAAACTCATGTCGTCATTCGATGACCGCCTGCGAAAACTTGAAAATATCAGAACAAAATAATGGATAAGGAATTGAAGATATTGGCATGGAATTCTAATGGGCTACTACAACATCAACATGAGTTACAAGTAGTCCTAGATACCGAAAATATCGACGTATGTTTGATCTCTGAAACACATTTTACAAAAGAATCTTATATAAAATTCAAAGGGTATAAAGTTTACCACGCTCTACATCCCCATAATTCAGCCAGAGGAGGTAGTGCTGTTATAATAAAAGAGAATATTTACCACTACGAAGAAAGTAAATACGAGGAGTTAGAAATCCAAGCAGTGGCAGTAAATATCAAAACAGAACGATACCCTATCACAATCGTAGCCATATACTGCCCACCACGGCATTCTCTAAAAAAACACGAATACCTAAGATTCTTGGAACAATATGGTCACAGATTTATAATTGGTGGAGACTTTAACGCCAAAAATATTTTCTGGGGCTCAAGAATAACAACAACAAAAGGAAAAGAACTGCTAAGTGCGATCAAAGAAAAGAGATGCGATGTAGTCAGTACTGGGATGCCAACGTACTGGCCTACTGATCCTCGAAAAATTCCAGATCTGATAGATTTCTTTATATCTAAGAATATCTCACCAAAATACCTTAGTATTGAAGGAAAATATGACATGAATTCGGACCATTCACCGATAATGTTAATAATTAATAAACACACTATTGCAGTCAATGAAACTAAGCTTACTCTAGTGAATAAGAATACAGACTGGGAGAGCTTTAAGATAGAATTAGACAGTGTTATAAACCTACAGGTCCCCTTGAAAAATCCAGATCAACTCAATATGGAACTAGCTAAATTTATAACTGACATACAAAAGTCGGCCTGGAATAATACGCCTCCGACAAAAAAATGGAGTCGGGGTACCACCTATCCTAAGGAAATTATCGACCTCATTAAAATAAAGAGAAAGCAAAGAAAAAAGTGGCATGCTTCTAGGTCACCACAAGATAAAAGAATACTAAATAAACTCACCAAAACAATCAAGAAAGCTATCGAAAATTACAATGAATATAAACTAAATGATTACCTACAAAACTTGACTGGTGATAGAGAAACGGACTATTCTCTTTGGAAAGTAACTGGAAATCTAAAAAGACCCATCACACATATACCACCTATTAAAGAGCAAAATGGAACATGGGCCATCAACAACATTCAAAAAGCTAATAGATTTGCTCAACACCTGGAAGATATATTCCAACCAAATGAAGGTCATCCAATTGATTTCTGTGAGAATGAAGAAAATCAAGATGATCTGCAAAAGATTAGACTTGCGACACCAAAGGAAGTATCTAAAGAAATAATGTACAACTTAAGCAAAAAGAAATCTCCGGGATACGATCTTATTACCGGAGAAATCTTAAGAAATCTACCTCGAAAAGCTTTAGTGAAACTTACCAATCTCATAAATGCGTCATTTCGACTGAAACATGTACCTGAGCTATGGAAAGTCGCTGAAGTTATCTTGATTGCTAAACCCGGAAAACCACCTCATGAAACAACCTCTTATAGACCGATCTCTTTATTACCAGTAATTTCAAAATTATTTGAAAAACTGTTACTTAAGAGACTAAAACCCCTACTAGAAGACAGAAAATTAATACCAGATCACCAATTTGGATTCCGAGAAAAACACTCAACAATAGACCAAGTCCACAGAATTACTAATATAATAGAGAAATCATTAGAAGATAAGAAAGTGTGTTCTACTGTATTTTTAGACGTAGCGCAAGCTTTCGATAAAGTGTGGCACGAAGGGCTTATCTATAAACTCAGAATTATGCTACCAAAGTCATTTGCCGATATTCTTGAGTCATATATTTCGAACAGATGGTTTAGAGTTCGTCAAGAAGATGCATATTCTGAACTCAAGGAAATTAAAGCTGGGGTACCGCAAGGAAGTGTTTTAGGTCCGGTCCTGTACTTATTATACACCTGTGATATTCCAGCACTAGAAAATAATACCATTGCAACATTTGCTGATGATACTGCCATAATAGGAACTGGAGAAAGTCACGAAGAAGCAGTGGAAAAAGTACAAGTTGCCATAAACAAAGTCGATGAATGGACTATAAAGTGGCGAATTAAACTTAACGAGTCTAAATCAATGCATATAGATTTCACCAATAAGCTACCGCAATATCACCCGATTTACCTAAATCGGCAACTTATCCCCTACGTAAATACAGCGAAGTACCTGGGTATGACGCTAGACACAAAGCTTCGATGGAAAGCTCATGTTAAAAAGAAACGCGAGGAATTAGAATTACGATATAAAAAAATGCATTGGCTGCTTGGAAGGCATTCTAAGCTCTCATTACATAATAAGCTTATGCTATATAAGCAAGTTCTGATGCCTGTATGGACGTATGGTATACAACTTTGGGGGTGTACTAAACCCAGCAATATCCAAATAATACAGAGATTCCAGAACAAAGTACTCAGGGAAATATCCAATGCACCCTGGTACGTCAGAAATCACGATCTCCACAGGGACCTTAAGATGGAGTTCGTGAACAAGATTATACAAAAATACGCAGAAGCTCACCAACATCGACTTCGTCATCATGTGAATCTGGAAGCTGTAAAGCTTCTCGATTACACGAACATTAAAAGAAGACTTAAAAGAACAAAACCTTTCGAACTAGTGTTTAAAAGTGCATAAGTGCAGTGTCAGTGCAGTGCTTGTGTTATTTGACTAGGTCACAAAAACAAAGTGAACTTATATAATAGAATAAACTAAGGACAGTTATTGGACTGTAAATTAGATATAGAATTTAATTATAAGTAGAAGTTTAAGCTAAAATAATATTGCTAATTAGCCCTTAGGCTAGATTGCAGTAAAAAATAAGGCTACCCCTATGTAAGGGTGCCTTATGGTAGGAAAAAAAAAAAAAACTTGATCAATGAGGCAGTCAACGCTTTACACCAATCATCATCATCATCATCAACAACCCATCAACGGCTCACTACTGAGCGCAGGTCTCCCCTCAGAGAAGGGTTATAGGCCATAGTCCACCACGCTGGCCCAATGCAAATTGGCAGACTTCAGAACCTTTGAGAACATTATGAAGAACTCTCAGGTTTCCTCACGATGTTTTCTTTCACCGTTGAAGCTTGTGACATTTAATTTCTTAAACGCACTTAACTTAGAAAAGTCAGAGGTACGTGCCCGGGATCGAACCTGCGACTCCCCGAATAGGAGACCGCAGTACTAACCACTAGGCTACCACTGCTTAGCAGTACACAAGTAGGTACACAGAATATTATAAGGCAGCCTGACGTGTACCAAGGTACAAAAGCCCCTAAACAAATAAAGAAAAAAAAAAGTAATAGAAACACAATTACTCGTCAACGTCTCAATGCCCCATTCTAGTCGATACCTTCCAAAGGCAGGCTTTAGTCGATACCATCGCTCCTTATTGCCGGCTACATCTTCCCGATCCGCGTACGATAATTTCATCACGCTAACCTATCTTAAAGACTGACGCACATTGACTGACTAGGTTTAATTTAGTTTTTTCAAAATGAATATTGGAAATTAAGGGCCTGTATTACCACCTTCTGATAAGTGTCGGATAGCCTAACCGTAAATTTTGTCACTTTCTTACTTTATGTCAAGTGACAAAGACAAAATATGCGAATAAACTTTCAGAAACCTATCAGAAGGTGGTGAAAATGGCCCTAATAGTTTTATCTTATTTGTTTTATTCAGGTCATTTTCGGACGGTTTGGCGGATGTAGGCCAGGCGAAAGAGTGTAAGAATATTTCCGTCACCACACTTGTTCATCATCATCATCATCAGCAACTCATCAATGGCTCACTAGTGAGCGCAGGTCTCCTCTCAGACAAGGGCTATAGGCCATAGTCCACGACACTTGTTGCCTTCGTTTATTACACACGTTCCATTAAAGCTTTGGTGGCGTAGCGGATAAACAAAGGAGTGAAACTATCGGTTCGGGATTCGAATCCTCACTTCGGATTTTTTTAGTATTATTAATTTATTATTAAAAGGCACTTAATTCCAACCGAGTATTCCACAACTCACGCATTTTTTTACGTTTTTAAATCGCGGTCAACTGCAAGCATCAATGTGATCGGTCAAATCTGTTCGCTGCCAATTTATATCCAGCAATAGCATACGTGCATAAACAAACGATTTGCAACTGAACTGAGCATCCAGGTGTGACTGAACTGAGTGACTTATTTGCACCATTCATGTAGAAATTGCAAGTATTGACATCGAGATATCCAGACATCGACTGAGATCGCGAAGAATCTTCGGCATATTTTTACCCGCACGATTTGAGTGCTACACAAACGTATTGGTAAAAGCTTTTCAGTCGATCCATGGCTCTGTTGTTGAATGATTGAAGGACAAACTAACAAACAAACACACTTTCGCATTTATAGTATTTTTAAGCATTAGTAAAACAACGCTTGTAATGTGCAGCAAGCTTCACGGTAGGTATAAAAGTGGATGAAATAAATAATCGAAAGCCAGATAGCCTCGAGACAGGTAGAATCGCATTAATCTGGACAAATTTTATATTAGCTTGGTGAATAATATAAAACCGAATGGAATTTTCCTTAGGCATCGAATCAATTATTTCATCTCAGAGTCCTGTAGATAATTTTAATCTTTTTCCATCTTTTTCGACCTAAAATATTTCCAGTCGTTAAAGAGATTTTTTTTAAGCTTGAGCTTTTTTAAGGTTTGATCCCAGGCACGCTTCACTCATCTCTGAATTTTTGGAGATTCATTTTTAAGCAACTTCAGAAAAGGAGGAGGTTATCAATTCGTCCGATTTTTTCTCCCATTACTCAAAGACGCCTGAAGCGTTTGGAAAATTCTTTTTTTGTTTGAAAGGGTATACCTACTCCCCAAGTGGTCCCATATACATTTTATCGAAATCGATCGAGCGTTTTTTAAAATATCAACAATAAATTAAATACTTTGTATAGTGTGTGTGTGTGTAATGTAATAAAGCGGAAGTTTGAAGTCGGTTGTTTAACAAGTGTAAATTAAAAAATTTATTTTTAAATAAGTACAAGCTTTTAGTAGCTACATCATTAGACTTGAGATATCATCTAGGAACAGAGTTCTTGTCATGACGAATCAAAAGAGCCCAAACTCGATGGGGTTACGTCGTTTTATTACAGAGCTCCGATAGCCATCTTCCGTCTCCATCATCAGATCAGCTCCATGTCACAATAATATTGCATTGTCATCCGATTTACACATACGTGCAAAATAGCTCAATCGGACACCGGGAAGTGGTTCTAATTCATCTTGCAAGATTTGACCCAAACAAACAAATAAATAAACTGGTCAAGCTAAATAAAAGCTTGTAAAAAGAATTTTTTATATTAAATTATAAAATATCAGTTGCTTTAACGGTAAAGGAAAACCTGAAAGTTCTCCATTTATTGTTCTCAAAGGTGTGTGAAGTCAGACTTGGCCAGCGTGGTGGACTGTGGCCTACACGAAACTTCAAACTTCAGGCGTTTGAAGATCATCAGCTCATTTCTTAATTGATTAAAGGGTTTTACAAAGTTTTATAGGTGTGTTTGTTTTGAAATTTGATGTACTGTTACTTCGAATTATTTCCAATACATGGTAACTTTGAGCTGATGCTGCAGCATCAAGTAGTCTGTGGGATCACAACTCGTCAGCAACTTACAGCAGATATACTAGGTGTTTGGGCTCATTGGAATGGTCTCAATGAGGGTTAGATAGATGATGATATTAAATACCTATTTATAAAAATATGTAACGCAGTTGAAGTACTGAATAAAAAATGTCACTTAAAAGATAAATTTTAATTTAATAAATTGTCAATTAGACCCTCGGAGATAAAATTTTGTCCGAACAATGAAATTCGAAGTAAATTATGAGTTTGATAATTATGTTTTTACGTCTGATTACTTAATTAGGTGAGAGGTTTCTTGCAACAGAAAATGATTAATAATATTTCTTGGGATCAAATTAATTTAATCTCCATACAAAATATGTTAAAAAGCAACTCGGTATAAGACGTTATATATACCTACCTGTATGTAAATGATCGGAAATGTGTGATGACAATTTTAGCATACATTCAGCTAATTTGTTAAAGCCAAAGCAAAATCATATTTCGATATTATATCGTTTTTAGGGTTCCGTACCAAAATGGTGGAACCCTTATGGTGAGACTTTCTCCGTCCGCCTGTCCGTCCGTCTGTCACAGTCAATTATTTCAGTAACTATTAAAGCTATCGACATGAAATTTGACATAGTTGTGTATAATAATGGCCCAACATCATTGGAATAAAGAAAAATCGAAAATTATTTTTAATTTTATTAAAAAAGGGGGAAAATCGGGGGTTTGAAATTTCAGTAAAATAACTATACCGAGTGGGGTATCATATAAAAGGCCTTTACTTGTGCATTCTAAAACAGTTTTTTATTTATTTCTATATATAATAGTTTTTGAGTAATTGGCCAAAATGTCGAAAAAAATATCGTTCCCCCCCCCCCCCCTTATCTCCGAAGTTTACCAATCGAAAAATCTGAAATACTTATGGTCAATAGAAGTTTATGTATATTTTACAGGAAAAATAAAAGCAACGCTCCAACTAGCATAGTTTTTTTTATATTAACAATAAACCTCTACAAACAAAGTTAACGATAAATAAGCAAATTAATATAATATTATCGTTTTACTTTTACTTCTGGAGTACGGAACCCTCGGTGCACGAGTCCGACTCGCACTTGGCCGGCTTTTTTGCCATTGTATTCAGTTTTATCTAACTACACTATCAACCGAGCTTATTTTCTATGATTGAAATTAAAATTTTAAGACATAGGAAACAATATTTTCTTGGGTCACTGAGGCGTGCTGTTTATTGGGGTCGGCATGTTCGATTCGTCAGTTTGGCAGTTTTTGTTGGACAACAAAGCCGACCCGAAGCAATTACATTATATTATATTCGTTTTATACACCGACATAGCTCAGCGTGTCGCGAAACTGAAGTGGAAATGGGAGGGCCACATAGTTCGAAGAGCTGATGTTCGTTGGGGTCCCAAGGTACTGGAGTGGCGACCCCGTACCGGGAAACGCAGTGTTGGCAGACCCCCCACTAGGTGGACCGACGACATCAAACGAGTCGCAGGTAGCCGCTGGATTCAAGCGGCGCAAGACCGAACCCTGTGGAAGTCCATGCAGGAGACCTTTGTCCAGCAGTGGACGTCTATAGGTGGATAAAGAAGAAGAAGATATTCGTTTTCGCTTATCTACATAATATTCGTTTTTACCGGCCGTGATGAATAATGCCGAGTAGCACGCCTGAGCTAGCGAAGGACCAGCCCCTATAGCCAAGTTACACTTCGTTGTATCTATTTTCTTTCTACGATCGTTGTCACTTGAAGTTTTGGCTAGAGCTAGACTAGATGGCGCTGCAGCTGATCAAAGACAGAAGTGCACTGATAATATTTCGCGGCATTTTGTATTGATTTTTTAGCATTTAAAACATTTATAATACAAAATGCCGCGAAATATTATCAATATACTTCTGTCTTTGATCAGCTGTAGCGCTATCTAGTCTAGCCCTAGCCAAAACTTCAAGTGACAATGATCGTAGAAAGAGAATAGATACAACGAAGTGTAACTTGGCTAGAGGGGCAGTACCCGGCATCGACAGGCTTAAGCTTCGTAGAGCGTTGACTCTTTCAGACGAAGCTTCTAAATATAGTATGTCATTTTCCGCATAAAATTAGCATAAAAATTATCCCATACATAAACTTTTGAAAAGAAACAAAATGTACTTACTAGACAGAAAAATTTAAAATAAGAAATCCTTTAATGGCTCAGTTCTCTTATTCATAAAAGCTCGCGTGCTCCGAACGAACAATTCAATGGAGCTTTGTAGGTTGTAGGGAAGCGCCCGAAAACATCCGCTGAAAGACGAAACAAATAATAAATTAAGCGCCTAAGTGGCTACGATTATCCACTCGTACCTTACGCGATCCAACCACACACACAAAACTGCACCCTAAGCTGATAAACCTATGGTAGAAATTACATTTATCTGTTTAGATTAAAAGGACTACATCCATTAGCTATCCTCTTAAACTTAGCAGATCCTTTATTCCCATAATGCTGAAAGCACTATACTCCATCGAAACAGCGTGTCTTAAAATAAAATGGTATATTCCACGACCGGCCACATCTTATCTAGCAAGCTCATGCAATATTTATGCGTGGGGAACACAGAATGTCGATTACTACCAAAGAGTGCAAAGATCATTGATATACAGCTACAAAGAATAGAAACTCGCTTCCCTCACTATAATATTATAATTTAATTTTTTACCTATGTAATTTTTTCCAATGTAGCCTGTAGGTAACGTATATATTTATTTAAACTTGTTTCTAAACGTCACTAGTCCCAAAGTACAAGGAATAGGTATCGTTTTATTCTCGAATATACTTACGAAACGTGTTTTAAAAGCTCAAAAATAACTATTGAGGTACCGTACCCAAAGGGTGCCAACGGGACCCTATTACTAAGCCTCTGCTGTCCGTCCATCCGTCCGTACCTCCGCCAGCGGGCTGTATCTCGTAAACCATAATAGGTAGACAGTTGAAATTTTCACAGAGTATGTATTTCTATTGCCGCTATAACAACAAATAATAAAAATAAAATAAAATTAAAAATAAAGTGGGCTCCGATACATGAAAAACGAGTCGAAATATAGTGAGTATCATTGTCTAGACTCTAGATCTCATTAAGTGGAGTACAAATATATTATTTATTATTTTTTAGCTTCAAAAATGAATATATGGGGGTGCCATCAAAGTTGGGACCAAAACAAACGAGCATTTTTTCCCTTAAAAGTAAAAAGTTAAGTCTCCTTCGTAGGGTCCTGTATATCTCGGGTTTATTTATATCAGAGAGTGAAACCGATAGATTACGCGCAGCTTGGAGGTACGTGAGCGTTTAATCCGATTATTGCTTTACGTCTTACAGAAGATTTTAGCCGAATCCTTTTTGTACATTTGTAGCGATAAATCCCAGAATTTTATTAAGATAAGTCTTTTTAACGAAGTAGATATACCTATAAGAAATTGAGAATTTATAAGGTTTGAAAAAGCTAAAGAAAAGTATACGCGTATTTATTATTTTATTATATTATAGATTGTAGGATATTTAAGGGCCATTTTCACCACCTTCTGATAAGTGTCGGATAGTTTACTAGCTTCAGCCCGCGCTTTCGTCCGCGTGGTAGGTTTTTAAAAATCCCGCAAAAGCCCTCTGTTTTTTTTAACCCCCGTCGCAAAAAGAGGGGTGTTATAAGTTTGACGTCGATGTCTGTCTGTGTGTGTGTGTGTGTCTGTATGTGGCATCGTAGCTCTCAAACGGATGGACCGATTTCGATGCGGTTTTTTTTCATTTGAAAGCCAGTTTCCTTGCGGTGGTTCTTAGCTTTGTATGGTTAATATCGGTCCAGCAGTGTAAGTGTATCAGCTCTTTTCCAAAATGAAGTAAGGAATTTTTGGCGTATGATTACTCGATTAAGTGCTTCACGTGTGCCAGTATAATCGTTAAATGACAATTAATTGATAACTTTAACCTGATGCTGCAACCAGAATCATACATAGTCCGGCCATAGATTCACATGTCGGGGGTGTTTTAAATTTTAAATTTACGCTTGTGTGATAAAAGGCGGCCTAGGTCAAATCATAATTGAACTATAACAAAAATCACGTTGATCCGTTTTTTCAACAAAATAAGAGTACCGTTGGCTGTCCAAGGTAATGAGAAAAAAATCGATCTACAGTCCAAGGTATCAACGAAAGGTCGGCTGAGAATAAATTATAGTTTATAGCAGGATTAGGTGCTTACTCGTAAAACATACTTTATATGGTGATTCAGAAGCCTAGGCTTATCCGAGTCAGGTAACTAAAGCTTGTTGTTCCGAACTATCCAACTACAGTAAACTTAACGCATCATAACACGTAACCTTCCTCAAAGGTGGGAAAGCGTCTCGTGTAATGGAAACCCTTATATAAGGGCCTTTGTAATCCCCGTTGAGGGGCTATAAATTAACATTACGTGTCCTCTCTTAGTTATCAGTGGCTGGGTTTGAAGTGAACGCCACTTCGAATACTATTAGGGAGCAATCAATGTAATTTAATTACTCAGCTGATATATGCTTCTGCAATTGTAGTACCTCTGAATCCAAATAGGATCCCAGTGCCCGTTTTCAGGAACATTGCCTTTTACGGGCTTTCTAAGCTAAGTTAGGTGACGCTTTCTGTTAATTTCATTTTCACGAACCTTTGGGGAACACCTAAATGTGGAAATGTTATTCAATGTCAAGGGTTTTTAATTAAGAGCTACCAACAAAAAGGGACTCCTACTTAGGGGATGATTGAGGTTAGGTAGGTGAAAACGGGCATGAGTTTTCTAAGGATCTCTGAGGATAATAATATTTAGGCGCAATATAATTTGAAATCAATATAATCTTAATGTTAATGTTGCAAGCTTCAACGGTGATGGAAAACATCGTGAGGAAACCTGCACACCTGAGAGTTCTTCATAAAGTTCTCAAAGGTGTGTGAAGTCTGCCAATTTGCATCGGGCCAGCGCACAGCGTGGTGGACTATGGCCTATAACCCTTCTCTCAAAGGAGACCTGCGCTCAGTAGTGAGCCGTTGATGGGTTGCTGATGATGATGATGATGATAATGTTAAATTATGAAACTAGTCTATTAAAAAGGTATTTTGCTCAATTAACTCGTGTTTCAACCCAAATCTGAAGCGAGAGTGGTTGTGACTAAACAAAAACGTAAAAAGGCAGTTTTGAATGTCGCTTTCCATATTCGGGTTTCAGCTTTTATAAACTGGCTGTCAAACCCTCTCTGAAACTAAAGCTGGATTGGAATCGAAAATATGCCGAATTTGTGTAGGAAAATGGGACATGAATATTAAAATGTCAACACAACAAATGTGAATTTTTGGTTGTAATCATTAGGGTTATTTCGGAAAAGTCGAGCAATAAAAATATAAAGAAGACAGATGTATCAATTAAAGTTTTTTTTTGAACTTCCCCTCATTGTGGAAATATTATATTTTATTCTAACAAAGTTGCATAGGTTAAATCCGCTTGGCATTCAGCTGCCCACAAGATAGTATAAAAAACTTATTACAATGTAATAGCTGTAAAATGTAGTTGTAAAATGATTATTTTGAAGAGAGCAACTGCTGAGTTTCTTGCCGGCTATTCTCAGTAGAATCCGCTTTCCGAACCGGTGGTAAAGTCATATGACTTGTCATATGAGCCACAGGTTGGCCTACGTGAAATAAATAATTTTGAATTTTGAATTTCATATGGCAGCTGTTGGCACCTATTGGTGTGGCATATTAGTGGTAATGATGGCAAGAGACCTGATGGTATGATGCTTGTTTCTTGAAGGACAAAAAGGTCACTTGTTTACGATTCCACCTTTGCAGGTAGGATAGGTACTCATATAATGATTTAAACTTAATAGGAGGCAGTAATTTCGCATACAAATCATCATCATCAGCAACCCATCAACGGCTCATTAACGAGCGTAGGTCTCCTCTCAGAGAAAGGTGAGACCATAGTCCATCCACCACGCTGACCTAATGCGAATTGACCGAATTCACATACCTTTGAGAACATTATGGAGAACTCTCAGGTGTGCAGGTTTCTTTACATTACTTCGAACAGTTAGAGGTGAACAGGTGGATTGAACCTGCGACTCTTGTATAGAATACCACAGTTCTAACCACTAGGCTATCACTGCTTCTTCAATTTTATCTGTATTATTTTTTTTATAAATATACCTATTTAACTTTACTCAATTTTCAATATATATTATCCAAATTCCAGATATTTTACTCTAATGAAAATTATAACTTCCCTAACTTTGAAAACATTTTGAAAGCAGTGAACATGGAAAAAAGAATTTAAATTAATTGACTAATTTTCGTTCGATCAGATATAACATGAAATGGTTTTCAGTGAGTTGTAGGTATGTATGTATTAAACAAAAAACAATTTTATCATTTTATCTCGGTGACCCCAATCATCATTAACGAGCTGTAGGTGCCTATGTGATGTGTCATTAATCATGCTTTATCCAATTCCAGATGTTATAAATATTGTACTTACCTTGCTATAGAAGTATACCTACATACAGTATCAACACTTACATCATTCGAGGGACCGATGTATACAGTATAATGTACGATTCGAGGCTTCAATTTCAATTCGTACTCATAACAACTAAAGGCAAATGAAGAAGGCAAGGTGCAATAGCTTAGCGTTTAAGGCGCGAACTGAAAAGCGAAAAGTTCAAACAACACAAAGATTTCTAATATTCTTTAAAAGAACAGTAATTTTGGCGCTGACGAGCAGTTGAAACGTGGCCGAACTGTTAAAAAATCAACACACTCTGGCAAGAATTTTGATTCCTTTTTTTAGTTGTAAAAAAATTGTCGTTCATCTTATTGAGACTTATCTTTTAAATGAAGTGCGTAGCAAAGAATATTACTAATGTAATTTATACTTCAACCTCGAAATAAGCATAAGATATTCCGTAATCATGCTAAAAGAAATCTTCTTGACGTTCACCAAAAGCAAGAATTATTATTATTACAAACAAGGTTCTGCTTGCAGGTCTTCACTATAGACGAAATTGAAAGTAGGTACCTACGCTGAAGCAACTAGGTACATAATAATATTATTATCATGGTCGTTTATAACGATGTAGCTATTTGACTAATGGTACAAATTTTCGCTGAACTTTAAATCTATGCGCTTTATATAGTAGGTTGAAATATAACTGATATGACGTGAGACTTCCACTTTTTTTTCAACGAACAATGTACGCTTTACTCAAAAAAACTGATCCTTTTTGCAAGCGAACATAAACTTTAAATTGCAATTCTCAGTTGGAAATTTTCACAAACATTTTTTTTATGTAACACCTTCTAAGCACGACAACGAATGAACTAAAACGCAGGAAGCTCGTAGTTTTTAATCTGTATCACGACGTCACAGCTTTTGCGAGTTACAAAGGATTTTGAAACGAAAAAAAAAAACAAGTGTGACAAAGCTCTGTAGCGTCGACGCGTACAGGCGCGTGTAGTGAAAACTAACTACACTAGCGGCACGCTATGATGGCCGGTTTGACGTTTGTCCGCTCATGAAGTTCCGTATTAATTGATAACGACTTTGAAGGAAATAATTGTATTACTTTATTGACGATAGTGATGTGCAGAGATTCATAAATTTTATCGAATGTAGTTTTAGGTTTAGGACTCAAAATTTATTTATTAAATTGATTTCTAAAATGTATACAAGTGTAGAAAAATCAGTTTGCACCATTTAAGGGGTGAATGTACTTGTGAATATGAACAATTTTCACTATGTGGACAAACCTCTGAAATCGCAAAAAAATATCAGCTGTTTCATACAAAAGGTAAAATTTTTATTTTTATATGATATATACCACAACTCGGCATTTGGTTTTCTAAATTGAAAATTTTTAAAAATGGAATCTAATACGATCGTCACATAGGATCGCTGGCTAGCACAACTACTACCTCCGGCAAACTCGCGTCAATGCTCAATGCAAAACAAAGCAGTTTCGAATTGACGTTGCTTCGAAAAGTATAAACTGTCAGTGCAATGCGATTGTGATATAGTTTTGACCTGGCTTTGGATTTCAAATATTGATACTGCATTACTGTTGACCCTTGCTCGTTAATTTGGACTCTGTTCAAGCCCTTTGTTGTGGATTTCGTCGATATGACCGAACGTACGCAGAGAACTGTTCTAAATAGTCAGACACGTGAGTTCGTAATACGCCTTCGTAACTATTTCGATCGTGAAGCTCAAAATGGAGGGCCAATTTTACCTATAACGTCAGTGGTTGAACGCGTAGCTGATGCGCTTAATATTGGACAACGAACTGTTAGACGGATAACTAAAAAAAAATATGGCGAGACTGGCACAGAAGAAAATAAACTTCACACACCAAAAAAGAGAAAACGAGCAAAACCAGTCGTAGGCATCGATAGCTTTGATGCCGATGCTATCCGAAGACATGTTTACGGCTACTATTTACAGAAGGAGTATCCAACAAGAAAAAAGTTGGTGCATTCACTGAAGGAAGCTGGATTATTCTTCGGTGGGGAAAGTTCTTTAACGAAGATTTTGAAGACCATTGGATTTCGATACAAAAAATGTAACAAACGCAAAATATTGATGGAAAGATTTGATATAGCGATGGCAAGGTATACTTTTTTACGGCAAGTGAAAGAAATCAAAAATTGGCAAAATGTTGTGTTCTTGGATGAAACATGGCTTAATGCTAACCATACTGTAGGCCGTTCTTGGAACGATGACACAGCAGCATCTACTTCCAAAGTTCCTGTAGGAAAAGGATCGCGACTTATAATTTGTCACGCCGGAACCATCAACGGGTTTGTCGAAGGTTCTCTCATGGCTTTTGCGTCAAAAACCACTGGAGACTATCATGAAGACATGAATGGAGAAAAGTTTACTGAATGGTTTACCTCAATGTTGTGTAGCCTCCCTGAACCATCTATTATAATTATGGACAACGCCCCATACCACTCGATGCAAATTGACAAGCCACCTGCCCAATCCCAAAAGAAAGCTGATATCGTCGCATGGCTTCGTAAAAATGGCGTAGATGCAAACATGAATATGTTAAAAGCGGAATTAGTACGTCTTTTAAAAGAAAACAAACCAACCAAGATCCGATACGTCATTGACGAAATAGCATTAGAACATGGGCACAGAGTTATACGGTTACCGCCTTACCATTGTGAGTATAATGCGATTGAGTTGGTGTGGGCTCAAATTAAGGGATATGCTGCAAGACACAATACAGAACCCCCATTTACCACAAAAAAAATGCTAAAATTATTAGAAGCTTGTGAACATGTGACTAAAGGAGACTGGGAAAAGGTTGTGAATAGAACTGTTAAATTAATAAGGGAAGATTATGAAAGAGATGTGAAAATAGATAATATTATAGAAAACGAACATATAATTATTAATGTAGGTGATGATAGCAGTGACGACAGTGAAAATAGTAGTATGGACGAATCTGATTAATTATGGCCTTTTGTGGCACCTTTTTTGGTATCTTTTGTATTCATATGTTTCTTGTGTGCATATAAAGTATGTATATTCATTTTCATTCAAATATTCAGTTCGTTCAAATAAATTAAATAAACATATACATTTTTGTTTTATTAAGCCTATTTAATCAGGTACAAAAACAAAACTTAATTGTTTTTTGTTCGAGAATAAATTGACATTCCACATCACTATTGTAATGTGTCAAACCGGCCATCATAGCGTGCCGCTAGTGTAGACTGACTAGAGACTGACACTCTTATTGAGACGAGTGACATTAGTGTCACTCATCATAACATATACCTAACTGGAAGTGTGTGTCAGAGCATGCATAATTTAAATTTCGCATAGACTTATTATATTTACTACTAGTCAAAGAGGGTTCGTAAATAGTTCTAATCAAGAATCCTACTAATCTATACTTAACTATAACTGGACGATTTCTATACATTTAATCTATTTTGAAAATTTTAACCGGGGGATGCTTTATTATCGATATTGAGCATAAAACGGATTTTTATTTAATTTTTGTATGTATGTCCGTCTGTGTCTGTCTGTATGTCCGGGCATCACACGAAAACTACAAAACGAATCGAATGAAACTTGGTATAGTGATAGGTGATACTCCGGGTCAACATAGGGGGTAGTTTTTATCCTGATAAACAATAAGGTTCCTCCAGGATAGGGGATTAAAGTTTTTATCGGTTTTACTTCATAACTCCGTCAAATTTGAACCGATTTTCATCATTCTTTTTTATTTAAAAGTGCTTACTATCAGGCATATTTTGTCTTATTTTGATGAAAATCTGATAACTATTATGGGAGATAGAGGACATAACTCTTCACGGATAGCAGCAAAAGTCACTCACATAAAGGAGAACGATCGAATACATGCATACCATATTTATATATGAGGGTCTTAGCCATAGACATAGACTAAAGCATTAACTTCCAGGCCTTAGATGTTTATACCATTGTGTTTGTTTTGTAGCCTACCCGTGCGAAGCCGGGGCGAGCTCACTAGTATTATACATGGGAAAGTTTGCGAGAAGGATGTATGTGTAGATGGAAGTTTGTTACTGCAACACGCCGTAACGAATCAACCGATTTGGCTGAAGGGAATGGAGATAGCCCATACCCAGAATTAACACATAAGCCGGAAAATCCCGGAAAATTAAATAGTTCCCGCGGGAATTAAAAGACCTTAATCCACATGGACGAGAAGTCGCGGGCATCATCTAGTTACTTTATAACTTTTTCCCGCCACTTTATCCGTGTGGAGTTCAGTGTTTTAGAAATTCTGCACAGACCCGCGACTTCGTCTGCGTTAACTTAGATTTTAATAATCCCGTGGGAAACTTCTATTTAACCGGGATAAAAGGGCCTAGCTTATGTCACTCTTCAACTCCTCAATTAATACTTTTGCAAAAAATCACATCGATCCGTTGCTCCGTTGCTGCGTGATTGAAGGACAAACCAACAAAAAAAAATGCGGGGACTGCCGCGGTAAAGCTATTGCGTAGCATTTTTTATCAACTTATGCAATTATAATATTTATATGCAATATTTTTTTTGCTTAGTAAAAATTATGCAAAAAATAAATTAAAAAAACAAACAAACAAGAAAAGCGCACTGTCACTACTTCGCGAGTGAGATTCGAACCTGCGACATCATACACCATACGGTAAAGAAAGCGGCCGCTCGCCCACTGCGCAAAACAGAGCTACTTGTGAACCTCTAAAATGTTGAACGCTTACTGAACGACGGTGTTAGGTTTATTTTCGTTACAGAATTTCTTGATTCGGTCGCCGCGCTCAAACTTTTTGTCCTAGTTCAAAGCCCGCGATAAAAGCTATGCAATAGCTTAAAAGCACTTTCACATTTGTAAGTTAGTAAGTATTTTTAAATATCAGCTAATTTTCTCAAAAGGTTAAAATATAAAGTAATATTACGTTTATTGGCGGTTTATGCTGTTCTGTAGAAAATAAACTATTCCCAAGCGACTGTGGAGCATAAAAGTTTTCTTTACTGTCAGCTGCTATAACACTATGACAATATTTATGCCGAGGCGTGAGAAACAAAGAAATACTGTCTGCATATTGTTAGGACTCAGACTAGACTTGGTCATACATTTAATGCATTTGATAAAAGATACTATGTTGAACTTTTACAATACCACTTCATCATCGAATTAAAATTCAAATTCAAAATATGAAAAAATGAATTAAAAACTACTATAAGTAGGTAATAATTATATTTACAAAAAATACACGCCGTACAAGTGATCGCTAATGGGCATGGTGCCCAAAACACTGGCGCTATTATCTCTTTGAAAAGCAAGGCTAAGCCTTTGGGCTAAATAAGCGCCAGCTCTTTGGTCACCTGAGGAGTGGATCAGTTTTTGATTCACAAAATTTGTGAAATTCTTCGTGTCCAAAATTATTTATTTTTAATTTGAACCTGCGCGCTGCGGCTCCATGTAGTCATGTAGCCTATGTATAGCCAATAAGTTTGAAAAAGTCTAGATTTTGGAACGTAGTTAGTTAGTTATCGCGCGGTGCGGAAGGGGTCTAGACGGAAAAATTAAGACAAAATTGAACCGACACTCGACACTGATCGACACTTTTTTGAAACCGACACTTTTGAATGTGAATTTGGCATTGTGTTCGGTATTTTCGCGGTACAATATTGGGTCTCCGTAGCCTTGTAAGTTATAAAAAATTAGGGAAAGGTTCCACATGTAGAAATTGTTTAAAATAAAATTGAAAATGGAAAATTCGGTCTGTCGAGCTGGGATTCGAACCATCGACCTTTGGCTGTTAGGCGACTGTCGAAACCACAAGGCTACGGAGATCTAATATTGAAGTGTGAAAATGTTGAACACAATGCCAAATTAATTAATCGAAAGGAACTTCGTTCCATCCGGGTGTCCCTTGACACCTCTCAAGTTTTTTTTTATAAAGAAAAGTATCCAAGCTGTACTTAGAGGTATCTCTACTAGCTATTAGCAGGTATTAGAATTAGGATTGTATTTAATAGTGGGTACGACAAAAGTGCAACGACTGCGGATCGAACCGTCAAACTTTCAGGACATTTTGGGTGTTTTCTGTTGCAAAATGCATGCAAAAAAATCTTTAACAATTCACAAATTCACTCCAGCTTATTCCTCTCTCATATTTTTTATCCCAACCACACCCAAACCGCCGGAACTAAGTCCGATTTGCCTTGAACGAATCATCAAAAATTTTGCCTACACTCAACACACAGAAATAGGTGAGAAAAATGAATTGGTATCAATCATTTTGTTCCATTCCTAGTGAACGGCAACAGCTGTTGGTACATTTATTTCACAATATTTCAACTTTTTTGCGTATTTACTGATAGGCGATTTTTGTCGATGGCGACGATATAAATACAATTCGAATTCTATTGTTTTGTTGAAGTGAAATACTCATATATGAGAATAATAATTATTATGAGTCAGTTATGAAATTATACATTTTCAAATATTTGTCTACTTACCTGAATTACAGCTTGAAACCTTCCACATAATTATATAATATTTATATATATTATACAAGTTCCCTTACCTTCCAGTTACAAGTCACAGAGAGTAAAAATTATCAATCGTAGAATAGAATAGAATATAAATGTTTTTTACTCAAATAAACTTTTTTACAAGTGATTTTGAATCGTCGATGAGTCTACCACTGGTTCGGAATGCCCTTCCTGCCGAGATTCCTGCCGTTCTAATTTTATTTCCATCCTTAATTGACTACGAGTATGAAATTTAATAAAGCATTATAATGACTATTTTCTGAACTCATACGAATATATTCTGCGGGTAGGAACATGTAAATTGAACGCTACGTAAGCAAAGAACGCTTCTCAGTCGCTCGCAAAGCCACCGTTATTTGCTTGACGTAAAGTATCGTATAATAATGCAAATATTGCTATTCCTTTACTCGCTTTTATATAACGAAACAACTTCCCGCCAAAGTTCATATTCAATGTAGAAGGTTGTGTGCGGTATTAACATTCAAGGAATATCTCGCGGCGACACTGAATATCATAGTGGGTATTTGTGTTAAGAATAAAGAATTCTCTCTGTTTTGATAGAGTAAGGGTACGTTTATGCACACGCGTCGCGTCGCGCGGTTAACTCAAACATAATTATGGCCTATTATGATAGCGTTCATGCAGAAGCGTTTGCGTTGAACGCGGCGGCGCACGCGGCGGGCACCGCGGCGGGCGCCGCAAAACTCGCCTCTGGTCTAGTTTTGTGAGAGGTTATAACCAAAGCCAGAGGTATGTGATCCAAAGCTACATAAATATATTATTTTATTTTACATGCGTAAGAAAGAAGGAAAGAAAGAAAGAAAGAAAGAAAGAAAGAAAGAAAGAAAGAAAGAAAGAAAGAAAGAAAGAAAGAAAGAAAGAAAGAAAGAAAGAAAGAAAGAAAGAAAGAAAGAAAGAAAGAAAGAAAGAAAGAAAGAAAGAAAGAAAGAAAGAAAGAAAGAAATAAATAAATAAATAAATAAATAAAGAAAGAAAGAAAGAAAGAGAGAAAGAACGAAAGAAAGAAAGAAAAATATACATTAAATTTATTCAGTCATCATCATCATCATTATCAACCCAATTTATTCAATGGTGTCACATAATTATAAACATTTCACATACTTTGTACATAAAAATGTGGCTGCTACCACTGACGTCATTCGCATTACAATACTTACTGTAAATGACGTTGCGTTCTGTGATGAACAGCTTTGTTGCCTTTTCAGGTTCACTTCAAATGTCTACTCAACCCTAACATTTTGAACACAAAAAAAGAAACATTTTTTGGTAGTAAAGTTTAACTTTAGGCATACCTTTAAAGGTATATAAACATGTGTCTATGTACCTAGTACCTACTTTGTTATACGAGTAGGAACATAAAGTATGCGAGTATGTACATAAAATAAAAAGAAATAAACCGTCAGATCTGAACGTTATTGTGGTAAAAAGTAATTTACTTAGAGTCTCTCATTGCGCGCTCGTACGATCTACACAATACATCTTTTGAGAGAACCAGCGAACTACTACATTTAATTTAATGTACGAGAAAGTTTTATATACCTAGTTCACATCACTACATGGACAGAGAGATGTTAATTTTCTAGAGGGTGCAATGATCTGCAAATGGCCGCAACGTCACGACTTGATGATGACAATTTACTGATTCATATAATACTTAATATAGTACATATATTATACTTTATATATAATATAAATATATTATATATAAAGTTTATAAAGCGAAGCGTCCTGGCACCTTGCTTAAAAGTATGAAGTATGTTGTTTGTTCTAAGTTTAGATACACCTTGGTAATAAATTAGTTGAGAGCTTTGAAGAAGCCTGATTATACTGATCACCATAATTAATTTTATTAATCATAGATTAACACTGGACTGGCTGCTCCTATGTAAATGAAAGCTCAAAATAGGGATCAGACAAGTAGGTCCAAAAAATATGGTAGCAGCCTGTAGTGTGTGTAGTGAAAGAAAGAAAAGAAGGAAAGGTTTATTCATCAATGGTGACACAGACAAAACTAGATACAAAAGTAACATTTCGTCTGTGACACCACCCAGAAAGGGTGTACAGCTCCCTGCACTATGCCCTGCGTCATATGCAAAAAAATGCATATAATGCTAGGCGCTGATTTTCAGCTGTGACCCAGGTGACGTCACAGTTACAACTGTTAGTTCAATCTATGGCAAATTTCTAAAGGAAGCAGTACGTAAGCAGTAGTATCGAATATAATCACATTATTAAATAATATGTAGGTATTATCACCAGTGTTAAGGAGGAAGCTTTATACACATATAATATATATACATATAATATAGATAAATATATTTAATATAATAATTATTATGTAATAAGTAAGTAAGCAGTGATAGCCTAGTGGTTAGGACTGTGGTCTCCTATCAGGGGGGTCGCAGGTTCGATCCCGGGTACGCACCTCTGACTTTTCGGAGTCAAGTGCGTTTAAGCAATTAAATATCACTTGCTTCAATGGTGAAGGAAAACATCGTGAGGAAACCCGCACTTCTGAGAGTTCTTCATAATTTTCTCGAAGGTGTGTGAAGTCCGCCAATTCGCATTGGGCCAGCGTGGTTGACTATGGCCTATAACCCTTCTCTGAAAGAAGACCTGCGCTCAGTAGTGAGCCGTTGATGGGTTGCTGATGATGATGATTATGTAATATGTAAAAAAAAAACAAAATTGTGCAACATAACATATAATATTAAATAACTGATATATCTACCGCTAAATTTTCAAATTCATTTTGTTTCAATAGTAAAATCATTTTTAACTTTTTAACAAATGTAGTTCTACCTGGGAATCACGTATGGGGGAGGAATATTGCCTGATTGAGAGCCTGACGCATGACTTTTGCTCCTCTAGTAACACGATATATCTCTGTTCACTTATTTTATGTTTCTACACCAGTGGCGCACAATTTACGCTGGATTGTCTTTGAGCGTTTTTATTTTTGACCTAGCTTAAGTTGGGTTTATGAGTCGTGGTATCCGTGTTACGAACAAAATTTGTAAATGTGGGGAGAGAGTCTCTGGTAAAAAACAATGCGTGACTGCAGCGTCGCGTTATGACGAGTCATGATATTATGGTACATAAGTACCAACTGGCAGCAAATAGGTAGTTGTTGAGCTTGGTCCTTGAGCTAAGAGACTTGTAGGCGAAGACTCACTCTCTCATCTGGCTCAACTTCAGAGTTTCGAGTTTCAACCACCGCCGAAATTTAGCCAGCTTATCGGTGTATTTCGGTAAGTGTGGTCGGGAGCTTTTCGACTTTCTTCCCCTTTCGCTGTTCAACACTGCAAGATACCGGGTGGGCTTACATCCCTTTCGTCGTTGACATTCCATCTTCGAGCAAAGCAAGCGTTTTAAAGTCTTTATTCTTCATACGCATGGCTTGTAACGCTCTTCCTAGATTTGTATTCCTCAACTAACTTTTGTGTTGTGTGTGTGTGCTTAAAATATCAGCATCATCATCATTAGCAACCCATCAACGACTCACTACTGCGCGCAGGTCTCCTCTCAGAGAAGGGTTTTAGGCCATAGTCTACCACGCTGGCCCAATGCGAATTGGCGGACTTTACATACCTTAAAGAACATTATGAAGAGCTCTCAGGTGTGCAGGTTTCGTCAAGATGTTTTCCTTCACCGTTGAAGCAAGTGATATTTAATTGCTTAAACGCACTTGACTCCGAAAAGTCAGAGGTGCGTACCCGGGATCGAAACTGCGACCCCCCGAACAGAAGACCACAGTCCTAACCACTAGGCTATACTTAAAATACAAAGGTTGATCCGTGAAAATTTAACAGGCAGACACAATTTCATCAATTTAATGTTGATAAACTGTTTCTAATGCAAATTTTCATTGTGATTGTAATGTAAATACAATTTACGTATAAAATTAACGTCAACTATAAGTTTGGTAAGTAAACAGGCGTTGAAAGCAATTAGCGAATGTAGCAATGTTTGTTTTGCGATTCCCAATGAATTTTGTTGATGCTGTATAATATGTTACCGGTAGATAAGTGATAACCTCATCTAATCATCAACATCATCATGAACAACCCATCAACGGTTCGCTACTCATTCCATCAACGGTTCGCTACTGAGCACAGGTATCCTTTCAGAGAAGGTTTATAAGCATGTTATAGGTCATAGTCCACCACGCTGACCCAATGCGAATTGACAGACTTCACACATCGTTGAGAACATTATCGAGGACCGTCAGGTGTGCAGGTTTCCTCGCGATGTTTTCCTTTACCGTTAAAGGATGTGATATTTAATTGCTTAATCGCACATAACTCCGAAAAGTCAGAGGTGAGCCCGAGATCGAACCTGCGACCTAACTCATAGGCTATTACTGTTTCAATTAATCTAATCTCATCTAATCTAATGTAATCTTCTAATAATTTACAAATAATAATTAGATTTTGGAGTCCTGTCCTGTCCTGAAGTCCTGAGCTTTCCTGAACTTTTAACCTGCACTTAAGTTGGCTAGGTTAGGTGGCCATGGCCCTGGCTAAAATCGGGCGATTAGCGAAACACATCGGGGACATGGGTTTAATTAAAACTATCATTCCAATTTAGCCTGCTACCATTTACAATTGCATCGTCACTTTCCATCAGGAGAGAACGCAGTCAAGGTCTATCTTGTCATAGAATAGTGGTAGACTCGTTGACGATTCAAAAGTACTTGTAAAAGTTTATTTGAATTAAAAATATTTCTATTTTATTTAATAAAAATGAAATAAAAATAAAGTATAATAGGTTACATGAGGATTCAAATTGTCTGTTTTTAGATGAATGCTTAACTAGTTTTGTATGGAAACTCGAACTTATGTGAAACTCATTTTTCATCATAAATAATAATTAATCGTCATAATTATAAAAAAATTATAAATCCCATGTTTTTACTTAATATACGTAAAAATATATTCAACTTCCAAAGCTTATTATGATGTAAATATTTCAAAAGGTATGAAACTTGAGAAGATATTTTCGTAGGATTCTAACCTAATATTTTCTTTATGGGAATTACTACATAAATTATTTTAGGTACGTTCTAACCTTGTTTAAGTATAAATGTAGGTACTTACCGCATCTTTGAACATCTAACATTTATTTAGGTACCAGGATAACAGGATATTTTAGAACGTCGTGTTGTGGTATTAACGCCTTTGTGGCGTGGAAACCATTTACTTACTCTTGTGCTAAAGCACCTTGTTACATGATCATAATATTCTTTGCAGTTATTTTGACACCGTACTAATAAGTAAATCTCAATAGCTTAAAGGTGAAAGAATTAAAGGTTCAGTTTCTTCAGCTTACTAATCTCACACGTTCAAAGGAAAATGTACCTAATCGTTTTATACAACCAAAAAATTGTACCTAATACCTACACAATTAGTAACATTTGCAAATAATACTAAGTAATTGTGTTAAATTTTTATTGTATTAAATGCTCACCAAAATACGCTGATAAAATATTGCCTTTTAGGTAACTATATTTTTTGTGCATTACGCTTTTAAAATAATTAAACGGAAAAGCTATTTTAACCCAAATATTTTAATATATATCAAATATATTATACACAAGAAAACCTCGCTTTGTTTTCATTAAGCTCCACCTACTCAACCTTAATTGATATGCTGCGAAGGTCTGCGGCTCACTTCGCTCGCAAACTACTTTAGCTCCACTGGGTCTTGAATGCTCACTTCATTTATGACCTCCTTCCTCAAATTCTTGCTTCGCGCTTACAAAAACACTAGAATTATAGGACAGCTAACTATATGCACTATATAACTACGTGCACTAGGTTCAAAGTTTTCACTATGAATGAAAACATAAAAAAAAATAATAAAATATTTAAGTACTTAATTTTAACAGGCATTAAAGTTGCCACAGCTTGCCAAAAAACAACTCTGATATTCATCCTGAATTCTCCCCGAACACTTGTACCGTTAAATAGCTAATTGGCTTTTTCAGTTTACAAAGATGCTAACTTCTATTAATAATTAATCAAACGCTAAGTAAGTGCGGATTTTAATCCCGCCACAACTATGCTATCCCAACAAACTATTGGCTAAATTAATAAATTTCAAAGTTCGCGCCAAGCGTCTGGCGAAGTCTTAAGTGCCGCCACTTTTAATCCTGAGGGATAAATTCACACTTGTAAGAGATGTTTGCAGTAAAAATTTGTCCCTGTCTCGCTGGGAGCTACAACAAAAACATCTTCTTTTTACTTGATGACGAGTTAAGGGCAATCTTGTGCGATTTGATGGTAAGTGGCGATGCAATATAAGATACTAGCTGATGCCCGCGACTTCGTCCGCGTGGATTTAGTTTTTGAAATCACGCGGGAACTCTTTGATTTTCCAGGATAGTCAACCTTCAGGTACTGAACTATACCTATCCAAAAAATTCGTATCCATATCCATCAATCCGTAGCTTTGTTGCAGCTTGATTGACGGACAAACCAACACACATTTTCGCATTTATAATTATGTTTTAGTAAGGAAGAGTTTAATACTATACTCTAATCTAATTAAATTTTAGAACACAAAAGCTACTATTGTGACTTAAATATGATAGTTAGATATATTCCATCGCAGACTTTTTTGTAGAAAATAATGAGTACCTTAATCATGTAGTACATAATTTTTATGTATCATCAATAGTTTTTTCAGCACACGCCAAATAATGCATTTTATAGGCAAAATTTTGCTACTCTGGGTTACGTTATTGCAACTTTCTTAAGGATCTCTAATTTTTTGAAAATAAATTGAAGCCTTTGTTACTTCCTGATAACTTAGCTTTCTATTGGTGAAAAAATGGTTAAAATCGATCCAGTAGTTACAGAGCCTATTCGGTACACAAACAAAAAATCTTTCCTCTTTATAATATTAAGTATAGATTAGCAGGCTAACTAGGTAGGGATATTGCAGTCTACATGAATTCGTACTCCCAATTGGTTTCTAAACGCTAACCCACCGGAACACTAAATTGCTTGGCGTCACGTCTTTGACGATGGAATATTAATTAGCCACGACTGAAGCTCCCACACCAAGAAACAGACAAATAGACAGACAAACATCATAAAAACGTGTGATTGGGTGACTCTATCATCGTAGAGTTAGATGGTGCTTGTTATTACGAAATCATAGATCAGCAACCCATCAACGGCTCACTACTGAGTGCAGGTCTCCTCTCTGAGAAGGGTTATAGGCCATAGTTCACCACGCTGGCCCAAAAAATAGAAAACCTTATTGATAACTCTTAAGCGTGCAGGTTTTCCGAAGATGTTTTCCTTCACCGTTGAATCATGTGATATTTACCTCTTAAACACACATAGCTCGGAAAATTCAGAGTTCTATCGGTCGGGATTTAGCCGGACCTCCAGAATAGGAGACTACTAGACCTTATACCTACGACCTATCGTACGCGGATCAGGAAGATGTAGCCGGCAATAATAATTGTATCGACTAAAGCCTGTCTTTGAAAGGTATCGACTAGAATGGGGCATTGAGACGTTGACGAGTAATTGTGTTTCTATTACTTGCTGCCTTATATTCTGTGTACCTACTGGTGTACTGCTAAGCAGTGATAGCCTAGTAGTTAGGACTGTTGTCCTTTTCGGGGGTCGCAGGTTCGATCCCGGGTACGCACCTCTGACTTTTCAGAGTCAAGTGCGTTTAAGCAATTAAATATCACTTGCTTCAACGGTGAAGGAAAACATCGTGAGAAAACCTGCACACCTGAGAGTTCTTCATAATGTTCTTGAAGGTGTGTGAAATCCGCCAATTCGCATTGGGCCAGCGTGGTGGACTATGATCTATAACCCTTGTCTGAGAGGAGACCTGTGCTCAGTAGTGAGCCGTTGATGGGTTGCTAATGATGATGATGATGAGACCTTACCACTACACTATCACTGCTTTTTAAAGTCACAAATAAACTCTTTTTTATTTATTGGTGTAGCTAACAGGAGCAGTGAAAAGGTCTAATAGTTAAATTCTACAAGTCATTCGATCAACGGCCCTGTAAGATCTGAATACGCACACGCCGTTTCGCTGATAAAATCAGTTCAAACCGGGGCGTCCCGATATCAAATCAGATTGAGAATTACGAAATACAATTTCGAAACTCGGATCGAAGTGTCCGTAATCGTGTTCCTTGAATCTCATTTGCTCTCTTTTCTGGGTCTTCATTACTTTGACTTTATCTCTATTGAGTTCAGGAAAACGTTGATGTATTATGTACATATTCGATGATTCTGTAGCATCGATGTTTAAGTACTAGGTTCTAGATATGGCGGTCTGAACGCTCACATTGTTCAACTGAACTGCACTGCCGTCCATAAACTTACAATTGTAAAACTATTATGGTCTCACAAGGGTAGAGCCGGTGAGGGTGACGCCAGGCGAGACAGATGAAAGACGGATCGGTCACTAAATGAAAATGGTTTATTTGTGTAAATACGAAATTAGAGAATACGAAATAGAGAGAGAAGCAACCATCAGGCTAGCATACCATTACTAAAACTTCTACTGGACGTCGAAGGACAGCTGACCTGGAATCGAACCCCTTCAGGGAATCCCGTTGCCACGTGTGAAAGTAAAAGTGAAACCAATAAGACTTTAAGTCGTGACATTTATCTTTAGAAAGTGAAACCAATAGGAATTTTGGTAGGAAGTGAAACCAATAAGACTTTTAGCACAGCTTAGTTACAGAGGTTTTACAGATACAATTACAATGTAGAGATCACTAATTCACTAAGTCTTATCCTTTTAACCTCTTGCTTTGGAGGGATGTGTCGGCCAGGGTTGCTATCCGTCGACTCTTGGTCATCGCTGTGCTAACCTGGAATCCCTCCGGTGAGTACTGCATGATTTGAAGAGTTGCCTATGGCTTTTATACTGTATCCCAGGGTCTTGTTTCTGTGGGGGTTGCATTTTTCCCATCATTTCTCGCCTCAAGTGGTCGCAGGAATTTAGCAAACGACGCCAGTGGTTTTTGCGGGATTGTTTCATGGAGACCCGACCTATGCCATTATGCAATGTTGCATCCACTTTAAACAATGGTCATAAATTAAGAGGCGGGCGACCGTTCGTTCCCGCACCAGCCGTATGGACCGTTTTTGGAACGTAGTTCCTTATCGCGCGGTGCGGAAGGGGGCTAGACGGAAAAAATTAAGACAAAATTGAACCGACACTCGACACTGATCGACACTTTTTTGAAACCGACACTTTTTTGAATGTGAATTTGGCGTTGTGATCGGTATTTTTGCGGTACAATATTGGGTCTCCGTAGCCTTGTGGTTTCTGCAGTCGCTTAACAGTTAAAAGTCGATGGTTCGAATCCCAGCTCGACAGACTGAATTTTCTATTTTCAATTTTATTTTAAATAATTTCTACATGTGAAATTTTTGCCTAATTTTTTTAATTTTTAGGGATTCGAACCATCGACCTTTGGCTGTTAGGCGACTGTCGAAACCACAAGGCTACGGAGATCTAATATTGTAGTGTGAAAATGTTGAACACAATGCCCAATTAATTAATCGAAAGGAACTTCGTTTCATCCGGGTGTCCCTTGACACCTCACAAGTTTTTGGAGTTTACTCCTTAAGAATCGATTTTAGCAGCCCGGTATGAGAAAAATCCGGGCAGTAAAATCAATTTATCAATGACCTCGTTACGTTTTCACAACGTTGAAATTTCTACCCTAACGTTGAGTAAATAAGGTTGGTTTTCGTGCAAAAGAGCTTTCGCTTCGGGTAGCCGAGCGCGTAGCGGTCGGGTCCCCGAAGCGAAAGTCGGTCGGGGCGCGCTCGGATCCGAATCGCGCGCATAGAGAAGGATATAGCGTCGCGGCGCGACGCTATATCCGCGCGTAAACTCCAGTCGTGCGTCGGAGGCCGGAGCTGACACACACTTTTTTTTTTGACGAAACGCGCTACACAATCTAATTATCCACTAAACCAACTATACTTTTTGTTACTTACTTGAATACTAGGTATTATTGGATGTGCAATTCTCAATATTAGGCATTTAAAATATTTATCACATTTAAAGCGTCCGTCCGTAGATAGCGTAGCAAATGCGGTTCAGTTGAACAAAGTGAATTATCGGAAAGGACCGCCATATCTAGTACCTAGTACTATTACATCGATGTTCAGTAGAATTTGTTTCACTTTTGAAATGTACATTATTCATAAGCAATTCCAAAGTAAATATCGCAGTGAAGATACTATATTTAACTAGGTAATAAGCACGACATGTATGTAACATTGGGAATGGGAATAGGGCTACTTTCTGTTTGCCCTTCTTAACATGTAATGAATTGTAAGTAGGTATGCATTTTTGAAACTTTCCCTCACTGTGGAAACATTGCATACATAGCATAGTTCCTATTGTAAACTATTTTGAAAAGAACAACCGCCGAGTTTCTTGCTGATTCTTCTCATTTCGATTCAACGACTATTCAAAAGCACTTGTAAAAGTTTATTGAAAAAATATTAGAATTTTTTTTTATTCAAATAAACTTTTACAAATTTCTATTCTATGCTATTTTATTGCAAAATTGCAGAAATTAATATATTTTAACCGACTTCCAAAAAAAGGAAGAGATCCTCAATTAGGATGATTATGCGAAGAGATTTATAATAATAATTATCAGGTAATTTATGCCTAATATACGAATGTAATTGTTGATACAATTGATCTTCTAAATATTATATAGTAGAGATACTAGTATTATCTACTTTCCGCCACTTACTCCCTTATATTATACTAGTAGGGCGCGTGGGTGCGCGGCCCGCAAGCGGACCGCGGTTTTTCTATCGTCAAGTGGACTTTCAGGTCCTGATCATTTTCTATCAAATAACCACTCTTCCATCTTTTATGCTCTCCGAGATAGATGCCGATGGAATTGGTATGGCCGCCATCTTGAATCCGCCATTTTGATTTTTTTTTCAGCTCATTGCCAATTGGATGAGTTTTCGAGTATTTTTTGTTTGAGCACCTCCCACCTATCTTCATTATCCGGGCCGTGCTCCTCACCCACCTTCCAAACCCTCGATCATCATATCTCATCATTTGTCAGAATGAGAATTCTTTTATAAAAACAAATTTTGAAAAGGAACCGTATCAAAGTCTTGCATAGTTCTCAGCTTCTAGTCTATTCAACATTCGCCATATATTTTGTATGGAGAAAAAAATCATCCGCCATTTTGATTTTTTTTTCTGTTCATCAAGTAGACCTTCGGGTCCTGATTATCTTTTGCCAGGAAACCACTCTTCCATCTTTTATCCTCTCCGAGATAGACACCGACGAAATTTGTATGGCCGCCATCTTTTTTCCGCCATTTTGGATTTTTTTTCAGCTCACTGCCAATTGGATGAGGTTTCGAATGACATTTGTTCGAGCATCCCCCACCTATCTACGAAACCCTGGCCGTGCTCCTCACCCGTCTCCGAAATCCTCAATCATCAGCTCTCTCCATAATTTTCCTCCGAATGAATTTTTGTCTTCTATACGAAACCATTAGTGAAAAAAAAATTTTTCATACAAAATTTTACAGGAGAGGTGATCAATCAGTCAGTCAGTGAATCAGCCCCAGCAGCTATATATATATTAACTAGTATTTCGCTCGGTGCGCGAGCTGCTAAAGCAGCTCGCGGGAAGTGTTTTACTAAAAGTAAGGCGCGTGGGTGCGCGGCCCGCTAAAGCGGACCGCGATTGTTCGGCTTTATTTACTTCGCTCGGTGCGCGAGCTGCTAAAGCAGCTCGCGGGAAGTGTTATTACTACAAGTAGGGCGCGTGGGTGCGCGGCCCGCTAAAGCGGACCGCGATTTTTTTACTCATCAAGTAGCCCTTCGGATTCTGGTCATCTTTTGCCAAAAAATTTGTTCGAGCACACCCCACCTATCTGTAATAACCTGGCCGTGCTCCTCATTCACAAAAGAAAAAGAAAAAAAAAGAAAAAAAATGAAAAAAAAGAAAAAAAAACAAATGTAAAATGAAAAAAAAAAAAAGAAAAAAAGCCCTATGAACCTATCAAAACCAATGTCTTGCATAGTTCCCAACTTCTAGTCCCTTCAATATTCCCCATACATTTAGTATGGAAAAAAAAAGTCCGCCATCTTGAATTTTTTTCCTACTCACCAGGTAGACCTCCGGGTTTCGATCATCTTTTGTCGAGAAACCGCTCCTCCATCTTTTATAGTCTCCGAGAGAGAGACGGACAAAATTTGCCGCCATTTTTTTTCCGCCATTTTGGAATTTTTTTTCAACTCACTGGCAACTGCTCGAGATTTCGAATGACATTTGGTCGAGCACCCTCCACCTATCTACTATACCCTGGCCGTGCCCCTCGCCCGTCTCCGAACTCCTCACTCATCAGCTCTCGCCACCTTTCTCCGAGTCACATTCTTTGAGCACTATACGACACCATGGGTGAAAAAAATTTTTTTCATACAAAATTTTACAGGAGAGGGGTCTGAAATTTGAGACGTCACAGCTCGGCCGCCATCTTGTTTTTTTAATTTTTTTCACTTTTTCTGTTAATCGTTTACTAATTTCTACAATAATCCAAAATTTCAAAGAAATCGGTTGGAAAACAAAAGAGTTGCAAGATTCACGTCGGCCGCCATCTTGTTTTTCCGAAATGTCATAATTTTCCCCAACTCGAATCCCCCACCTGGACATATCTCCCCTACATCATTATATCGATTTCCGTCTCCTTCTAGGAGAACAACCCTGTCAATGAGTGAGTGAGTGAGTGAGTGAGTGTGTCAGTCAGTGGTAATCGAGCTATATATATTATAATAACTAGTATTTCGCTCGGTGCGCGAGCTGCTAAAGCAGCTCGCGGGAAGTGTTTTACTAAAAGTAAGGCGCGTGGGTGCGCGGCCCGCTAAAGCGGACCGCGATTGTTCGGCTTTATTTATTTCGCTCGGTGCGCGAGCTGCTAAAGCAGCTCGCGGGAAGTTTTATTACTACAAGTAGGGCGCGTGGGTGCGCGGCCCGCTAAAGCGGACCGCGATTTTTTTACTCATCAAGTAGCCCTTCGGATTCTGGTCATCTTTTGCCAAAAAATTTGTTCGAGCACACCCCACCTATCTGTAATAACCTGGCCGTGCTCCTCATTCACAAAAGAAAAAGAAAAAAAAACAAAAAAAATGAAAAAAAAGAAAAAAAAAAACAAATGTAAAATGAAAAAAAAGAAAAAGAAAAAAAGCCCTATGAACCTATCAAAACCAATGTCTTGCATAGTTCCCAACTTCTAGTCCCTTCAATATTCCCCATACATTTAGTATGGAAAAAAAAAGTCCGCCATCTTGAATTTTTTTCCTACTCACCAGGTAGACCTCCGGGTTTCGATCATCTTTTGTCGAGAAACCGCTCCTCCATCTTTTATAGTCTCCGAGAGAGAGACGGACAAAATTTGCCGCCATTTTTTTTCCGCCATTTTGGAATTTTTTTTCAACTCACTGGCAACTGCTCGAGATTTCGAATGACATTTGGTCGAGCACCCTCCACCTATCTACTATACCCTGGCCGTGCCCCTCGCCCGTCTCCGAACTCCACACTCATCAGCTCTCGCCACCTTTCTCCGAGTCACATTCTTTGAGCTCTATACGACACCATGGGTGAAAAAAATTTTTTTCATACAAAATTTTACAGGAGAGGGGTCTGAAATTTGAGACGTCACAGCTCGGCCGCCATCTTGTTTTTTTAATTTTTTTCACTTTTTCTGTTAATCGTTTACTAATTTCTACAATAATCCAAAATTTCAAAGAAATCGGTTGGAAAACAAAAGAGTTGCAAGATTCACGTCGGCCGCCATCTTGTTTTTCCGAAATGTCATAATTTTCCCCAACTCGAATCCCCCACCTGGACATATCTCCCCTACATCATTATATCGATTTCCGTCTCCTTCTAGGAGAACAACCCTGTCAATGAGTGAGTGAGTGAGTGAGTGAGTGTGTCAGTCAGTGGTAATCGAGCTATATATATTATAACTAGCATTTGCTCGGTGCGCGAGCTGCTAAAGCAGCTCGCGGGAAGTGTTTTACTAAAAGTAAGGCGCGTGGGTGCGCGGCCCGCTAAAGCGGACCGCGATTGTTCGGCTTTATTTATTTCGCTCGGTGCGCGAGCTGCTAAAGCAGCTCGCGGGAAGTGTTATTGCTACAAGTAGGGCGCGTGGGTGCGCGGCCCGCTAAAGCGGACCGCGATTGTTCGGCTTTATTTATTTCGCTCGGTGCGCGAGCTGCTCAAGCAGCTCGCGGGAAGTGTTATTACTACAAGTAGGGCGCGTGGGTGCGCGGCCCGCTAAAGCGGACCGCGATTTTTTTACTCATCAAGTAGACCTTCGGATTCTGGTCATCTTTTGCCAAAAAATTTGTTCGAGCACACCCCACCTATCTGCAATAACCTGGCCGTGCTCCTCATTCACAAAAGAAAAAAAAAGAAAAATAAAAAAGAAAAAAAAGAAAAAAAGCAAATGTAAAATGAAAAAAAAGAAAAAGAAAAAAAGCCCTATGAACCTATCAAAATCAATGTCTTGCATAGTTCCCAACTTCTAGTCCCTTCAATATTCCCCATACATTTTGTATGGAGAAAAAAAAAATCCGCCATCTTGAATTTTTTTCCTACTCACCAGGTAGACCTCCGGGTTTTGATCATCTTTTGTCGAGAAACCGCTCGTCCATCTCTTATAGTCTCCGAGAGAGAGACGGACAAAATTTGCCGCCATTTTTTTTTCCGCCATTTTGGAATTTTTTTTCAACTCACTGGCAACTGCTCGAGGTTTCGAATGACATTTGGTCGAGCACCCTCCACCTATCTTCTATACCCTGGCCGTGCCCTTCGCCCATCTCCGAACTCCTCACTCATCAGCTCTCTCCATCTTTCTCCGAGTCACATTCTTTGAGCTCTATACGACACCATGGGTGAAAAAAATTTTTTTCATACAAAATTTTACAGGAGAGGGGTGGAAATTTGAGACGTCACAGCTTGGCCGCCATCTTGTTTTTTTAATTTTTTTCACTTTTTCTGTTAATCGTTTACTAATTTCTACAATAATCCAAAATTTCAAAGAAATCGGTTGGAAAACAAAAGAGTTGCAAGATTCACGTCGGCCGCCATCTTGTTTTTCCGAAATGTCATAATTTTTCCCCACTCGAATCCCCCACCCGAACATATCTCCCGTACATCATTGTATCGTTTTTTGTCTCTTTCTAGGAGAACAATTATGTCAATCAGTCAGTGAGTCAGTGGTAATCGAGCTATATATATTACTAGCGTTTGCTCGGTGCGCGAGCTGCTAAAGCAGCTCGCGGGAAGTGTTTTACTAAAAGTAAGGCGCGTGGGTGCGCGGCCCGCTAAAGCGGACCGCGATTGTTCGGCTTTATTTATTTCGCTCGGTGCGCGAGCTGCTAAAGCAGCTCGCGGGAAGTGTTATTACTACAAGTAGGGCGCGTGGGTGCGCGGCCCGCTAAAGCGGACCGCGATTTTTTTGCTCATCAAGTAGACCTTCGGATTCTGGTCATCTTTTGTCAAAAAATTTGTTCGAGCACACCCCACCTATCTGCAATGACCTGGCCGTGCTCCTCATTCACAAAAGAAAAAGAAAAAAAAGAAAAAAAAATGAAAAAAAAAACAAATGTAAAATGAAAAAAAGAAAAAGAAAAAAAGCCCTATGAACCTATCAAAATCAATGTCTTGCATAGTTCCCAACTTCTAGTCCCTTCAATATTCCCCATACATTTTGTATGTAAAAAAAAAAAATCCGCCATCTTGAATTTTTTTCCTACTCACCAGATAGACCTCCGGGTTGTGATCACCTTTTGTCGAGAAACCGCTCCTCCATCTTTTATAGGCTCCGAGAAAGAGACGGACAAAATTTGCCGCCATTTTTTTTCCGCCATTTTGGAATTTTTTTTCAACTCACTGGCAACTGCTCGAGGTTTCGAATGACATTTGGTCGAGCACCCTCCACCTATCTTCTATACCCTGGCCGTGCCCCTCGCCCGTCTCCGAACTCCTCACTCATCAGCTCTCTCCACCTTTCGCCGAGTCACATTCTTTGAGCTCTATACGACACCATGGGTGAAAAAAATTTTTTTCATACAAAATTTTACAGGAGAGGGGTCGGAAATTTGAGACGTCACAGCTCGGCCGCCATCTTGTTTTTTTAATTTTTTTCACTTTTTCTGTTAATCGTTTACTAATTTCTACAATAATCCAAAATTTCAAAGAAATCGGTTGGAAAACAAAAGAGTTGCAAGAATCACGTCGGCCGCCATCTTGTTTTTCCGAAATGTCATAATTTTTCCCCACTCGAATCCCCGACCCGGACATATCTCCCCTACATCATTATATCGATTTCCGTCTCCTTCTAGGAGAACAATTATGTCAATGAGTCAGTGAATCAGTGAGTGGTAATCGAGCTATATATAATACTAGCGTTTGCTCGGTGCGCGAGCTGCTAAAGCAGCTCGCGGGAAGTGTTATTGCTCCAAGTAGGGCGCGTGGGTGCGCGGCCCGCTAAAGCGGACCGCGATTGTTCGGCTTTATTTATTTCTTATTTTTCTTTCTTATATTTCTTTATTTATTATTTTTGAAATAAATAAGTAGGGAATAAATAAGTAGGGAAGTGTTATTACTACAAGTAGGGCGCGTGGGTGCGCGGCCCGCTAAAGCGGACCGCGATTTTTTTACTCAAGTAGACCTTCGGATTCTGGTCATCTTTTGCCAAAAAATTTGTTCGAGCACACCGCACCTATCTGCAATAACCTGGCCGTGCTCCTCATTCACAAATGAAAAAGAAAAAAAAAGAAAAAAAAAAGAAAAGAAGCAAATGTAAAATGAAAAAAAAGAAAAAGAAAAAAAGCCCTATGAACCTATCAAAATCAATGTCTTGCATAGTTCCCAACTTCTAGTCCCTTCAATATTCCCCATACAGTTTGTATGGGGGGAAAAAAAATCCGCCATCTTGAATTTTTTTCCTACTCACCAGGTAGTCCTCCGGGTTGTGATCATCTTTTGTCGAGAAACCGCTCCTCCATCTTTTATAGTCTCCGAGAGAGAGACGGACAAAATTTGCCGCCATTTTTTTTCCGCCATTTTGGAATTTTTTTTCAACTCACTGGCAACTGCTCGAGGTTTCGAATGACATTTGGTCGAGCACCCTCCACCTATCTTCTATACCCTGGCCGTGCCCCTCGCCCGTCTCCGAACTCCTCACTCATCAGCTCTCTCCATCTTTCTCCGAGTCACATTCTTTGAGCTCTATACGACACCATGGGTGAAAAAAATTTTTTTCATACAAAATTTTACAGGAGAGGGGTGGAAATTTGAGACGTCACAGCGCGGCCGCCATCTTGTTTTTTTAATTTTTTTCACTTTTTCTGTTAATCGTTTACTAATTTCTACAATAATCCAAAATTTCAAAGAAATCGGTTGGAAAACAAAAGAGTTGCAAGATTCACGTCGGCCGCCATCTTGTTTTTCCGAAATGTCATAATTTTTCCCCACTCGAATCCCCCACCCGGACATATCTCCCCTACATCATTGTATCGTTTTCTGTCTCTTTCTAGGAGAACAATCGTGTCAATCAGTCAGTCAGTGAGTCAGTGGTAATCGAGCTATATATATTATAATAACTAGTATTTCGCTCGGTGCGCGAGCTGCTAAAGCAGCTCGCGGGAAGTGTTCTTGCTACAAGTAGGGTGCGTGGGTGCGCGGCCCGCTAAAGCGGACCGCGATTTTTTACTCATCAAGTAGACCTTCGAATTCTGGTCATCTTTTGCCAAAAAATTTGTTCGAGCACACCCCACCTATCTGCAATAACCTGGCCGTGCTCCTCATTCACAAAAGAAAAAGAAAAAAAAGAAAAAGAGAAAGAAAAGAAGAAAGAAGAAAGAATAAAAGAAAATGAAAAATTAAATAAAAGAAAAAGAATAAAAAAAAGAAAAAAGAAAAAAAAAATGAAAAAAAAAGAAAAAAAAAAAACAAATGTAAAATGAAAAAAAAGAAAAAGAAAAAAAGCCCTATGAACCTATCAAAATCAATGTCTTGCATAGTTCCCAACTTCTAGTCCCTTCAATATTCCCCATACATTTTGTATGGGGGGGGGAAAAAAAATCCGCCATCTTGAATTTTTTTCCTACTCACCAGGTAGACCTCCGCGTTTTGATCATCTTTTGTCGAGAAACCGCTCCTCCATCTTTTATAGTCTCCGAGAGAGAGACGGACAAAATTTGCCGCCATTTTTTTTCCGCAATTTTGGATTTTTTTTTCAACTCACTGGCAACTGCTCGAGGTTTCGAATGACATTTGGTCGAGCACCCTCCACCTATCTTCTATACCCTGGCCGTGCCCCTCGCCCGTCTCCGAACTCCTCACTCATCAGCTCTCTCCACCTTTCTCCGAGTCACATTCTTTGAGCTCTATACGACACCATGGGTGAAAAAAATTTTTTTCATACAAAATTTTACAGGAGAGGGGTGGAAATTTGAGACGTCACAGCTCGGCAGCCATCTTGTTTTTTTAATTTTTTTCACTCTTTCTGTTAATCGTTTACTAATTTCTACAATAATCCAAAATTTCAAAGAAATCGGTCGGAAAACAAAAGAGTTGCAAGATTTACGTCGGCCGCCATCTTGTTTTTCCGAAATGTCATAATTTTTCCCCACTCGAATCCCCCACCCGAACATATCTCCCGTACATCATTGTATCGTTTTTTGTCTCTTTCTAGGAGAACAATTATGTCAATGAGTCAGTGAGTGAGTGGTAATCGAGCTGCTAAAGCAGCTCGCGGGAAGTGTTATTACTACAAGTAGGGCGCGTGGGTGCGCGGCCCGCTAAAGCGGACCGCGATTTTTTTACTCATCAAGTAGACCTTCGGATTCTGGTCATCTTTTGCCAAAAAATTTGTTCGAGTACACCCCACCTATCTGCAATAACCTGGCCGTGCTCCTCATTCACAAAAGAAAAAGAAAAAAAAAAGAAAAAAACAAATGTAAAATGAAAAAAAGAAAAAGAAAAAAAGCCCTATGAACCTATCAAAATCAATGTCTTGCATAGTTCCCAACTTCTAGTCCCTTCAATATTCCCCATACATTTTGTATGTAAAAAAAAAAATCCGCCATCTTGAATTTTTTTCCTACTCACCAGGTAGACCTCCGGGTTGTGATCATCTTTTGTCGAGAAACCGCTCCTCCATCTTTTATAGTCTCCGAGAGAGAGATGGACAAAATTTGCCGCCATTTTTTTTCCGCCATTTTGGAATTTTTTTTCAACTCACTGGCAACTGCTCGAGGTTTCGAATGACATTTGGTCGAGCACCCTCCACCTATCTTCTATACCCTGGCCGTGCCCCTCGCCCGTCTCCGAACTCCTCACTCATCAGCTCTCTCCATCTTTCTCCGAGTCACATTCTTTGAGCTCTATACGACACCATGGGTGAAAAAAATTTTTTTCATACAAAATTTTACAGGAGAGGGGTGGAAATTTGAGACGTCACAGCTCGGCCGCCATCTTGTTTTTTTAATTTTTTTCACTTTTTCTGTTAATCGTTTACTAATTTCTACAACAATCCAAAATTTCAAAGAAATCGGTTGGAAAACAAAAGAGTTGCAAGATTCACGTCGGCCGCCATCTTGTTTTTCCGAAATGTCATAATTTTTCCCCACTCGAATCCCCCACCCGGACATATCTCCCCTACATCATTCTATCGTTTTTTGTCTCTTTCTAGGAGAACAATTATGTCAATCAGTGAGTGTGTCAGTCAGTCAGTGGTAATCGAGCTATATATATTACTAGCGTTTGCTCGGTGCGCGAGCTGCTAAAGCAGCTCGCGGGAAGTGTTATTACTAAAAGTAAGGCGCGTGGGTGCGCGGCCCGCTAAAGCGGACCGCGATTGTTCGGCTTTATTTATTTCGCTCGGTGCGCGAGCTGCTAAAGCAGCTCGCGGGAAGTGTTATTACTACAAGTAGGGCGCGTGGGTGCGCGGCCCGCTAAAGCGGACCGCGATTTTTTTACTCATCAAGTAGACCTTCGGATTCTGGTCATCTTTTGCCAAAAAATTTGTTCGAGCACACCCCACCTATCTGCAATAACCTGGCCGTGCTCCTCATTCACAAAAGAAAAAGAAAAAAAAAGAAAAAAAAAAAAAAAAAGAAAAAAAAGAAAAAAAGCAAATGTAAAATGAAAAAAAAGAAAAATAAAAAAGCCCTATGAACCTATCAAAATCAATGTCTTGCATAGTTCCCAACTTCTAGTCCCTTCAATATTCCCCATACACTTTGTATGGGGGGAAAAAAAAATCCGCCATCTTGAATTTTTTTCCTACTCACCAGGTAGACCTCCGGGTTTTGATCAACTTTTGTCGAGAAACCGCTCCTCCATCTTTTATAGTCTCCGAGAGAGAGACGGACAAAATTTGCCGCCATTTTTTTTCCGCCATTTTGGAATTTTTTTTCAACTCACTGGCAACTGCTCGAGGTTTCGAATGACATTTGGTCGAGCACCCTCCACCTATCTTCTATACCCTGGCCGTGCCCCTCGCCCGTCTCCGAACTCCTCACTCATCAGCTCTCTCCACCTTTCTCCGAGTCACGTTCTTTGAGCTCTATACGACACCATGGGTGAAAAAAAATTTTTTCATACAAAATTTTACAGGAGAGGGTCGGAAATTTGAGACGTCACAGCTCGGCCGCCATCTTGATTTTTAAATTTTTTTCACTTTTTCTGTTAATCGTTTACTAATTTCTACGATAATCCAAAATTTCAAAGAAATCGGTTGGAAAACAAAAGAGTTGCAAGAATCACGTCGGCCGCCATCTTGTTTTTCCGAAATGTCATAATTTTTCCCCACTCGAATCCCCCACCCGGACATATCTCCCGTACATCATTATATCGTTTTTTGTCTCTTTCTAGGAGAACAATTAAGTCAATCAGTGAGTCAGTCAGTCAGTGGTAATCGAGCTATATATATTATAATAATAACTAGCATTTGCTCGGTGCGCGAGCTGCTAAAGCAGCTCGCGGGAAGTGTTTTACTAAAAGTAAGGCGCGTGGGTGCGCGGCCCGCTAAAGCGGACCGCGATTGTTCGGCTTTATTTATTTCGCTCGGTGCGCGAGCTGCTAAAGCAGCTCGCGGGAAGTGTTATTACTACAAGTAGGGCGCGTGGGTGCGCGGCCCGCTAAAGCGGACCGCGATTTTTTTACTCATCAAGTAGACCTTCGGATTCTGGTCATCTTTTGCCAAAGAATTTGTTCGAGCACACCCCACCTATCTGCAATAACCTGGCCATGCTCCTCATTCACAAAAGAAAAAGAAAAAAAAAGAAAAAAAAAAAAAGAAAAAAAGCAAATGTAAAATGAAAAAAAAGAAAAAGAAAAAAGCCCTATGAACCTATCAAAATCAATGTCTTGCATAGTTCCCAACTTCTAGTCCCTTCAATATTCCCCATACATTTTGTATGGAGAAAAAAAAAATCCGCCATCTTGAATTTTTTACCTACTCACCAGGTAGACCTCCGGGTTTTGATCATCTTTTGTCGAGAAACCGCTCCTCCATCTTTTATAGTCTCCGAGAGAGAGACGGACAAAATTTGTCGCCATTTTTTTTCCGCCATTTTGGAATTTTTTTTCAACTCACTGGCAATTGCTCGAGGTTTCGAATGACATTTGGTCGAGCACCCTCCACCTATCTTCTATACCCTGGCCGTGCCCCTCGCCCGTCTCCGAACTCCTCACTCATCAGCTCTCTCCACCTTTCTCCGAGTCACATTCTTTGAGCTCTATACGACACCATGGGTGAAAAAAATTTTTTTCATACAAAATTTTACAGGAGAGGGGTGGAAATTTGAGACGTCACAGCTCGGCCGCCATTTTGTTTTTTTAATTTTTTTCACTTTTTCTGTTAATCGTTTACTAATTTCTACAATAATCCAAAATTTCAAAGAAATCGGTTGGAAAACAAAAGAGTTGCAAGAATCACGTCGGCCGCCATCTTGTTTTTCCGATATGTCATAATTTTTCCCCACTCGAATCCCCCACCCGGACATATCTCCCCTACATCATTGTATCGATTTCCGTCTCCTTCTAGGAGAACAACCCTGTCAATGAGTGAGTGAATCAGTGAGTCAGTGAGTGGTAATCGAGCTATATATATTATAACTAGCGTTTGCTCGGTGCGCGAGCTGCTAAAGCAGCTCGCGGGAAGTGTTTTACTAAAAGTAAGACGCGTGGGTGCGCGGCCCGCTAAAGCGGACCGCGATTGTTCGGCTTTATTTATTTCGCTCGGTGCGCGAGCTGCTAAAGCAGCTCGCGGGAAGTGTTATTGCTACAAGTAGGGCGTGTGGGTGCGCGGCCCGCTAAAGCGGACCGCGATTTTTTTACTCATCAAGTAGACTTTCGGATTCTGGTCATCTTTTGCCAAAAAATTTGTTCGAGCACACCCCACCTATCTGCAATAACCTGGCCGTGCTCCTCATTCACAAAAGAAAAAGAAAAAAAAGAAAAAAAATGAAAAAAAAAAACAAAAAAAACAAATGTAAAATGAAAAAAAGAAAAAGAAAAATAGCCCTATGAACCTATCAAAATCAATGTCTTGCATAGTTCCCAACTTCTAGTCCCTTCAATATTCCCCATACATTTAGTATGGAAAAAAAAAATCCGCCATCTTGAATCTTTTTCCTACTCACCAGGTAGACCTCCGGGTTTTGATCATCTCTTGTCGAGAAACCGCTCCTCCATCTTTTATAGTCTCCGAGAGAGAGACGGACAAAATTTGCCGCCATTTTTTTTCCGCCATTTTGGAATTTTTTTTTAACTCACTGGCAACTGCTCGAGGTTTCGAATGACATTTGGTCGAGCACCCTCCACCTATCTTCTATACCCTGGCCGTGCCCCTCGCCCGTCTCCGAACTCCTCGCTCATCAGCTCTCTCCACCTTTCTCCGAGTCACGTTCTTTGAGCTCTATACGACACCATGGGTGAAAAAAATTTTTTTCATACAAAATTTTACAGGAGAGGGGTGGAAATTTGAGACGTCACAGCGCGGCCGCCATCTTGTTTTTTTAATTTTTTTCACTTTTTCTGTTAATCGTTTACTAATTTCTACAATAATCCAAAATTTCAAAGAAATCGGTTGGAAAACAAAAGAGTTGCAAGAATCACGTCGGCCGCCATCTTGTTTTTCCGAAATGTTACGAATTGTTACGAGTAGATTCGTTTCAGCTACCCAAGTGTTCTTAGATAGGTTTTAAAAAAAAATATATCAATATGCTGGGTTTTTGGCGCCAAAATGTAAGTCATTCAAAAAAATATATTACATATCCAAACCTATCGAGTGGTGTATCAAAATGAAGGGAATTAAAAGGAGATTACAAGAATATATATCATATATTTAAATGTACCTAATTAGGAACTTGGAGTCGGGTTTTTAAAATTTACAGACTTAAATGATTGCCATAGAATCTAGATCTTATATAATCTAGATCTTACAGTAGTAGAAACACATAAAGTAAGTATAACGTATCTATTGTTGCTAGCTGTAGAATGGTGTTTTTTTTCTACACTTGCTATATACCTAACTTTCCTCGCGTTTCATCATCAAACTTGAATTGCTTAAGGCCCGTGTATTTCTCAACGGCCTTGAGGGTCTGGGCGGAGCGAGATGTTCTCCCCGCGCCAATCACGCATCCCCTCGAATGATAAATTTAAAGTATAACCACAGACTTTATAATAACAAAACAGAATTTTTTCACTATGGCACAGTATAAGAATATAATATACTAGCTGATGCCCGCGACTTCGTCCGCGTGGAATAAGTTGTTTTATATATATAATATACAATAGGCGGAAATAGCTGTACAATAGGCGGCCTTATCGCTAAGAAACGATCTCTACCAGGCAACTTAAAGAGGAAATAATAATAGAAATATTCGACGATAATATTGGACGTAAATATCTATGATAAAATATTGGTGTTTTTAAGCAAAACTAAAAAATAAAAAATACGTGTTAATTCAATTTCAATAATATATAATATATTGAAATTTGAGCACTAAAAACCAATTTCCTTTTAAATTTCCGTTATATTTCTTGTATAATAAATAGTTCGTCCTTCTGTCTATCTGCCAAGTAAAATGTTTTACAATATAACTGAATTTAAAACAGTCTGAATATTGCTACTGTTATTTTTGCCTGTACATCTGAACATGAATAAGTTTGTTTCAGGCAACATGACTATTGACCATCTACCTCCTAAGTGTTTGGAAAATAAACGCATATGTATTGATCACTTTGATGCAAAACACATAATTCAGAATGGCTTTAGAAAACTCCTGACACCATCAGCTGTACCCGAACCATATCTGAATTCTCAACAACCTCATGGTTTACATTCACGAACTCCTTCACCAGGTACCTATTCATTTTTTAAATTTATTTTACGTCAGTATTATAAGGTCTGTGCTTAGGTTAGTTATTGTTGACCATCACAAGAGGACCAATCGTGCTTATCCCTGGTATCAGAAGCTAAATCAATGCAGATTACATTGCGGCCATCAATAGAATAGAATAGAATATAAATATTTTTTATTCAAATAAACTTTTACAAGTGTCTGATGAGCCTACCACTGGTTCGGAATGCCCTTCCTGCCGAGAAGAATCAGCAAGAAACTCGGCGGTTGGTCTTTTCAAAACAAGTTTACAATAGGTACCATACCATACAATAGGTACAATAGGTACTATGTATGCAGTGTTTCCACAATGACGGGAAGTTCCAAAAATGCATACCTACTTACAATTCAATACATGTTAAGATGGGCAGACAGGAAGAAGCCCCATTCCCGCCGGATGCACCCGTTCACGGGCATGACGCATGACCCAGCCGTTGCTTCGCTCAACGATATTTGAGGGAACGTAACAACCCGCATCACACGACACCACCACAGCAATGTAAGACATACTTAGGCTACCCACGCTTAGGCATCAACTAGTAAACAAACAAACCATAAAACTAATTTAGAACTAGGTTTTCCTACCTTTTACCTAACTCGACGCAAACTATCTACGCCACTAGATGCAGGTCATCTAACATCCCTAATTGGGTTCTGCACGGCACTCTACCGAAACGATAAATCGCATGGCGGTGCCTTTGTCTGCAGAATAGTAACTAGCCACGGTGGAAGGCTTTCACTTAGATAAACTGTATTTGACCACAACGCTCACCCTGCGGAAATTATGACGTCATTTACGTTTTGTACGATATTCATTTCAACTGAGACGATCAGCGACAATTATTAACAACCTAACCTAACCTAATATCAGTATAACTTCCGAACATCTTTCGAACTTTTTTCGAACGAATTTATTTAGATATTTTTATTTAATTACTAGATGATTCCGCCATTTGTACTTTTTTTGTGAAATAGTGTTAAAAAAAAAAAAAATTATGCCCGCGACTTCGTCCGCGTAGATTAAGGTTTTTAATTTTCCGGGATAAAAAGTAGCATATGTGTTAATCCTGGGTATGAGCTATCTCCATTCCCAGCTGAATCGGTTCATTCGTTGTGGCGTTAGAAGAGTAACAAACATCCATCCCTCCAAACATCCACCCATAATATATCCTCACAATCTTTCGCATTTATAATATTAGCAGGATACTTAAGTAAAATATTTCCGTTATGTATATAGAAATAGCCTTGACAACTCCTATAAGTATAACAAATAAATGTGAACCCAATTTCAATCCGGTTGTACCCCTAAGCCATCATCGTAGTGGAAAGAATTTTTTAATAATGATTGCTACGAAAAGGCTACGAGCTCGTTCAAATCGCGCTATAGATACTATTTTATATATAGTATAGAATACCATGTAGTACCAGCTATAAGCATAGCAAGCTAAACATCCATTAGGTAAGGTAAGGGTAGATTAATTAATAAATTTTTTACAAGTTAATTAAAGAAACATCACCGCCACGTCAAATGAGGTCGTCGAGGTACATGACCAAATTACTTAACTATCTCTCTTAAAATTAAAATTGCTTACATTAAGTTATGCACATAGAATTAGGAAGTATCCACTTAGGAACTTCATGATTATGCATGTCTTCGTTGTTGATGTCAAAATTTCGCGTTGTAAGAATAGCCTCTGACATGCAAATTAAACGATAACCCTTATGCTAAGATGATGTTACTGCATAATATCAGCGTCGTTGCCTTTTAAATTCTGCAGGCGCTTTCGCTTGTAAACTACTTTACATAATATTTTGCCACAAAGTTTCTATAAAAAGATGTTTAGTGAATTTGTGCTATAGAGTCGGTCTTATGAAGATTTCATACAACTACAAAGAAAACATACTTTTTATTTTACCAAGGTTTTGTATAGGTACTTACCCTAAATTACTGTGAATAAATTCATGGACAATTGAGGTTCTGATAGGGCGTTGCAAATATTAATGTGTTTTTGGGAATTGTGTTGTGGTCACAGTTTTTATCTAGATATAAAGGAAGAATATATTTACATTCTGCCTTGTTATCTTCTCTTTTGTTAATTTAATTGTTAGAAAAGCTTGTTGTTATTGTGAAAAACACAGTGTTTGTGCGCGCCGCTTTGTCAACTCTGAACTCTCGCAGTGACTATGAGACTTACATAAATGTTTGGTAGTCCTCTATCTCCCATCCAAGAAAAAGGCTTCGGTTTGGGTCTGCAGGTGCTGGATTCGGAGCAATGGTTGTCAAAAGCGGGCTTCGCATTAGTGCAAAATTCTTATGGGATATTGGGTAAACCGGGAATCGATTGTCGAAGTAGCTGAAACTTGTGCACTGAAAATGTTTCTGACCAAAAGGAGGTTTCAGAATGATCGTGAATGTTGTGGAAAATTACAAATCGATTGTAAATGTTTCAATATTATGTTCAAGAATATATAGTGGATGTTGGTGAGAATCATGTGTAATGTATTTTTGTGATTAACTTCTAGTTCTAAAAAAAGTGTGTGTCAGCTCCGGCCTCCGACGCACGACTGGAGTTTACGCGCGACTCGGGTCCGAGCGCGCCCTTACCGACTTTCGCTTCGGGGACCCGATCGCTACGCGCTCGGCTAGGTACCCTAAGCGAAAGCTCTTTCGCACGAAACCCAACCTTATTTACTCAACGTTAGGGTAGAAATTTGCATCGTTGTGAAAAACGTGACAGAAAAACGTAACGAGGTCATTGATAAATTGATTTTACTGCTCGGATTTTTCTCATACCGGGCGCCTAAAATCGATTCTTAAGGAGTAAACTCCAAAAAGAATGTTTTAAAATGGTTCCCTTTTCCCATATTTTTATTAACTGTTTGACTCACGTTCATATTTTGAATTTGATCTCGTTACGTTACGTAATAATTCAAATGGGACTCACTTGAGCCACTTAATTTAACTCTAACAATAACCGTAAACATCGTACGCGCTATATCATAAAACCGAGGCAAACAAACACTACAGCACATTGAACATGAACTGATAACCTATCGGCCATCAATAATCTAACTTCGTTAACAAGTTCCAGCCTCCATTTATCTACAACCCAACAGATTGAGGCTTAGGGTGATTATACACATGTGGACTAATAACATTATGACCTCACTAATGCAAACCCCTAAGAAACTGGCATAATATTATTATGAACTATTGATGTTGTAAATAATAGGCAGTTAAGATAACGTACTGTTTATACCAATGCAATTCTTGTATTGTTAAGTTTGTATTACAGTTTCCATAAGGGCAGTAAATAAGAAGTAATACTCAATCGTTAATGACAATGTTAATAACTATTATAACTAAATCCATAAACTTCAAAAATTCCAAATTATTTATTTCACGTGGGCCAACCTGTGGTTCTTATGACTCGTCAAAACTATACCAGCGGACTGGAAAGCAAATTCTTCTGAGAAGGGAATGTACAAAAGTATATTATAATAGACTTTACAATTTAACAAACACCTTGGTGGTTCATCCATTCATCTAACAATAAAAAAGCCGTTTTCTAACTACCAACATAATTCCAACATAATTGAAAACCTAGATCTTCACACTAGGTAGGTACTTAGCCTAAATTATCAGCATGACAAAGGTTTTCCTTTTCCACTGAATACGCTATGAAAAAACTTAAAAAATAAGTAAAAAAATGTTGATGGTTTATTAATTTACCATCAACATTTTTTTACTTATTTTTAAGTTTTTTACAATATTATAAATTAATTATAATTAATTTATAATATTGTAAACAGTTAATATGCCCAACTCTTTACAACAAATAATGCATACGCAAATATTATTATGGTTTGCGGCTTGGTGATAAATCTGATTCGCGAAATTGTTTGTGCGATCCGCAAAATGAGGTTTACGGGCTCTGCTCTGCTCTGCAAAGAATTGAAAGGGAATATGAAGTGGATAATTTATTGCGAGATTGTCATTTATCTCTTTAGCGGTTTTTTTCGATAAGCGGAATTTATGACTCATTTTTACGGTTGGGCTTGTATGAACCATATTTTTGGCGATAAATTATGGAGTAGCCAAGGACGTTGTAATTTGGATTAGAGATAGGCATTTGGATATAAGAGTTATGATACTTTAGACGTGTAGGTCTTATCTTACAGGTTGTTTTCTTTCTGTCAATATTAATGGTTCGTATAAATTGTATTTATCGAAACTAGATAAGCGAATGAAACATTGTATATCTAATTTATTATTTTTGAAAAGCAGTTTAGACATTATTATTTTATTATATTGAAAGGAATATTTCAACGGAATTCTTTCTCTGTCTCAAAAACGTATATAAAAAAAATACAAATATATAAAGGTGATAACTACTTACGGTATGGTGAGAGTCCTATGAATGAGCGATTCAAGCTGCCAAAATGAAATTTCCGTTGGAGAATGCCAAATATTTTCGTAACCCGACGACGTACACACCTTTGTTCGACAAGAATTGCTCAAGGCGACTGACTTCGTACGTAAGACGCGACGACGATGCGGATTGTATGGATATGTGGGTAGTTACGATAGTGTTTGCACAAGAGCACGGTAATGATTAAAAAGTCGTGGGACAGACTTTAAATACTAATAAAAAACTAATTCTAAGACGTAACCTCACGCTACGTTGTTATTTTAAAGATTAATTATTCATTATTGAAATATATTTCTTTGAGAATTTTTAATCGACTATGTTTTTAAATAAATAAGTTTGTTACATACGACATAAGCAGTGGGACAGTCATGGAGGTTAGAAAATGGAGGTTTAAATTTTTTTAAAGCTGGATCTCACCTCTTTTATCTTCTTTTTCTTGATGGACGATATAGAGGACACTATCTAGTATCTACAAAAAAAGTTACATAAGCCTGAGTTAGTTTTAACCTACGTTCTCCAGCCTGGGACATGCCTTAGCCAACATTTAGGAGAATTGCCCAACTAAGGCCCGCTTGCAGAGACGCTGGGTTAGGTTAAACCCAGGAACAAATTTGGAATTTCGACAGAAGCTTTATACGAAATCTATCAAAGCATCGCTAACTCAAGCGGGCCTAAAGGTTATAAAACATCGATTTGTATTAATATGAAATTCATATGGTTCTTCAGAACCATTTATGGTATTTATGGACATTCAGCAAACAGTTAAAAAACTGGCCAAGTGCGAGTTGGACTTGGTCTCGTACCAAGTTCTCATAAAAGATTTAACACTATGTACTTTTAAATTCAACAAAGCAAAGAAGCAGTGATATCCTAGTGGTTATGACTGTGGTTTCCTATTCGGGGGTCGCAGGTTCGATCCCGGGTACGCACCTCTGACTTTTCGAAGTTAAGTGCGTTTAAGAAATTAAATATCACATGCTTCAACGGTGAAGGAAAACATCGTGAGGAAACCTACACACCTGAGAGTTCTCCATAATGTTCTCGGAGGTGTGTGAAGTCCGCCAATTCGCATTGGGTCAGCGTGGTGGACTATGGCCTATATTCTATAACCTTTCTCTGAGAGGAGACCTCGCTCAGTAGTGAGCCGATAATGGGTTGATAATGATGATGATGACTTTAAAATTTAAAAGTTTTAATTTTATTATGTTTTGTTGTATTGGAAATACATACTCTATAAAAATTTCAACTGTCTGCCTATTGCGGTATAACCTGCTGACAGACGGACTGACGGACGGAGGAGGCCTCTTTAAAAAAAAATAATTTTTTCCAGGCGTAATAATTTTAAAATTGGTTTCTTTGCAATTTTATATTATCACTAGCTGATGCCCGCGACTTCATCTGCGTGGATTTAGTTTTTATAATCCTAATAATTTAGTTGTCTATTGGTGAAAGAGTGGTTAAAATCAAACAAACACACGAAAAATCTTTCCTCTTTATAATATTAGTATAGAATATAGATTAATGCACCACGAAGTATTAATAAGATGGATTTATTTATTTATTTAGAAGTAACCGAACCCAAACATCAAATTCTTACGACACACAATTCAGTTCCGAGTCACAATTTCAGTAGTTAAATTTTTTCATATTATAACTACAGAATAATTGTGTACTTAATTATATCCGTAATCAAATCCTATTACAAAGATAATTATTTAGTAGATACCCAAAATGTAATTCCTGAATATTATTATGCAGTTTCGGTTAAAATTAGAGCTTACGAGCTTAGAGATAATCTCTGTACCTGCTGAACACAGGCTATATTTTACCCTGCCACTAATATTAATGAATACAGGAAAAGCGATTTTTTAAGTTGACTTTGTTACTTATAGTTTTTTAGATTGCACTAGCTGATGCCCGCGACTTCGTCCACGTAGATTTAGTTTATAAAATCCCGCGGGAACTCTTTGATTTTCCGGGATGCGTATGTCACCATCCAGATTAAAAGAAAGCTACAGCGTCATTAACGGACAAACCAACAAACAGACACACTTTCGCATTTATAATATGTATTAGTAAGGAAGAATTAATACTACAATAATAAAGGCGATCTAATTTTTAGAACACAAAATCTACTATAGTGACTTAAATAATATGATAGTTAGATATATTCCCTCGGAACTATTTTGTAGAGAATAATGAGCACTTTAATCATGTAGTACATAATTTTTATGTATCATCAATAGTTTTCTCAACACACGCCAAATAATGCATTTTATAGGCAAAATTTTGCTACTTTGGGTTACATTATTGCAATTTTCTTAAGGATCTCTAATGTTTTGAAAATAAATTGTAGCCTATGTTACTTCTTGATAACTTAGCTTTCTATTGGTGAAAAAGTGGTTAAAATCGGTCCAGTAGTTACAGAGCCTATTCGGTACAAACAAACAATCAAACAAAAAAATGTTTCCTCTTTATAATATTACTAGCGTTTGCTCGGTGCGCGAGCTGCTAAAGCAGCTCGCGGGAAGTGTTATTGCTACAAGTAGGGCGCGTGGGTGCGCGGCCCGCTAAAGCGGACCGCGATTGTTCGGCTTTATTTATTTCGCTCGGTGCGCGAGCTGCTAAAGCAGCTCGCGGGAAGTGTTATTGCTACAAGTAGGGCGCGTGGGTGCGCGGCCCGCTAAAGCGGACCGCGATTGTTCGGCTTTATTTATTTCGCTCGGTGCGCGAGCTGCTAAAGCAGCTCGCGGGAAGTGTTATTGCTACAAGTAGGGCGCGTGGGTGCGCGGCCCGCTAAAGCGGACCGCGATTGTTCGGCTTTATTTATTTCGCTCGGTGCGCGAGCTGCTAAAGCAGCTCGCGGGAAGTGTTATTACTACAAGTAGGGCGCGTGGGTGCGCGGCCCGCTAAAGCGGACCGCGATTTTTTTACTCATCAAGTAGACCTTCGGATTCTGGTCATCTTTTGCCAAAAAATTTGTTCGAGCACACCCCACCTATCTGCAATAACCTGGCCGTGCTCCTCATTCACAAAATAAAAAGAAAAAAAAAGAAAAAAAAAAAGAAAAAAAAGAAAAAAACAAATGTAATATGAAAAAAAAGAAAAAGAAAAAAGCCCTATGAACCTATCAAAACCAATGTCTTGCATAGTTCCCAACTTCTAGTCCCTTCAATATTCCCCATACATTTTGTATGGGGAAAAAAAAAATCCGCCATCTTGAATTTTTTTCCCACTCACCAGGTAGACCTCCGGGTTTTGATCATCTTTTGTCGAGAAACCGCTCCTCCATCTTTTATAGTCTCCGAGAGAGAGACGGACAAAATTTGCCGCCATTTTTTTTCCGCCATTTTGGAATTTTTTTTCAACTCACTGGCAACTGCTCGAGGTTTCGAATGACATTTGGTCGAGCACCCTCCACCTATGTACTATACCCTGGCCGTGCCCCTCGCCCGTCTCCGAACTCCTCACTCATCAGCTCTCGCCACCTTTCTCCGAGTCACATTCTTTGAGCTCTATACGACACCATCGGTGAAAAAAATTTTTTTCATACAAAATTTTACAGGAGAGGGGTGGAAATTTGAGACGTCACAGCTCGGCCGCCATCTTGTTTTTTTAATTTTTTTCACTTTTTCTGTTAATCGTTTACTAATTTCTACAATAATCCAAAATTTCAAAGAAATCGGTTGGAAAACAAAAGAGTTGCAAGATTCACGTCGGCCGCCATCTTGTTTTTCCGAAATGTCATAATTTTTCCCCACTCGAATCCCCCACCCGAACATATCTCCCGTACATCATTTTATCGTTTTTTGTCTCCTTCTAGGAGAACAATTATGTCAATCAGTGAGTCAGTCAGTCAGTGGTAATCGAGCTATATATATTATAACTAGCGTTTGCTCGGTGCGCGAGCTGCTAAAGCAGCTCGCGGGAAGTGATGTTACTACATGTAGGGCGCGTGGGTGCGCGGCCCGCTAAAGCGGACCGCGATTGTTCGGCTATATTTATTTCGCTCGGTGCGCGAGCTGCTAAAGCAGCTCGCGGGAAGTGTTATTACTACAAGTAGGGCGCGTGGGTGCGCGGCCCGCTAAAGCGGACCGCGATTTTTTTACTCATCAAGTAGACCTTCGGATTCTGGTCATCTTTTGCCAAAAAATTTGTTCGAGCACACCCCACCTATCTGCAATAACCTGGCCGTGCTCCTCATTCACAAAAGAAAAAGAAAAAAAAAGAAAAAAAAATGAAAAAAAAACAAAAAAAACAAATGTAAAATGAAAAAAAAGAAAAAGAAAAAGAGCCCTATGAACCTATCAAAATCAATGTCTTGCATAGTTCCCAACTTCTAGTCCCTTCAATATTCCCCATATACATTTTGTATGGAAAAAAAAAATCCGCCATCTTGAATTTTTTTCCTACTCACCAGGTAGACCTCCGGGTTTTGATCATCTTTTGTCGAGAAACCGCTCCTCCATCTCTTATAGTCTCCGAGCGAGAGACGGACAAAATTTGCCGCCATTTTTTTTCCGCCATTTTGGATTTTTTTTTCAACTCACTGGCAACTGCTCGAGGTTCCGAATGACATTTGGTCGAGCACCCTCCACCTATCTTCTATACCCTGGCCGTGCCCCTCGCCCGTCTCCGAACTCCTCACTCATCAGCTCTCTCCACCTTTCTCCGAGTCACATTCTTTGAGCTCTATACGACACCATGGGTGAAAAAAATTTTTTTCATACAAAATTTTACAGGAGAGGGGTGGAAATTTGAGACGTCACAGCTCGGCCGCCATCTTGTTTTTTTAATTTTTTTCACTTTTTCTGTTAATCGTTTACTAATTTCTATAATAATCCAAAATTTCAATGAAATCGGTTGGAAAACAAAAGAGTTGCAAGATTCACGTCGGCCGCCATCTTGTTTTTCCGAAATGTCATAATTTTTCCCCACTCGAATCCCCCACCCGAACATATCTCCCGTACATCATTTTATCGTTTTTTGTCTCTTTCTAGGAGAACAATTATGTCAATGAGTCAGTGAGTGAATCAGTGGTAATCGAGCTATATATATTACTAGTATTTCGCTCGGTGCGCGAGCTGCTGAAGCAGCTCGCCGGAAGTGTTATTACTACAAGTAGGGCACGTGGGTGCGCGGCCCGCTAAAGCGGACCGCGATTGTTCGGCTTTATTTATTTCGCTCGGTGCGCGAGCTGCTAAAGCAGCTCGCGGGAAGTGTTATTACTACAAGTAGGGCGCGTGGGTGCGCGGCCCGCTAAAGCGGACCGCGATTTTTTTACTCATCAAGTAGCCCTTCGGATTCTGGTCATCTTTTGCCAAAAAATTTGTTCGAGCACACCCCACCTATCTGCAATAACCTGGCCGTGCTCCTCATTCACAAAAGAAAAAGAAAAAAAAAGAAAAAAAAATGAAAAAACAGAAAAAAAAAACAAATGTAAAATGAAAAAAAAGAAAAAGAAAAAAAGCCCTATGAACCTATCAAAATCAATGTCTTGCATAGTTCCCAACTTCTAGTCCCTTCAATATTCCCCATACATTTTGTATGGGGGGAAAAAAAATCCGCCATCTTGAATTTTTTTCCTACTCACCAGGTAGACCTCCGGGTTGTGATCATCTTTTGTCGAGAAACCGCTCCTCCATCTTTTATAGTCTCCGAGAGTGAGACGGACAAAGTTTGCCGCCATTTTTTTTCCGCCATTTTGGAATTTTTTTTCAACTCACTGGCAACTGCTCGAGGTTTCGAATGACATTTGGTCGAGCACCCTCCACCTATCTTCTACACCCTGGCCGTGCCCCTCGCCCGTCTCCGAACTCCTCACTCATCAGCTCTCTCCACCTTTTTCCGAGTCACATTCTTTGAGCTCTATACGACACCATGGGTGAAAAAAATTTTTTTCATACAAAATTTTACAGGAGAGGGGTCGGAAATTTGAGACGTCACAGCTCGGCCGCCATCTTGTTTTTTTAATTTTTTTCACTTTTTCTGTTAATCGTTTACTAATTTCTACAATAATCCAAAATTTCAAAGAAATCGGTTGGAAAACAAAAGAGTTGCAAGATTCACGTCGGCCGCCATCTTGTTTTTCCGAAATGTCATAATTTTCCCCAACTCGAATCCCCCCCCCAAACACATCTCCCGAACATCATTATATCGATTTCCGTCTCCTTCTAGGAGAACAACCCTGTCAATCAGTGAGTGAGTGAGTGAGTATGTCAGTCAGTGGTAATCGAGCTATATATATTATAACTAGCGTTTGCTCGGTGCGCGAGCTGCTAAAGCAGCTCGCGGGAAGTGTTATTACTACAAGTAGGGCGCGTGGGTGCGCGGCCCGCTAAAGCGGACCGCGATTTTTTTACTCATCAAGTAGACCTTCGGATTCTGGTCATCTTTTGCCAAAAAATTTGTTCGAGCACACCCCACCTATCTGCAATAACCTGGCCGTGCTCCTCATTCACAAAAGAAAAAGAAAAAAAAAGAAAAAAAAATGAAAAAAAAACAAAAAAAACAAATGTAAAATGAAAAAAAAGAAAAAGAAAAAGAGCCCTATGAACCTATCAAAATCAATGTCTTGCATAGTTCCCAACTTCTAGTCCCTTCAATATTCCCCATATACATTTTGTATGGAAAAAAAAAATCCGCCATCTTGAATTTTTTTCCTACTCACCAGGTAGACCTCCGGGTTTTGATCATCTTTTGTCGAGAAACCGCTCCTCCATCTCTTATAGTCTCCGAGCGAAAGACGGACAAAATTTGCCGCCATTTTTTTTCCGCCATTTTGGATTTTTTTTTCAACTCACTGGCAACTGCTCGAGGTTCCGAATGACATTTGGTCGAGCACCCTCCACCTATCTTCTATACCCTGGCCGTGCCCCTCGCCCGTCTCCGAACTCCTCACTCATCAGCTCTCTCCACCTTTCTCCGAGTCACATTCTTTGAGCTCTATACGACACCATGGGTGAAAAAAATTTTTTTCATACAAAATTTTACAGGAGAGGGGTGGAAATTTGAGACGTCACAGCTCGGCCGCCATCTTGTTTTTTTAATTTTTTTCACTTTTTCTGTTAATCGTTTACTAATTTCTATAATAATCCAAAATTTCAATGAAATCGGTTGGAAAACAAAAGAGTTGCAAGATTCACGTCGGCCGCCATCTTGTTTTTCCGAAATGTCATAATTTTTCCCCACTCGAATCCCCCACCCAGACATATCTCCCCTACATCATAGTATCATTTTCCGTCTCTTTCTAGGAGAACAATCGTGTCAATCAGTCAGTGTGTCAGTCAGTCAGTGGTAATCGAGCTATATATATTATAACTAGCATTTGCTCGGTGCGCGAGCTGCTAAAGCAGCTCGCGGGAAGTGTTTTACTAAAAGTAAGGCGCGTGGGTGCGCGGCCCGCTAAAGCGGACCGCGATTGTTCGGCTTTATTTATTTCGCTCGGTGCGCGAGCTGCTAAAGCAGCTCGCGGGAAGTGTTATTACTACAAGTAGGGCGCGTGGGTGCGCGGCCCGCTAAAGCGGACCGCGATTTTTTTACTCATCAAGTAGACCTTCGGATTCTGGTCATCTTTTGCCAAAAAATTTGTTCGAGCACACCCCACCTATCTGCAATAACCTGGCCGTGCTCCTAATTCACAAATGAAAAAGAAAAAAAAAAGAAAAAAAAAAAGAAAAAAAAGAAAAATAGCAAATGTAAAATGAAAAAAAAAAAAGAAAAAAGCCCTATGAACCTATCAAAATCAATGTCTTGCATAGTTCCCAACTTCTAGTCCCTTCAATATTCCCCATACATTTTGTATGGGGGGAAAAAAATCCGCCATCTTGAATTTTTTTCCTACTCACCAGGTAGACCTCCGGGTTGTGATCATCTTTTGTCGAGAAACCGCTCCTCCATCTTTTATAGTCTCCGAGAGAGAGACGGACAAAATTTGCCGCCATTTTTTTTCCGCCATTTTGGAATTTTTTTTCAACTCACTGGCAACTGCTCGAGGTTTCGAATGACATTTGGTCGAGCACCCTCCACCTATCTTCTATACCCTGGCCGTGCCCCTCGCCCGTCTCTGAACTCCTCACTCATCAGCTCTCTCCACTTCTCTCCGAGTCACATTCTTTGACCTCTATACGACACCATGGGTGAAAAAATTTTTTTTCATACAAAATTTTACAGGAGAGGGGTGGAAATTTGAGACGTCACAGCTCGGCCGCCATCTTGTTTTTTTAATTTTTTTCACTTTTTCTGTTAATCGTTTACTAATTTTTACAATAATCCAAAATTTCAAAGAAATCGGTTGGAAAACAAAAGAGTTGCAAGATTCACGTCGGCCGCCATCTTGTTTTTCCGAAATGTCATAATTTTTCCCCACTCGAATCCCCCACCCGAACATATCTCCCGTACATCATTTTATCGTTTTTTGTCTCTTTCTAGGAGAACAATTATGTCAATCAGTGAGTCAGTCAGTCAGTGGTAATCGAGCTATATATATTATAACTAGCGTTTGCTCGGTGCGCGAGCTGCTAAAGCAGCTCGCGGGAAGTGTTGTTGCTACAAGTAGGGCGCGTGGGTGCGCGGCCCGCTAAAGCGGACCGCGATTGTTCGGCTTTATTTATTTCGCTCGGTGCGCGAGCTGCTAAAGCAGCTCGCGGGAAGTGTTCTTACTACAAGTAGGGCGCGTGGGTGCGCGGCCCGCTAAAGCGGACCGCGATTTTTTTACTCATCAAGTAGCCCTTCGGATTCTGGTCATCTTTTGCCAAAAAATTTGTTCGAGCACACCCCACCTATCTGCAATAACCTGGCCGTGCTCCTCATTCACAAAAGAAAAAGAAAAAAAAAGAAAAAAATAGAAAAAAAAGAAAAAAAAAAATGTAAAATGAAAAAAAAGAAAAAGAAAAAAAGCCCTATGAACCTATCAAAATCAATGTCTTGCATAGTTCCCAACTTCTAGTCCCTTAAATATTCCCCATACATTTTGTATGTAAAAAAAAAAAATCCGCCATCTTGAATTTTTTTCCTACTCACCAGGTAGACCTCCGGGTTGTGATCACCTTTTGTCGAGAAACCGCTCCTCCATCTTTCATAGTCTCCGAGAGAGAGACGGACAAAATTTGCCGCCATTTTTTTTCCGCCATTTTGGATTTTTTTTTCAACTCACTGGCAACTGCTCGAGGTTTCGAATGACATTTGGTCGAGCACCCTCCACCTATCTTCTATACCCTGGCCGTGCCCCTCGCCCGTCTCCGAACTCCTCACTCATCAGCTCTCTCCACCTTTCTCCGAGTCACATTCTTTGAGCTCTATACGACACCTTGGGTGAAAAAAATTTTTTTCATACAAAATTTTACAGGAGAGGGGTGGAAGTTTGAGACGTCACAGCTCGGCCGCCATCTTGTTTTTTTAATTTTTTTTACTTTTTCTGTTAATCGTTTACTAATTTCTACAATAATCCAAAATTTCAAAGAAATCGGTCGGAAAACAAAAGAGTTGCAAGATTCACGTCGGCCGCCATCTTGTTTTTCCGAAATGTCATAATTTTCCCCAACTCGAATCCCCCCCCCAAACACATCTCCCGAACATCATTATATCGATTTCCGTCTCCTTCTAGGAGAACAACCCTGTCAATGAGTCAGTGAATCAGTCAGTCAGTGGTAATCGAGCTATATATATTATAACTAGTATTTCGCTCGGTGCGCGAGCTGCTAAAGCAGCTCGCGGGAAGTGTTTTACTAAAAGTAAGGCGCGTGGGTGCGCGGCCCGCTAAAGCGGACCGCGATTGTTCGGCTTTATTTATTTCGCTCGGTGCGCGAGCTGCTAAAGCAGCTCGCGGGAAGTGTTATTACTACAAGTAGGGCGCGTGGGTGCGCGGCCCGCTAAAGCGGACCGCGATTTTTTTACTCATCAAGTAGACCTTCGGATTCTGGTCATCTTTTGCCAAAAAATTTGTTCGAGCACACCCCACCTATCTGCAATAACCTGGCCGTGCTCCTCATTCACAAATGAAAAAGAAAAAAAAAAAAAAGAAAAGAAAAAAAAAAAGCAAATGTAAAATGAAAAAAAAGAAAAAGAAAAAAGCCCTATGAACCTATCAAACTCATTGTCTTGCATAGTTCCCAACTTCTAGTCCCTTCAATATTCCCCATACATTTTGTATGAAAAAAAAAAAAATCCGCCATCTTGAATTTTTTTCCTACTCACCAGGTAGACCTCCGGGTTGTGATCATCTTTTGTCGAGAAACCGCTCCTCCATCTTTTATAGTCTCCGAGAGAGAGACGGACAAAATTTGCCGCCATTTTTTTTCCGCCATTTTGGAATTTTTTTTCAACTCACTGGCAACTGCTCGAGGTTTCGAATGACATTTGGTCGAGCACCCTCCACCTATCTTCTATACCCTGGCCGTGCCCCTCGCCCGTCTCCGAACTCCTCACTCATCAGCTCTCTCCACCTTTCTCCGAAACACATTCTTTTAGCTCTATACGACACCATGGGTGAAAAAAATTTTTTTCATACAAAATTTTACAGGAGAGGGGTGGAAATTTGAGACGTCACAGCTCGGCCGCCATCTTGTTTTTTTAATTTTTTTCACTTTTTCTGTTAATCGTTTACTAATTCCTACAATAATCCAAAATTTCAAAGAAATCGGTTGGAAAACTAAAGAGTTGCAAGATTCACGTCGGCCGCCATCTTGTTTTTCCGAAATGTCATAATTTTCCCCAACTCGAATCCCCCACCCGGACATATCTCCCCTACATCATTGTATCGATTTCCGTCTCCTTCTAGGAGAACAACCCTGTCAATGAGTGAGTGAGTGAATCAGTGAGTGAGTGGTAATCGAGCTATATATATTATAATAATAACGGGAAGTGTTATTACTAAAAGTAGGGCGCGTGGGTGCGCGGCCCGCTAAAGCGGACCGCGATTTTTTTACTCATCAAATAGACCTTCGGATTCTGGTCATTTTTTGCCAAAAAAATTGTTCGAGCACACCCCACCTATCTGCAATAACCTGGCCGTGCTCCTCATTCACAAAAGAAAAATAAAAAAAGAAAAAGAAAAAAAAAAGAAAATGAAAAATGAAAAAAAAGGAAAAGAAAAAGAAAAAAGGAAAAACGAAAAAGAAAAGAAAAAGTAAAAGCAAAAGAAAAAGAAAAAAAGAAAAAAAAAGAAAAATGAAGAAAAAGAAAAAAAAAGAAAAAAGAAACAAAAAGAAGAAAAAAAAAAGAAAAATCAATATTCGCCATATATTCCGCATGGAAAAAAAATCCGCCATCTTGTTTTTTTTTTCCTGATCATCAAGTAGACCTTTGGGTCTTGATCATCTGTTACCAAGAAACTACTCTTCCATCTTTTATACTCTCCGAGATAGACACCAGAGAAAGTTTCTATGGCCGCCATCTTGAATCCGCCATTTTGGAGTTTTTTTTTCAACACCCTGCTAATTGGATGTGGTTTCGAGTAATTTTTGTTGGAGCACACCCCACCTAGTTGGTCGCGTGGATAGTTGGCAAAAAAACCACTCTTTCACCTTTTTTAACCCATTTCCAAAAAGGAGGAGGTTCTCAATTCGGCCAGTATATTTTTCTTTTTTAATTCTCCGAGATCTAAGACACCTATGAACCTATCAAAATCAATGTCTTGCATAGTTCCCAACTTCTAGTCCCTTCAATATTCCCCATACATTTAGTATGGAAAAAAAAAATCCGCCATCTTGAATTTTTTTCCTACTCACCAGGTAGACCTCCGGGTTGTGATCATCTTTTGTCGCGAAACCGCTCCTCCATCTTTTATAGTCTCCGAGAGAGAGACGGACAAAATTTGCCGCCATTTTTTTTCCGCCATTTTGGAATTTTTTTTCAACTCACTGGCAACTGCTCGAGGTTTCGAATGACATTTGGTCGAGCACCCTCCACCTATGTACTATACCCTGGCCGTGCCCCTCGCCCGTCTCCGAACTCCTCGCTCATCAGCTCTCGCCACCTTTCTCCGAGTCACATTCTTTGAGCTCTATACGACACCATGGGTGAAAAAAATTTTTTTCATACAAAATTTTACAGGAGAGGGGTGGAAATTTGAGACGTCACAGCTCGGCCGCCATCTTGTTTTTTTAATTTTTTTCACTTTTTCTGTTAATCGTTTACTAATTTTTACAATAATCCAAAATTTCAAAGAAATCGGTTGGAAAACAAAAGAGTTGCAAGATTCACGTCGGCCGCCATCTTGTTTTTCCGAAATGTCATAATTTTTCCCCACTCGAATCCCCCACCCGAACATATCTCCCGTACATCATTTTATCGTTTTTTGTCTCTTTCTAGGAGAACAATTATGTCAATCAGTGAGTCAGTCAGTCAGTGGTAATCGAGCTATATATATTATAATAACTAGCGTTTGCTCGGTGCGCGAGCTGCTAAAGCAGCTCGCGGGAAGTGTTTTACTAAAAGTAAGGCGCGTGGGTGCGCGGCCCGCTAAAGCGGACCGCGATTGTTCGGCTTTATTTATTTCGCTCGGTGCGCGAGCTGCTAAAGCAGCTCGCGGGAAGTGTTATTACTACAAGTAGGGCGCGTGGGTGCGCGGCCCGCTAAAGCGGACCGCGATTTTTTTGCTCATCAAGTAGACCTTCGGATTCTGGTCATCTTTTGCCAAAAAATTTGTTCGAGCACACCCCACCTATCTGCAATAACCTGGCCGTGCTCCTCATTCACAAAAGAAAAAGAAAAAAAAAGAAAAAAAAAAGAAAAAAAAAGAAAAAAAGCAAATGTAAAATGAAAAAAAAGAAAAAGAAAAAAAGCCCTATGAACCTATCAAAATCAATGTCTTGCATAGTTCCCAACTGCTAGTCCCTTCAATATTCCCCATACATTTTGTATGGGAAAAAAAAAATCCGCCATCTTGAATTTTTTTCCTACTCACCAGGTAGACCTCCGGGTTTTGATCATCTTTTGTCGAGAAACCACTCCTCCATCTTTTATAGTCTCCGAGAGAGAGACGGACAAAATTTGCCGCCATTTTTTTTCCGCCATTTTGGAATTTTTTTTCAACTCACTGGCAACTGCTCGAGGTTTCGAATGACATTTGGTCGAACACCCTCCACCTATCTTCTATACCCTGGCCGTGCCCCTCGCCTGTCTCCGAACTCCTCAGTCATCAGCTCTCTCCACCTTTCTCCGAGTCACATTCTTTGAGCTCTATACGACACCATGGGTGACAAAAATTTTTTTCATACAAAATTTTACAGGAGAGGGGTCGGAAATTTGAGACGTCACAGCTCGGCAGCCATCTTGTTTTTTTATTTTTTTTCACTTTTTCTGGTAATCGTTTACTAATTTCTACAATAATCCAAAATTTCAAAGAAATCGGTTGGAAAACAAAAGAGTTGCAAGATTCACGTCGGCCGCCATCTTGTTTTTCCGAAATGTCATAATTTTCCCCAACTCGAATCCCCCCCCCAAACACATCTCCCGAACATCATTGTATCGTTTTCCGTCTCTTTCTAGGAGAACAATCGTGTCAATCAGTCAGTCAGTGAGTGAGTGAGTGGTAATCGAGCTATATATATTATAATAACTAGTATTTCGCTCGGTGCGCGAGCTGCTAAAGCAGCTCGCGGGAAGTGTTATTACTACAAGTAGGGCGCGTGGGTGCGCGGCCCGCTAAAGCGGACCGCGATTGTTCGGCTTTATTTATTTCGCTCGGTGCGCGAGCTGCTAAAGCAGCTCGCGGGAAGCGTTATTGCTACAAGTAGGGCGCGTGGGTGCGCGGCCCGCTAAAGCGGACCGCGATTGTTCGGCTTTATTTATTTCGCTCGGTGCGCGAGCTGCTAAAGCAGCTCGCGGGAAGTGTTATTACTACAAGTAGGGCGCGTGGGTGCGCGGCCCGCTAAAGCGGACCGCGATTTTTTTACTCATCAAGTAGCCCTTCGGATTCTGGTCATCTTTTGCCAAAAAATTTGTTCGAGCACACCCCACCTATCTGCAATAACCTGGCCGTGCTCCTCATTCACAAAAGAAAAAGAAAAAAAAAGAAAAAAAATGAAAAAAAAGAAAAAAAAAACAAATGTTAAAAAAAAAGAAAAAGAAAAAAAGCCCTATGAACCTATCAAAATCAATGTCTTGCATAGTTCCCAACTTCTAGTCCCTTCAATATTCCCCATACATTTAGTATGGAAAAAAAAAATCCGCCATCTTGAATTTTTTTCCTACTCACCAGGTAGACCTCCGGGTTTTGATCATCTTTTGTCGAGAAACCGGTCCTCCATCTTTTATAGTCTCCGAGAGAGAGACGGACAAAATTTGCCGCCATTTTTTTTCCGCCATTTTGGAATTTTTTTTCAACTCACTGGCAACTGCTCGAGGTTTCGAATGACATTTGGTCGAGCACCCTCCACCTATCTTCTATACCCTGGCCGTGCCCCTCGCCCGTCTCCGAACTCCTCACTCATCAGCTCTCTCCACCTTTCTCCGAGTCACATTCTTTGAGCTCTATACGACACCATGGGTGAAAAAAAAATTTTTCATACAAAATTTTACAGGAGAGGGTCGGAAATTTGAGACGTCACAGCTCGGCCGCCATCTTGTTTTTTAAATTTTTTTCACTTTTTCTGTTAATCGTTTACTAATTTCTACAATAATCCAAAATTTCAAAGAAATCGGTTGGAAAACAAAAGAGTTGCAAGAATCACGTCGGCCGCCATCTTGTTTTTCCGAAATGTCATAATTTTTCCCCACTCGAATCCCCCACCCGGACATATCTCCCGTACATCATTATATCGTTTTTTGTCTCTTTCTAGGAGAACAATTATGCCCGCTAAAGCGGACCGCGATTGTTCGGCTTTATTTATTTCGCTCGGTGCGCGAGCTGCTAAAGCAGCTCGCGGGAAGTGTTATTACTACAAGTACAAAAAAAAAAGAAAAAAAAAGAAAAAAAAGAAAAAAAGCAAATGTAAAATGAAAAAAAAGAAAAAGAAAAAAGCCCTATGAACCTATCAAAATCAATGTCTTGCATAGTTCCCAACTTCTAGACCCTTCAATATTCCCCATACATTTTGTATGGAAAAAAAAATCCGCCATCTTGAATTTTTTTCCTACTCACCAGGTAGACCTCCGGGTTTTGATCATCTTTTGTCGAGAAACCGCTCCTCCATCTTTTATAGTCTCCGAGAGAGAGACGGACAAAATTTGCCGCCATTTTTTTTCCGCCATTTTGGAATTTTTTTTCAACTCACTGGCAACTGCTCGAGGTTTCAAATGACATTTGGTCGAGCACCCTCCACCTATCTACTATACCCTGGCCGTGCCCCTCACCCGTCTTCGAACTCCTCACTCATCAGCTCTCTCCACCTTTCACCGAGTCAAATTCTTTGAGCTCTATACGACGCCATGGGTGAAAAAAATTTTTTTCATACAAAATTTTACAGGAGAGGGGTCGGAAATTTGAGACGTCAAAGCTCGGCCGCCATCTTGTTTTTTTAATTTTTTTCACTTTTTCTGTTAATTGTTTACTAATTTCTACAATAATCCAAAATTTCAAAGAAATCGGTTGGAAAACAAAAGAGTTGCAAGAATCACGTCGGCCGCCATCTTGTTTTTCCGAAATGTCATAATTTTTCCCTACTCGATTCCCCCACCTGGACATATCTCCCATACATCATTGTATCGTTTTTTGTCTCTTTCTAGGAGAACAATTATGTCAATCAGTGAGTCAGTGAGAACTAGCGTTTGCTCGGTGCGCGAGCTGCTAAAGCAGCTCGCGGGAAGTGTTTTACTAAAAGTAAGGCGCGTGGGTGCGCGGCCCGCTAAAGCGGACCGCGATTGTTCGGCTTTATTTATTTCGCTCGGTGCGCGAGCTGCTAAAGCAGCTCGCGGGAAGTGTTATTACTACAAGTAGGGCGCGTGGGTGCGCGGCCCGCTAAAGCGGACCGCGATTTTTTTACTCATCAAGTAGCCCTTCGGATTCTGGTCATCTTTTGCCAAAAAATTTGTTCGAGCACACCCCACCTATCTGCAATAACCTGGCCGTGCTCCTCATTCACAAAAGAAAAAGAAAAAAAAAGAAAAAAAATGAAAAAAAAGAAAAAAAAAACAAATGTTAAAAAAAAAAGAAAAAGAAAAAAAGCCCTATGAACCTATCAAAATCAATGTCTTGCATAGTTCCCAACTTCTAGTCCCTTCAATATTCCCCATACATTTAGTATGGAAAAAACAAATCCGCCATCTTGAATTTTTTTCCTACTCACCAGGTAGACCTCCGGGTTTTGATCATCTTTTGTCGAGAAACCGCTCCTCCATCTTTTATAGTCTCCGAGAGAGAGACGGACAAAATTTGCCGCCATTTTTTTTCCGCCATTTTGGAATTTGTTTTCAACTCACTGGCAACTGCTCGAGGTTTCGAATGACATTTGGTCGAGCACCCTCCACCTATCTACTATACCCTGGCCGTGCCCCTCGCCCGTCTCCGAACTCCTCACTCATCAGCTCTCTCCACCTTTCTCCGAGTCACATTCTTTGAGCTCTATACGACACCATGGGTGAAAAAAATTTTTTCCATACAAAATTTTACAGGAGAGGGGTCGGAAATTTGAGACGTCACAGCTCGGCCGCCATCTTGTTTTTTTCATTTTTTTCACTTTTTCTCTTAATCGTTTACTAATTTCTACAATAATCCAAAATTTCAAAGAAATCGGTCGGAAAACAAAAGAGTTGCAAGATTCACGTCGGCCGCCATCTTGTTTTTCTGAAATATCATAATTTTCCCCAACTCGAATCCCCCCTCAAAAACATCTCCCGAACATCATTATATCGATTTCCGTCTCCTTCTAGGAGAACAACCCTGTCAATGAGTGAGTGAGTCAGTGGTAATCGAGCTATATATATTACTAGCGTTTGCTCGGTGCGCGAGCTGCTAAAGCAGCTCGCGGGAAGTGTTATTGCTACAAGTAGGGCGCGTGGGTGCGCGGCCCGCTAAAGCGGACCGCGATTGTTCGGCTTTATTTATTTCGCTCGGTGCGCGAGCTGCTAAAGCAGCTCGCGGGAAGTGTTATTACTACAAGTAGGGCGCGTGGCTGCGCGGCCCGCTAAAGCGGACCGCGATTTTTTTACTCATCAAGTAGACCTTCGGATTCTGGTCATCTTTTGCCAAAAAATTTGTTCGAGCACACCCCACCTATCTGCAATAACCTGGCCGTGCTCCTCATTCACAAAAGAAAAAAAAAGAAAAAAAAAAGAAAAAAAAGAAAAAAAAACAAATGTAAAATGAAAAAAAGAAAAAGAAAAAAAGCCCTATGAACCTATCAAAATCAATGTCTTGCATAGTTCCCAACTTCTAGTCCCTTCAATATTCCCCATACATTTAGTATGGAAAAAAAAAATCCGCCATCTTGAATTTTTTTCCTACTCACCAGGTAGACCTCCGGGTTTTGATCATCTTTTGTCGAGAAACCGCTCCTCCATCTTTTATAGTCTCCGAGAGAGAGACGGACAAAATTTGCCGCCATTTTTTTTCCGCCATTTTGGAATTTTTTTTCAACTCACTGGCAACTGCTCGAGGTTTCGAATGACATTTGGTCGAGCACCCTCCACCTATCTTCTATACCCTGGCCGTGCCCCTCGCCCGTCTCCGAACTCCTCACTCATCAGCTCTCTCCACCTTTCTCCGAGTCACATTCTTTGAGCTCTATACGACACCATGGGTGAAAAAAAAATTTTTCATACAAAATTTTACAGGAGAGGGTCGGAAATTTGAGACGTCACAGCTCGGCCGCCATCTTGTTTTTTAAATTTTTTTCACTTTTTCTGTTAATCGTTTACTAATTTCTACAATAATCCAAAATTTCAAAGAAATCGGTTGGAAAACAAAAGAGTTGCAAGAATCACGTCGGCCGCCATCTTGTTTTTCCGAAATGTCATAATTTTTCCCCACTCGAATCCCCCACCCGGACATATCTCCCGTACATCATTATATCGTTTTTTGTCTCTTTCTAGGAGAACAATTATGCCCGCTAAAGCGGACCGCGATTGTTCGGCTTTATTTATTTCGCTCGGTGCGCGAGCTGCTAAAGCAGCTCGCGGGAAGTGTTGTTACTACAAGTAGGGCGCGTGGGTGCGCGGCCCGCTAAAGCGGACCGCGATTTTTTTACTCATCGAGTAGACCTTCGGATTCTGGTCATCTTTTGCCAAAAAATTTGTTCGAGCACACCCCACCTATCTGCAATAACCTGGCCGTGCTCCTCATTCACAAAAGAAAAAGAAAAGAAAAAAAGAAAAAAAGCAAATGTAAAATGAAAAAAAAGAAAAAGAAAAAAAGCCCTATGAACCTATCAAAATCAATGTCTTGCATAGTTCCCAACTTCTAGTCCCTTCAATATTCCCCATACATTTTGTATGGGGGGAAAAAAAAATCCGCCATCTTGAATTTTTTTCCTACTCACCAGGTAGACCTCCGGGTTGTGATCATCTTTTGTCGAGAAACCGTTCCTCCATCTTTTATAGTCTCCGAGAGAGAGACGGACAAAATTTGCCGCCATTTTTTTTCCGCCATTTTGGAATTTTTTTTCAACTCATTGGCAACTGCTCGAGGTTTCGAATGACATTTGGTCGAGCACCCTCCACCTATCTTCTATACCCTGGCCGTGCCCCTCGCCCGTCTCAGAACTCCTCATTCATCAGCTCTCTCCACCTTTTTCCGAGTCACATTCTTTGAGCTCTATACGACACCATGGGTGAAAAAAATTTTTTTCATACAAAATTTTACAGGAGAGGGGTGGAAATTTGAGACGTCACAGCTCGGCCGCCATCTTGTTTTTTTAATTTTTTTCACTTTTTCTGTTAATCGTTTACTAAATTCTACAATAATCCAAAATTTCAAAGAAATCGGTTGGAAAACAAAAGAGTTGCAAGATTCACGTCGGCCGCCATCTTGTTTTTCCGAAATGTCATAATTTTCCCCAACTCGAATCCCCCACCTGGACATATCTCCCCTACATCATTATATCGATTTCCGTCTCCTTCTAGGAGAACAACCCTGTCAATGAGTGAGTGAGTGAGTGAGTGAGTGTGTCAGTCAGTGGTAATCGAGCTATATATATTATAACTAGTATTTCGCTCGGTGCGCGAGCTGCTAAAGCAGCTCGCGGGAAGTGTTTTACTAAAAGTAAGGCGCGTGGGTGCGCGGCCCGCTAAAGCGGACCGCGATTGTTCGGCTTTATTTACTTCGCTCGGTGCGCGAGCTGCTAAAGCAGCTCGCGGGAAGTGTTATTACTACAAGTAGGGCGCGTGGGTGCGCGGCCCGCTAAAGCGGACCGCGATTTTTTTACTCATCTAGTAGCCCTTCGGATTCTGGTCATCTTTTGCCAAAAAATTTGTTCGAGCACACCCCACCTATCTGTAATAACCTGGCCGTGCTCCTCATTCACAAAAGAAAAAGAAAAAAAAAGAAAAAAAATGAAAAAAAAGAAAAAAAAACAAATGTAAAATGAAAAAAAAAAAAAAGAAAAAAAGCCCTATGAACCTATCAAAACCAATGTCTTGCATAGTTCCCAACTTCTAGTCCCTTCAATATTCCCCATACATTTAGTATGGAAAAAAAAAGTCCGCCATCTTGAATTTTTTTCCTACTCACCAGGTAGACCTCCGGGTTTCGATCATCTTTTGTCGAGAAACCGGTCCTCCATCTTTTATAGTCTCCGAGAGAGAGACGGACAAAATTTGCCGCCATTTTTTTTCCGCCATTTTGGAATTTTTTTTCAACTCACTGGCAACTGCTCGAGGTTTCGAATGACATTTGGTCGAGCACCCTCCACCTATCTTCTATACCCTGGCCGTGCCCCTCGCCCGTCTCCGAACTCCTCACTCATCAGCTCTCTCCACCTTTCTCCGAGTCACATTCTTTGAGCTCTATACGACACCATGGGTGAAAAAAAAATTTTTCATACAAAATTTTACAGGAGAGGGTCGGAAATTTGAGACGTCACAGCTCGGCCGCCATCTTGTTTTTTAAATTTTTTTCACTTTTTCTGTTAATCGTTTACTAATTTCTACAATAATCCAAAATTTCAAAGAAATCGGTTGGAAAACAAAAGAGTTGCAAGAATCACGTCGGCCGCCATCTTGTTTTTCCGAAATGTCATAATTTTTCCCCACTCGAATCCCCCACCCGGACATATCTCCCGTACATCATTATATCGTTTTTTGTCTCTTTCTAGGAGAACAATTATGCCCGCTAAAGCGGACCGCGATTGTTCGGCTTTATTTATTTCGCTCGGTGCGCGAGCTGCTAAAGCAGCTCGCGGGAAGTGTTATTACTACAAGTACAAAAAAAAAAGAAAAAAAAAGAAAAAAAAGAAAAAAAGCAAATGTAAAATGAAAAAAAAGAAAAAGAAAAAAGCCCTATGAACCTATCAAAATCAATGTCTTGCATAGTTCCCAACTTCTAGACCCTTCAATATTCCCCATACATTTTGTATGGAAAAAAAAATCCGCCATCTTGAATTTTTTTCCTACTCACCAGGTAGACCTCCGGGTTTTGATCATCTTTTGTCGAGAAACCGCTCCTCCATCTTTTATAGTCTCCGAGAGAGAGACGGACAAAATTTGCCGCCATTTTTTTTTCCGCCATTTTGGAATTTTTTTTCAACTCACTGGCAACTGCTCGAGGTTTCAAATGACATTTGGTCGAGCACCCTCCACCTATCTACTATACCCTGGCCGTGCCCCTCACCCGTCTTCGAACTCCTCACTCATCAGCTCTCTCCACCTTTCACCGAGTCAAATTCTTTGAGCTCTATACGACGCCATGGGTGAAAAAAATTTTTTTCATACAAAATTTTACAGGAGAGGGGTCGGAAATTTGAGACGTCAAAGCTCGGCCGCCATCTTGTTTTTTTAATTTTTTTCACTTTTTCTGTTAATTGTTTACTAATTTCTACAATAATCCAAAATTTCAAAGAAATCGGTTGGAAAACAAAAGAGTTGCAAGAATCACGTCGGCCGCCATCTTGTTTTTCCGAAATGTCATAATTTTTCCCTACTCGATTCCCCCACCTGGACATATCTCCCATACATCATTGTATCGTTTTTTGTCTCTTTCTAGGAGAACAATTATGTCAATCAGTGAGTCAGTGAGAACTAGCGTTTGCTCGGTGCGCGAGCTGCTAAAGCAGCTCGCGGGAAGTGTTTTACTAAAAGTAAGGCGCGTGGGTGCGCGGCCCGCTAAAGCGGACCGCGATTGTTCGGCTTTATTTATTTCGCTCGGTGCGCGAGCTGCTAAAGCAGCTCGCGGGAAGTGTTATTACTACAAGTAGGGCGCGTGGGTGCGCGGCCCGCTAAAGCGGACCGCGATTTTTTTACTCATCAAGTAGCCCTTCGGATTCTGGTCATCTTTTGCCAAAAAATTTGTTCGAGCACACCCCACCTATCTGCAATAACCTGGCCGTGCTCCTCATTCACAAAAGAAAAAGAAAAAAAAAGAAAAAAAATGAAAAAAAAGAAAAAAAAAACAAATGTTAAAAAAAAAAGAAAAAGAAAAAAAGCCCTATGAACCTATCAAAATCAATGTCTTGCATAGTTCCCAACTTCTAGTCCCTTCAATATTCCCCATACATTTAGTATGGAAAAAACAAATCCGCCATCTTGAATTTTTTTCCTACTCACCAGGTAGACCTCCGGGTTTTGATCATCTTTTGTCGAGAAACCGCTCCTCCATCTTTTATAGTCTCCGAGAGAGAGACGGACAAAATTTGCCGCCATTTTTTTTCCGCCATTTTGGAATTTGTTTTCAACTCACTGGCAACTGCTCGAGGTTTCGAATGACATTTGGTCGAGCACCCTCCACCTATCTACTATACCCTGGCCGTGCCCCTCGCCCGTCTCCGAACTCCTCACTCATCAGCTCTCTCCACCTTTCTCCGAGTCACATTCTTTGAGCTCTATACGACACCATGGGTGAAAAAAATTTTTTCCATACAAAATTTTACAGGAGAGGGGTCGGAAATTTGAGACGTCACAGCTCGGCCGCCATCTTGTTTTTTTCATTTTTTTCACTTTTTCTCTTAATCGTTTACTAATTTCTACAATAATCCAAAATTTCAAAGAAATCGGTCGGAAAACAAAAGAGTTGCAAGATTCACGTCGGCCGCCATCTTGTTTTTCTGAAATATCATAATTTTCCCCAACTCGAATCCCCCCTCAAAAACATCTCCCGAACATCATTATATCGATTTCCGTCTCCTTCTAGGAGAACAACCCTGTCAATGAGTGAGTGAGTCAGTGGTAATCGAGCTATATATATTACTAGCGTTTGCTCGGTGCGCGAGCTGCTAAAGCAGCTCGCGGGAAGTGTTATTGCTACAAGTAGGGCGCGTGGGTGCGCGGCCCGCTAAAGCGGACCGCGATTGTTCGGCTTTATTTATTTCGCTCGGTGCGCGAGCTGCTAAAGCAGCTCGCGGGAAGTGTTATTACTACAAGTAGGGCGCGTGGCTGCGCGGCCCGCTAAAGCGGACCGCGATTTTTTTACTCATCAAGTAGACCTTCGGATTCTGGTCATCTTTTGCCAAAAAATTTGTTCGAGCACACCCCACCTATCTGCAATAACCTGGCCGTGCTCCTCATTCACAAAAGAAAAAAAAAGAAAAAAAAAAGAAAAAAAAGAAAAAAAAACAAATGTAAAATGAAAAAAAGAAAAAGAAAAAAAGCCCTATGAACCTATCAAAATCAATGTCTTGCATAGTTCCCAACTTCTAGTCCCTTCAATATTCCCCATACATTTAGTATGGAAAAAAAAAATCCGCCATCTTGAATTTTTTTCCTACTCACCAGGTAGACCTCCGGGTTTTGATCATCTTTTGTCGAGAAACCGCTCCTCCATCTTTTATAGTCTCCGAGAGAGAGACGGACAAAATTTGCCGCCATTTTTTTTCCGCCATTTTGGAATTTTTTTTCAACTCACTGGCAACTGCTCGAGGTTTCGAATGACATTTGGTCGAGCACCCTCCACCTATCTTCTATACCCTGGCCGTGCCCCTCGCCCGTCTCCGAACTCCTCACTCATCAGCTCTCTCCACCTTTCTCCGAGTCACATTCTTTGAGCTCTATACGACACCATGGGTGAAAAAAAAATTTTTCATACAAAATTTTACAGGAGAGGGTCGGAAATTTGAGACGTCACAGCTCGGCCGCCATCTTGTTTTTTAAATTTTTTTCACTTTTTCTGTTAATCGTTTACTAATTTCTACAATAATCCAAAATTTCAAAGAAATCGGTTGGAAAACAAAAGAGTTGCAAGAATCACGTCGGCCGCCATCTTGTTTTTCCGAAATGTCATAATTTTTCCCCACTCGAATCCCCCACCCGGACATATCTCCCGTACATCATTATATCGTTTTTTGTCTCTTTCTAGGAGAACAATTATGCCCGCTAAAGCGGACCGCGATTGTTCGGCTTTATTTATTTCGCTCGGTGCGCGAGCTGCTAAAGCAGCTCGCGGGAAGTGTTATTACTACAAGTAGGGCGCGTGGGTGCGCGGCCCGCTAAAGCGGACCGCGATTTTTTTACTCATCGAGTAGACCTTCGGATTCTGGTCATCTTTTGCCAAAAAATTTGTTCGAGCACACCCCACCTATCTGCAATAACCTGGCCGTGCTCCTCATTCACAAAAGAAAAAGAAAAGAAAAAAAGAAAAAAAGCAAATGTAAAATGAAAAAAAAGAAAAAGAAAAAAAGCCCTATGAACCTATCAAAATCAATGTCTTGCATAGTTCCCAACTTCTAGTCCCTTCAATATTCCCCATACATTTTGTATGGGGGGAAAAAAAAATCCGCCATCTTGAATTTTTTTCCTACTCACCAGGTAGACCTCCGGGTTGTGATCATCTTTTGTCGAGAAACCGTTCCTCCATCTTTTATAGTCTCCGAGAGAGAGACGGACAAAATTTGCCGCCATTTTTTTTCCGCCATTTTGGAATTTTTTTTCAACTCATTGGCAACTGCTCGAGGTTTCGAATGACATTTGGTCGAGCACCCTCCACCTATCTTCTATACCCTGGCCGTGCCCCTCGCCCGTCTCAGAACTCCTCATTCATCAGCTCTCTCCACCTTTTTCCGAGTCACATTCTTTGAGCTCTATACGACACCATGGGTGAAAAAAATTTTTTTCATACAAAATTTTACAGGAGAGGGGTGGAAATTTGAGACGTCACAGCTCGGCCGCCATCTTGTTTTTTTTATTTTTTTCACTTTTTCTGTTAATCGTTTACTAAATTCTACAATAATCCAAAATTTCAAAGAAATCGGTTGGAAAACAAAAGAGTTGCAAGATTCACGTCGGCCGCCATCTTGTTTTTCCGAAATGTCATAATTTTCCCCAACTCGAATCCCCCACCTGGACATATCTCCCCTACATCATTATATCGATTTCCGTCTCCTTCTAGGAGAACAACCCTGTCAATGAGTGAGTGAGTGAGTGAGTGAGTGTGTCAGTCAGTGGTAATCGAGCTATATATATTATAACTAGTATTTCGCTCGGTGCGCGAGCTGCTAAAGCAGCTCGCGGGAAGTGTTTTACTAAAAGTAAGGCGCGTGGGTGCGCGGCCCGCTAAAGCGGACCGCGATTGTTCGGCTTTATTTACTTCGCTCGGTGCGCGAGCTGCTAAAGCAGCTCGCGGGAAGTGTTATTACTACAAGTAGGGCGCGTGGGTGCGCGGCCCGCTAAAGCGGACCGCGATTTTTTTACTCATCTAGTAGCCCTTCGGATTCTGGTCATCTTTTGCCAAAAAATTTGTTCGAGCACACCCCACCTATCTGTAATAACCTGGCCGTGCTCCTCATTCACAAAAGAAAAAGAAAAAAAAAGAAAAAAAATGAAAAAAAAAGAAAAAAAAACAAATGTAAAATGAAAAAAAAAAAAAGAAAAAAAGCCCTATGAACCTATCAAAACCAATGTCTTGCATAGTTCCCAACTTCTAGTCCCTTCAATATTCCCCATACATTTAGTATGGAAAAAAAAAGTCCGCCATCTTGAATTTTTTTCCTACTCACCAGGTAGACCTCCGGGTTTCGATCATCTTTTGTCGAGAAACCGCTCCTCCATCTTTTATAGTCTCCGAGAGAGAGACGGACAAAATTTGCCGCCATTTTTTTTCCGCCATTTTGGAATTTTTTTTCAACTCACTGGCAACTGCTCGAGATTTCGAATGACATTTGGTCGAGCACCCTCCACCTATCTACTATACCCTGGCCGTGCCCCTCGCCCGTCTCCGAACTCCTCACTCATCAGCTCTCGCCACCTTTCTCCGAGTCACATTCTTTGAGCTCTATACGACACCATGGGTGAAAAAAATTTTTTTCATACAAAATTTTACAGGAGAGGGGTCTGAAATTTGAGACGTCACAGCTCGGCCGCCATCTTGTTTTTTTAATTTTTTTCACTTTTTCTGTTAATCGTTTACTAATTTCTACAATAATCCAAAATTTCAAAGAAATCGGTTGGAAAACAAAAGAGTTGCAAGATTCACGTCGGCCGCCATCTTGTTTTTCCGAAATGTCATAATTTTCCCCAACTCGAATCCCCCACCTGGACATATCTCCCCTACATCATTATATCGATTTCCGTCTCCTTCTAGGAGAACAACCCTGTCAATGAGTGAGTGAGTGAGTGAGTGAGTGTGTCAGTCAGTGGTAATCGAGCTATATATATTATAACTAGCGTTTGCTCGGTGCGCGAGCTGCTAAAGCAGCTCGCGGGAAGTGTTTTACTAAAAGTAAGGCGCGTGGGTGCGCGGCCCGCTAAAGCGGACCGCGATTGTTCGGCTTTATTTATTTTGCTCGGTGCGCGAGCTGCTAAAGCAGCTCGCGGGAAGTGTTATTACTACAAGTAGGGCGCGTGGGTGCGCGGCCCGCTAAAGCGGACCGCGATTGTTCGGCTTTATTTATTTCGCTCGGTGCGCGAGCTGCTGAAGCAGCTCGCGGGAAGTGTTCTTACTACAAGTAGGGCGCGTGGGTGCGCGGCCCGCTAAAGCGGACCGCGATTTTTTTACTCATCAAGTAGACCTTCGGATTCTGGTCATCTTTTGCCAAAAAATTTGTTCGAGCACACCCCACCTATCTGCAATAACCTGGCCGTGCTCCTCATTCACAAAAGAAAAAGAAAAAAAAAGAAAAAAAAAAAAGAAAAAAAGCAAATGTAAAATGAAAAAAAAGAAAAAGAAAAAAAGCCCTATGAACCTATCAAAATCAATGTCTTGCATATTTCCCAACTTCTAGTCCCTTCAATATTCCCCATACATTTTGTATGGAAAAAAAAAATCCGCCATCTTGAATTTTTTTCCTACTCACCAGGTAGACCTCCGGGTTTTGATCATCTTTTGTCGAGAAACCGCTCCTCCATCTTTTATAGTCTCCGAGAGAGAGACGGACAAAATTTGCCGCCATTTTTTTTCCGCCATTTTGGAATTTTTTTTCAACTCACTGGCAACTGCTCGAGGTTTCGAATGACATTTGGTCGAGCACCCTCCACCTATCTTCTATACCCTGGCCGTGCCCCTCGCCCGTCTCCGAACTCCTCACTCATCAGCTCTCTCCACCTTTCTCCGAGTCACATTCTTTGAGCTCTATACGACACCATGGGTGAAAAAAATTTTTTTCATACAAAATTTTACAGGAGAGGGGTCGGAAATTTGAGACGTCACAGCTCGGCCGCCATCTTGTTTTTTTAATTTTTTTCACTTTTTCTGTTAATCGTTTACTAATTTCTACAATAATCCAAAATTTCAAAGAAATCGGTTGGAAAACAAAAGAGTTGCAAGATTCACGTCGGCCGCCATCTTGTTTTTCCGAAATGTCATAATTTTCCCCAACTCGAATCCCCCCCCCAAACACATCTCCCCAACATCATTATATCGATTTCCGTCTCCTTCTAGGAGAACAACCCTGTCAATCAGTGAGTGAGTCAGTGAGTCAGTGGTAATCGAGCTATATATATTATAAAATAAAATAACTATGGACTAGCTGTTACACGTGACTTCGTCGGCGTTTGTTCCGGTTTTTTTTAATCCTGCAAGCAAGCATGCAAGCACGCATGCAAGCAAGCATGCAAGCAAGCATCGGTTTTTAAAATCCCAAGCAAGCGAGCATTGGTTTTTAAAATCCCAAGCAAGAAAGCAAGCATGCAAGCAAGCAAGCGAGCAAGCAAGAAAGCAACCGCTATATTACGGAGAGTTGGAGTCATTTGGTGGTGAACAAACACGCTTGCATTATGGTAGCATTAAATAGAACCAGGTTGACGTCGCCCCAATCGGACGCTTCGTTTAAGGGCAGATTTTTAAAATCCCAAGCATTGGTTTTTAAAATAAACAAGAAAACAATCAAGCAATTGCTTGAAAGGGTTATTAGGTATAATTTAATATTTTTAAGGTGTAATATTCTGTCAAAATATTATAGCAAAATAACTTCAAATTACAGCTCGAACGTCTTCAACTCCGTTATTTCGAGTTACGGCATTTGAGTTACAACAAAGGCGCTTGTCGAGGCATTGTCTTTTGCAAAGTGGCCGTTATAGCTAAATTCATATTCATTTATAGCTGTTCATTGTATACCTACTGCGCTTCATAACTTTACACCAACAGTATCAGAGGCCCTAGTGCGACTTTTCAAACTTACGTTAACTTATAAATACGTTGATTAGTATGGATGGAAAAGGGATGGAAAAACACTCCGTCCTCTACCCGTCCATAATAAATGACAGATTTACGTACAGTTGACGTAAGTTTTTAGTCACACTAGACGTAAAGTTGAATACTGTATACATGTAAGTACATAATATGTACTTAAATAAACGATTTGCTTTTTGTTCACATAGGTATTTTGTTGGCTCAGATATTCGACGATAAATAAACCGGTTCAATAATTTATGTAGCTACCCAGATTAATCCTTGGAACAAAGTCTAAGTCTTGCCTTTAAAAGTTATGTTATTAAATACTAGCTGAAGCCCGCAACTTCGTCCGCGTAGATTTAGTTTTAAAACCCTTCGGGAACTCTTTAATTTTCCGAGATAAAAAGTAGCCTATGTCACTCTCCAGGTCCTCAACTATACCCATGAAAAAAATCACGTCGATCCGTAGCTTTCTTGCGGCGTAATGAAGGAAAAACCAACAAACATACTTTCACATTTATAATATTAAGTAGTATGATTGTTCAAATAAAATTAATAAGAGCTTAATAAACAAGCAGTGATAGGCTGATAGCCTAGTAGTTAGAACTGCGGTCTTTTATACCTCTCACTCTGAAATATGACGACTCAACGGGGAATGAAAACATTGTAAGAAACCTGCACGCTTGGGAGTGTTTCATAATGTTGCAAATATGTGCGAAGTCTGCCAATTTGCATTGGGCCAGCGTGGTGGAATATGGCCTTTAAGACTTTTTTGAAATCTGTACTCAGTGTGAGCGGCTAATGGGTTGCTGATGATGACGATTTCTAAAAATTTAAGTGGCACTCGGGGACTGCCGCGGTAAAGCATAGCATTTTTTATCAACTTATGCAATTATAATATTTATGCAATTTTTTTTTTTGCATAGTAAAAATTATACAAAAAAATAATTACAAAACAAACAAACAAGAAAAGCGCACTGTCACTACTTCGCGAGTGAGATTCGAACCTGCGACATCATACACCATACGGTGAAGAAAGCGGCCGCTCGCCCACTACGCCAAACAGAGCTACTTGTGAACCTCTAAAATGTTAAACGCTTACTGAACGGCGGTGTTAGGTTTATTTTCGTTACGGAATTTCTTGATTCGGTCGCCGCACTCAAACTCTTTGTCCTAGTTCAAAGCCCGCGATAAAAGCTATGCAATAGCTTAAAAATGGGCAGGCACTTCTATTTTATTATTTGAACAGATAAATGCTGTATATTTTTAAATCCTTGTTTTCATCTCGCCATCGTTGAGGGGGTGGCGAGCAGACAATAGAGTCTGGTCCATTGTCTCTCACAAATTCAGCGTTAAATCTTGTCGTTTTAAATTATGGAAATAAAAAGCTCACTCTAGTACATATTAGCCTTTGCTGCGTTTATAATAAACCCTGGTTGACAAAGAGAGCTGTCATAATTTAATATAAAAAATTCTTTTAACCGACTTCAAAAAAGGAGGAGGTTATCAATACGTCCGTAAATAATAATAAGTTAATATTAAAAAAAACCGACTTCAAACACCTGCGCCACTACAAAGTATATAATTTATTATTGATTGTTTTGAAACCGCTCGATCGATTTCGATAAAATTTAAATGGGATCATCTGGGAAGTTATACCCTTTGAAACAAAAACGAATTTTCCAAATTGGTTCAGGAGTCTTCGAGTAATTGGTAAACATACATAAAAATATTTCGACGATTTGAGAACCTTCTCCTTTTTTGAAGTCGGTTAAAAACCCGGCCAAATTCGTGTCGAACTCGAGTACAAAGGTCGTGTATAGTTTCTGGTTCAGGGAACAAAACAAAGGGTTCCCTTGGGATCTTTAAAAATCCATAACGGTATACGTGGAAGAATTCGCGGACAAAGGGTAATTTATGGCAAGATAGCCCTTGACTAAGATCTCACCTGATGGTAAGTGACGACTCAGTCTAAGATGGTGGCAAGGCTAAATTGGAAGGGGGTGGGGCAGTTTTAATGAAACCCATACCCCTAACCGGTTCCTACACGTCATCGTGCCGAAACGCTAAATCGCTTGGAGGATGACTGCCATGGTAAGTCAAAATCGGGTGTTAACTAGCCACTACCAAGTATAAGTTCTTGCAATTCACGAGGGCGACTGACTTATGGTTGTGTGTGTGTGTCGTATCTGTATAAGTGTGAGCGAGCGTAATGCTCGCGCCTGCCCGCTCCCACCTAGGCTTTGACAGGCACGCACACTTATGCAATATGCATGTTCACGAAGTAACCACAAGTAAAGCCTTCGTGAATTGCAAAAACTGTAGGTATAAGTATATATTGATAGTATGGACATCGTATTGATAGCTTTTTCGTGCTATTCGGAACTACTCGATAGGTGATTATGGTAAAATCGTATATAAGCCCGCCTCAGTAACTATACCGCCCGTACAATAAACGGCGGCCTCACAAGAGGTCCCTATAAATCGTCGACTCAGATGGGATCAGCCTCAATCAAATCAAATACGTTTAATCCGTCAACCCGTCGAACTCAATTCAGGGTGATCCTTGCTTCGGGAGGTTTTAATATAACTGCGGAAGTAGCAAAACTAGGGATACTAAGCTTTTTGCAGTACCGTGTTTTGAAGTAATGCCGTGCGACTGTGCAAGAAAATAAAAATTCTTTTGACTTTGTTCCAGTTTCATCAACATGAAATAAGTATTACTTGATAACAAACTCGTGTGATGTCATCGATCTACCTAATGGGGGGTCTGTCAGCACTGCGTTTTCCGGTGTGGGGTCGCCACTCAAGCACCTTGGGATCCAAACGACCGTCAGTTCTTCTAACTATGTACCCCGCCCATTAGCACTTCAGCTTTGCGACTCACTGAGCTCTGCATGCGTGTTTTAAATCAAATACAAGTGTAAATTGCAAATTTAAAATACCCTCGACATGAGAATCTATGGCTGTCAAAGGTATCAATTAATTGTCATTTAACGATTAAACTGGCACGCGTGAAGCACTTAATCGAGTGATCATACGCCAAAAATGCCTCACATCATTTTGAAAAAGGGCTGATACTCTTACACTGCTGGGCCGATATTTATCAAACATAGCTAGGAACCACCGCAAGGAAACTTGCTTTGAAACGGAAAAACCCGCATCGAAATCGGTCCATCCGTTTGAGAGCTACGATGCCACAGACGGACACACACACTCACACACACATCGACGTCAAACTTATTGAAATATTATGTACTATAACACCCCTGTTTTTGCGTCGGGGGTTAAAAATAAGTAAATCTTTAAGTAAATTGATCAATTTATTTATTTTTAATTTACTCTTACTCCATACAATAACACTTACACTAAAAAGTTTTTAATTTATATTATGGAGGGTAAGTTCATGTAACACTAAATAAAGTTACTTTTCTTTCTTCGGCAAACTTCGACAAAGTAACGTCTCTTTTAAAAACCTGTTACAGTTTTTACAAAGTAAGTCAGAAACTTTGTAACAGTAGAACAAAGAGTGAAGGAACTACGTAAGTTTGTAATTTTCTCTGATTTTATAAATTGTGACACCTTTGATAGTTCGTAGTTATATTATGTATTATTTTACAGTAGGTATAAATAAGCAAAATAAGAGTGAAATCACACCTGTCAGCATTTCACCTACTGAAAATACGAATTTTGATTTTTTTTTTGATAATAAAATCCGTATCAAAAAAAAAAACAAAATTATTTATTTCACGTAGGCCAACCTGTGACTCTTATGACACGTCATGACTCTACCACCGGTTCGGAAAGCGGATGCTGCTGAGAAGAGCCGGCAAGAAACTCAGCAGTTGCTCTTTTCAAAATAATTATTTTACAATTTTATTATGAAGCTAAATTACATTGTAATAAGTTTTTTATACTAACTAGTGGGCAGCTGGATGCTAGTCCGATTTAACCCATGCAACTTTGTTACAATAAAATATAATATTTCCACAATGAGGGGCAGTTCCAAAAAAAAAAATACTACAATTCAATTCATGTTAAGACGGGCAGACAGAAAGCCCCCTTCCCGCCGGCCGCACCCGTTCACGAGCATGACGCATCGATCGTAACAGCCATGATTGCACCCCAAATCCCAGTTACAACTTCAAATTGCAAGCTGGCTCTTTGTAACTCGTCTGATGTTGTCGGCCCAACTAGTGGGAGGTCTGCCAGCACTGCGCTTTCCGGTGCAAGGTCGCCACGCCAGCATCTTGGCACCCCAAGGACCATCAGGAGGACCCAAGGAGTTCTTCAAACTATAACCTCCTCCCACCACTATACGTCCGATTTAAGTTGGCCGCTACCTCCCGTATCGCTTCCCCGCACCGCAGAGTAGTACAATTAAATTATTATTCTGTGCCTCAAATCAGACCCACTAACAGATAGCAACGTACCGCTCGAGGTTGTCAGTACAGTGTTTTTTCAAACTTTTGTTTTCAAATTTTTTTGTCAAGTTTTAATAAAAAACCTAAATTTACTCTAAAATTAAAACTAAAATAAAAACTAATTAAAATCTAAAACCCCATCCAAGCCACCGCAGTGTGGCATAGTACCCAAGATGCTGGCAGCATTACCTCTTTGGATGGCCAAGCTAATCCTTTGGCCAAGGTAGCTGCCAGCTCTTGGATCCCCGGTAGACTGTGGCGGGTGCAGCAGCTACTAGCGCCGAACAGGCTAAGAGGCGCAAATATGAAAAACTTGACAGTGGTTTCTTATTTGCGCCTTTTGGTGTAGAGACCCTGGGGCCGTGGGGCCCGGAGGCTCGCGCACTTTTTTTAGAGATATCAAAAAGAGTGATCGAGTTTTAATTAGATAATTATAATTTGTTGTTTGGTTACCATTGTTCGCGTGTTTTCTACGATGAGTAAAAAAAGAAAAGTTTTGCATAGCGCAGACTATTTACCTAATACTTTAATTAATGACTTTCTTCGAAGAGGAGAAAAATAAGAAATTAAAAATCACGCCCTTCAACATTCAAGATGCCATTGCCATGTTAAGCATAGTTAGAAAAGAAAACTTCTGTCACAGTCGTGGTAACAGTATAAAATACAATCATTTTTTATGACAACGGTACAGTATGACGTTTCATTTGTTACAGTCGTAGGCCAACTTGATTCGGACGGTTTATTGATAGATTTTGCTCCTCCTACGGATCTCCTCATTTCTCGCAGGGAGACTCAAAGCATGGCTCTCTCCATCACCCGCTAAGCGAACCTGAGTCTTTCTATGAGACCCCATAGTACACCAAGTTTCGGATCTAAGGGAGAGGGCAGACTGGCGACTTTTAGCGGCAACTATGGCGTTTTTATGGTTTTTAGTCGCTGTTCGGAGTCTCGATTCCGCGTCTAAATGCCAACGTGGGTACACAACAAACGCCGGTCGCAGGGATCAATTTGCATTTTTTAACAACGGCGTTCGGTGATTTTTAAACGCTGACCTTCGCTACTTTTAGCATCGTATCGAATGCCTTTGAGTCACGAAAACGCGATGCAGTTTGCAAAAACGCCGATCGCTGCCGCTAAAAGTAGCCACTGCCCGCTCCCTAAGTTATCTCTGGTTACATGCACTGTTCGAAGACTTTGTTCTGTGAGCATTGAAGTATTTTGGAACCGAAACCCTGCCCAGCTGAGTTGGATTCGGTGGTTGATATTTTTCCAATCCCATTACCCATTCTTATCCTACTAATATTATAAATGTGAAAGTTTGTGAGGATGGATGGATGTATGGATGGATGTTTATTACTCTTTTGAGTCACAACGAATGAACCGATTTGGCTGAAATCATCTACCCCACAGGCTACTTTTTATCCCTGAAAATTACAGAGTTTCCGCGGGAATTTAAAACATAAATCCACGCGGACAAATTTGCGGGCATCTTCTAGTAATATTATAATGTGAAAGTTTGTTTATCTATATGTTACTTTTCACGGCTCAACCGCTGAACCGCTATGGAAATTTCACAAAAAGATAACTTACACCCCGGAGACATACGAAGGAAAGCTTTTATCCCGGAAAATCAAAGTTCTCGCGGGATTTTTAGAAACCTAAATCCACAGAAGTTTTTTTAAATTGATGGTATTAGGTAGGTACCTAGCTACCTAGTTTAATAACAAGTACAGAATTTTTGTTTGTTGTACAAGAGGCAGTAATAAGCTAGCAGTTAGATCTGTGGTCTCCGATTCGGAGGGTCGCAGGTTCGATCTCGGGTTTGACCTCTGACTTTTCGAAGTTATGTGCGTTAGCATGCTTTAACGGTGAAGAAAAACATCGTGAGGAAACCTGCACACCTGAGAGTTATAATGTACTTGAAGGTGTGTGAAGTCCGTCAATTCGCATTAGACCCAGCGTGGTGGACTATGGCCTATAACCCTTCTATGGCATAGACCTAAATTAATAAAGAGGGCCTTGTAGTTGGAAGAATTGTGTTTCCTATTTTTAGACCGATTCAGACCATATAATAAGCCACCGATTTACATATCAAATAGATTTAGCTCCCCGAAGTTCCCGTCTTAGTTAACTTGAAACATTTCCCCGGGCTAAAGCAAAGTTTTTACGGCGCCCAGGGGAGGAACTTTAACACCGTTTTAATTAGCCCACTTTATTTCCCACCCGTGTTACTGTTTGGATCCCTTCGTTCACGTCGTAAAAGGGAAGTGGGAAATACTAGTTTAGTTTAGAGCATCGTTTCCCAACCCTTTTAGTACAACAATCTTTAAGAAATAAAATAAAGTGTTGGGTTATCTGTCTAATGCGAACTAACAAGAAATAAGTAAAGAACTTACCCAAAAAGATTTCAGGTTTTGTTCCTTTTCTTCGGAGTTTATGGCTGTAAAAATATAGTCTGTGAAAAGTCTAGTCTAGTTGATATTAAAAGACCTAAGTGACATACCATACTTCTTCTTTTTCTTCTTTATCAATCAATAGACGTTCACTGTTGGATAAAGCAAAGGATTCTCTCTCTTGCATGGATTGCCACAGGTCTCGGTCTTGTGCCGCCTGAATCCAGCGCGGCGGCGGCCACCTAGTGGCAGTCTGCCAATACTGCGCTTCTCGGTGCGGGGTCGCCACTTGCAGCACAAGTGCACAGCACCTTGGGACCCCAACGAACATCAGCTCTTCGAAGCACATACTATTCAGGTGAGAGAAAAGAATCCCATACTTTAATATTTTTTTCTTCGTGCAGCGCTCTATATGTCAAGATACTACGAGTATCAATGGTTCAGAAAGTAGAAGCTTTTGATAAAAAACCTGCAAAAATTCAGCCTTTTCAAGAATCTCTGAAAAAGTATGAAAATAATATTATCTTTGTTCATTTTAAAGGGCTTTTTGTATAAATTATGTATATTATGACAGTCCTAAATTTTCACAATCTCTCTATTTCTTGGCAAACTACTCATACCTAGTTCACATAATTTATACGATCGAGGCTTTGGAACTAGTCATCGACCAAAAATCATAAAAAGGTAGACTTTATAAACTTTTTTTTTACATAAACTTGTATGGTATATATATTACAACTTTCCACTTACGTAAGAAATATTGTGAGATACCCAATTTTATACGACCGATCCATCATACTTGTGAGTCGTGGGTATTCACCAAAAAAAATTGGATAGCTTCTAAATTATTATAGGTTATTTGTCATTTTCATAAACGGTTTAGGTTACATTTTGTAAATCCAAGCGATAAAGTTTATTATTTTTTATTTTGTTTTATTTTCTAACTCAATTTACGTAGTGTTGTTGACTGATGGAGCTGGAAGGTAGATCATTATAGAGAGAGAATACAGGATCCCCCATACCTATCAACCAAGAGCTGCATCGCAATATACAGGGAGTCGGTAACATTTAAAGCCCCATTATGTAAATTGGTAGTTAAACATTAGACCAACAGAATAAGCTTGGTACATGCGTTAATTTAAAAAGCCAAGAAATAAAATCGGCCAAGTGCGAGTCGGGCCTCGCTCTTTTAGGGTTCCTTCCGTTAAAAAAAATTAAATAAAAATATTTCCATGTACCCATGGAAATATTTTAATTTAATTTTTTTAATTTAATTTAATTTTTATTATTTGTTGTTATAGCGGCAATAGAAATACATAATATGTGAAAATTTCATCTGTCTATCTATTACGGTTTACGAGATACAGCCCGCTGACAGACGGACGGACGGACGGACGGACGGACGGACGGACGGACAGCGTAGGCTTAGTAATAGGGTCCCGTTGGTACCCTTTGGGTACGGAACCCTAAAAAAGTAAAAAATATTTTACCGCTGTCACAGTGAACTCTAAAGTGATATTTATTCCACTGGTGGAACAATCAGTCGATCCGTGGATGGGAATCAAACCCGAGACCTCCCAGTTATAAGACCACTGCGCTCACCACTGCGCCAGGGAGGTCGTCATTATTCAAATCTTTGACATTAGTTAGTTTAGTGGATTGAGGGACAATTTACGAATTTACGCATAGACGGTAATTTTATGGGTGACTTCTTCCGTGTGGATAAAGGTTTTTAATTCCCGCGGGAACTCTTCCCTATTAATCCTGGATATGAACTATCTCCATTGCTTTTAGCCAAATCGATTCATTCGTTGTAGCGTGAAGGAGTAACAAACATCCTACTATAGTACTTATTATTACAAATGCGAAAGTTTGTGAGGATAAATGGATGGATAGAACTTGGATGGATGGACATTGGTCCCATTTAGGTTGGTATAATGACCCAGATCTGGAAAACAAAACGTTGAGTGGCTGTCACCCTTTGCTGGCTACGAACCTCATAAGACCGTGACCTGTGGAAATCTTTGCTTAAGCAAGACTTATGTATACAGTGGACGATCAGTTGAATGGACGATAAAAAAGAATCAGTTCACATATTTTTTTCCTTGTAACAAACATCATTACTTATACCTACTCTAAAAAAAAAGCTTAGGTCTTAGGTACCGTCCAACAAACAAACTTTCGAATTTCGTATGCCTGCGACTTCGTCCGCGTGGATTAAGGTTTTTGATTCCCGCGGGAACTCCTTAATTTTCTGGGATAAAATGTAGCCTATGTTAATCCTGGGTATGTCACTATTACAAACAGCCAAATCGGTTCATTCGTTGTGGCGTGAAAGAGTAACAAATATCCTCCCATCTTAACAAACTTTCGTATTTATAATATTATTAGTAGGAAGTAGGATAGGATAGGATTAAGGATAATGATAAAGATATATACCTACGTACGGAGATAGATAGCATAATGTAATGTCAACAATTTATCTAACTTATCAAAAGGTGCGTTTAACGAGTGGTTATAATACTATCATTATGTCATAGCAAATAGGGCCCTTTCCGATCTATTCGGCAGACTCATCAAATTACGTCGCCTCGAGATTACTCTCAATAAAGTCAGAGGGTAGACGGATTAAAGGTAGCCTATTTGATTTGATTGGAGCTAATCCTACCTTAATCACCGATTTGTTAATACGGTGCTCTTTTAAGGCTTCCTTTTAATATTGTAAGAGATGAAAAGGTTATTGATTTTGTCTTTAGTTCGTAAATGTTTAGCTATAGCTTTTTACCGCCACTCTACCTATGTAATTTATTCTTCTAACAGCTTTGATCTAGTAAACGAGAAGAAAATTCAGACTTTACAGAGTGTATAGGACTGCAGTTCCAAGAATGTTGAAGCCTAGAAATCTTCGCGGCTGTTTGCGCATTTAGCGCAACGTGGACGGCTGTTTATTATTATGTTACATGAGTTATGAATTTTAAATGATAAACTACACATTTTAACTTCCTTTTTTACACTGTCACAATAAGCGCTTCGTCAGGTCTGAGCGTGATTATAATTCGTTCACTAGTTTAATGGCATCGTTTACAGTTCGTTATTTAAATATGTGTTTAGCATCTACGCAGTATTGAAAGTGTGTTCGATATATTAAGTGCCTACTTTAACGCGGTCCGACGTGATCAGTCAGGTCTGAACCGTACTCTAAAACATGCTAAGTGCCATGTACCTAACCAGGAATACGTAAAGATGTACCTACTCAAGTTACTGAATAAATGTGGATCATTAAATACCAGATCTACATTTCACTATGTCTCTAAGATCTAAGCTATCCAAACGGAAAAATTGTTCCTATTTTTCCCGTAATTCCTCCCACATCCTTCTCTCTTTGATACGCTTTCAGACATATCGATATGTTGGCAATCTATGAATGCAAATTCGAAAGATATTTCACGGAGAGCTATATCAAAATAATATTATGAGTAGTTACTTACCTTACCTACCTACCTTAAGCAGTGATAGCCTCGTGGTTAGGACTGTGGTCTCCTATTCGGGGGATCGCAGGTTCGATCCCGGGTACGCACCTCTGACTTTTCGGAGTCAAGTGCGTTTAAGCAATAAAATAGCACTTGCTTCAACGGTGAAGGAAACCATCATGAGGAAATCTGCACACCTGAGAGTTCTTCATAATGTTCTTGAAGGTGTGTGAAGTCCGCCAATTCGCATTGGGCCAGCGTGGTGGACTATGGCCTATAACCCTTCTCTGAGAGGAGACCTACGCTCAGTAGTGAGCCGTTGATGGGTTGCTAATGATGATGATGACTTACCTACTTTCTTGTTCTACTTCTTTATCAAGCGATAGAAGTCCACCAAAAGTCTCTTTCTTGGACATACACATGACTTGGTCTTGCGCCGCAAGCATCCAAAGGCTCCCTGCGACTCGTTTGATGTCGCCGGTCCACCTGGTGGGGAGTCTGTCAACATTGCGCTTCTCGGTGCTGGATCTCCACTCCTTAGCTATTTTATTTAGTAGAAAAGTAATGAAGTAAGGGTATTTAGATGTGCCAATGCTGGGAAAAATTATGATGATATTAGCATGATGATTGATATGAACGGTGCGCAATAAAACTCCGTATTCAACATGAATGACAGTCAAGATTGGGTGTTTTGTTTTTATGAGTATTTATCTATACTAATATTATAAAGAGGAAAGATTTTTTTGTTTGTTTGTTTGTACCGAATAGGCTCTGTAACTACTGGACCGATTTGAACCATTTTTTCACCAATAGAAAGCTAAGTTATCAGGAAGTAACATATAGGCTATAATTTATTTTCAAAAAATTAGAGATCCTTAAGAAAATTGCAATAATGTAACCCAAGGTAGCAAAATTTTGCCTATAAAATGCATTATTTGGCGTATGCTGAGAAAAATATTTATGATACATAAAAATAATGTACTACATAATTAAAGTAATCATTATTCCCTATAAAAAAGTCCCCAATGGAAAATATATATTTCACCATCATATTTAAGTCACAGTAGTAGCTTTTGTATTCTAAAATTTAACACATTATAAATGCGAAAGTGTGTTTGTTTGTTGGTTTGTCCGTCAATCACGCTGCAACAAAGTTACGTATTTTTTGGATAGGTATAGTTGAGAACCTGGAGGGTGACATAGGCATCCCGAAAAATCAAAGAGTTCCCGCGCGATTTATCCACGCGGACGAAGTCGCGGGCATCAGCTAGTAGGTACATATAGGTCGAAGATTTTAGATCTTTGTATATTTTATTTTAGATCTTTGTATCTTTAGATCTTTGTAGACTTTAATGAAAGACCTATATCCAGCATGGACGTATGTCGGTTGATAATGATATATAAGAAGAAGATTACTTTTCAATACACATTAATACATGGTTCAGATTATGCTATAGTATAAAGCATGCTTGAAGTGTTATATCTTAGTACGAAAATATCGCTCAGCATTCATCAATTTTACCGAAGCTAAGATAGCATTAGTATGAACGTGTCATTAACTATTGCCATTATACTCTTATAGTATTGCCATTATACTCTTGTGATGACGCAGTATACTATATTACCTAGTAGAATAAAATAATAAAGCATAGCGCTTTTAGTGCAGATTAGATACTAAACTCGTCTTTAAGATTTGACACGATAAAATTTATTTATTGCTGCAAGAGATCCTCGTAATATTTTTCTCTTTCCTATGAAAAAATATTTATTTATAGTCTAGTTTTCTATTTGTAAAGACTTCAACACTGTTTCTGCCTCGCTGGTCGGAGTACTCGTCTATACATAGATGCCCTTTCATCTATGAACAAGTGCTCTAACTAGCTGATGGGCTATCAACTACAGTTTCTAGGTCAAGCGCAATACGCTCTACCTAGAGTTTTAATTCGAATAAACTCTTTTCGACTAACGTAGGTACAGTTTTTGCAATTCTCGTGGTTACTTTGTGTACATGCACATTGCATAAGTATGCGTGCCTGTCAAAGCCTAGGTGGGAGCGGGCAGGCGCGAGCATTGCGCTCGCTCACACTTATACAGATACGACCCACACACAACCATAAGTCAGTCGCCCTCCTGAATTGCAAGAACTATAAAATTTAGCTGGAATTTAGCGGTTAGACTAATAACGCATAGACCGATAGTTCCATACATTGAGACCAGCTTAACGTGCAACCAATTTTCGAACTATGTGTGCTAAGGGGCGTCGTGTATTTACGCTCGCCGACACGTACACTAGTGTGCGTGCCGGTAGGCGAAACTAGTCTTTAAAGTCTACCATGAAAGGGTTTATTTTCGCTCGCCGACACGTGCGTGCATATAGGCCTAAAGAGCCTTTGAAGGCCTCCATGAGTACACGAATAATATAAAGAGGTAATATTTGTTAGTTTAGATGCATGACTATGAGGTAATCTCCGAAGATACTAAATCGATTTAAAAAAATCTTTAACCAATATTTATAATGGATTTCCATAGTGGACATAGCTGCTATATTTTATCCCGATTAACGCAGACGAAGTCACAGGCATCAGTCACTTTATAATAAATGCGACAGTATGCCTTACTCTCTCACACATTTTCCTAGTAAGACCAATGATCTTTGGACAAAATTTGCAATCTACAGATCCTATGAAAAACAAACACGCGGAAAAAGAAGAGACAACAGCGAGTAGAAAATAATAATGAAGTCTTATCAGTCACGTGTAGGTGTGGCTTATAAAAAACACAAATATTTAATCACGCACCTTTATTCCTGTGGAACCGAGAGCCAGTCGAAAATTTTGACGAAGCGTTGGACAAGAACTCAAAATAAGTAAGAAACACCACACGACACTCTGTGGTGTAACTGCAGCGTGGTTCAGAAGTCCGTATGGTATGCCACTAATTTTTCTACGTCATGGGGGTGCCACAAGAGCAATACGCCTTATCTAACTCTAGGCTCACCAGCTTGTCCGTAGTGGGTTCATAAATATTTTTTTTTGTAAGTTAAGCGGAAATATCAGGCATTAGGTACTATGGGTCGCCTCAACACATAATTTGAAAAAGGTACTATTAAGGCAGGCAGATTTATATACATAGGCTAATAGGTATATTAGCCTATGTATATATGTTGTTACGTTGTTACGTTCCCTCAAATATGGTTGAGCGAAGCAATGGCTGGATCATGCGTCATGCTCGTGAACGGGTGCCACCGTCGGAAGCGGGGCTGCTGGTCTGCCAGTCTTGACATGTATTGAATATTGTACTTATGTATTTTTGGAGTTGTTCTATAAATATTATATCATCGTATTGTTGGAAATATTCTATTCTAACAAGTTGCATGGGGTAAATCGGCATGGCATCCAGCTGCCCACAAGATATTATAAAAAGTTATTAAAATGTAAATACATATTAAAAAACCTTACCTACAAAAAATATTGTAAAATGTGTAATTTTGAAAAGAGCAACTGCTGAGTTTCTTGCCGGTTCTTCTCAGCAGAATCCGCTTTCCGAACCGGTGGTAGAGTCATGACTTGTCATAAGTGCCACAGGTTGGCCTACATGAAATAAATGATTTTGAATTTGAATTTGAATTAAATCTGCCTGCCTGCTGCATCTGGTATCAGTTTTCAGTCTTATCACAGAAGATCTATGTCTTGCAAATTGGCTGTTTCGCCAATAGCTATTGCAAAAGAATAATCTTCGTATTTTTCATCTTTAACAACCTATAGAAGTCCACTCCTGGATAACGTCTGTCTGTCTCTTGCATGGACTTACACAGCGACTCGATAGATGTCGTAGGTCAGCCACCACTAGCCGCTCCAGCAATTTGGGAACCCTACCAACTAAGCATAATACTTTCAGATTTTTGATTAATGAGCTATTTACCACTATATGGGAAATACTATGGTGCCAAGCTATTTAACATTTCGTAACGTAGTAACAAAGCAGGGGACGGCCATATTATCATGCCATAATAAACTGCTATATTCCAGATCAGCCCACTTCCATCTAAGATTGCATAATTTTATTTATGGCACACTGCGATCAAATAAAGCATCATTTGAACTGCTTTAGTTGAATTTAAATTATACTAGTTACATATTATTTAGAATTTGATTATAATTGAATTTAAAAGTATTTCCTCATAATTTCCAACTGTCTCCTGGTCTACATCATAAAGTAAGAGCAACACCCACGGGCGGCTTGGAAAAGATCGCCCCTTTGGCAATAAAGTTACCTTAGCTTTACTTTGTAGGTGCCTTCTTACGTAATTTGTAAAGTTTCCTATAAAATTGTTTTCTGCAAAAACGACTAACAAACAGTACAAGAATTTCAGTGTTTTTTGATACAATTTTTGCTGAATTAAATTATTTGTTGTGCGTCTTCGTATAGTACATTTTATGCTGATAAGAAACAAGTAAACTTAGGATGTTTTTAACCATCGAAAAAAGGAGGAGGTTCTGAAGTCATCACGTTTATTTTTTAGTTTTTATGTAGGACTACGCATAACTTTTTAACAGAGTGCTCCGACTTGATTATTTTTTTGTATGTTCAGTCAAATTGTCTTAGATTTTTTGACTCTAGACAAGTATTTTTTTTAATTACATTATATATTTCATTATTTTCACTAGCGTCAGAAACTTTAAAATGTTTCCTAAAGTTACTAAAGCTCTAAATGGAAAGTTTTTACGACCCTCAAGGGTCGAACTTTAGCTCCGTTTTAATTAGTTAGCCCTATTTTCTAAGTTCACAATTTGAATTTGAGGTCCCTTTCCTTAATGTATTAATAGGTACCAATGAAATAGTTCGAATAACACTGATTTTCCTTATTACCTAGAGAATTGGTGTACTTACTCCAACCCTAATAATTATTATTGTCCTTGAACAAAATCAAATTGACATAATATAGTTATTTATGGAGAAATTTTTGGCTTTGGTTGGTGATGTACCTTACAGAAAAACATTATTGATGAAATCTTTCGACTAATGGGTATGTCCAATTCTCATTAAAACTTTATCATTTCTTTCATTTCATCATCTTCTTCTTCTTTGTCAACCTATAGACGTCCACTGCTGGACAAAGGTCTCCTGCATAGACTTCCACAGGCTTCGGTCTTGCGCCGCCTGAATCCCGCAGCTCCCTGCGACTCGTTTGATGTCGTCGGTCCACCTAGTTTTATTTTTTTTAATCGGTCATTTTATCTACCTTTTAACAAAACCACAATATTATATTCTAACGATAAATAATATTTTTCAACTATAAATAATCGAATTTTTCAGATCTGTACCATTTTTTTGATTTCACTTTTTAGTTTTTGATTTGGAACATAGATATTTTCCCGTTACGTGTTTGTGACGACTGTTTGTTTTATTTTTCAACTAGCTGATGCCCGCGACTTGGTCTGCGTGGATTTAGTTTTTATAATCCCTCGGGAACTCTTTGATTTTCCGGGATAAAAAGTAGCCTAGGTCACTCTCCAGGTCCTCAACTATACCCATGCAAAAAATCACGTCGATCCGTAGCCCTGTTGTGGCGTGATTGAAGGACAAACCAACCAACCAATAAACCAACAAACAAACATACTTTCGCATTTATAATATTAGTAAGGATGGGTTCTTAATTTAGTTTTTTTTACTGTTTGTAAACTGTTATATTAGATGTCCGTGTACGGTGTAAATGCCATAAATGTGTAACTGGAAAAGGATTCATATGGTTTGAAGCTGAAGATAATGAATTTGATACTCCGCAGAAGAGTATTTGAGAATTTAGGAACGGAATTCGGTACTACACTGCAGAAATAACAATTTAATTTAACATTACCGGGCCTACCGTGTACCGAAGCCTCCACTCGCCGAGGTTAAAATGAGAGTTGCCACTCCGGGGAACGGAATAATGGGTTGAAAACCCGGAAATAGGTATAGTAAGGTAGACCTTACAGCTGAAACGCAATGAGCTCGCGAGTAACTTATACATTCGATGCTAGCATAAGTATGTCACCCACTCTTTAAACATTTCTGTGGTGGAGTCGTGTGATGTGGGTTGTTACGTTTCTTCAAATATGGTTGAGCGAAGCAACGGCTGGGTCATGCGTCATGCTCGTGAACAGGTGCCACCGGCGGGATTGGGGCTACTTTATGTCTGCCCATCTTAGGATAGAAGTTAGTCGGTATGCATTTTTTGAACTTCCCTCATTGTGGAAACACTGCATATATAGCATAGTATTTACTGTATTGTTTTGTTTTGAAAAGAGCAACCGCCGAGTTTCTTGCTGGTTCTTCTCGGCAGGAAGGGCATTCCGAACCAGTGTTAGAGCCAGACGTTTAAAAAGCACTTGTAAAAAGTTTATTTGAATAAAAAATATTTCAATTCAATTCTATTCTATTCTATAATTATGATTTAAAATATTAGATTAACATAAGCCTTTCCGAGAGCGCGCCACCAAACACGGTCCTTCGCCTTCCTCATCCATCCGCTTCCCGCCACCTTCAGGTCATCGGTCCAGCGAGCTGGAGGTCGTCCTACACTGCGCTTACCGGTACGCGGTCTCCACTCCAGAACACGTCTGCCCCATCGGCCGTCGGTTCTGCGACATGCCCACTGCCACTTCCATTTTGGCTACACAGCGGGGGAATGCAGCTAGTGTGGCACATTTACTCCTTCCTTTTTTAACCCCCGACGCAAAAAGAGGGGTGTTATAAGTTTGACGTCGATGTCTGTCTGTCTGTCTCTGTGTGTGTGTGTGTCTATCTGTGGCATCGTAGCTCTCAAACAGATGGACCGATTTCGATGCGGTTTTTTTATTTGAAAGCCAGTTTCCTGGTGGTGGTTCTTAGTTATGTTTGCTTAATATCGGTCCAGCAGTTTGAGTATCAGTTCTTTTCCAAAATGTTGTAAAGCATTTTTGGCGTATGATTACTCAATTAAGAATTGCTTCACGCGTGCCAGTATAATCGTTACATGACAATTAATTGATAACGTAGACAGCTATAGATTCTCTTGTCGGGGGTGTTTTAATTTTCAATTTACACTTGCTATATATAGCGTTTAAATATTGATATTTAAAATTATTATTACGTTTTTAATTTAAATTTCAGTTATTCAGTACTTTTCACCCATTGGGAATTGGAATCTATACTACAAGAAGGTGATATAAGCATCAATTATTATTTTTATTCAAATTTAAAACTAAAACTTGTGTGATAAAATGTATGATGGCGTCCATTGTCCTAGAAAAAAGTACCTATCAATTTGGATGTAAATCACTAACTTTTATTGACAGTAAAACCCATCTGCAGTATTAATAGGATTTACGATGACATACTGCTCCACATACGATGGAGGATGTTCAGTCAGTTTGATAAACCAATTTGTTGGAGTATGTTTTTTAACCCCCGACGCAAAAAGAGAGGGGTGTTATAAGTTTAACGTGTCTGTGTATCTTTGTATCTGTCTGTGGTAGCGTAGCTGCCAGACGGATGAACCAATTTTCGTTTAGTTTTGTTTGTGTCATAGATAATTTTATCCCGAGTGTTCTTAGCCATGTTTCATGAAAATCTGTTCAGCCGTTTGAAGATTATCAGCTCTTTTCTAGTTGATGAGGGGATCTGACTAACTTCCATATGTCCGATCGATTCGAAATTTGGTACCGTGTTACTTCAATGATATTGAAAGTATATGGTAAGGTAACCATGACCTGATCAGCAGTTTGAAGATCATCAGCTCTTTAATAGTTGATTCGAAATTTGGTACCGTGTTACTTCAATGATATTGAAAGTATATGGTAAGGTAACCACGACCTGATCAGCCGTTTGAAGATCATCAGCTCTTTAATAGTTGATGAGGGGATCTGACTACCTTCCATATGTCCTATCGATTCGAAATTTGGTACCGTGTTACTTCAATGATATTGAAAGTATATGGTAAGGTAACCATGACCTGATCAGCCGTTTGAAGATCATGAGCTCTTTAATAGTTGATGAGGGGATCTGACCACCTTCCATATGTCCTATCGATTCGAAATTTGGTACCGTGTTACTTCAATGATATTGAAAGTATATGGTAAGGTAACCATGACTTTAAATATGACATGTTAGAGTAAGGTTTAGATTTTGAAGGTGGGTAATTAAATGGGATCAATTAGGCTCAATTACCACTGCGCTAACTAATGACTATAAATACCTTCCTAATATTTATACCTACTTTAAAAAGGACTAAATAAAAGTAAAATTAAAAATTTTAAAAACCCCCGACACAAAAAATAAACTCTAAAAACTAACAAATAATATTTTAAACCTATATATAATTTTACACCTATATATAATTATTATCGTCACATATATTATGTAAGTTCAAATATTTTTATTTTCCAAGCGTCGTCGTCACGTTGGGGGACCGCTAAGTGAAAAAATCGGCCAAGTGCGAGTCGGTCCTCGCTCTTTTAGGGTTCCGTTAAAAAAAATTAAAATATTTCCATGTACCCATGGAAATATTTTAATTTAATTTTTTTTAATTTAATTTAATTTTTATTATTTGTTGTTATAGCGGCAATAGAAATACAAAATATGTGAAAATTTCAACTGTCTATCTATTACGGTTTACGAGATACAGGCCGCTGACAGACGGACGGACGGACAGCGGAGGCTTAGTAATAGGGTCCCGTTGGCACCCTTTGGGTACGGAACCCTAAAAAACAGGTGTAGTCGCAGATTGCAACAAAAGAATTTACTCCGAAAAATTCGCAAAATCGACACAACCGTCAACGTCGTCTGCCCTCACGTGTCGCGCGCGACATTACGTTTGTTTGTTTGTTGGTTTGTCCGTCAATCACGCTGCAACAAAGCTACGGATTGAGGTGATTTTTTGGATAGTTATAGTTGAGAACCTAGAGGGTGACAAAGAGTTCCCGTGGGATGTTAAAAACTAAATCCATGCGGACGAATTCGCGGGCATCAGCAAGTAAATAATATAAAGAGAGTAGAGTATGAATAATAGTAAATTCTATAAATAGTAACAGCGAGAGCGACGGAATATAAAGAGAGAAAATTGGTTGGCAGGAAAACTTTTGCACATGGCTAGTCATTAAGATCGGCTGAAATTCAGGACTCTGTTATAAATTTTATTGGAACATTTCAAAAAAAAGCTAGCAAAAAAAGCATGAAAGAACTTTTTTATGGCTATTTTTACAGCCACAAATTCTGGCCGCAGTGAAAATATTTTCCACGAGTCCAACATCGAAACTGAAACCAGTTTTAGATAAAATCTCTACGTAACTTAGTTGTAAAATCAGAAACCGCCCTCATATTGTAAGGTCACACTCTCCATTATCATTACAAACTAAGTTTTACACCCTTCATTTAGCCCTTTGTCCCTTAATTTTCCGTTTTAAACAGGGACCTTCGTTAATAGGTTGGTTTTGAATAAATACTCACTCAATCGAAAAGTTTTAGAGTGAAAATTAGATTGCCGGTAAAAAATACTTTGGTTATCGTTTATAAATACATATACTTTATGTGAAGCTAGTCCATCATAATTATTACGAGCAACCCATTAACGTCTCACTACAGAGCGCAGGTCTTCTCTCAGAGAAGGGTTAAAGGCCATAAGTCCACCACGCTGGCCTAATGCAATTTGTTAGACTTCACACGCCTTTGAGAACATTATGAAGAACTCTCAGACGTGCAGGTTTATAACGATTCATACATTCACAGTTGAAGCGTGTGATTTTTATTGAAAAGTCAGAGGTGCGTGCCCGGGATCGAACCTGCGACCCTCTTTACGTGTACCTAGTTAGGAATCTATGTACACGTAAAGTTTAAGTAAATCTCCTTTTTAAAAACACGATTGCTTTTGTGTTTTGTAAGGAACATTTATTTGCTAAGGCGTTTATATAAAATAAATCCTCGGGTTTTCAGGTAATCCTGACTCGACTGCCGAAGAGGGAGGATCGGAGTAGAAATAACACCTGCTATTGAATTATTTATTTAGGTCCAGTGTGCGACCCGTAAGGAAATTTATCTCGCATGGAAAAGTTTAAATTTTCCCAATTATAATATTATTCTATTTGTAACGTCACTTATTTTGGCATGAAGTATCTAGTTATTTTGAAAGGGCCGTTATTTTTACACAAAGTTTCTAAGACATGTAGTATTGTTCAAAAATGAGGAGTTACCAATTCGACTCGCAAATTTTATAGGTGTATGTGACTGTCAGTATGTGTGTTCGACGCACTTCTCTGAAACTACAGGTATTAATCGGATTGTGATCATTACTTTTTATTTGTTTAAATTTACTTCAACCCTGTAAGGAAACAGCAATGATTTCATCAAAATCGCTTCAGTACTTTTCAAGATATTGACACTTTTCCCTTTTCAGTTATTCTTTTTAAAACAGCAATAGTTGAAAGTTATGAGTAACTCGACTATTTTAAGTATGTGAAAATTTAGCTAAAAGTTTCGTTGTCTTCCTCAATAATATGCCCTTTTCTTCTCAGACTGCATCAGCATATACCATCTGGTGAGATCGCCAGCAAAGCGTTAATTATAATTAAAAAAAAGTGATAATTAATTAATTGTAATATTACCAACTCAACCTCATTATTTTCTAATAGGTAAATCTAGGTCTTATCATGTTCTTCACTTCACTTATCATATTATTAATCCTATTAATCCCTACTAATATTATAAATGTAAAAGTGTGTTTGTTTGTTGCTTTGTCCTTCAATCACGCCACAACAGAGCTACGGATCGACGTGATTTTTTCCATGGGTATAGTTGAAGACCTGGAGAGTGACAAAGGCTTTTTGTCCCGGAAAATCAAAGAGTTCTCGAGGGATTTTAAAAACTAAATTCACGTTATTTACATTTCATGTTTATCTTTACTAATAGTGCGTAAATATTTCACCAAAATAACCTCAACATATGTAGAAAAATGCTCTAGGGATTACCCGACGCGTAACATCCTGTGTGCTCGAACATACTTGAACAAGTTTCTATATATAAAGAAGATTACTCAATAGACAAAATTTGCGGCATTATTTGGCCTTTTCTACGTCAGTGATTTCTTTTATGATGTATATATTTTTTGTATTTGTACGTTGTTTTATTTCTCTATGAATACGAAGTTCAGATAAACTATAAGGGATAATAATATACTTATAAGTATATTTATATGTTTAACATTTGTTATTCTGGCAGGTGTTATTTATCTTAGCACAAAACGTAGACTGAATTATGAGTATACGAGTACGTATTCTTTCACTTTTTATACTTAATCATGCACTATTATTTTCCCTTATACCCTCTCCCACTGCCTAGAGTCACTGGTAAAGATCTCTTATAGAGTTAAAACGTGTTTCTTTGTACACAATTTTCAATTTTCGTTTTTCTTTTTATTTATACATTATGTTGTTGTTGAAATAAATAAATATACTCATAATTTGAATCATCATGTTCATGAACATAGAAATAGCTTACGATGCTCTATTATTAATACAATATAATAATAGAGCATCGTAAGTTATTTCTTCCAAAATATGTAGTTACATAATACAGAGACTGAACCGCGCTTGTACCGTAAATTTATATATTATGCAACTCTGTTATTTTTGTGACTATAGTAAACTGCCTTTATATAGACTCTCTAAATTTTATGACTAATGACGTATTAAATTTTTAAATATTTTTGCATGTAAAATATTTTGCTGTTTGGTAAATTAAAGAAATAAAACAGTCACATGTCCTATATGATTTTAATACATATGTAAACAATCATTTTAAACGAAATAAAAGTTACCTAAGTATAATAAAATCCCATCAACTTATTTTTATTCAACTATATTTACAATATACATTTATCTTCAATATCAAAAAAATATTTACATAATTTTATTTAATATTTAATATAATTTAATTAGCAACAAGAAATCATAAGCTTGGTCGCACATTGGCTTTTATCGCGAGAGGATCAATTGAACTCTAATTAGTTCCAGACATAGAAACGAAGTCACTTCAATTAAAATATGACAGAGCACGGGCCTGACACGTCATGAATATAATAATAATAATAATAATAAAGCCTTTATTAATCCAAAACATCGGTTATCGTTAGAAAAAAGTACGTTAAGCTAAATACATACTATAAGCTAAATATGTCATGGCCCCTTTCGGGTATAGGCCTCCTCCAGTTGCCTCCATTTTTTCCTATCGGTAGCTGTTTTCACCCAGTTTCTTCCTGCTACTTCTGGTATGTCGTCGACCCAGCGAGCTGTTGGTCTGCCCTTTTTTCTTTTTGCTCCAGGACCTCCAGGGCCCTTCCAAATGGTTGCTCGCTTGACCCATCTGTCTGCAGAGGAGCGGGCAACGTGTCCTGCCCATTTCCATTTTAAGCGTAGTGCATGCTTCAGTGCGTCTATCACTTGGGTCTTTTGCCTTATTTTTACACTATTTTGTTTATCTAAAATTTTTAAACCGAGGATGCTCCTCTCCATAGCCCGTTGACACGCGCGTATTTTTGACATATTTTTTTTGTTAAAGATCCATGTTTGGGCTCCGTATGTTAAGCAGGGCAGGAGGCTCGAATCTATCACTTTCTTCTTTAGTGTTATTGGGAGTTTTGATTTTAATATTTCCTTGTTACTCCAGTATTTTTTCCACGTCATGTTAATACGCCTCTCTATTTCGTCTAGGTGTCTTGTGTTTTGGAATGATATTTGTTTTCCAAGGTATATATAGCTCTCTACGTACTCCATTGTCGTTCGGTTTATTATTATGGTATCTTTAGTGCCGTTGGTAGCTATCTTTGTCTTTGAGGTGTTAAGTTGAAGCCCAATATTTTCGCTAGCAGCGCTTAGTTCTCTCAGCATTTCCTCAAGTTGTTTTGATGACTTAGCAAAAAGTACTATGTCGTCGGCGAATCTCAGGTTACTGAGGTTATTCCCCTCTATATTTATTCCTTTTTGATCCCAGTCTAGGTCTTTCATTATATTTTGTAGGACAGCAATGAAAATCTTTGGTGATAGCGGGTCTCCCTGTTTCACGCCTCTACGAATATTAAATTCTGGGCCTATCCTGTCCAGTTTAACCCGACTTGTGCTTTTTCTATATATATCCTTGATAATATTGATGTATGTAGAGTGAAGGTTCTGATGCTCCAATGCGTCCCAGATACTCTTATGCGAGATAGAGTCGAACGCTTTCGCGTAGTCAACATATGCTATATAGAGTTTTTCCTGGTATTCTACATATTTTTCGATTATTTGATCTAGGGTATGTATATGATCGATTGTTGAGTACCCTTGGCGAAAGCCAGCCTGTTCTAACGGTTGGTTCTTTTCTATAGTTGGCTCTATTCTTTTCTCCAGGCGTCATGAATATACGTCATCAATATTATTATTCATTCAAAACTAGATCAAGCAACTAGATTATTAATAAAATGAATCCACGACATGCTATAAGTCGCCTTTAGATTTACCGTAAGCTAATCTAATTAGTCGCCGCTGTCAACCGAGAGACGTCCATGGCTGGTCATAAGTCTCTAGGAACAAACCCCACAGAACACGATATTACCCCGCTTGTGTCCAACAGCGACCAAACGAACGTTAAACCTAGTGAATTGCTTGAGATTGAATTGTGAACTGTCTTTCATCACTGCATTCCCCGTTGGAGGGTTCATGTCGGTAACTCAAATGCCCCTACTGATATATAATATAATGTAGGCAGAAGCTACTAGTGGGAGTTTTGTGTGTAATTGATAGATATTGTTACTTTTTGCCCCCCCCCCCCCCAATCAATAGAATGCGATGTGCGACTAGCCTAAGATTAAAACGATTAAGTTGTTTCGCTTAGAAATATCAAAAAACAACATTTAAATCAAAATGTTTCGTAAACTTACTTACACTTATATCACATTTCTTTACAAAATTCTTATTTATATTTACAGTAAATACATATAATTATTCCTCATAATAATATCTTTGTCATTTTAAGAAGATACAATATAATAAAGTTACTGTAATAAACTGTTGAAATGAAATTACATGTTCCTAATAAATTCTTCAATACATCTATTCGGTTTGAAATTGGTACTTAGTTTTATTCTATTGCAAAAATTTTATTATAATTGGCAATAATTACACGTTATTTAATTGAGATACATAAATCTTTACATAAAACATTAGTGTAATATCAATCATTTAAATTTCTTTAACTTATAGAAATAATTCAAAGAACAACATTATATTGGTAACTATTTTGTAAAATATAAATAAAATAATCTAAAAATGAACAATTGCAAAATGACTAGATTAAAAAAAATTAGAATAGATAATAATAATTTTGAGAGATTTTTAAAACAAAAAATCGTAATTGCTTTCAACAACGAACTTAAAAACAAATCAATATTAAATAACATAACAAAAGTACAAAAACTAAATGACTTTCATCTAAACGCGACGTAGACGACGATTGTATCAGATTTCTATAATCTTTGGCCTCATTCTGAGATGGATACGTGTAAGTACGATCTGTAACGCTTTTCACTTCCGCTGGACAGGGAAGCAACTCCACTGGTATTTGTAACAACGTCCTTTCATTATCAGCTCGTACTTTCTTCGGTTCGTCAAGGTAAATGTCATCAGTATCGTCACTCAACTCATCGGGCCCATCTAAATCGTTCCTAACCTTTTCCATCTCCTCTAAATTATTACTCGTACTCATTCTTTCATAATAAGTAAGGTGAGAACTTAAAGCCGGATCAGAGGTGAATTTGCAAATGAAATTTTCTAAAGACGTCCTCACTTTGATACTCTTCGCTTCATGCCGGAGCTTATGCATCCATGCCAAATGGCAATCGCAATCGAATTCGTTTCCTGCAACAATCAAGCCTTAATTAATCTTTAATTGAACTAATGAAGTCGCGCGTCGGATACCAAGTCTTATTGACTTTTGTATTTAAATTAAGACGTTTTCAGTCGCGAGTTTAGAAATGGGAAAGTCTTTAAAGTAAATGATTGCAAGCGATATTACGTTGATAAAGAATGATTAATTTCTGTTATTCCTTAAAATGAGAGAAAATTTACACAGTTAATTTGTAATAAATTAGGCCATTTACTTTTGTGAAGTATAGCAATAAAGTTTTGGAATAAGTGAATGAACATGACTGCTGTCCATGACGAAACGGAAATGGTATACGTACATTGTGTTGTACGTAAAGGGGTTGTTTGTGCGTTTTTATGTTACAATTTTCCTGAAACTACCATTCCCATTTTATGTGGTTTTCTACTACAGAGCAGGATATATCAGATAAGTTTTAAGAATAAGGGCTGCCATTTGCTGCAATATCGTCGTGGATTTTTAAATTTGTAAATATTTCATATAAGCAGTAGTGATAATCGTTCTAACAATTTTGATGTACCCAAAATTTTGACAAAAACGGCTTTTTCTCAAAGCTGTCATCGTGTGGGTTGTTTCCTTTTTGCTTGGGGTTAGAATCCAGTTAGAATTATTTATGGCAAATGGTTACTAGTCTTTCTAGTGGACATCACAATAATATTGAAAATAGTGCCACGTCTGTTGCTGGGTGGGGACAGTGTCCATACAATTTTTTGCATGGTTCTTTTACGAAATTGATATATTATATAATATTATGGGGGATATTGATGGGCGCCTGGTTTCCAGACAACCGATGATTGTGATTCTTTTCCTCGGTTCTTTAGAAATCTTTAGGGGACCTATTTTGTTTAATTACATAATTTTTGTATTTGTATTGTGTAACTGCTGGCTGAATAAATGTTTTTATTATTTTTTATTATTAAATTATTTTGTTCAAAATAACAACTGAATTAAATAATTTATTTTACATTAACTGTAATCCGTAGTATGTTGCTTAATATAGTAACTATTAAATTCTATTTCTATTTAAATACTTAACGTACCTTCCAAATAGATGAAGCTTTTCTGCATCTTCAAATTATCGTAAATTGGCCGTAGGTTTTCCATTGTAAACCTTTTTAACTTGTTATGCCTCAAATCTAAGGCTGATAATCCTCTAACCCCTTCAAATAGCCCATCTGTTAACGTAACCAACTTGTTGTGACTTAAGCTCAATTTTTTCAACTGCGACAATCCATCAAAAGTCCTCTGGGCTAATATATAAATCTCATTATAATCTAACAACAACTCCTGAAGATTCCATAACTCAATGAATGTAAACGAATTTAGCACAGCAATTTTATTTCTTCTTATATCTAGACGTTTTAAATTAGCGAGTCCATCGAAACACTCTTTCTTCAAATCACTTATATTATTCCTATCCATTTCTAGTTCTAATAAATTTACTAGATGCCGAAAAGCACCGTCTTCTATGACACTTATGTTATTACTAGTTAAAAATAGTTTTTGTAAGGCCGGTAGTTCATAAAAGGTGTCCGTCTCGAGTTTCCTCAATCTGTTTTCATCTAGCGTCAGTACTGTTAGATTGGGCAGATTATAAAAAGCATTCTTGCTGAGGACAACTATTTGGTTTTTCGTCAGTGTCATCTCTTGTATTGACGTTAAGTTTACGAAAGTGTTGCTCTCGATCTTTATTATGGAGCTGAACTTAATGCTAAAGTGCTTCAATTTGCGTAAGTATCTTAAAACCTTCGTTGGGACGAAGCTTAATCCCCCGTCCGCTCTAACGTTGAAAGCCAACGTTTCTATATTTGTCTGCGAAGTGAAACTGGGCCATAAAGGATCCGTCTTGTCTATACCACCGTTGAATACCCAGCATTCCGTTTTAATTGCCTCGTTTATTTCAGGACTGTTTTCACAGTAACAGTGCACTTTGGAGTCTCGGTCGCTTATGTCGCAAATGTTTGTGGTTGTCTGTATAATTTTCTCTTTTTGCTTCCTCCTGTTGGCGTGTAAGGAGTCTATTGCGAACAGCAACAGTAGCAAGGCAGCGGGAACCTTTTTAGCCCGCATACCTTCTACCTGTAACAAGGAATAAGTATTTTAGAGATATATAAAGCTAAAGGATAAGTGACTAAAGACAATCAGGCTACTCGCAAAGAGCATCACGAAAGGGATAGCACTAGATTTACACCCGTCAATATAGTTTGTGTTAGAGATTATGTTTAACAGAATTATTAGCCTCAATATTAAGGTCGTGTAATTTTTGTATTTGTAAACATAGTTCGAAGAACCGATGGTCGTTGGGGTCCCAAGGTGTTGGAGTGGCGACCCCGCACCGGGAAACGCAGTGTTGGCAGACCCCCCACCAGGTGGACCGACGACATCAAACGAGTCGCAGGGAGCCGCTGGATTCAAGCGGCGCAAGACCGAAGCCTGTGGAAGTCCATGCAGGAGACCTTTGTCCAGCAGTGGACGTCTATAGGTTGATAAAGAAGAAGAAGAAGAATTTTTGTAAAGTTTGTTATATGAATTTGAGCAACCTTCGAGTATCGAAGAAAACTGAGGCTGCTCAAATGAAGACGCTTAACTACAAAAAGAACTGTCTAGAAAAGCGTCTTTGTATTAAGCGGTACTTAAAACTGAAAAAATAGCCTATTGCAGTTGTGAGCGCTATGGTCATGTAAATACTCAAAAAGGTCTCGGGTTCGATTTCCGGTAGGGACATCCTTCTAGAAAAAATAGGTTAAAAATTCTAACCCGACAACGTAAATTGGATATAACATCCGTCATAATATTGATTTTATTCATGTAAAATGTAGGCTATAACACCCGAATCATTTTGATGAATGAGGAGTCAATTAGTTCGTTATTACGAAGCAATTGACTCCTCTTTCATCAAAATTAGCCAAATAGTTAGGGCGCCACGGAGGATCATTTGAAAATAGTCACAGTGTATGTTTGTATGAATGTATACAAACATATATACATATACATATATTTTAAATATACATACATTGATTGCTAAAATCATAACACTACCTTTTAATTTGCCGTAGGTGGGTAAAAAAAAATTATGGATTATCATAGTACTTATATTCATGGTAAAGTAATCATGACTACAAATTAAAAAATAACCTGTTTCATGACAAACGAATAGAGCAAGAAGGTACAAAACAAAGGCCGTATTAAGATATATAAAGGCTCCGATAACTATGTGGGAAGATTAACAGCGAAACGCACATAAATAAACCGGCCAAGTGCGTGTCGGGCCACGCGCAGTGTAGGGTTCCGTAGCTGAAAGTCTCAAATATTATTGCTGACCTAGGATAGTGCTTTTGTTTTATTTATGAATATTGAATAAATTTTGAGTTCCATGGTTTAAATACTATAATATTCTACAAAATATGCAACTTACACTACGTGTAATACCTAGCTTAGAAAAAACAGATATAACTCCTTAACTAATGAACCCTACTTAGCCGTGATAGTTTTCCTTTAAAATTCATTATATATACTACTGCTGTGAATTTTTTTTTGTATCCTATATATAACCATTTAGCTGTACCACCACTTTACATGTAGGGGAGGTACCCTAAAAAAAATATTTTTCACAATTTTATTTCACGACTTTGTCGGCGTGCTTGATATTTATACCCTTGTCAAATTACAGATTTCTAGTACCAATAGTCTCTGAGCTAAACCGCGGACGGACAGACGGACAGACGGACAGACGGACGGACATGGCGAAACTATAAGGGTTCCTTGTTTACTACGGAACCCTAAAAAGTACTCATACTCTCACTCAAAGTTGCATAAAGTTTTCTTTTAATTTCATTTGGCAACAAAATAATATGCAGAACAAATTGTTACCAAGTCGTAAGTCCCAGCAACAGGCCCGAATAACAATCAGGGCCTCTGAAGGAATAAAGTAAGCTTAATTGAAGATTTTTAACGGGACCTAATTAAAGCTTTTAATTGAAACACCTTAAAAAACAATGGAAATTCCCACGGCCGAAGCTGTTTTTCATTATGGGTAATTAGCCTTTTAAGCGGGTCTGTAATGGTCTTGAATCCGTATTATGTTAAGAAAACTTAGGGATTAAGATAAAGAAAACGTAAGTAGGCTTTGCCATCATTTATGTTCGTTATGTAACTTTCAATTTAAAGTTTGAAATCAAATTAAAGCTAAGCTGGTATGTAGTACATTTGTGACAGGTAATCATCAGTCATTGCCTTAGAAGAGAAGACGAAGAGAAGGAGTGAGGAGTGAAAAAATCTCTTGCGGCAATACCTAAAGATAGAAAAGGGAAGCGAATCTGATATCAATGGGACCGATTTTGAAGAAAAATTGGTCACATTGGTCGCGCCAAAATAAATGCGCCAAAATAATAAACTTTATTATAAGTACTATATTTCATTATACATCACTAGAAGTAATAATTGGTCACGCCCAAATAAATACTATGAGCTTTATTTTAAGTAGGTACTATATTTCTTTGAAGTTTGATAAATCAAAATCGGTTACGCGTTTTGCGGCTGTCAGGTGGTCTGTAAATATTACGTCTATGGTCATTGCAACATTGTGGGCTATTCGTCAGTCAAAGCAATAACTGTTGCATAAATTGTCAGAAAAACCGATCATCTAAAAGATCCCCTCTAAACCAAACTTTTTGGTTTAAAAAAAACCAACAAATGCATGGGGGTTCATACGTTGCCACATTTTACAAGGCATCATTTCTTAAATTATCTTAATCGGGAATACTAAGAATATTGTTCACTTGATATCTGAGATAAAGAAAATTAAACTAAAGGAAATTAAGTCTACTTTTGTGACAGAAAAGCTGGCTCATTTTTGCGCAAAGGATCAGCCTGGCTGTCCAGGAAATGCAGCAGCAATTCTTGGCACCAATTTTGCATGATTTGTTTAGTAAATCGATTAGCCTAGCTTTAAGGTTTAATAAGCAAACTATTAACAACAGCGAAACTGGTGCGATCAGTCTAGCCCTGCGATGACCAACACGCCTGCCCAGCGTGGTCATTATGGGCAAAACCTTAATGGATAATCACAGAAAACCATGGCCCCTAGTTCCCGGCGGCCTCGCTATTCCTGACCCTGGCAGCGGTCACGGTAATGGCGGGGCAGGGGGTGCTAAGAATCTTCGGACGAGATTCCGCTGCCAACCCCGACGACTGGACCTGGTGACGTATAACGCACGCACTTTGAGGACCGACGAGAAGATCATCGAGCTGGAAGAAGCAGTGAGCAAGTTGCGCTGGAATATTATAGGATTGTCTGAAGTCCGAAGAGAGGGGGAGGACTCGATAATCCTCAATTCCGGCAACTTGTTTTACTACCGGGAGGGCGATCAACAGTCCCAGGGTGGTGTCGGGTTCATCGTCCACAAGTCCCTCGTCAACAACATTGTACAAGTCGAGAGTGTGTCGAGTAGGGTAGCGTACCTCATACTCAGAATCACCAAACGGTATTCGCTGAAGGTTATACAGGTCTACGCACCGACATCGACACATTCTGACGAGGAGGTAGAGGCGCTGTATGAGGATATATCAAAAGCCATACACGCCTCTGCCACTCATTACAGTGTTGTGATGGGGGATTTCAATGCAAGGCTGGGCGAACGAAGCGGTGCAGAGACGAGATTGGGGCATTTTGGGTATGGGCGAAGGAACCAAAGGGGCCAAATGTTGGCCGACTTCATGGAGAAGGAGGGCCTTTTTATGATGAACTCCTTCTTCAGGAAGCGGCCACACAGAAAATGGACATGGTTGAGTCCCGATGGTTCCACGAGAAATGAGATCGACTTCATTATGTCGACCAAGCGGCATATATTCAATGATGTCTCTGTGATCAATAGGGTGAAAACCGGTAGCGATCACCGGATGGTAAGAGGCACGTTGAATATTAATGTAAAGCTGGAAAGAGCCAGACTGGTGAAGTCCACTCTCCGACCTTCTCGTGCTCATATCCAAAATCCCGAAAACTTCCAACTCGAACTGCAGAACCGATTCGAGTGCCTAGCAGACTGCGTTTCTGTGGACGATCTAAACAACAGGTTCGTGGAAACTGTCCATACTGTGGGGTCTAAATTCTTTAAGACCCATCGCAGGAAAAGAACCGAAAAGTTCTCTGACCATACTCTCAAGCTAATGAAGGAGAGACAAGAGATGAGGCTGCAGTCATCGGCAGACGCGGCTGCCTACCGGCGGATTAATAGGCAGATCTCTAAGGCACAAACTCGCGACCTCCGTGTCTTTAATACCAAGTGTATTAAAGATACCATTGAGCGGAACAAAGGCTCAAAAGTGTTCGCGAGAGATCTGTCTATCGGACAGAGCCAGCTGACGCGGCTGAAAACTGATGACGGCCGTCTCGTCTCTTCTCGACCTGAGGTCTTGGGAGAGGTTGAGAAGTTCTATGGACAGTTATATACCACGACACAAAAACCTGTTGAAGATTTGGCGAAAGATCCCAGAGCCAAACTGACCCGACACTATACCGAAGATATCCCGGACGTCAGCCTATACGAGATTAGAATGGCTCTCAAACAGCTCAAGGACAACAAGGCGCCAGGTGATGACGGAATCACTGCGGAACTCCTGAAAGCGGGTGGAAAACCGGTACTTAAGATCTTTCAGCGATTGTTCAATTCCGTCATCCACGAGGGCACAACGCCGGAAGCATGGCACAGGAGCGTGGTGGTTCTGTTCTTCAAAAAGGGTGATAATACCTTGTTGAAGAATTATAGACCCATCTCGTTGTTGAGTCATGTTTATAAGTTGTTCTCGAGAGTCATTACGAATCGTCTCGCTCGTAGGTTTGACGACTTCCAGCCTCCCGAACAAGCCGGATTCCGAAAAGGCTTTGGTACCATAGATCACATTCATACGCTGCGGCAGGTTATACAAAAGACGGCAGAGTATAACCGGCCACTTTGCTTAGCGTTTGTGGACTATGAGAAAGCCTTCGATTCGGTGGAAACTTGGGCTGTGTTGAGGTCGCTGCAGAGATGCCGGATTGACTACCGGTATATCCAAGTGTTGAAGTGCTTGTATGAAAACGCCACAATGTCAGTACGTATACAGGACCAGACTACGAGGCCAATCCACTTGCAGCGTGGAGTGCGACAGGGAGACGTTATCTCCCCGAAGCTCTTTACCGCTGCGTTGGAGGACGTCTTTAAGCTTCTGGATTGGAACGGGCTTGGCATCAACATAAACGGCGAGTACATCACTCACCTGCGATTTGCCGATGACATAGTAGTCATGGCAGAGACTCTGAGAGACCTCAATACAATGCTCAACGATCTCAGCAGGGTTTCTCAACAGGTGGGCCTGAAAATGAACATGAGCAAGACGAAAATCATGTCCAATGCTCATGCACCGCTCCACCCAGTAATTGTTGAGAACTCTGCACTCGAAATTGTCGACGAGTATATTTACCTGGGACACACAGTCCAGCTAGGTAGGTCCAATTTCGAGAAAGAGATCAACCGCCGAATCCAACTCGGCTGGGCAGCGTTCGGGAAGCTCCGAGATGTCTTCTCGTCCAAAATTCCTCAGTGCCTGAAGACTAAAGTCTTCGAACAGTGCGTGTTGCCAGTGATGACTTACGGATCCGAGACATGGTCGCTAACTAAGGGCCTCATAAGTAGGCTCAGGACCGCTCAGCGGGCGATGGAGAGAGCTATGCTCGGAGTGTCCCTGCGGGATCGAATCAGAAATGAGGAGATCCGGAGGAGAACCAGAGTCACCGACATAGCTAAGCGAGTCGCGATACTGAAGTGGAAATGGGCGGGGCACATAGTTCGAAGAGCTGATGGTCGTTGGGGTCCCAAGGTGCTGGAGTGGCGACCCCGCACCGGGAAGCGCAGTGTTGGCAGACCCCCCACCAGGTGGACCGACGACATCAAACGAGTCGCAGGGAGCCGCTGGATTCAGGCGGCGCAAGACCGAGGCCTGTGGAAGTCCATGCAAGAGACCTTTGTCCAGCAGTGGGCGTCTATCGGTTGATAAAGAAGAAGAAGAAGAAGAAGCAAACTATAACTACTAAGTAGGTTTAAGTTTTTATGAGGTATTAAGTTTTTAGCTATAAGTTTATAAGTAAAGTAAGTTTAACATTTTAGTAAGTAAAGTAATCATGAACAAAACAGGAAATCGCGATAAACCTTTCGCGTGACATAAAATTAAAAGGTAAAAGGTATTTACTCGTAAAATTCAGTCTAAACCTGAAACTGCTGATTGGCAGTTCTCTTATACGCCCCTCTTTTGATTGTTCCTTCAACTTGGGTAGTTTCGGAGTTAATTAACGGACCATTTTCAAGTTAAATAGTTGGTTGATGTGCAAATTTACCCGATTTTGTATAATGAATTGAGTTGGACAAAACTGTGTCGTTAGTAGGATTCAAACTTTGTGCATTAGCGAGATTATTACTGAGAGGGTCCAGCGCTAGGGTGATAAAGCGCAGAAACCACTGCAAGCCAAGCTGATAACTTCATAGTTTGATTCAGGTCGCGTCGCAATTAATTATACATTTTCTTACTCTCTTTTCCATTTAATTTCATAGTTGACTCAGGTCGCGTCACAATTTTAATGATACATATTCTTACACTTTTTTTTCCATTGCAAGCATAATATAATAACCAGCCAACCTTTTAAATAACAACCTTTCAAACCATATATTTTATAAACAAGGAAAAAGGGGTGCGGGCATATTTTGACCAGATATAAATGGTGCCCTGGTGATATAACTTTACAGTTGCAGTGTACTAAATAATGCTCAAAGACTGAAAAATATCCATAAGACCCGTAAGTGCGAGTGAGCGAGGAATATGCTTCACTGTGCTCGCACTTTTTGTTGCCTCGCGTGCAGCGAGATGTTACAACGAGTATAGTGTCGTGTTTGTGCTAGTGGTAGGTACTTATATAATATTACGCACGCACACGGATACGTGAGTAGATGGGGTTTGACTGGAATCATGCTTGGTGTAGGAAATTTTATAGCTTAGCTTCGTTAGCGTTGGATACAGCGCATTAGCTTTTATGACGAAGTATATTTGATAGTTATATTATATGGTATCTCCTTGCGAGCCTGCCATCTTATAATACTTCTCTAGCTTTTGCTCATGACTACATTCACGTAAAATTAGATTTTTAAAATTCCCCCGAGAATCCATTCTTTTTTTTCATTTTCTGGGACTTTTACCGCATGCAAAATATCACGTTGATTTATACCTTTTTAACCGACTTAAAAAACAAGGAGGAGGTTCTCAATTCATCGGAATCTATTTTTATTTTTTTTATGTAAGTATGTTCATCGATTACTCGGAGACGCCTGAATCGCTATTTGGCAAATTCTTATTTTGTTTCAAAGAGTCTTCCCATGTGGTCCCATTGAAATTTTACCGAAATCGGTCGAGCAGATTTTAAAATATCTACAATAAATTATATACTTCATAGTGGCGCGGGCGTTTGAAGTCGATTTTTTTTAATAATTTTTTATTTCAAATTGTTATGTGCTTAATTGGTTTCTACCATCAAAGTTCTAAAGTTTCTATAGTTTGAAAGCTTTCTTTCAGTCATGACTACATGAGCTATCCCCAAGCAACTTGATGGAAGTCAAATGCATAACTATGATTGGAAACGCTACCTCCTTTGACTCCTTTCCAGTCTGTTGACGGGCCTTGGCGCCTAAGCTGCTAAAATAAACCACGGACATAATACTGTGACGTACTTTAGCAACTAAGGGTGGCCCGCTAAGTTAATGTTTTTCCACATGATAATATTAATTATTCTTAAGAAAAAATTATAAAGAGGAAAGATTTTTTGTTTGTTTGTTTGTTTGTACCGAATAGGCTCTGTAACTGTTGGACCGATTTTAACCATTTTTTACAATAGAACGCTAATTTATCAGGAAGTAACATAGGCTTTAATTAATTGACAAAAAATTAGAGATCCTTAAGAAAATTGCAAAAATGTAACCCAAGTAGGAAAATTTTGCCTATAAAATGCATTATTTGGCGTATGCTGAGAAAACTATTGATGATACATAATAATTAGTACTACATGATTAAAGTACTCATTATTCTCTACAAAAAAATTCCCGAGGGAATATATCTATCTATCATATTTAAGTCACAATAGTAGCTTTTGTGTTCTAAAATTTAATTAGATCGTCTTTATTATCGTGGTATTAATTCTTCCTTACGAATACGTCATACTAATATTATAAATGCGAAAGTTTGTTTGTTTCTTGGTTTGTCCTTCAATCACGCCGCAATAGAGCTACGGATCGACTTGAGTTTTTGCATGGGTATAGTTGAGAACCTGGAGAGTGACACAGGCTCCTTTTTAACTCTTTTTATCCTGGAAAATCAAAGAGTTCCCGAGGGATTTTAAAAACTACATCCACGCGGATGAAGTCGCGGGCATCCGGTAGTTATTCTTATAAGGACAAAATTACAAGAATCAGACACATAGAGTTTGAGACGGTATTAGTGCTAAGACGTATCTTAGCACTATAATGGCGTCAATATAATAGCGTCAGCATATTATTCAGTATTCGGCCATCAGTTGTTGAAAAGAAGTGATCATTCAGACAATAGCAGCCATAAGCCGTCCAGCCTATAGAGAGATATTTTCGTCCAAGACAGATCAGAGACGTTTTGTGCGATTTTAGTCTGACAAGATCTGAGCCGTTTAAATGCAGTTTTTCGCACTTCAGGGCAAATATTTTTTACAGCTTACAGACGTCAAGTGGACGCTGAAATCGAGCTTTTCAAATTGACTATCAAATTATGTTATGTATTATTGTCATTTTCCTGAATAACTACTTTAATTTTATTAACGATTTCAACGCGATTTTTTTAACATTACACAGGTATTTGATGGAGAAATTTCTAAGATATATTTTAAATTTATTTATGTATGCCAAAGCAGTTCGTCGTGGGTTTTGAAAAAAAAAAAAATTATACTTTAGATATTTTTATCAGAGTCTAAAGCCAAATCAAATTGCAAAATCGGCTCAATGTCCACATTACCGTCAGATTGTGCTTAGATCGTAAAATCCGATGGTATTAGGGCGACCTAACCCGTTCATACAAAATGCAAGCCACGGGACGCAGTGCGACGTCGCGGTCGCCGCTCGCCCGAATCAGGGCACGGGTGACCGATTTGATGTTTTTGGTATTTTGTTAAGGTGGAAGACAAGGGTCTGCCCGCGAAATTCAAATTTAATTTGGTTTTTCGCAATTTGTAAACTAATACGACAAAATAGGCTTATGGCCTTCTAATTGCGCCAGTAGAATTATCATCTTCACAGGTTTACATAAAAATCTTTACTTGAAATAGACCAGTTTAAGAAATTAATCAAAATACTGAGTTGGACGTGAGTTATTCACAAATTAGTCGATATTTTGATGAATTTCTTAAACTGGACACTTTCAAGTAAAGATTTTTATATAAACCTGTGAAGATGATACTGCCGTTGTCGCAATTAGAATGCCATAAGCCTACTTCGTCGTATTAGGTTACAAATTGCGAAAAACCAAATTAAATTTGAATTTCGCGAGCAGAACCGTGTCTTCCGCCTTAAATAAAATCGGCCCGTGCGGCTGGCGTGTAGTTAATGTTGAGAATTTTTTATTTGCAAGGGTTAACGTGCCACCATACCTACTCAAAGCACCATGCCCACCATACGTAAATATTTTGGACCACTTACTTGTCCCAATCACTCGAATCCTTACTAAAATTATAAATGTGAGTGTGTTTGTTTGTTGGTTTGTCCTTCAATCACGCAGCAACAGAGCAACGGATCGACGTGATTTTTTTCCATGAGTATAGGTAGTTGAAAACTAGGGGAGTGGCATAGGCTACCTTTAATACCGGAAAACAGAGGGTTCGCGTGGGATTTTTGAAAACTATGCGCGACGCAGACGAAGTCCCAAGTAAAAGCTAGTTTTTTTTTATTCGATGACAAGCTAGTCCTTGACTGCGATCTCACCTGATGGTAAGTGATGATGCATTCTAAGATGGTAGCGGGCTAACTTGGAAGCGGTATGGCAGTGAACATTCAACCCATACCCCTAATTGGTTTCTACACGCCATCGTGCCGGAACGCTAAATCGCTTGGCGACACGTCTTTGACGGTAGGGTGGTAACTAACCACGGCCAAAGCCTCCCACCAGACCAGACCAGAGACAATTCAGAAATTATAAATTCCCAAATTGCCCCCGCCGGGAATCGAACTCGAGACCTCCCAGTTATTAAGACAACAGCGCTCACCACTGCGCCAAGGAGGTCGTAAATAGTACTTACTAATAATAATACTGTTGTACAAAACGGATATCACGATAAAGGTTTCCATTGGAAATGTCGCTATTTCGAACCAGTGACATGTTTTGCGGCCAGGATGGGACTCCGATGGGGTTTCTGTGATGTCTATCACGGTCTATATAATTACTAGCTGACCCAGCGAACTTCGTACCGCCAGCAAAAATATTTAATGGTTGGTCACCCTTATCATTTAGGGCTATGAAAAATAGATGTTGGCCGATTCTCAGACCTACTCGATATGCTCACAAAATTTCATGAGAATCGGTCAAGCCGTTTCGGAGGAGTACGGGAACGAACATTGTGACACGAGAATTTTATATATTAGATAATGATTATGTCTGTAAATAACGAAATAAGTCAGGCATATTTTATTTTATACGTATAATATCATGGAAGTAGGATTAATTAGTCCTACTTACATGAAGTAAGTATAGTATAGAGTATTGAAGATAATATTATGTAATTGTGTGACAGCATCGTTCAGGAATCAGGAACTACTCTAAGGGCGTTTTTCCACGAGACTCCGCACGGCACGACACGATACGATAAATTACGGTGACGACACCGAGCACCATAATAATAATATAATTATTATGTCTATTTCATAATTATAATGTATTATACGAGTACGTACCACGATAAATGTTATGGGAATGTCGATAATTCGATCCAGTTGCATGGACCGTGGTCACGACGGGACCCGTCGTATGTATGTAGTTGTATGGACTACGGTCCATGTAACTGGATCGATATATCGACATTCTCAAAACAATTATCGTGGTACGTACTCGTGTAATACATTATAATTATTGACCGAGCGAGCGAGGTCTCTGAGTTTACTAGAGCGATTTGCACTTGTCCGTCCGTCCGTCCGTCCGTCCGTCCGTCTGTCTGTCAGAGCCTTATAACTTTTGAATTACTGAACGTAATTACTTCAAATTTTGATATAATATGTAAACCGATGGCCTCCAGCCGAAAATGGCTTAAAAAGTTATAAAAATCTTTATTTCAGGGGGGCTCTCATAGAAGCGAATGCGAAGAAATTTTTTTTTATTTGCGATTCATAGGTTTTCTGTGTATCATTTTAAAGACAATTTGGAACAGAGTACAACCGTATTTTTTTTTTAATTTTTTCCTAAAATTGACGAAATGGGGGGCTTCCAAAGTGGCGATTTAATACGCTCGCTTGAAGACGCTCTCTGGGAAAATTTTCTATATATTTTCAAGTTGTACTTATTTTCTTACTTCACTTGTATCCTGTACTTGAACAACAAATACTAAAATTATATGAATATTATAAAGAAACGAGATTATTTAATTTTTAATGAGCATCAGTAAATTTCACATAGCTTCACAATAATGCTAATAGATGGCGCAGTCATTAACTATTCCATTGAACTAGGAGTTACGACTACGATTTATCCCAAAAACAGTTTTGCGTCGACCATTATTATTTAGGTACATAATATAATAACATATTCAATTAAAATTATTCTTTAGTTAAATATCATTTTGTATATTTTCTATTCGCGTCGATAGATGACGATTTGTACAGATGCCCCTAACCCGTTTTCACTCGTTAGTACCTACATAATAATTCAATGTTTTCACTGACGTTCCCTAACCTTTACGGGCTACCTATGATAAGTTATGTGATGATTACTGTCAACTTCTTTATCACGATCCTGTACGGGACACCTAAAAGGACATTGGGACGGATGTTAGGACTTAGGATTGTGTTTTGGAGCTACCTACGTAAAGAGACTCCTACATAGGGGATGATTTAGGTATGTTTGGTGAAAACGGGCATAATAATAATAATGTGAGTTTTGGTCCTCATGTATCGATTGAATGAATAATCATGGGATGGGGATACCGTTACCGCGAGGTCTCAGTACGGGGCGAACCACTAGTGTAATTAAATCACGAAATAAATCTAAAATCTTTATGTCTATTTCTATGCGGTGTCATTGAATGGGTAAACGATCCATAGTAAATATATGGCGCTCGGAGTCTTCACCGTAATTTTATCGTGTCGTGCAATGGCTTGTGGAGAAACGGCGTAAAACTGATCAAACTTCACTCCAAGCTGTTGCTTTTGACTGCTGACAACATTTATAGTAACTTTTATCACTATTCTTATTTCTTACTATCTTACTAATCAGCTAGTACATTAGTACATAGTTTACCTACGTATATTGTAACACCTACCTCATACTTGTGACCACAGAATCCTTATATTTTTTACGGCATTTTTTTGGTGCCTTAATGAGATCATTAAGTAACCATTAGGCCGCCAAATTGTTCCTTCTATCTAACCTGGTCTGTACTACTTGTTTTTCTACTTATATCTTTTTGTCTTGTGCGTGGACTTTTAAACCCACAGAGTATAATATATGAAATCGAAAACGTCACTTTTTCTATCAGCCCTGCAATTAATTGTCTAAAGTTATTCCATTGATCGTTATCGTATTCGATGACATTAGCGTCAAAGTAAAATAAACCATAATAGCATTAGATTAGAGCTCAATTTCGTCGGGCAACAACGTCGACAATCGGGGGCACGTCACTATTTCCTTCAGCCCTAAACATAATGGACACTGGACAGTGGACTTATTTATACCGAATTTGAATTACATACTCCCTTATTTCTAAAGTTAAACATACCTAATCTTGTAAAATGTAATTTTTAAAAACGGTCTTAGCATTATAAATATTAAAAAGCGTGTCTCTTTATAAGTTTTGTGACCTTTCTAAAGCATAACCACTGAAATGATTGATTAAATTTTACACAGTGTTAGCTTTTAACCTGAGGACAAAACCCTCAATAACGTAACGTTTAAGGCGGCGGACCGAAAAACCGAAAGGTTGACGGTTCAAACCACTAATTTTTCCTCTTATTTGGAGGGAAAAGGGCTTATATTATTTCTTCTTATACGAAGAAACTGAGCATTTAAAAATCAAACAAAAAACAGCTAATATTAAATTAAAAAAAAACGATTTTAATAAGAACACCATGAATAGTCTTTGGAATGACGAATAATCGTTATATTATAATAATATTACTGTGTATCAAAATATAAAGAAAAAAAAAATTGGTTGTCTGTAAAGTCGGTTTACGGACGATAGTTTTACGACGTGATAACGTCATAAAGAAACATTGACGATGACTGGCGGGCGGCACAAGCCAACGCTTGGGCCGATCGTGCCTCTCTATCGCGTGTTCCGTGCTCTCGCTTGCACCCTCAGGCTCAGGCGGAACGTGACACTTTTTCGTGCGTGCAGCCGGTGTTCATCGATTTATAACTTATAACACATTATCACGTCAAAAATGTTATATAAGCGTTAACTTCAACATTGTATCATGTACATAGTTACATTCACCAGTTTATGAGGTAAAAGTTCCTAACAAAATGCGCTCGCAATAATCTTGTTCCGGCATAGTTCCAGGTAACTTTTATTAAATTTGAATTACGATAGACTACAATCTCAACGCTAATTATATCAAAATTCACGATAAACTTTGTGCATAATTATGGAAGTTTGTACGTGCGGTTTAAGAGCTAAGAGGAAACTTTTTTTTCGTCTAAATACTTCTAAAATGAACATAGGTCTTATTATTATTATCGATTTCCTCGAGAGAGAGGGATGCGAAATTTAATAAAGAGCCAGCCACAGGTTGGCCTGCGTGAAATAAATAATTTTAATAGTCCTCTTATGTTTAAGAAGAGAATAGTACTGTAAATGTGTTCGTTGCGCGTATAATACGTTGTAGAAAAGCTATAATTTGTATTTTGGGTCGTGTACAAAATAAACAAACATAGAAACACCCCCGCCGTATCCTAATACCGGCCGTTGGGACCGGCGCGCGTCGTCGCATTGCGTCGCCGGCCGCAGTCACTATGAACGGGTTAGGTTGCTCCAATATCATCCAATTTTACGAGCTAAGCACAACCTGACGGTAATGTGAACTTTTAGCCGACTGTGGGATTTAGCGCACCTCGCATCACCGACGATTTTGATTAAATTTTGATAATATTACTACAGTAAATTTTCTAGCGAAGTTTTGTCAGGTTTGGCTTCTCTGATATAGTGCTCTCACTTCGATTTCCGTAGATATTTGCCAACCTTCCTGGCACAGTGGTAAGTGCTTGGGTCTCATAAGTGGGAAGTCTCGGGGTTGATTACCGGTAGAGAAAATCTGGGTATTTATAATCTTATCTTCTAAATTGTCTCTGGTCTATCCATGTAAATAGCCACTGCCAAAGCGTAGGTTTACCGTCAAAGATGATATTTTTTTTCTGCGGAGGCGTATACCCTAGATGTTATCCGATTGATGGCATATTATCCGACTTCGCTATTCAGTGCCCTACTGACTAAAACTTCCTCTCATCTTCGGCCGTCCATTCCGGTATTGCTGTCTATTTAACTTCATCGTCAAATATATTATGACACCAATAAATTTAGCATTCCGGCACAGAATATATAATAGTACTACGTTCCGGTACGATGGCGTGTAGAAACCGACTGGAGGTAGTAATATTGACTGCGTTATATTGTATATTTCGGTCTATCTATCGATATGCTGTCATACAAAATACTTTGTATATAAATAATGTTGTTTACCTTTTTTTAATAGGCATGAAAAAATGATCGCGTCAACCTTATAAGTATACGCATATAGCCGTAGACTTATTCTTCCTATAAATTGATGGCCTATAGCATATTTATATCACACATGAATGGTTTAATCGTACAAGTATTTAGAAAGTAGACATTCCACAAAAAAACAGTTAAAATAATATTTAAAATTCGAAATATAAAACAATAAAAATTTTACGCTATATGCGTTCCAGGTTATTTTTGGGTTGTTTCAAATATTTTCACATTCCATTTGTTTTCCAAGCGTGCGTTTATAACGTGAATTGTAAATATCTAAAAACAAATAAAACGGACGCACTCGTTGACAACATTGACAATTGGTTCGGAAAACACGTCTGCAAAGGAGGCCGATCGCGCTATTTGCATTGTCAACGAAACGTTTACAGTTCAGTTATGGATCAGTTGCGATTGTGGTGCAACTACAATTCAACTTTAATATAAATAAACACTACACTTGTAAACACTGTATTGAACTGTTGCGATCGAACTTCAACTATAAAAAAGTAGCGTCTATTGAACTGTTGCAAAAACGTTCGTTTGACAGCAGTTGCGTTCCAACTCAAGTTCAACTGAGTGTCACCTAGCTGTCAAATTGTTAGCGCGATACGAAACGTTCAAAAAGCGGTTGCGGTTCGTTTGCAGTTCAGTTACGTTTCAGTCGTAAAAAATAGCGCGATCGGCCCCAAGGTCATTTGTACCGATCGTTGAACTGAAGTGTTGAACTGTGAAAAAAATTATTCCAATCACAAGAGAAATCAAAATATTTTCCTCCGTGCAATGTTTCCACAATGTTAGTGTGATTTTACACATTAACTTTCATCATCATCATCATCATTAGCAACCCATCAACGGCGCAGAAGGGTTATAGGCCATAATCCACCACGCAAGCCCAATGCGAATTGGCAGACTTCACACACCTTCGAGAACATTATGAAGAACTCTCAGATGTGCAGGTTTCCTCACGATGTTTTCCTTCACCGTTGAAGCAAGTGAATCATTAATTGCTTAAAACTTTACCCTTTGGGTACGGAACCCTAAAAAGTACTAGTCCAATGTATTCAGTTAAATAAATTTCAATAATTACTAATTGCATTACCAGTTTAAGTGCAGAGTCATAAAAGTTCTTTACAATGTTAAATTTTTCAATATCGCCTAAAAGTACAGATGCATGACCAAAGTATCTCATCCAAGTGGTTTTATGGCTTATAAAATAACATTCCCGAGGCCAGACGGACAATAAAACGAATTACAAATTGCCGGTTGAACAAAGTATATACATCAAAAAATACAGTCAACTCAATACAAAACTTATGCAAAATTCAGTTTGAATCGCCAAAGTTTTCAAAACTAAACCAATACTGGATGTATTGCCCAATAAAACCCAAACTTATGTCATAAATGTTTGTGCGTGTATGTTCTGTGGAACTCGTGGTTGATGCATTGCATTGCAAATTGCAATCATTGTTTATAGTATTGCCTTTATTTTTAAGCTGTTGCATAGCTTTTATCGCGGGCTTTGAGCGCGGCGACTGAATCAAGAAATTCCGTGACGAAAATAAACCTAACACAAGCCGTGCATCGTCTAACGTCGTTTCAGTTCGGCAGACTTCGGCACGGTGTTTGTGTGCGTGCGACTAGAAAATACTATGCAATAGCTTTACCGCGGCAGTCCCCGAGTGCCACACGTATTTTTTTTAAAGAAAAACTATGATAATTGACATTATGGTGACATTACTAACTACTAATTCCAGGATCCCGTTTACTACATTTAGCACTATGGTTTTGTATGTGAGAATCCATGAGTTCCATCCATGAGCAAAAATTATTTTCTTAACTTTTTGGTTTGGTCTGGTGGGAGACTTTGTCTTTGGCTACTACCTAACAACTTAGAAATCTTAGTAGTATCGGTAAAGTATGTCTCAACAAGCGATTCGTCCCAGGTTATAATAAATATGACTTTAAAAAAATAACAGTAGATAATATAATATGTTATAATGCATCCTGTTGAATTATTAATATTTCAGTTTTATGAAACACGTAGCAATTCGCACGGTGTATGGTTTGGTAGTTTAGAAGCGATAAAGTTTAATGCTATTTTTATTTGATGGGCGGTAAACGAGGCGAGTCCCATGTTTGTGGCTAGCCGGAATTCCAATAGATATTGTGTTCTATTTTTTACTGTTTAAATTAAAAAGACATTTAGTCACAATGAAAATATCATAAAGCCTATCAAAATGCCTTTCTGGGCATTACCCTTTGATTATTAAACCAAACTTTTTACAAAAGAATGCAAATGTTCTTTGAACATATTATTGTTATTATATAAAATATTATAATGATATTATGTACCTATATTATATTATAGGTAATATTGTACTATAATATTATGTACTTATAGTATATTATAGGTGCGTCTCTTAACAGATCTTTAAAAAAATCATTGGCAGTCATGTGGACTGCCGATAGAAGTGAAAACTAGATTTGCTAATTAGTCCAGTAAATAAAGCATTAAATGCTAAATTTAAATTTTTCGTTTCGTTTCGGAACACCCACACACACACAAAAAACCGGTTCATTAAATGGGCCATAAATCGTAAACGGTAAGTTTTACAAAAAAGTTTACAGGAAATAAAAGATGCAAAATTTTATTCTCTACAAAAAACGTACCAATAACTTTTGCCCTAAAGTGGATAGTTTCCGAGATTTCGGCCAAAAACTTTTCTTTAAGATTGCGATCGAAGCTCCACCTGTATCTGTCAGCATTTTGTGTTTTTATGGTCAGTAAGTGACCCTTGACCCTAAAAAAAAATTTAGTGCGAGGTTGACCAAAAAATGGCTTTATTCACTGGCATAAATAATTAAAAACAAATAAGAATAAAAAAAAGCGCACTGTCACGTTTCGTGAGTGAGATTCGAACCTGCGACATCATACATTAAACGGTAAGGACTGCCGACTGCGCTGTACAAGGTTGCTTAAGAACCTCTAAAATGTTGAACGCTTACTGAAGTCTTCAGGTGACGATGGTGACGGTGACGATTTCGCGAAATCCATGTTTTTTGCTCACCCAAAAAAGTGCTCAACGTGCCTAAAGAAGTTTTCATTTCAATGATATTTTTTTTCACTCTATATACTTTCTCTTTAGCACACTCTATAGTATTTTTGACGGATTTTGACACATTTTGGTGGAGAAATGGGAAGATGGGAAGTCACGTTTGACAATAATATTTCTAGTATTCTTTTTTTTTTTTGTTAAAATCGCGTCCGCTATTAGTTCTGCGTATTGAAAAATAAATCCATTGGAAAAAGCTTTTCAAATCTAAATCCCTCTATAGTGTGGCTTTCAGCTTTTGCCGCGTATTGATTTACAGCGGCAACGCTCATGCAATACTAATCCGTGTACTAGCATCATAAGGATCACGATCCATCGATTTGACTATCAAATCGTTCGAATAGAATAGTTACCTAATTTTTTTTTTATTTTTTTTATTTGATGACAAGCTAGTCCTTGACTGCGATCTCACCTGATAATAAGTGACGATGCAGTCTAAGATGGTAGCGGGCTAACTTGGAAGGGGTATGGCAGTGAACATTCAACCCATACCCCTAATTAGTTTCTACACGTCATCGTGCCGGAACGCTAAATCGCTTAGCGGCACGTCTTTGACGGTAGGGTGGTAACTAGCCACGGCCAAAGCCTCCCACCAGACCAGACCAGAGACAATTCAGAAATTATAAATTCCCAAATTGACCCCGCCGGGAATCGAACCCGAGAACTCCCAATTATAAGGCAACAGCGCTCACCACTAAGCCAGGGAGGTCGTCAAAATCGTTCGAATAGAATAGTTACATAAATAAATTGATTATTTTGCCCGTTAGCGAATTATTTGATTGAACTATCGATTTCATTGGTTATCTATCAGATTAATATCGACGCACTCTTATATTTTGCTTTCTAGGCGATGCTCACGAATTCATCCACTTTGTATGAAATCTAAATTTATATTAAAGGAGAAGGTGACTGACTGACTGACTTCTGACTGATCTATCAACGCACAGCCCAAACAACTGGACGGATCAGGCTGAAAGGCATACATATAGCTATTATGACGTAGACCCGCTAAGAAAGGATTTTTAAAAATTCAACTCCCAAGGGGGTTAAATAGGGGTTTGAAAAATCGAAGTTATCGTGAGCGAAGCCGCTTGAAAAAGCTAGTCTTTGATATTTCGGGATAGGTGAAAACCAGTGATACCCAGTGATTCCAAAAGCCAATACGAAGTATGCACTCAATCGTGTTTGTTTTTAACTTATTTGAATTTTTTTAGCACCAAACTACATAAAATCCAACACGACCGGAGAGAGATCAGACGCAGGACCGACGCTTTATGTACGTAAAGCGTCGGTCCTGCAAGTTATGAAGTTCTTTGTGAGTCATCCCCCGTGCCTCTCCTCACAAAGAACTTGCTAACTCTGGGCTAGTATCGAGAATTACTTGACAAAAAAAACCAATATATATTTAGGCCCGAACCGGGAATCGAACCCGGGACCTCGTTATCCGTAGTGGTTATCATAACCACTAGACCGACGAGTAATTTTATAATTCTTTTTTTTATATGAATAGCGAGCAAACGAGCAGGCGGGTCACCTGATGTTAGTGATTACCGCCGCCCATGAACATTTGTAGCACCAGAGGCACCATCAATGCGTTGCAGGCTTTTCAGGAATTTGTTGGTCGTCCGTCGATGGGAGTTGGTTCCACAGTTTGGTAGTGCGTGGAAAAAAGATCGGGCACAGTGGACGGTTGAATTGCTCCAGACATCCAGGTGGTGAGGGTGAAATAGCTTTCGGTAGCGTGCGGTGCGGTTGTAGAAGAGAGAAGGAGGGATAAGGTCAAATAGCTCTTCAGAACACTCCCCGCTAGATACTAGATAGAATACGCAGAGAGAGCTTACGTCTCTGTGGTGCTCCAGGCTTTCCAGTGAGCTAGTTAATTTGGGATAGTCCACAAGCCGAACTGCCTTCTTTTGAATCCGGTCAAGTGGAAGGAGTTCGGTAAAAGGAATTCGGTACGCATAAACTAGATTAGAATCCCTAAAGTCTAATACAGATTTAAGGGGTCCTAATAAAATTACTTTGCCTTATGTGTAAGAGCATTAATGTCCTTCAGCAAGATTTTACCCTCCTGAAACAACATAAACAACAAACAATATTGTCGGTAGAAGTTGTTATATTAGACACTTAAGACGGGTGAAATTTATGTTGTTTTTTAACGGGTTAAGCCTTGGAACAACATTTATTATAATAAAATGGTGATTTATGAAAATGATGTTAATTGGGTACACGAGAGGGTATAGTAGGTATTCTTTCTTTATTTATTATGGCCGACGTTGGCATTGATAATATTGGCTTTACGGCTTTTACTTGTACTTTACTCAATTTTGTGTCTATGGTGATAAAAGTTAGGTTTTATCGATGGTGCTAAAAGATTCGTTAAGGTGTAGAACGCTCTTCCGGTGTCCGAGATTCAAGAGATGCAAGAGTGAATAGGCATCTTCAAGGTAAGCGCGCTCCAGCCTAGACAGCATCAATGCTTCCCATTATTGATTGTTTAGTAAATCGCAAGCTTATCTCGCAATTTAAAAAAGATAGATTTATTTCCTGTCAAAGAACACCTGCCATCCGAAGTAGGACCTGTCCTCTTGGAACTGTCGTTCTATACTTAAGTAAAATTTTCAAAAAATTAATTGGTTGTCTGTAAAGTCGGTTTACGGACGATAGTTTTACGTGATAACGTCATAAAGAAACATTGATAAAAAATAGCATACTTTTATGAATTGAATTGAATTATTATCACTGAATTATCATTATCTATATATATAAAAGAAAGTGGTGTTAGTTACACTATTTATAACTCAAGAAAGGATGAACCGATTTGGCTGAAAATTGGTGGAGAGGTAGCTTAGAACCAGGAGACGTACATAGGATACTTTTTATCCCGTTCAATCGCGTTTCCGTCAAGTCACTATAAAACGTGGTATAACAAAAACGCATCTGACATGGAATAACAAAACGCAAATGACAGTGGAATAACAAAACGTAAATGACAGAGGAATAACAAAACGTAAATGACAGCTAAACGTAATTTTGTCTTTGGAAAATTTGACAATTATAAAAATGATAGCTAAACGTAATTGATAATATCATCAGTAACATGACGTTTTCTCTTTGAATCATCATTAACAATGCCGCGAGCAAGACGATCAAATGTTTCCTGCTACAAAGCTACGGATTGACGTGATTTATTGGATAGGTATAGTTGAGAACCTGGAGGGTGACAAAGATTTCCCGCGGGATGTTATGAACTAAATCCACGCAGACGAAGTTGCGGGTATCAGCTAGTTATGTATAATACAAAGAAAGAGTTAATTGAAAATTACAATTTTCTCTAGTCACAAGCCAATGCTTGGGCCGATCGTGCCTCTGTATCGCTTGCTCCGCGCTCTCGCTTGCACGCGCAGACTCAGGCGGAACGTGACACTCTTTCGTGCGTGCAGCCTAAGAAAAAATATGGGTAAGTAAACCAGTAAACTTTGAGTTCAGTAGGTAGGTATAACCGATTATTATTTCGCTTTCGAACAAGTCCTATCGGAACTTCTTTTTCTTGATTAGGCACTGACTACAATATGTATAATATCAATAAACAAGCGTACACAACATTCTTGTCGTCTGTCACAGCCACATGCCTGCCTAGACTGCCCTGCCTGCAAGCGTCCCAGAGTACGCTAAGCCTCAAAACGTTATTTAAACTTAATCTGAGAAGAAAATGACTAATATCTATCTAATACCTATAAACGAGCAATCCTTGTATATAATTATTATATAATCTGAATTTGGAAACGGCTCCAACGATTTTCATGAAATTTAGTATAGCATTCAGGGGGTTACGGGGGCGATAAATCGATCTAGTTAGGTTTCATTTTTAGAAAAGGTTATTTTATCCGTGTTTTCTGACAATGAAAAACCCCAATATTATTAGAATACGAAGGTAAATTTCGCCATCGTCTAAATAGCTCGGGAAATTGTGCGGTCCCGAAATCATAAGACCCCGGGCCGAGTCCAGACGATTATATTTTCCCCTATGAATTTTATAATTTTTTTTTTATTTTTTTTAATATATAATTTCCAAAAAACACGATTTACCAAAAAAAACCAGTCACCCAGACATTAAATTATAAAAGGAACTTCGGTGGTGTCTCTATTTTTATTTCACAGCGTAGTCTTGATCACGATATCCGAGTATTATTTTCATTGAACGAGCGACTAGAGTTCCCTATCGATTTTTCTTTTGTTGATAGTTTGATAAGAGGAATCCTCGTGAACCGAGAAATTCTATACGCGTACACAAGAATAAAGCGCGATCGAACGGAATGTCAACAATGGTCGGCGTTTGAGATGAGACCTTTGTTGTGCTTTCGATGGAAATATTATTATTAGTGGAACGTCATAATATTTGATCCCACACAAAAGTAGGAATATTGAGTATACTGTATGCCTAATTTTTTTTTCTTTTTATGCTCAATTCTTAAATTTTATTTACATAATATATACCTAATACTACACTAAAACTAAATTTATTCTAAAATTAAAACTCAAATAAAAATTAAATAAAATCTAAAACCCCATCGAAGTCACTGCAGTGTGGCATAGTACCCAAGATGCTGGCAGTATTACCCATTTGGATGCCCAAGCTAATCCTTTGGCCAAGGTAGCTGCCAGCTCTTGGATCCCCGGTAGACTCGATCACCTTTTTAGATAGCTCTACAAAAAGCGCGCGAGCCTCCGGGCCCCACGGCCCCAGGGTCTCTACACCAAAATCCACAAATATGAAACCACTGTCAAGTTTTTCATATTTGCGCCTCTAGCCTGGTCGGCGCCAGAAGCCGCTACACCCACCACAGAGGAGGTCGCATGGATGTGGGAAGCAGCTAGAGTATCTACACAGGTGGCATCCCACACAAGCGACCTCCCTGTCCTCCAAGGAACAAGCGTCATACCATCAGGTCTCTTGCCATCACTACGTGCCAAACCAATAGGTTCTAATACAGCTGGCACGTGAGCAGTAGCAAGAGACCTGCGGATGATGTCGTTGAGGGCATTGTGGCGGGAGAAACGACCAGCGCTCTTCGAATTAAATTCATAAAAATGCCTAATTAATCTATGATTTACACTGGATAGGTTGCTGTCATATTTTTGTGGACCTACTTGATTGGCGCCTACAGCGCCATTTTGGCGCTGTAAGCAGTGACGAGTGTCCAAAGAACTAAAACTAGTGCCTAGTTGACAACAGACTGTTGATAGTTCTGGCTCTTCTTGAATCCCTATATTATTAAATTAGTTTCCAGAGACACTGGTGTGTCAAATGTGGCGCTTCAAATCGATCATCATCATCATCAGAAAAATGCATTCACTGTTGGACATAGGCCTATTTTAGGTAGCATCAACGTTGACTGTCCTCGGCCTTTCGTAACCAATCGATGCACGCCACTTTCCTGATGCAATCGCTCCATCCACTGGATACCCGTCGTACCCCTGACCGGGGGACGCCCAACACTCCTTTTGCCGAGACGTGAACTCTCCAATCGAGGACTCCATGGCCATCGGTCCTGGGAAAAATGTGACCACTGCCAATTTAATGTGATAGGCTTGTACGTCATTTCTTCGGTAGGCGGTTGAAAAAAAGTTGCAAGTGAGATGTCTTAAAAAATATTTATCATGTTATATTTAAAAAAGCCGGCCAGCCACTGGCTCCAAGTTTCATCTCAAATGAGAAGGCTTTAGGGCATACTCGGTGTTCGCAAAGGTGTGTGAAGTCTTCCAATTTACACTTGGCCCGCGTGGTAGACTGTGACATACACTCTTCTCAGTGGAGAAGAGAACTATTTATCGATGGGTTGAGAAGTATTATTAAACTGCTTCAATGTGTTGCAAACTAAATGAGATCTCATTTCCACTGTTATAAAACCCAATTTGCCTTTTTGCAAAAAATAAATAAATTGCGGTCTTCACAAAAATATGTGAGAGCAATTGCGATTAAACGCAAAAATTAAAGAAAAACTATTACTGAAATTCATAACCAAATAGACTGCTAAAACGTTAAGCAGCGAAAAAAGCGCGTTCAAGCGTTGAACGAAATAAAAGCAACAGTATTTATTTCCGCTCATGGTTCAGAGCAAATCCCCTGTACATAAGGACGAGAATCGTATGCAAATAGTGATGTAGGTTTCAATGGAGCGTGGAGGCAACTACTTTAAAATCCTTTCCCGGGTTGAGACCGGATATTTTTATTCTAAGCACGTACGCCCTGTTGAGACAGACATTAGCTAAATCGTTGGTAAAATTACGGAGTAAACGTATTCCTTAGCATTCGTGATGCAGTAGAGTCAACAAAAACTCACACGTTTTGCTTTGAGCTCCAATACTGCCAATACATTTAATAAAATGGATCCATGTATTATATGCATGTACATGGATAATAATACTAAAGAACGAACGACACGTCAGCAACGAAGTTAGTGATATGTAAGTATCTAATTTTCAATTCGTTTTTAGCAACTGTTAGCGACATCCAGTAGCAACATATTACATTTTAGTAATAAAAAAATATTAGGAAACCTTCATGCCAGATAGTTCACCATAATGTTCTCATCGGTGTGATGTGAAGGTCTGTTAATCTGCACTCGGCCAACGTGGTGGACAATAGCCTAAACTCTGCTCATTCCGAAAGGAGACCTGTAGTGAGCCGCTGATGGGTTGAAATGATGATCATGTAAAACAGCTTCATTGCCTCATTAGTCTAGTGGTTAGCAAGTTCGACTACGGATAATGAGGTCCTTGGTTCCATTCCCGGGTCGGGCCAAAAAATGTATTGAGTTTTTCTGTCAAGAAATTCGCAGTACCAGCCTGGAGTTAGGAAGTTGGCGGTGAGTCACCCCCGTGCCTCGGAGAGCACGTAAAGCCGTCGGTCCTGCGCCTGATATCTCTCCGGTCATGTCGGATTTCCGGATCGGACTTCATAGTCCGAGAGAGAGGGAATAGAGTGCACCTGTATTTGCGCTCACACTTGTGCACTATAATATCTCCCACGCAGATGGCCAATCTCTGAGGAGGTTGGCCGCCATGATCTGATTCGGTCGGGAGGACATTATTTTATTACTGGATGATTTACGCGACTTTTTCAGCATGGATTAAGGATTTTTAATTCCCAAGGGAACTTTTATTTTCCGGGATAAAATGTAGTCTATGTGCTAATCCTGACTATGAGCTATCTCCATTCCAAATTTGAGCTAAATCGGTTCATTCGTTGTGGTGTGAAAGAGTAACTAACATCCATCCATACATCCATCCTCACAAACTTTCGCATTTATAATATTAATAGGATATTAGAATTAATTTATATTATTAGTATTAGAATATAACAGTAGAAAACAGACATTAACATACCTATTAATACAAAATTGCTCTTTCGAGAGGAGACATCTGCCGTATTGTATTGACATGTATTGGGTCGGTGATGGGTTAAGATAATAAATGGTCCCATGATAAGTACACTAGCGGCACGCTATGATGGCCGGTTTGACGTTTGTCCGCTCATGAAGTTCCGTATTAATTGATAACGACTTTGAAGGAAATAATTGTATTACTTTATTGACGATAGTGATGTGCAGAGATTCATAAATTTTATCGAATGTAGTTTTAGGTTTAGGACTCAAAATTTATTTATTAAATTGATTTCTAAAATGTATACAAGTGTAGAAAAATCAGTTTGCACCATTTAAGGGGTGAATGTACTTGTGAATATGAACAATTTTCACTATGTGGACAAACCTCTGAAATCGCAAAAAAATATCAGCTGTTTCATACAAAAGGTAAAATTTTTATTTTTATATGATATATACCACAACTCGGCATTTGGTTTTCTAAATTGAAAATTTTTAAAAATGGAATCTAATACGATCGTCACATAGGATCGCTGGCTAGCACAACTACTACCTCCGGCAAACTCGCGTCAATGCTCAATGCAAAACAAAGCAGTTTCGAATTGACGTTGCTTCGAAAAGTATAAACTGTCAGTGCAATGCGATTGTGATATAGTTTTGACCTGGCTTTGGATTTCAAATATTGATACTGCATTACTGTTGACCCTTGCTCGTTAATTTGGACTCTGTTCAAGCCCTTTGTTGTGGATTTCGTCGATATGACCGAACGTACGCAGAGAACTGTTCTAAATAGTCAGACACGTGAGTTCGTAATACGCCTTCGTAACTATTTCGATCGTGAAGCTCAAAATGGAGGGCCAATTTTACCTATAACGTCAGTGGTTGAACGCGTAGCTGATGCGCTTAATATTGGACAACGAACTGTTAGACGGATAACTAAAAAAAAATATGGCGAGACTGGCACAGAAGAAAATAAACTTCACACACCAAAAAAGAGAAAACGAGCAAAACCAGTCGTAGGCATCGATAGCTTTGATGCCGATGCTATCCGAAGACATGTTTACGGCTACTATTTACAGAAGGAGTATCCAACAAGAAAAAAGTTGGTGCATTCACTGAAGGAAGCTGGATTATTCTTCGGTGGGGAAAGTTCTTTAACGAAGATTTTGAAGACCATTGGATTTCGATACAAAAAATGTAACAAACGCAAAATATTGATGGAAAGATTTGATAAAGCGATGGCAAGGTATACTTTTTTACGGCAAGTGAAAGAAATCAAAAATTGGCAAAATGTTGTGTTCTTGGATGAAACATGGCTTAATGCTAACCATACTGTAGGCCGTTCTTGGAACGATGACACAGCAGCATCTACTTCCAAAGTTCCTGTAGGAAAAGGATCGCGACTTATAATTTGTCACGCCGGAACCATCAACGGGTTTGTCGAAGGTTCTCTCATGGCTTTTGCGTCAAAAACCACTGGAGACTATCATGAAGACATGAATGGAGAAAAGTTTACTGAATGGTTTACCTCAATGTTGTGTAGCCTCCCTGAACCATCTATTATAATTATGGACAACGCCCCATACCACTCGATGCAAATTGACAAGCCACCTGCCCAATCCCAAAAGAAAGCTGATATCGTCGCATGGCTTCGTAAAAATGGCGTAGATGCAAACATGAATATGTTAAAAGCGGAATTAGTACGTCTTTTAAAAGAAAACAAACCAACCAAGATCCGATACGTCATTGACGAAATAGCATTAGAACATGGGCACAGAGTTATACGGTTACCGCCTTACCATTGTGAGTATAATGCGATTGAGTTGGTGTGGGCTCAAATTAAGGCATATGCTGCAAGACACAATACAGAACCCCCATTTACCACAAAAAAAATGCTAAAATTATTAGAAGAAGCTTGTGAACATGTGACTAAAGGAGACTGGGAAAAGGTTGTGAATAGAACTGTTAAATTAATAAGGGAAGATTATGAAAGAAATGTGAAAATAGATAATATTATAGAAAACGAACATATAATTATTAATGTAGGTGATGATAGCAGTGACGACAGTGAAAATAGTAGTATGGACGAATCTGATTAATTATGGCCTTTTGTGGCACCTTTTTTGGTATCTTTTGTATTCATATGTTTCTTGTGTGCATATAAAGTATGTATATTCATTTTCATTCAAATATTCAGTTCGTTCAAATAAATTAAATAAACATATACATTTTTGTTTTATTAAACCTATTTAATCAGGTACAAAAACAAAACTTAATTGTTTTTTGTTCGAGAATAAATTGACATTCCACATCACTATTGTAATGTGTCAAACCGGCCATCATAGCGTGCCGCTAGTGTAAGCAGAGTTTGTGGACTGTACTGAGTAATGAATGCTAAGGGATAATATATTTACTCAGTAATTTAGCAGTGATTTAACTAGAGTCCGTCTCAACAGGGCAGACGTGCCCGGAATAAAAAACCCGGTCTCAACTACGGACGATAGTTTCCTTGTTTTATTGGGAATGCGGACATTATGATGTTTAAATAAATAATCCATAAAACAACAATGGCGACCTCACCCGATCTTTCAGGATTTACAATAAAATTGTACAATAAAACAAAAAACCGAGGATTATACGAGGATACAAAAGTCGAGGATTCCGTACTCCAGAAGTAAAACGATAATATTATACTAATTTGCTTATTTATATATTTTTTGTTTGTTTAATTGTTAACTTTGTTTGTAGAGGTTTATTGTTAATATCAAAAAACTTTGCTAGTTAGAGCGTTGGTTTTATTTTTGATGAAAATTTACATTAACCTCTATTGACCATAATTATTTCTGATTTTTCGATTGGTAAACTTTGGAGATAAAGGGGAGGAAACAGTATTTTTCTCGACATTTTGCACGATTAATCAAAAACTATGTATTATGTATAAATATAAATAAAAATCTGTTTTAAAATGTACAAGTAAAGCCCTTTTATATGATACCCAACTCGGTATAGTTAACTTACTTAGAAATATCAAACACCCGATTTTCCCCAATTTTTTAATTAAACTAAAAATCGTTTTCCATTTTTTTATTACAATGATGTTGGGCCACTATTATATTATTATATACAACTATTCCAAATTTCATGTCGATAGCTTTAATAGTTACTAAAATAATTGACTGACAGACGGACGGACGGACGGACGGTGAAAGTCGCACCATAAGGGTTCCATTCTTACCATTTTGGTACGGAACCCTAAAAATATATATCGCATTAGGTCTTTTCACTATATGAAAATATGTTATCTGAAAAGTATTTCTTGTTAGATAACACATTTTCATATTATACAGCCATTAAACATTAGCGTCAATGACCGTCCAAGTACAGTCTCAGCAAACAAAACCAATAAACTTGAGAAGGGGGGTTAGACAGGGGGATGTAATATCCCCAAAACTGTTTAATAGTGCTCTAGAAGACCTCTTCAAAACGCTGGACTGGACAGGACGAGGCTTTAATATAAATGGCGAATACATCTCACACCTGCGGTTCGCCGACGATGTGGTTATCCTGGCAGAGACTCCAGAAGATCTGGAACAGATGCTGAATAGCCTAAGCCGCTCTTCCAGACGAGTTGGTCTTGGGATAAACATGGACAAAACCAAGGTTATGTTCAATCAACATGTTGTCCCGATACCCGTGAACGTCGAAAATGTTGGAATCGAAATTGTTTCAGAGTACAACTACCTTGGCCAGATCATACAACTGGATAGAAACAATTTCGACGAAGAAGCCAACAGAAGGATACGGCTGGGCTGGGCGGCATTTGGAAAATTAAGTCGGGTCTTCTCATCGTCAATACCTCAATGCCTGAAGACGAAAGTCTTCAATCAATGTGTCCTTCCCGTCCTCACTTATGGCGCTGAAACGTGGACACTAACAAAAGGCTTGATCCACAAATTTAAAGTCACTCAGAGAGCTATGGAGAGGGCTATGTTAGGAGTTTCTCTTAAGGACAGGATTCGGAATGAAGAGATCCGCAAGAGAACCAAGGTCGCCGACATAGCCCAAACCATTAGCAAGCTGAAATGGCAGTGGGCAGGCCATGCTTGTCGTAGAAGCGATGGCCGATGGGGCCGAAAAGTTCTAGAGTGGAGACCGCGAACTAGTAAGCGTAGTGTGGGGCGCCCTCCAGCACGTTGGACCGACCATATAAAGCGGGTGGCGGGAAGTGGCTGGATGAGGAAGGCTGAGGACCGGGTGTGGTGGCGTTCTCTGGGAAAGGCCTATGTTCAGCAGTGGACGTCCGCAGGCTGAGATGATGATGATGATGATGATGATGAAATATTAGCTGAAAACGTAAACTTTGATAGAAGATTGTTTTCATGACGTACGGCCAGTTCCTAGGATTCAATCTATATGTTATCATCATCATCATTAGAGACCCATCAACGGTTCACTACTACTACTACACACTACTATTAGGCCATAGTCCACCACGCTGGCCCAATGCGAATTAGCGGACTTCACACACCTTCAAGAACATTATGAAGAACTTTCAGGTGTGCAGGTTTCCTTACGATGTTTTCCTTGCGTACCCGAGATCGAACCTATGACCCCCTCAAATAGTAGACCACAGTCCTAACCACTAAGCTATCACTCCTATCTATGTGTAAACTATTGATAAGTTAACTAGCAACCTTTTAAATTATATGGACTTTTAATGACCGATTGTAGAAGAACCGGGCGTTACCGTCACTCATTGAGAAAGGATTTTTGGAAATTTCATCACATGATAGAATATGGATGATATTAGGGTAACAAAGATGAAGAAAGCAAGAACAGTGTTAATTTTGGTTTTACATGAAAATTATAATTCTGACTTTGTTAATAATGAACAAATAAATGTTTCTATAATGTAGCAGATCCAACGGAAAAGGGCTCAAAATAACGTTTTCTAAATGATCGCAATGTTCGAACCCTTGTATTACACCCTATCTTCACACGATAACAAAATATGAACCAATAAAACATTTCCGAGTAAATATAAATTATAATGAACATTTCCTAATTTCTAACTTCGGTATAAAGCGCCTCGAGTATTATAATATTAGCAAACAATGCGAACATGAGCAAAATTTCTCCTAATAATTCCCTCTCCTCTGTAAGAAAACGGAACTTGTACTTTGATGTCTATTGACTCTTCATACGTACGTCATAAAAACGAAAATTGCAGGAAAATGTCTCTATTGTGCCATACGGCGCATGTTAAGCATGTGGGAAATAGAGTGTTCTGAAGAGCCCTTTAGAATACACTGAACTTGTTATTTGAATCTCAACTTTGTGTGTTAAGAAACAAGATTCAAATCTGAACTTAGTACTGTGCTTTCTGCATCGGAGTACCTTAACAGTCGTGGAAAAGTAATTCCTCAGAGAATGTAGCGAGTATAATAATTTTAAGGTGCTCCCTATTTGCGTTAATGACTTGCGAAAAAGTTTATAATGGCGCGTCAACACGTAGACATTAAAGTAGACACAGAGTTAGGAGTTTGGAGAGAGTTTTAGGGCTAAGAAATTTTTGGTTAATAATTTAATAGAAAAAATTCTTTTTAAAAAAACTAGCTTCAAACGCCCGCGCCACAACAAAGCATATAATTTATTGTTGAATTTGTTAAAAACTGATTTCGATAAATTTTCAATGGAACCATCTGGGAAGTAAATACTCTTTGAAACAAAAAAGAAATTTTCCAAATCGGTTCTGGCGTCTTTGAGTAATCGGTTAAAAAGATCGTCATCGTTGTCTCAACGTAGCAGTAGCAACGTGTAGCGGTGACAGCCTAGTGGTTAGGACTGTGGTCTCCTATTTGGGGGGGTCGCAGGTTCGATCCCGGGTACGCACCTCTGACTTTTCGGAGTCAAGTGCGTTTAAGAAATTAAATATCACTCGCTTCAACAGTGAAGGAAAACATCGTGAGAAAACCTGCACATCTGAGAGTTCTTCATAATGCTCTCGAAGGTGTGTGAAGTCCGCCAATTCGCATTGGGCCAGCGTGGTGGACTATGGCCTATAACCCTTCTCTGAGAGGAAACCTGCGCTCAGTAGTGAGCCGCGTTGATGGGTTGCTAATGATGATGATGTTGATGATCGTTGTCTCAATAGTTTACGTCCACTGCTGGACCTAAGTACCTTTCATGAATAGAATAGAATAGAAATGTTTTTATTCAAATAAACTTTTTTACAAGTGCTTTTGAATCGTCGATGAATCTACCACTGGTTCGGAATGCCCTTCCTACCGAGAAGAACCAGCAAGAAACTCGGCAGTTGCTCTTTTCAAAACAAGTTTACAATATAATAGTTACTATGCTATGTATGCAGTGTTTCCACAATGAGGTCAAGTTCCACAAAAGCATACCTTATTATAATTCAACACATGTTAAGACGGGCAGACAGAAAGTAGCCCCATTCCCGCCGGTGGCACCCGTTCACGAGCATGACGCATGCCACAGCCATTGCTTCGCTCAACCATATTTGAGGGAACGTAACAATCGAATCGCTATAGCAAGGTCGTTAGTATTCAACCATTTTCAGGGAAACAGACTATTGACGCACAAGCGCAGTACGTATGCCTTTCTATTCGTCAAAAACCTGACTAAAAACGGCGCGAGTCAAGCAAGCAAGCAAGATGGGAAACACTTTCTAAATCAGAGTCGTCGAGTCGAGTCGAGAGGACGATCTGAATCTTCAAGGCATGAATAAATGAATGAATAATGGCTTCCACTAATTATACTGGTTCGACGCTCATTTAGATAGATAGATAAAGTTTTATTTGTTCACGATAACAATTCAATTTTACAATATTCGCTTGCAGACGTAAGTAAAGCTATTTCATAAACTAGTTGGTGGACAAAAAAGGCTCCTCAGCAAAAAGCTGCAGCAGGAGGTTTTCAGGCGGAACCTTAAAGTATCCATAGACGACAAATATGCCTCTTATAACTAAAAGACACGCTATTATTAATTCTAGATAAGCAAACATTATAACTATTAAATAAGAATAATATATCAAAAAATCAAGAAAAACATATATAACTCTCTAATAATTGTAAGCCATGTTGACTCATAATTTGTGTAAACACCTACCCTAAACAAAGATTATTCTTTACATGCTGCGTTCGTGCTCGGATCACCTCGGTTCACGGTTTTTTATCAATCTCTAATGACGCAGAGACACAGTATAAGGAGATATTGTTTACTCTGCGGTAGAATCATAAAAAAAGGAAAAAATAATTATTACAACATAATAAAAAAATGTCATAATATTACATCATTTTGGCATGAAACGTCGTACTAGAACGCGAAATTCTTTCGCTACAGCTGTAAAAACTGCTGTTACTCGTACATAAAAGTTTTACGATTTTCAGCCAATGCCTCCATTCATGGTATTTTCAGTTCTTTTCTATTTTCCTATTGTTGCAGCTTTTAACTGGTGTAGACCATTCCGAGCACATTGTAAATACTAGCATCCATTTTGAGAATAGCGTTCCTGTATTTTATGTGGGTACGTGATTTAAAACTTACCTATAGCTGTTTTTTTCGTCGGACTATTGATGTTTTCCAGCTGTTATAATATATCCTTCCAACTCTATGCCTCTCCTTTGGGTGCATGCCCTCAACGGAGACAAGTAAAGCTGCGTAGAAGTTTTAAACCACGTAGAACTCTCAGTTTTATTTTATTAAAAAAATATTTAAAAAAAACAAAACAAATAGAAATTTTTCGGGGCATCTAGATAATAAAAATAACTAGGCCGAAAACAATAGACTAAGAATTTCGTTGTTTTCCATAAATATGAAAATGTAAGCACAAAAACATTTTTCATAACGCGATGGCTCAAATGCGTGACCTCATTGACAATAATAATAAATTGTCGACCCGGCAAAGAGCTCCTCTCTCACTAAAAAGGGAAAATTATTAGCCTTTTGCGAGGCATTTTAAATTTTTATTATTTTTGCAGAAATATTATTACTGATAATAAGAATTGACGATTGTTGTACCCTAGGTGTAGGGTACATTGACCTAATTTAGCAAAGCTAATACCGATGTGCGTAGGTACGGTCCATCGCAATTCCGATGCGCGTAAGTACCGTCCATCGCAATACCGATGCGCGTAGGTTCCGTCCATCGCAATTACGGTACGCGTAGGTACCGTTCATCGCAATTCCGATGCGCGTAGGTGCCGTCCATCGCAATTCCGATACGCGTAGCGTAGGTACCGTTCATAGCATTACCGATGCGTGAAGGTACCGTCCATCGCAATTCCTATGCGCACTCCACGATGTTTCTTAATGTTCCGCTTTGGGATCATGTAAAAATGGTTGCATCAGTATAACGATCGCAATAACCTCTGATTGGCTGAATTTATAGCGTACTTGTTGCATCAATGCATTTTAACCAACAGCGGGAGTAAAAGCCAATCAGAAGTGCGATTGTGTAAAAATTGCCGATTAAATCGTCAAAAATCGGCGTCAAAGAAACCGTTTAGGGTGTTGTACATACCTATGAGAATGGATACACGAAATTGAGCTCTAATTCAATGCTGTTATGGTTTATTTTACTTTGACGCCAAACTTTGAGGATTTGATAGGCAATTCTTACACAATCAGGGGGCATAGGTGATTGCGATAGTCACACGGATGAAATCATTATTACAGATAATCGGATAAATCCCACAGCTCCCCTTTATTCTCATAATATACCTATAATGTTTGATGTCAGCATATCGTGTATCGCAGTATATCAACCCCGTCCTTACGGATATAAGAACGTTCTGCGATTGATTTCACTCCGGTCGTGTAAGATTGCCTTCTCAGCAGGTTATGAGATTGAGGGAATGTAGACTTGTTGAATTCCGTTGAATTTAGCCGCCATTCAAGAAATTTGGTCACGAATTTTCCGCGAAAAATATCCCACTAAAAAAGTGAACGCAATAAAGTAGCGAAATAGAACATTTTCTCTACATGTTTCCGATAAAGCTGTGTAAGAACGAAATTCGTATGCAAATGCCTATGTAGGTTTCAATGGAGCGAGTAGGTACGAGCTACTCTAAGTGTTCCCGGGTGCGACTGAGCACTTTGCATTTTATTCTGAACACGTAGGTACCTACACTGCTGAGGTGGATCAATTATTTCACCAGCAAATCGTCCGTGAAATAACAAATTAAATAATAGTTATTTATTACATAACTAGCTTTTGTCCGCGACTTAGTTTTTCCCTTCGGAACCCTTTGTTTTTCCGGAATGAAAACTAGCCTGTGTCACTCTCTAGGTGCTCAATTGTAACCATAAAAATAATGCAATATAATTTTTGCTTGAAGTGAAGTCTCAGCACTTTCCGCTTTCCGCTGCTTTCCGAACCGGTGGTAGAGACATGACGTGTCATAAGAGCCACAGGTTGGCCTACGTGAAATAAATTATTTTGATTTTAGACTTATTTCGTGGTTTAATGACATAATTATAGTGTATTATACGAGTACGTACCACGATAATTGTTTTATTTCAAGCTAGCCAGCATGTGGAATCCAGTGGTAGAATTATGCAAGCCAGGAAAGCGTCGTGCAACACCAAAATTAAAAAGTGACGTTGTGAGTGTATTTTGCCGAAACATAAAAACTTTTCCGTCAAAAAGACCAAGAAGGCCGGTAGATAGATTCTACCCATGACAGCTTCAACTTGACGTCTCTAAACACCGCAGTCCCGTCGTGACCACGGTCCATGTAACTGGATCGAAATATCGACATTATAAAACAATTATCGTGGTACGTACTCGTATCTTCTTCTTCTTCTTCTTTATCAACCGATAGACGCCCACTGCTGGACAAAGGTCTCTTGCATGGACTTCCACAGGCCTCGGTCTTGCGCCGCCTGAATCCAGCGGCTCCCTGCGACTCGTTTGATGTCGTCGGTCCACCTGGTGGGGGGTCTGCCAACACTGCGCTTCCCGGTGCGGGGTCGCCACTCCAGCACCTTGGGACCCCAACGACCATCAGCTCTTCGAACTATGTGCCCCGCCCATTTCCACTCCAGTATCGCAACTCGCTTAGCTATGTCGGTGACTCTGGTTCTCCTCCGGATCTCCTCATTCCTGATTCGATCCCGCAGGGACACTCCGAGCATAGCTCTCTCCATCGCCCGCTGAGCGGTCCTGAGCCTACTTATGAGGCCCTTAGTTAGCGACCATGTCTCGGATCCGTAAGTCATCACTGGCAACACGCACTGTTCGAAGACTTTAGTCTTCAGGCACTGAGGAATTTTGGACGAGAAGACATCTCGGAGCTTCCCGAACGCTGCCCAGCCGAGTTGGATTCGGCGGTTGATCTCTTTCTCGAAATTGGACCTACCTAGCTGGACTGTGTGTCCCAGGTAAATATACTCGTCGACAATTTCGAGTGCAGAGTTCTCAACAATTACTGGGTGGAGCGGTGCATGAGCATTGGACATGATTTTCGTCTTGCTCATGTTCATTTTCAGGCCCACCTGTTGAGAAACCCTGCTGAGATCGTTGAGCATTGTATTGAGGTCTCTCAGAGTCTCTGCCATGACTACTATGTCATCGGCAAATCGCAGGTGAGTGATGTACTCGCCGTTTATGTTGATGCCAAGCCCGTTCCAATCCAGAAGCTTAAAGACGTCCTCCAACGCAGCGGTAAAGAGCTTCGGGGAGATAACGTCTCCCTGTCGCACTCCACGCTGCAAGTGGATTGGCCTCGTAGTCTGGTCCTGTATACGTACTGACATTGTGGCGTTTTCATACAAGCACTTCAACACTTGGATATACCGGTAGTCAATCCGGCATCTCTGCAGCGACCTCAACACAGCCCAAGTTTCCACCGAATCAAAGGCTTTCTCATAGTCCACAAACGCTAAGCAAAGTGGCCGGTTATACTCTTCCGTCTTTTGTATAACCTGCCGCAGCGTATGAATGTGATCTATGGTACCAAAGCCTTTTCGGAATCCGGCTTGTTCGGGAGGCTGGAAGTCGTCGAACCTACGAGCGAGACGATTCGTAATGACTCTCGAGAACAACTTATACACATGACTCAACAACGAGATGGGTCTATAATTCTTCAACAAGGTATTATCACCCTTTTTGAAGAACAGAACCACCACGCTCCTGTGCCATGCTTCCGGCGTTGTGCCCTCGTGGATGACGGAATTGAACAATCGCTGAAAGATCTTAAGTACCGGTTTTCCACCCGCTTTCAGGAGTTCCGCAGTGATTCCGTCATCACCTGGCGCCTTGTTGTCCTTGAGCTGTTTGAGAGCCATTCTAATCTCGTATAGGCTGACGTCCGGGATATCTTCGGTATAGTGTCGGGTCAGTTTGGCTCTGGGATCTTTCGCCAAATCTTCAACAGGTTTTTGTGTCGTGGTATATAACTGTCCATAGAACTTCTCAACCTCTCCCAAGACCTCAGGTCGAGAAGAGACGAGACGGCCGTCATCAGTTTTCAGCCGCGTCAGCTGGCTCTGTCCGATAGACAGATCTCTCGCGAACACTTTTGAGCCTTTGTTCCGCTCAATGGTATCTTTAATACACTTGGTATTAAAGACACGGAGGTCGCGAGTTTGTGCCTTAGAGATCTGCCTATTAATCCGCCGGTAGGCAGCCGCGTCTGCCGATGACTGCAGCCTCATCTCTTGTCTCTCCTTCATTAGCTTGAGAGTATGGTCAGAGAGTATGGGGGGTAAGGGAGCGCACCTACATCTAGCGCTCCAACAGTCAACCTCACCTGCCCGCGGTGCCCCCTGCTTCTACTGACGAGGCTATGACGACCGAAAGATGGCGGTATAACCATCTCATTCTAGCTAAACTGAACAAATGACACAGGCCGGTGTCGGGCAGCAGCGACATCGGTGCGATCAGTTTAGCCCTGCGATGACCAACACGCCTGCCCAGCGTGGTCATTATGGGCAAAACACGAATGGAAACCGAAACAAGGCCAAGGCCCCTAGTTCCCGGCGGCCCCGCTATTCCTGACCCTGGCAGCGGTCGTGGTAATGGCGGGGCAGGGGGTGCTAAGAATCTCCGGAAGAGATTCCGCTGCCAACCCCGACGACTGGACCTGGCGACATACAACGCACGCACCTTGAGGACCGACGAGAAGATCATCGAGCTGGAAGAAGCAGTAAGCAAGTTGCGCTGGAATATTATAGGATTATCTGAAGTTCGAAGAGAGGGGGAGGACTCGATAATCCTCAATTCCGGCAACTTGTTCTACTACCGGGAGGGCGACCAACAGTCCCAGGGTGGTGTCGGGTTCATCGTTCACAAGTCCCTCGTCAACAACATCGTCGAAGTCAAAAGTGTGTCGAGTAGGGTAGCGTACCTTATACTCAGAATCACCAAACGGTATTCGCTGAAGGTTATACAGGTTTACGCACCGACATCGACACATTCTGACGAGGAGGTGGAGGTGCTGTATGAGGATATATCAAAAGCCATACACACCTCTACCACTCACTACAGTGTTGTGATGGGGGATTTCAACGCGAGACTGGGCGAACGAAGCGGGGCAGAGACGAAAGTGGGGCAGTTTGGGTATGGGCGAAGGAACCAGAGGGGTCAAATGCTGGCCGACTTCATGGAGAAGGAGGGCCTTTTTATGATGAACTCTTTCTTCAGGAAGCGGCCACACAGAAAATGGACATGGATGAGCCCCGATGGTTCCACGAGAAGTGAGATTGACTTCATTTTGTCGACCAGGCGGCATATATTCAATGATGTCTCTGTGATCAACAGGGTGAAAACCGGGAGCGATCACCGTATGGTAAGAGGCACATTGAATATTAATGTAAAGCTGGAAAGGGCCAGACTCGTGAAGTCAACTCTCCGACCTTCTCGTGCTCATATCCAAAACCCCGAAAACTTCCAACTCGAACTGCAGAACCGATTCGATTGCCTCGCAGACTGCGTTTCTGTGGACGATCTTAACAACAGGTTCGTGGAAACTGTCCATACTGTGGGGTCTAAATTCTTTAAGACCCATCGCAGGAAAAGAACCGACAAGTTCTCTGCCCATACTCTCAAGCTCATGGAGGAGAGACGAGAGATGAGGCTGCAGTCATCGGCAGACGCGGCTGCCTACCGGCAGATTAATAGGCAGATCTCTAAGGCGCAAACTCGCGACCTTCGGATCTTTAATACCAAGTGTATTAAGGATACTATCGAGCGGAACAAAGGCTCAAAAGTGTTCGCGAGAGATCTGTCTATCGGACAGAGCCAGCTGACGCGGCTGAAAACTGGTGACGGTCGTCTCGTCTCTTCTCGACCTGAGATCTTGAGAGAGGTCGAGAAGTTCTATGGACAGTTATATACCACGACACAAAAACCTGTTGAAGATTTGGCCAAAGATCCCAGAGCCAAACTGACCCGACACTATACCGAAGATATCCCGGACGTCAGCCTATACGAGATTAGAATGGCTCTCAAACAGCTCAAGAACAACAAGGCGCCAGGTGATGACGGAATCACTGCGGAACTCCTGAAAGCGGGTGGAAAACCGGTACTTAAGATTTTTCAGCGATTGTTCAATTCCGTCATTCACGAGGGTATAACGCCGGAAGCATGGCACAGGAGCGTGGTGGTCCTGTTCTTCAAAAAGGGTGATAATACCTTGCTGAAGAATTATAGACCCATCTCGCTGCTGAGTCATGTTTACAAGTTGTTCTCGAGAGTCATTACGAATCGTCTCGCTCGTAGGTTTGACGACTTCCAGCCTCCCGAACAAGCCGGATTCCGAAAAGGCTTTGGTACCATAGATCACATTCATACGCTGCGGCAGGTTATACAAAAGACAGAAGAGTATAACCAGCCACTTTGCTTAGCGTTTGTGGACTATGAGAAAGCCTTTGATTCAGTGGAAACTTGGGCTGTATTGAGGTCGCTGCAGAGATGCCGGATTGACTACCGGTATATCCAAGTGTTGAAGTGCTTGTACGAAAACGCCACTATGTCAGTACGTATACAGGACCAGACTACGAGACCAATCCACTTGCAGCGTGGAGTGCGACAGGGAGATGTAATCTCCCCGAAGCTATTTACCGCTGCGTTGGAGGACGTCTTTAAGCTTCTGGATTGGAACGGACTTGGCATCAACATAAACGGCGAGTACATCACTCACCTGCGGTTTGCCGATGACATAGTAGTCATGGCAGAGACTCTGAGAGACCTCAATACAATGCTCAATGATCTCAGCAGGGTTTCTCAACAGGTGGGCCTGAAAATGAACATGAGCAAGACGAAAATCATGTCCAATGCTCATGCTCCGCTCCACCCAGTAATCGTTGAGAACTCTGCGCTCGAAATTGTGGACGAGTATATATACCTGGGACACACAGTCCAGCTAGGTAGGTCCAATTTCGAGAAAGAGATCAACCGCCGAATCCAACTCGGCTGGGCAGCGTTCGGGAAGCTCCGAGATGTCTTCTCGTCCAAAATACCTCAGTGCCTGAAGACTAAAGTCTTCGAACAGTGCGTGTTGCCAGTGATGACTTATGGATCCGAGACATGGTCGCTAACTGTGGGCCTCATAAGAAGGCTCAGAGTCACTCAGCGAGCGATGGAGAGAGCTATGCTTGGGGTATCCCTGCGAGATCAAATCAGAAATGAAGAGATCCGCAGGAGAACTAAAGTCACCGACATAGCTCAGCGAGTCGCGAAACTGAAGTGGAAATGGGCGGGGCACATAGTTCGAAGAGCTGATGGTCGTTGGGGTCCCAAGGTGTTGGAGTGGCGACCCCGCACCGGTAAACGCAGTGTTGGCAGACCCCCCACTAGGTGGACCGACGACATCAAACGAGTCGCAGGGAGCCGCTGGATTCAGGCGGCGCAAGACCGAGGCCTGTGGAGGTCCATGCAGGAGACCTATGTCCAGCAGTGGACATCTAAAGGTTGATAATGATGATGATGATGGTCAGAGAACTTTTCGGTTCTTTTCCTGCGATGGGTCTTAAAGAATTTAGACCCCACAGTATGGACAGTTTCCACAAACCTGTTGTTTAGATCGTCCACAGAAACGCAGTCTGCTAGGCACTCGAATCGGTTCTGCAGTTCGAGTTGGAAGTTTTCGGGATTTTGGATATGAGCACGAGAAGGTCGGAGAGTGGACTTCACCAGTCTGGCCCTTTCCAGCTTTACATTAATATTCAACGTGCCTCTTACCATCCGGTGATCGCTACCGGTTTTCACCCTATTGATCACAGAGACATCATTGAATATATGCCGCTTGGTCGACATAATGAAGTCGATCTCATTTCTCGTGGAACCATCGGGACTCAACCATGTCCATTTTCTGTGTGGCCGCTTCCTGAAGAAGGAGTTCATCATAAAGAGGCCCTCCTTCTCCTTGAAGTCGGCCAACATTTGGCCCCTTTGGTTCCTTCGCCCATACCCAAAATGCCCCACTCTCGTCTCTGCACCGCTTCGTTCGCCCAGCCTTGCATTGAAATCCCCCATCACAACACTGTAATGAGTGGCAGAGGCGTGTATGGCTTTTGATATATCCTCATACAGCGCCTCTACCTCCTCGTCAGAATGTGTCGATGTCGGTGCGTAGACCTGTATAACCTTCAGCGAATACCGTTTGGTGATTCTGAGTATGAGGTACGCTACCCTACTCGACACACTCTCGACTTGTACAATGTTGTTGACGAGGGACTTGTGGACGATGAACCCGACACCACCCTGGGACTGTTGATCGCCCTCCCGGTAGTAAAACAAGTTGCCGGAATTGAGGATTATCGAGTCCTCCCCCTCTCTTCGGACTTCAGACAATCCTATAATATTCCAGCGCAACTTGCTCACTGCTTTAATATATAATAGTACTCGTATAATACACTATAATTAAATTATTTTGAATTTGAATTTTGAATTTTATGATTTTTGCTTGAATGAAGAGAACTTGGTACACAAGTATCTATAACTACTTGTATGGAGAATAAAAAGTGGCACTAGTTGTATTAAGACTTTGTTGACTCGTATTAATGAATTAAAAATATATATTTAAAGAATAAAGCCTTGTAAATACAAATAAAACAATCCTATATTACACTACGTATAGTATAATATAGGATTGTTTTATTTAAATTGAACCAAAGCCAATAAAAGAAAAGAGAATCAATTTTTCGAAAACAAAAAGACTGACTGACCCTAAAAATGGTTAAAAAATCCTAACAATACTTGAAAAGGAAATGGCCAAAAGTGAAATTAAAGGCTCAGAGTATAGGCTAAAAATTGTATAACTAAAATACTAACGAATTCTATACGTCCCGGTTTTATCCATCCTTTACATATTGTTTCATAGTTTTAGAGTTTTAGTATGTATATTGTATGTATGTGTTTGTGTATGTGTAACTTATCCTGAATTTTTTTTAGTAGTATACATACTTTTTTTTTATACATTATAGGCACACGCTTGACCACTGTCACACCTGATGGAAAGTGATGATGTGGCCTAAGGTGGAACGCGTTTGCCTAGAAGATGCCTATTCACTCTTGCTTTAAAGATAACCAAATTGTACGTGTTAGGAAACACAGATCTCGGAAGAGCGTTCCAGACCCTAGCCGTGCGAATCAGAAATGAAGACTTGAACCGCTCCGTGCGCGTGGATGGTATATCAACGATATAGGGATGGAAGCCCCTCCGATGTATACTCGCACTAGATACGAGTAAAACAGTTGTAATAATAATGATTTCTTATAATAATTTATGATAATAATGTCATAATTTAATTTAATTTAATTCAATGTTTGCACGCCTTGTAAAGGCAATACACTGCCACAAATTGTAATTATGACAATCTTATAATACGTGTATATGCAAATAAAGTATATTCTATTCTAAAAATTAGTGGCCTACGTCTTTATCTAAGAGAATTCTTTGATTTTGTTGACTCCACAATTCGCAATTGCAAACTAAAAGTTGCGAATTGTGGAGTCAATATCTCCTGATGATGTTCCGGTGTCGAAGCGAAACGTACGTTGAGTGTTAAAAGATTTATTATATTTCGCGCAAAGAATATTTATTTCTCTTTAAATATCATGAAATTCCACAAAATAACGCCTGGTTCTATTCAATATTCATCATCAACATCATTAGCAACCCATCAACGGCTCACTACTGAGCGCAGGTCTCCTCTCAGAGAATGGTTATAGGCCATAGTCCACCACGCTGCTGGCCCAATGCGAATTGGCGGACTTCACACACCTTTAAGAACATTATGAAGAACTCTCAGGTGTGCAGTTTTCCTCGCGATGTTTTCCTCCACGGTTGAAGCAAGTGATATTTAATTGCTTAAACGCACTTGACTCCGAAAAGTCAGAGGTGCGTACCCGGGATCGAACCTGCGACCACCCAAATAGGAGACCACAGTCCTAAGCACTTAGGCTATCACTGCTTCCAATATTCAATAAAAGAAAATCGTGGAGAAAAGTTTTATAACTTTTCTCCACTCTGATGAAGACACATGCATGATAGATTTATAAAAGATAGTAAGGACATAAATGTACAGCTCTTAAACTTTAGGTACAACGCCGTTTTATAACCACCAGAAAACAATTTTGTGATACTAAAACTAATTAACATGGTTTAATAATATCTCAACTACCTCCGTACTAATATTAACTATTACGAGAATAACTTAATTAACATTTTAAGACTTCACTCTAAAGGCAATAGAAGACTTACATAATACGTTACAAAACACGCCAAACGTTAGTGAGAAAGGTAATTATGGGCCCCAGGGCCCGAAGAATGGCCTCCCTCCTAAACTAAAGGCCCTGAATGCGAGTAAGCTTTTTGCAGGGCACTTAAAACATGGTTAATATTTTCCGAGAAATTTAAGAAGGGAGCGTTAAGGAATTTCCAAGAAGAGGATAATGTAAAACACCATTGAGGCATCTAAAATTCTAGTAACGATGCAAGCACTTTGGAAGAACTAACCCAATAAGCAGCTGCTAATACTGACGTTAAAACTTTGTTAAAATATAAAAGTGGCAGAAACACTTTGGCAATGCCCGACTTAAGCCCTCGCCCCGCGATGATAGAAAATTTGTGGTTTTGACTTACTATAATAAATAGCTAATATAATAGTCTTCTTCTTCTTCTTTTCAACTGATAGACGTCCACAGCTGGACAAAGGTCTCCTGCATGGGCTTCCGCCTGAATCCAACAGATCCCTGCGAACCGTTTGATGTCGTCGGTCCACCTAGTGGGGGGTCTGCCAACACTGCGCTTCCAGGTGTGGGGTGGCCACTCCAGCACCTATATGTCAACATACCCCAGCGACCATAAGCTCTTCGAATTATGTGTCCCGCCCATATCCACTTCAGTTTCGCGACTCGCTGAGCTATGTCGGTGAATTTAGTTCTCCTACGGATCTCCTCATTTCTGATTTGATCTCGCAAGGATACTCCGAGCATAACTCTCTCCATCTCCCGCTGTGTGACCCTGAGCCTGTGGCAGCCAACGTTCGTCGAGACTGGCCGTCTCGCGAACTGGCCACTGTTCCTATGAAAACTATAGATTCGTTTTAATTTATATTAGGAACTTGCTTTTGTATTTGGAACGGTCTCGTTCGACCTGTGCCGTTACGTGCGCGAAACTCATTATGACTTCAGACTTTATTGAGGAAGGTCGATCGTCCAAGTTGCTCTATCAATTCAACTTCGACATCTCGTAGTGAACGCATCTCCTACTTTTTACATAAACTCGTTGGCGCATCTATAATTCAGTTCAAACGACGCCGCCGTTCCAATCATATCTCAATTCAACAAGTGTACAGTGTTTATTATTCCTATTATAATATTATTGCAGAGTTATGATTACAAAGTGAAATTGTGGACCCTCTTTTATTTAAAGAAAAACCTGTAGGAGCAAACGTAGGAGTTGCTAAAACTCCATAAGCCTACGTATTTTATATTTCAGTCATAAGACTTAAATGTAAATAAATAGAATACTTAGGAAGTAATTAAGGTAAAAATATGGCTCGGTCATCATGGTGTCACTGATTTTTGATAAAAAATAAGGGAAGAATTTTCAAAGTAAGATAAACATAAAGAAAGCTTTTGTAAGCATAAACAGTGATAAACCGCTACAGTACTCGTTGAATACAAGCGACGCAAGTCCGCGCCGTGTGAATGTCACTACATGATACCTTTGCCCAGCTGTGGATGTCTAGCAGCTCATGGTGTCGACTCGACTGTACTAGATTGTGGAAAACAGGATAGAAAAAAAAACAATCTTGATCCTATTACAATTTGAACGTTACAGCACTAGCAATAAGATGACAAATCCTTCGACATTGCTGCCGTAAAGAGTTACCCCTGTAATATAGAGGCTGGAGCCTCCTGAGCATTGTGCGGGTATAATAATATTAATGTGCACCCTGTTTACGCTAACGACTTGCGAAAAAGTTTGTAATGACACTTTGGTGTGTGGAATTAAGTACTGAGTTTGAAATTGGGTCGGTGGCACAGTTTTATTTTTAATGTTTCACCACGACCTCATGGTGTTATACTTTTTTACGTGATAACGTCTTATAAATCGATGAACACCGGCTGAAAAAAAGATGTAAAATTGTCGCGTCCCGCCTGAGCCTGAGCGCGCAAGCGAGAGCGCGGAACAAGCGATAAAGAGGCACGATCGGCCCAAGCGTTGACTTGTGACCGCCACCTGGTGCCCGCTAGTCATCGCGTCCACGATGTGGTTAGCGGATGTGTCGCGAGCTAGTTTTAGCAGCACGCTGTTCATCTTTATGACGTTATCACGTAAAACTATCGTCCGTAAACCGAATTTACAGACAACCAATTTTTTTAATTCGATCACTGGTAACTGTTGACTGCGATCTTACGTGATAGTTATGTCACGATACATTCTAAGATAGAAGTGTGCTTAACTTTGAAGGGGCAATTCAATTCAACTCATACCCAATCCTCGTCTATTTCTTTGCGGCATCGTACCAGAACGCAAAATCGCATGGCAGCACGTTTATCCTGATAATATTTACGATTTATGATAACTAGTGGTTCGCCCCGAACTGAGACCTCGCGGTATCCCATAATTCCCATAAGGTAGTTTTAACTATATTATATTGTAATTAAAACGCGCCGAATCTGATGACGTCAATCGTCATCTGCTTTCGTGGATGGGATGCGTATTTACAATATTAAAGACAGCGCCATCTATTAACAGTATAGTGAAGTTTTGTTAAAAACATTGATGCCCATTAAAACTTAAATAATTTCGTTTCTTTATAATATTTATCTAATCTTAGTATGTGTTGTTCAAGTACAGAATATAATTCAAATTATGTGTAAGTTTCAATTTTTTAAATAAAGTGGTTTTAGAGATCTAGCCTCGAATAAAATCTCCACTTTGATAGCCCCCCATTTCGTCAATTTTAGGAAAAAAAATAAAAAAAAATACTTTTGTACTCTGTTCCAAATTATCTTTAAAATGAGGTACTGCAACCCTATGAAATGCAAAAATTTTTATTTTACTTCGCATTCGCTTCTATGAGAGCCCCCCTGAAATAAAGATTTTTATAACTTTTTAAGCCATTTTCGGCTGGAGGCCATCGGTTTACATATCATATCTAAAATTGAACTAATTACGTTCAGTAATTCAGAAGTTATAAGGCTCTGACAGACGGACGGACGGACAGACGGACGGACGGACAAGTGCAAAACGCTCTAGTAAACTCAGAGACCTTCGCTTCGCTCGGTCGATAAAATAATATCGCATACATATTATATGCATACAAATCTCTGCATTTAGAAAAGGTAGTTGAAATAACAGACAAATCAATCGTTGTACTTCATTGTTTAAACGTGGAGTTGTGTTAATATGCCTGCAATCAATTATTCTCTACCAGAGCTATTGATAAAATGCAACAAAATATAAAAATACTATTTTCTCAAACATGCATGGAAATATTGTCATTATTTTCGAAAAAAGAACACGCGAAGTATCGAATTTTCGGACAAAGAAAATCAAATCCATTGCAGGAGTGTTTTTTGAATTTGGAACATTACAACGCTCCTGCAATGTTGTAGCACGCCGTTTCATACAACATTGCAGGAGCGTTGTAATGTTCCAGCCCCAATATGTCTAATGTAACTTTTAATATTAACTGAATATAATGTATAATATAAAAAGTGTGTTTTATTTCCCTGCATTCTTTAGAGAAAAGCACTATATATGCCTCGGCCAGAAATGGCAATTGCCTGTCTCGTATTTAGTGAAGTCCTCGCCTACGGCTCGGCCTTCAAACTCATACACGACCTGCAATTGCCTATTTCCCGGCCTTTGCAATAATGTACTAAAGTTTTAAACCCGGTCATCCAAAATATAAAACGTTTACAAAAATACATTGTAGTCAAAATGTAACTGGATAAGAAAGGCAAACAATATACGGAAAACGAATTAAAATAGAACGGCAATTCGCCAAGCGGAGGCTTACATTTACGGTCGAATTCGTCTCAGATGCTCCGAGTTAAAAGACGCTGCAACAATGGATGTTGAATAGAAAAGACCAGAAAATATACGTGGAGCGAAAATCTTGTACCATCGACGAACAATGATGAAAGAACTCGGCAACACAGGAAATTTAAGGATTAGCTGTAGTCTACTCCTCAAACAAAGAAGTATTTAGAGCGGAGAAATAAAAATATAAGACAATAGAGACGAGGTCGTAAGAACAAGGGCTGTTAACGAGTCTGAGAAAATAAATTTTAATATTACAGTAAAGTGAGATCGCAATAACATTCTCATACACTGTCAGACTTAGGTTAGATAGGACAACCGAAGTAGAAAATAAAAATAAAAACAGCCAAGTGCGAGTCAGACTCGCGCACCGAGGGTTCCGTACTCTAGAAGTAAAAGTAAAACGATAATATTATATTAATTTGCTTATTTATCGTTAACTTTGTTTGTAGAGGTTTATTGTTAATATAAAAAAACTATGCTAGTTAGAGCGTTGGTTTTATTTTTCCTGTAAAATATACGTAAACCTTTATTGACCATAGTTATTTCTGAATTTTCGATTGGTAAACTTCGGAGATAAGGGGGGAACGGTATTTTTACGACATTTTGCCCATTAATCAAAAACTATTTTATTTAAAAATCTGTTTTAAAATTTACAGGTAAAGCCCTTTCACATGATACCCCACTCGGTATAGTTATCTTACTTTGAAATTTCAAACTCCCGATTTTCCCCCTTTTTAAATTAAACTAAAAATATTTTTCTTATTTTTTTTATTCCAATGATGTTGGGCCACTATAATACAAAACTATTCCAAATTTCATGTCGATAGCTTTAATAGTTACTAAAATAATCGACTGTGACAGACGGACGGACGGACGGAGAAAGTCTCACCATAAGGATTCCATTTTTACCATTTTGGTACGGAACCCTAAAAATGAATCCTAGTATCTAGCATAGTGCTTTGTTACTGGGGCATTTAAAAGTGTTTGAATAGAATACGCGCAATCGAATTGTATGTAATTTGCACACCTATTTATTCGTTGAATGAATGTATCAGCAAACATACATATACGACCGATTGGTATATTCATTCTAGCAGAGATTTATTTATTTATAGGTACATCATAATAATTAATCACAATAAAAATAAATTCTAGCAAAGCATTCTACTTTCCAGAAAATAAAACTCTAATAGCCTGTTTCGCTACTTGCTGATAAAGTGCCTGATATATGTATCTAACTGACAAAACATCTGCTGGATAAATCTGTATGATAACTTTTTGAGTTTAAGTGCCAGATTTAGTTATCAGATACTTATGAAACAGAAATTTAAACGCTATATCATAAGTTGTGGATAGGCTATCAGACCTTTATAAGCAATTGGTGACACAAGCCCTTATTCTTATTTGTCTATTTACTGAAAGCGCACTGTTATGAGCTTAATTTGAATTTAGCTATTAAATTCCTCTCACTTTTTGGAGTTATGTGCGCTGCAATTAAATATCTCTAGCTTTAATGGTGAAATAAAACATTATGAGGAAACTTGCATGCCTGAGAGTTTCTCATATTAATGTGCTCAAAGGTCCGACTTGGCCAGCTTTCAGGTGGACGATGCAGAATGCTTACATTCTCATTCGGGAGGCGACCTTATGACGACCTCCATGGCTCAGTGGTGAGCGCTGTTGTCTTATAACTGGGAGGTCTCGGGTTCGATTCCCGGCGCGGTCAATTTGGGAATTTATATTTTCTGAATTGTCTCTGGTCTGGTCTGGTGGGAGGCTTTGGCCGTGGCTAGTTACCACCCTACCGTCAAAGACGTGCCGCCAAGCGATTTAGCGTTCCGGCACGATGGCGTGTAGAAACCAATTAGGGGTATGGGTTAAATGTTCACTGCCATACCCCTTCCAAGTTAGCCCGCTACCATCTTAGACTGCATCGTCACTTACCATCAGGTGAGATCGCAGTCAAGGACTAGCTTGTCATCGAATAAAAAAAAAAGGAGAGTTGGTAGATGCAGATCTACCCACTCTCCTCTTCAGATGGACGAATGATCAAAGGCTGGGCCAAACGGCACAGTTCCGCATTTTGTCCAGCGGTGGACGTTTGTGGAACGACTACGTCAATTGACCTACTTCAATGAACAGAAAACACCAATAAATCTATCTGATTCATAATAAAAACAGTGACATAAACTCGTACAAAAAATTGACTTCAAGCAAGAGTAGTCAACATACTAAACAAGAAAAAATAATACGTGTGGCACTCGGGGACTGCAGCGGTAAAGCTATTGCATAGCATTTTCTAGTCGCACGCACACAAACACCGTGCCGAAGTCTGCCGAACTGAAATGACGGTGTTAGGTTTATTTTCGTTACGGAATTTCTTGATTCGGTCGCCGCGCTCAAAGCCCGCGATAAAAGCTATGCAATAGCTTAAAAATTGACTGGGACATGTTATTCCACGAATACCAGATCACATGGTAGCCATATCGTGCTGTTATCTTTTATTTCTTTTATCTCCGTACGTGATAAATTTCATATTCCGCTGTAGAGTTATTGCTCTTTATTTGTTTTATTTCGCAGAGCAGTAGTATATCTGCGAGAGAAATTCGTTAGCGTCCTTTTGCCATCATTAAGAGTATAAATTAATTCGCTCAAATGCAAATGACCCTTGACTGCCATCTCACTTGACGGTAAGTGACGTTGCTGTTTAATATGGAAGTGGGCCTTCTTTGAAGGGGTAAGGAAAGAAGAAAGAAAGAAAGAAAATACATTTATTCAGTAATCATCATCATCATCATCTCAGCCTGCGGACGTCCACTGCTGAACATAGGCCTTTCCCAGAGAACGCCACCACACCCGGTCCTCAGCCTTCCTCATCCAGCCACTTCCCGCCACCCGCTTTATATCGTCAGTCCAACGTGCTGGAGGGCGCCCCACACTACGCTTACTTGTTCGCGGTCTCCACTCTAGGACTTTTCGGCCCCAACGGCCATCGCTTCTGCGACAAGCATGGCCTGCCCACTGCCATTTCAGCTTGCTAATGGTTTGAGCTATGTCGGCGACCTTGGTTCTCTTACGGATCTCTTCATTTCGAATCCTGTCCTTAAGAGAAACTCCTAACATAGCCCTCTCCATAGCTCTCTGAGTGACTTTAAATTTGTGGATCAAGCCTTTTGTTAGTGTCCACGTTTCAGCGCCATAAGTGAGGACGGGAAGGACACATTGATTGAAGACTTTCGTCTTCAGGCATTGAGGTATTGACGATGAGAAGACCTGACTTAATTTTCCAAATGCCGCCCAGCCCAGCCGTATCCTTCTGTTGGCTTCTTCGTCGAAATTGTTTCTACCCAATTGTATGGTCTGGCCAAGGTAGTTGTACTCTGAAACAATTTCGATTCCAACATTTTCGACGTTCACGGGTATCGGGACAACATGTTGATTGAACATAACCTTGGTTTTGTCCATGTTTATCCCGAGACCAACTCGTCTGGAAGAGCGGCTTAGACTACTCAGCATCTGCTCCAGATCTTCTGGAGTCTCTGCAAGGATAACCACATCGTCGGCGAACCGCAGGTGTGAGATGTATTCGCCATTTATATTAAATCCTCGTCCTGTCCAGTCCAGCGTTTTGAAGAGGTCTTCTAGTGCACTATTAAACAGTTTTGGGGATATTACATCCCCCTGTCTAACCCCCCTTCTCAAGTTGATTGGTTTTGTTTGCTGAGACTGTACTTGGACGGTCATTGACGCAGTATCGTAAATACATCGCAGCACCTCGATATAACGCCAATCGACTTGGCATCTCTGCAGTGACTCCAGAACAGCCCAAGTTTCGATAGAGTCGAAGGCTTTCTCGTAGTCCACAAAAGCAAGGCAGAGTGGTAGATTATACTCTTCGGCCTTCTGTATAATCTGCCTCAAGGTGTGGATGTGGTCTACGGTGCTGTAGCCTTTTCGAAACCCAGCCTGCTCCGGAGGTTGAAAATCGTCAAGCCTTCGGGCGAGGCGATTTGTGATCACCCTCGAAAACAACTTATAAACATGGCTCAAGAGTGATATCGGCCGATAGTTCTTCAGAAGCTCCTTGTCACCCTTCTTAAAGAAAAGAATTACCACACTCTTGCTCCATGCTTTTGGCGTTGTTCCGTTTGCAATGACGTCATTAAAGAGCTCTGCTAGCTCTTTCAGGATCGGAGTACCTCCTGCACGTAGAAGCTCTGATGTGATGCAGTCATCGCCAGGTGCCCTGTTGTTTTTAAGTTGATTGAGGGCTATTCGCATCTCGCCAAGGTCAACGTCTGGGATGTCTTCGGTGTAGTGGCGGGTCAATGTCGCACGTTTGTCGTTCGTGTCTTGAGCCGCTTTTATTCAGTAATGGTACCTACCAAAGACAAAAAAATTCGGTTTACGGAAGATAGTTTTACGTGATAACGTCATAAAGAAACATTGACGATATTTGGCGGGCGGCACAAGCCAACGCTTGGGCCGATCGTGCCTCTCTATCGCTTGTTCTGCGCTCTCGCTGGCACCCTCAGGCTCAGGCGGAACGTGACACGTTTTCATGCATGCAGCCGGTGTTCATCGATTTATAAGACGCTATCACGTCAAAAATATACAAATGTAACATTAATTGCCCGTGACATCACCCAGAAAGGGTGTAGAGTATAATGCCTCACTTCACACACGCATACAAAGGGCACTGATTTTCAGCTGCGACCCGGGTGACGCCACAGGTATAATATAAATTAGGCAATTATAAATTAATCAGGTTACATTTCCTTATACCTGATTAATTTATAATTGCTCGTATCAGTTATACACACCATCGTACCGAAACGCTAAATAGCTTGGCGTCTTTGACTTCTTCGACGTTAGGGTAGTAACTAGCCACGGGCAAAGCCTCCTACCAGATAAGGCCAGAGACAATTCAGAAATTATAAATTACTGTAAAAACCCCGGCCGGCCGGCCTCCCACTGCGTGAAAAATTTACATACCTAATATTTATTTTATTTCATAACTAGATGATGCCCGCAGACTTCGTCCGCGTCGATTAAGGTTTTAATTCCCGTGGAAATTCTTTAATTTTCCAGGATTAAATGTAGCCTATATGATAATACTGGGTATGAGCTACCTCCATTCCAAACAGCCGAATCGGTTCATTCGTTGTGGCGTGAAGAGCGCGTGTAACCCCAAAAAAAATCAGATTTCGCGATGAGATAAAACATAGCCACAACCTCATGTGAGGCGCGACAAAAGAAAGCGTTTTGCGCGGAATAGGAGTGTAGTAAGCGCCAAAATACTTTGTAACTCGTAAAATATTCATTTTCTTTTCAATTCACTAGGCTTGATAATATCAATCGGAATTTAATGAAAAAATTTTGGCTTTGTAATATGCAACACATTGAAAATAAATGAATATTGGTTAAAAATTAGACCTAACTTCGCGATTTTTTATTATCGAACAAATTTCATCATTTTATGTTTTTGCCCAAACACGTCCCTTGGCAGTATGATGTAATTCTTGCGTGTTTTTTTTTCGGATACTTGAAACTTGATCTACTACTGTAAAAATCAAATCTGTTTACTGTTAACGAGCGCACACCCACTCTGAAGGAGTACAGTTTTTGCAATTCACGAAGGCGAGTGAGCTTTACTCGTGGTTACTTCGTGTACATGCACATTGCATAAGTGTGCGTGCCTGTCAAAGCCTAGGTGGGAGCGGGCAGGCGCGAGCATTGCGCTCGCTCACACTTATACAGATACGACACAAACACACACAACCATAAGTCAGTCGCCCTCGTGAATTGCAATAATTATAACAATAACCCATCCATCCATTCATCCATCCTCACAAACTTTCGCATTTATAAGTAGGATTAGTAGGATAAGAATAGCCACCAAGTTTGCTTTCCCTGGCTTTGAATTATTATTTTTTTAAATCGTGAGCAATCAAAAGAAGAAAATACAAAACTAAGACCCCCAAAGGATTTCCATAATTGCCTCAATTCAACTTTAATCGCCCGGATCGTAACTCACCCAGTGATAAGCATCTAACATTTAGAGCCATTGGGAAATAAAGTCTATAAATTAGGAGGTTCGTTTGCTGAAGGTTAACCTGGGACCCGCATTAAGATCGCTGGCACTGATAGTGTCCCCCGTGTAGATATTGGTTTTAATAAGCATAATTAACTTTACCGGACTTGGTAGCACATACGATACGTGCGATTAGGTATACTCATAGTTCTTGCAATTCACGAGGGCGACTGACTTATGGTTGTGTGTGTGTCGTATCTGCATAAGTGTGAGCGAGCGCAATGCTCGCGCCTGCCCGCTCCCACCTAGGCTTTGACAGGCACGCACACTTATGCAATGTGCATGTACACGAAGTAACCACAAGTAAAGCTCACTCGCCTTCGTGAATTGCAAAAACTGTACCTAATTATAATTAACTAGCTGGTGCCCGCGACTTCGCCAGCGTGGATTTAGTTTTTAACATCCCGCGGGAACTCTTTGTCACCCTCCAGGCTCTCAACTATACATATCCAAAAACTCACGTCAATCCGTAGCAGCAGTCCGTGTTGCAGCGTGATTGACGGACAAACAAACACACTTTCGCATTTATAATATATATTAGTAAGGAAGAATCAATAGTAGTATAATAAAGGCAATCTATTTAAATTTTAGTACACAAAAGCTACTATTGTGACTTAAATATGATAGTTAGATATATTCTCTCGGGGTCTTTTTGTAGAAAATAATGATTACTTTAAACATGTAGTACATAATTTTTATGTATCATTCATAGTTTTCTCAGCACACGCCAAATAATGCATTATATAGACAAAATTTTGCTACTTTGGGTGACATTGATGCAATTTTCTTACTTCCTGATAACTTAGCTTTCAATTGGTGAAAAAGTAGTTACAGAGCCTATTCGGTACAAACAAACAAACAAAAAAACAAACAAAAAAAATCTTTCCTCTTTATAATATTAAATAGTATAGATATACTCCCCATATTTTCAAAAACCTACGAACGAGAACATTTATTGAACTAGCTGATACCCACGACTTTGTCCGAGTAGATTTTCTCTCTCTCTCTTTGATATTTTCGGGATAAGTATAGCCTATATCTCTAAAGATCCTTAACTATATCCATGCAAAAAATAACGTCGATTTAGCTCTGCTTCAGTACAATGGAAGGACAGATCAACAAGGTAACACTTTCGAATTTATCTACTACAGTTCTTGCAATTCCCGAAGGCGAGCGGGATTTACTTGTGGTAAAGACGTATCTGTATATGTGTAACGGTGTGCGTGAGATCGAAAGCGGGTATGGTTAGCATAAAAAAATGAAAAAAAACCTATAATTTATTGTACTTACAATATTTTTTGTTGCAAATAATAAAAAAATTAAAATCACAAAATTACTAGGTTAATCATCTTCGTTTAAACTATCACTGTTACTTTCAAACTCATCAGTACCGCTGTCACTTGATTCACCTACATTAATAACAAACTCAAAGTCAGAATCAAAGTACTTCATGTATTCTTTTTCAATTTTTTCTGCATGATTGCAGGTATTAAGTCAAGTGTTGCAGTCAATGCTGTTCAAGCCCTCAAAAATTAAATTTTGTACTTCAGTCATGTTTTGTGCTATGTTTTTAGAGGCAATGCGATTTTTTAAAATACCCCAGATATTTTCGATCGCGTTTAGCTCGGGATGATAGGAAGGCAATCGCAATATTTGGCAACCCTTGCTTTTTATTATCTTTTCAATTTTATACGTTATAAAATGCTCTTTCTTTTTTTTTAATTAAATCATACAGTTCTATATTGCGCAGTAAGAAAGTAAGCATTGCTCATTTTTTTATTCAGTGTGAAGCTAAGCTTTTGACTGTAATTGATGATGCAGTCTAAGATGCTAGCGGGCTAACTTGGAAGGCTTGGAAGGCAGTATAAATTAAACCCATATAATTAGTTTGTAGTTTGTACACGTCACCGTACCAGAACACTATGAAACCAAATAGTCCGTTTCATTCATTCATTCATCTCAACCCATCGCCTGGTCCACTATTGAGCTTTAGGCTACTACGCTAGTCAAGTGACTAGAGAGAGAATCAAACCCCGGACTCCAATAAAAGGAGGCCGAAGACTTAACTTAACTACTAGGCAATCACCGCTTTTAATAACTTATTCCAGTAGATACTTTTATTAAATACTAGCTGATGCCCGCGACTTCGTCCGCATGGATGTAGTTTTTAAAATCCCTCGGGAACTCTTTGATTTTCCGGGATAAAAAGGAGCCTATGTCACTCTCCAGGTCCTCAACTATACCCATGCAAAAAATCACGTCGATCCGTAACTCTGTTGCGGCGTGATTGAAGGACAAACCAACAAACAAACACACTTTCGCATTTATAGTATTAGTATGACGTATTAGTAAGGAAGAATGAATACCACGATAATAAAGGCGATCTAATTAAATTTTAGAACACAAAAGCTACTATTGTGACTTAAATATGATAGTTAGATAATATATATTCTCTCGGAAACTTTTTTGTAGAAAATAATGAGTACTTTAAGTATGTAGTACCTACATAATTTTCATGTATCATCAACAGTTTTCTCAGCACACGCCAAGTAATGCATTTTATAGGCAAAATTTTCCTTCTTTGGGTTACATTATTGCAATTTTCTTAAGAATCTCTAATTTTTTTGGCAATAAATTATAGCCTATGTTACTTCCTGTTAACTATGCTTTCTATTGGTGAAAAAATGGTTAAAATCGGTCCAGTAGTTACAAAGCCTATTCGGTACAAACAAACAAACAAACAAACAAACAAACAAACAAACAAACAAACAAACAAACAAACAAACAAACAAACAAACAAACAAACAAACAAACAAACAAACAAACCAAAAAAACAAACAAACAAAAAATCTTTCTTCTTTATAATATTAGTATAGATATTCATTTTAATTTTGTAAGCCTATGTCTAAGTTAATAATGGTAACATTAAAGCAAAAAAAAATACTCGTAGGCACCTACAATAATCCACATCATACTGAGTAGGATCGTAATTTGGACGGTTAAGGTAAGCTCCACATTAATCAGAACCGGGTACAAAGCACGGGTTTGAGGGCCAAATAGCACCCCTCATTATTCAAAACCCACATCTCAACATGATACCGGTCAAATCCAATTACGGACCAAACTAGTTTTGCCTAGGTTCAACTAGTTCATTGAGTTATTGACCCTTGAGGTGATCGATCATTCACCCATTAATTCAATGGAAATATGGAAAGTTGGATGGGTAAATGAATATAGGAATTTGTATGCTTAGTTATTAAGTTTATAGCTATTAAGATGTACCTTTATATGTTATAGATTTAGAATTAGATCTTATAACTTCTGTATATTGATGTTGACGGCAATGGACGACGACTGTAAAAAATTTATTTGTTAGGATATAATAATAATTATGTATTTTAATATTAACTTTAAGTACTTACTATCGCTACTGAAATGTACCTTACTGCATATAGTGTTCACTTTTAGACGATTTTACATACAATAAACATGTAAATTGAAAATTATTATGTAACTATATTGTAAGCCATTGTAAAAATCACTAGTAAACCTATTAAATAAAATAAAATATAATATAATTAAAAAATTATAAAAATGAATGACTGAACGAACGCGCACGAAGAGCTAAAAGTCTTCTTTTCTGAATCGCACGGTCAACGTCTGGAACGCTCTTCCAAAATATGTGTTTCTAACACGTAAAATCTGGTTATCCTTAAAACTAGAGTGAATAGGTATCTTCTAGGCAAACGAGTTCCACCTTAAGCCACATCATCATCTTTCCATCGGATGTGATTGTGGTCAAGAGTGTTTCTAAATTAATAATTAAAAAAAAACATAAAACTGATTCACAAAATGCAGGTACAATAAGATGATATGTCAGTAAATTGAGTCGAGTAATTATTATGGGATAAAAAACTCACCCCTTGTTTTAGCCCTGACTTGCGTGTGGGAATCCCGTCAAAATGGTCTGTCTGGTGGCAGGCTTCGGCCGTGGCTAGTTACCACCCTACCGACAAAGACGTGCTGCCAAGCGATTAAGCGTTCCGGTACGTAGTCGCGCAGAAACCGATTAGGGGTGTAACTGTCATATCCCTAAAAGAGCCCACTACCATCTTAGATTGTATCATCACTTACCACCAGGTGTGATTGCAGTTAAGGGCTGACTTGTAGTGAAATTAAAAAATAGTTCTGAAGTACATAAGTACAGATACGTATGATGAAGAACGTACATAGATACATAGATAGGAAGGGGATTACCCCTTCCTACCTATGGAAATGAAAGATGTACCTACATATTAATGTCATCATCATTAGCAACCCATCAACGGCTCACTACTGATAGCAGGTATCCTCTCAGAGAAGGGTTATAGGCCATAATCCACGCTGGCCCAGTGCGAATTGGCGGACTTCACACACCTTCAAGAACACTATGAAGAACTCTCAGGTATGCAGGTTTCCTCACGATGTTTTCCTTCACCGTTGAAGCAAGTGATATTTAATTGCTTAAACGCACTTAACTCCGAAAAGTCAGAGGTGCGTAACCGGGATCGAACCTGCGAGCCCCCGAATAGGAGACCACAGTCCTATAAACTACTAGAATATCACTGCTTATATACATATTAATGTAGGTACATCTTAATCTTTCCTTTTGACTTTGCCGTAGTGGATTAAAAAAGACATTTACCTGTGGACCTAGGCAAAATAAGCTTGTACTAAACTCGGGCTTGGTAACATGCCGGGCCGGCACATATAATGAGGAACCCTTTCATTCGGCTCACTGAATTGAATCCCTAAGCCCTCGAAGGGATGCAAATTGAAACCTGTAAATATATGGATTACTTCATGTTAAATGGAGGTAAAATGCCAGCTGCCCTCGTCCCTTTATCGCTACTAATCCTTACTAGCATTGTAAATGGGAAGTATGATTATTTGTTAGTTTGTCCTTCAATCACTTCGCAACAGAGTTACGGATCGATTTCATATTTTGCATGGGTTTAATTGAGCACGAAGAGTGACATCTAAGGTTTATTATTTCCCTAAAAAATGCGTGGTTTTATTTAAAAACTAGCTGATGCCCGCGAATTCGTCCGCGTGAATTTAGTTTTTAAAACCCCGCGGGAACTCTTTGATTTTCCGGGATGCCTATGTCACCCTCCAGGTTCTCAACTATAAATATCCAAAAAATCACGTCAATCCGTAGCTATTTTGCAGCATGATTGACAGATAAACCAACCAACAAAAACACTTTCGCATATTTTATAATATGTATTAGTAAGGAAGAATTAATACTTACGATAATAAAGGCGATTTAAATAAATTTTAGAACACAAAAGCTACTATTGACTTAAATATGATAGTTAGATATATTTTATCTCGGGGACTTTTTTGTAGAGAATGATGCGTACTTTAATCATGTAGTACATCATTTTTATGTATCATCAATAGTTTTCTCAGCACACGCCAAATAATGCATTTTATAGGCAAAATTTTGCTACTTTGGGTTACATTATTGCAATTTTTTTAAGGATCTCTAATTTTTTTGAAAATAAATTATAGACTATGTTACTTCCTGATAACTTAGCTTTCTATTTGTGAAAAAATTGTTAAAATCGGTCCAGTAGTTACAGAGCCTATTCGGTACAAATAAACAAACAAATCTTTCCTCTTTATAATATTAGTATAGACTAAACTCCACACGGAGCAAAATTCCAAAATTGACAATTCTAGGTCAACCGTAAGTACCCTATAGGTTTTGGGTCGAAAACCTATTCAAACTAGAATCACAAAATTTGGCAAAAAGCAAGGTCTTACAGCACAAATAAAGGAAAAATTCCAAAAAATAAAAAGTTGAAAACTATAATCCTACTAATATTATAAAGGCGAAAGTTTGTGTGTATGTTTGTTCCTCTTTCACGCAAAAACTACTTGATGGATTTGGCTGAAATTTGGAATGGAGATAGATTATACCCTGGTATAACACATAGGCTACAAATTATCCCGGAAAAATCCAAGGTTCCCGCGGGATTTTGAAAAACCACTGATAGATGGCGCTGATTGTACTTAAATCACGCTTACATTATCCGCAGCATCGAGAATAAGTAAAAAATTTCAATTCAACAATCTGAGTAGGATAAACACAGTTATTGAAGTTTTTCATTGAAGTTTTTCATTAACAATAGAAAATTTCTTAGGGATTAGGGATGGATTACGAAATAAATAATACAAATAGTACAAGTTATCGATTTGTCCAGTCATAGTGAGTACATTGCTAGATATTATAATGACTGGTCGTGTGTAGATCCTATCCTATCCTATCCTATATTATTATAAATGCGAAAGTTTGGATGGATGGATGTTTGTTACTCTTTAACGCGACAACGAATGAACCGATTTTGCTGAAATTTGGCACAGACATAGAATATAGTCTGGAATAGCACATAGGCTACTTTTTATCCCGGAAAAGCAAACAGTTCCTGCGGGATAGCATCGCTATTTTTTGCAATGGAGTTTTAGATTAACGTGATTTTTTTGCACAGGTAAAGTTAAGAGCCTGAAAAATGACAAAGACTACTTTTTATCTCGGGAAAACAAACGGTTCCTGCGGGATATTAGTATACTACTTTTCACATATTTATCTTTCAATTATGCGCCAACGGAGTTACAGATTGACGCGGTTTTTTGGATTGGCATAGTTGATGACTTGAAAAGTGACAAAGGCTACCTTTTATCCTGGGAAATCAAACAGTTCCCGCGGGATAGCATCGCTATTTTTTACGCATTTGTCCTTCAAAATACGCGCAATGGAGTTTTAGATTAACGTAAACGTATGTATGTATGTATGTATGTATGTATGTATCTATGTATGTATGTGTGTATGTGTGTATGCGTGTATGCATGTATACATGTATGCATGTATGCATGTATGCATGTATGCATGTATGCATGTATGCATGTATGCATATGTATGTATGTATGTATGTATGAATGTATGTATGTACCGACTTCAAAAAAGGAGGAGGATCTCAATTCAATGGAATCTTTTTTTATGTATGTTCACCGATTACTCGAAGACGCCTGAACCGATTTGGAAAATTCTTTTTTGTTTCAAAAGGTATACTTCCCAGGTGGTCCCATTTAAATTTTATAGAAATCAGTCGAGCGTTTTTTAAAAAATCTACAATAAATTATATACTTTGTAGTGGCGCGGGCGTTTAAATGTATGCTCCCGGGATAAAAAGTAACCTGTGTTATTTTCCAGGTCCTCAACTTTACCTGTGTAAAAAAAAATCGGCCAAGTGTGAGTCGGTCTTCGCTCTTTTAGGGTTCCATTAAAAAAATTAAATTAGAATATTTCCATGGGTACATGGAAATATTTTAATTTTATTTTAATTTTTTAATTTAATTTAATTTTTATTAGTTGTTGTTATAGCGGCAATAGAAATACAAAATATGTGAAAATTTCAACTGTCTATCTATTACGGTAATACGAGATACAGGCCGCTAACAGACGGACGGACGGACAGCGGAGGCTTAGTAATAGGGTCCCGTTGGCACCCTTTGGGTACGGAACCCTAAAAACCACGTTGACTATATGCACCTACACTTTATATGGTGAAATATTATAACTGCGAAAGTGCGTTGGTTTGTCCTTCAATCACGCCCCAACAGAGCTACGGATCGAAGTGATTTTTTGCAGTGTACCTATAGTTGAGGACCTGGAGAGTGACAGGCTACTTTTTATCCCGCAAAGTCAGAGTTCCCAAGGCATTTTAAAGGCTAAGTTCACGCAGACGAAGTCGCGGGCATCAGCTAGTTATATACTAGTGGTTCGCCCCGAACTGAGACCTCGCGGTAACGGTATCCCATGATTATTCATTCAATCGATACATGACGACCAAAACTGACATTATTATTATTATGCCCGTTTTCACCAAACATACCTAAATCATCCCCTATGTAGGAGTCTCTTTACGTAGGTAGCTCCAAAACACAATCCTAAGTCCTAACATCCGTCCCAATGTCCTTTTAGGTGTCCCGTACAGGATCGTGATAAAGAAGTTGACAGTAATCATCACATAACTTATCATAGGTAGCCCGTAAAGGTTAGGGAACGTCAGTGAAAACATTGAATTATTATGTAGGTACTAACGAGTGAAAACGGGTTAGGGGCATCTGTACAAATCGTCATCTATCGACGCGAATAGAAAATATACAAAATGATATTTAACTAAAGAATAATTTTAATTGAATAATATGTTATTATATTATGTACCTAAATAATAATGGTCGACGCAAAACTGTTTTTGGGATAAATAGTAGTCGTAACTCCTAGTTCAATGGAATAGTTAATGACTGCGCCATCTATTAGCATTATTGTGAAGCTATGTGAAATTTACTGATGCTCATTAAAAATTAAATAATCTCGTTTCTTTATAATATTCATATAATTTTAGTATTTGTTGTTCAAGTACAGGATACAAGTGAAGTAAGAAAATAAGTACAACTTGAAAATATATAGAAAATTTTCCCAGAGAGCGTCTTCAAACGAGCGTATTAAATCGCCACTTTGGAAGCCCCCCATTTCGTCAATTTTAGGAAAAAAATTAAAAAAAAAATACGGTTGTACTCTGTTCCAAATTGTCTTTAAAATGATACACAGAAAACCTATGAATCGCAAATAAAAAAAAATTTCTTCGCATTCGCTTCTATGAGAGCCCCCCTGAAATAAAGATTTTTATAACTTTTTAAGCCATTTTCGGCTGGAGGCCATCGGTTTACATATTATATCTAAATTTGAAGTAATTACGTTCAGTAATTCAAAAGTTATAAGGCTCTGACAGACGGACGGACGGACGGACGGACGGACGGACGGACAAGTGCAAATCGCTCTAGTGAACTCAGAGACCTCGCTTCGCTCGGTCAAATATAATGGCGGTACAATGTGTAGGTACGGAACCCTTGGCGCACGAGTTCGACTCGCGCTTGACCAGTTTTTTTTCAATATAATTATACTTGTTAACCAAGTAAGTTTGAACTACACTAGCGGCACGCTATGATGGCCGGTTTGACACATTACAATAGTGATGTGGAATGTCAATTTATTCTCGAACAAAAAACAATTAAGTTTTGTTTTTGTACCTGATTAAATAGGTTTAATAAAACAAAAATGTATATGTTTATTTAATTTATTTGAACGAACTGAATATTTGAATGAAAATGAATATACATACTTTATATGCACACAAGAAACATATGAATACAAAAGATACCAAAAAAGGTGCCACAAAAGGCCATAATTAATCAGATTCGTCCATACTACTATTTTCACTGTCGTCACTGCTATCATCACCTACATTAATAATTATATGTTCGTTTTCTATAATATTATCTATTTTCACATCTCTTTCATAATCTTCCCTTATTAATTTAACAGTTCTATTCACAACCTTTTCCCAGTCTCCTTTAGTCACATGTTCACAAGCTTCTTCTAATAATTTTAGCATTTTTTTTGTGGTAAATGGGGGTTCTGTATTGTGTCTTGCAGCATATCCCTTAATTTGAGCCCACACCAACTCAATCGCATTATACTCACAATGGTAAGGCGGTAACCGTATAACTCTGTGCCCATGTTCTAATGCTATTTCGTCAATGACGTATCGGATCTTGGTTGGTTTGTTTTCTTTTAAAAGACGTACTAATTCCGCTTTTAACATATTCATGTTTGCATCTACGCCATTTTTACGAAGCCATGCGACGATATCAGCTTTCTTTTGGGATTGGGCAGGTGGCTTGTCAATTTGCATCGAGTGGTATGGGGCGTTGTCCATAATTATAATAGATGGTTCAGGGAGGCTACACAACATTGAGGTAAACCATTCAGTAAACTTTTCTCCATTCATGTCTTCATGATAGTCTCCAGTGGTTTTTGACGCAAAAGCCATGAGAGAACCTTCGACAAACCCGTTGATGGTTCCGGCGTGACAAATTATAAGTCGCGATCCTTTTCCTACAGGAACTTTGGAAGTAGATGCTGCTGTGTCATCGTTCCAAGAACGGCCTACAGTATGGTTAGCATTAAGCCATGTTTCATCCAAGAACACAACATTTTGCCAATTTTTGATTTCTTTCACTTGCCGTAAAAAAGTATACCTTGCCATCGCTATATCAAATCTTTCCATCAATATTTTGCGTTTGTTACATTTTTTGTATCGAAATCCAATGGTCTTCAAAATCTTCGTTAAAGAACTTTCCCCACCGAAGAATAATCCAGCTTCCTTCAGTGAATGCACCAACTTTTTTCTTGTTGGATACTCCTTCTGTAAATAGTAGCCGTAAACATGTCTTCGGATAGCATCGGCATCAAAGCTATCGATGCCTACGACTGGTTTTGCTCGTTTTCTCTTTTTTGGTGTGTGAAGTTTATTTTCTTCTGTGCCAGTCTCGCCATATTTTTTTTTAGTTATCCGTCTAACAGTTCGTTGTCCAATATTAAGCGCATCAGCTACGCGTTCAACCACTGACGTTATAGGTAAAATTGGCCCTCCATTTTGAGCTTTACGATCGAAATAGTTACGAAGGCGTATTACGAACTCTCGTGTCTGACTATTTAGAACAGTTCTCTGCGTACGTTCGGTCATATCGACGAAATCCACAACAAAGGGCTTGAACAGAGTCCAAATTAACGAGCAAGGGTCAACAGTAATGCAGTATCAATATTTGAAATCCAAAGCCAGGTCAAAACTATATCACAATCGCATTGCACTGACAGTTTATACTTTTCGAAGCAACGTCAATTCGAAACTGCTTTGTTTTGCATTGAGCATTGACGCGAGTTTGCCGGAGGTAGTAGTTGTGCTAGCCAGCGATCCTATGTGACGATCGTATTAGATTCCATTTTTAAAAATTTTCAATTTAGAAAACCAAATGCCGAGTTGTGGTATATATCATATAAAAATAAAAATTTTACCTTTTGTATGAAACAGCTGATATTTTTTTGCGATTTCAGAGGTTTGTCCACATAGTGAAAATTGTTCATATTCACAAGTACATTCACCCCTTAAATGGTGCAAACTGATTTTTCTACACTTGTATACATTTTAGAAATCAATTTAATAAATAAATTTTGAGTCCTAAACCTAAAACTACATTCGATAAAATTTATGAATCTCTGCACATCACTATCGTCAATAAAGTAATACAATTATTTCCTTCAAAGTCGTTATCAATGAATACGGAACTTCATGAGCGGACAAACGTCAAACCGGCCATCATAGCGTGCCGCTAGTGTAGTTAATGCAATAATAATTACCTACTACTGTGCAATGGTTACTTTATATATAGTTTGTTTTTGAGTGTAGATTCTGCGTTTAATTTAGCGTTGGACTTCAAAAAAGTCACAAATGGCCGTAAAGGTCTTAAGACATCCATTTTTAGGGTTCCGTAGTAAACAAGGAACCCTTATAGTTTCGCCATGTCCGTCCGTCTGTCTGTCTGTCTGTCTGTCTGTCCGCGGTTTAGCTCAGAGACTATTGGTACTAGAAATCTGTAATTTGACAAGGGTATAAATATCAATCACGCCGACAAAGTCGTGAAATAAAATTGTGAAAAATATTTTTTTTTGGGGTACCTCCCCTACATGTAAAGTGGGGATGAATTTTTTTTTCTCGTCTATCCCATAGTGTGGGAAGTCGTTGAATAGGTCTTTCAAAAATATTGTGGGTGTGGCAACATCATTTTTCAATTCAGGGATCCGTTTGTGAAATATGATGTGTGTAAAGTGCTAAATTTTATTAGAGTCAAGTGTCCCCCCCCTCTGCCAGCTAAATGGTTGTATATAGGATACAAAAAAAAAATTCACAGCAGTAGTATATATAATGAATTTTAAAGGAAAAATATCACGGCTAAGTAGGGTTCATTAGTTAAGGAGTTATATCTGTTTTTTCTAAGTTAGGTATTACACGTAGTGTAAGTTGCATATTTTGTAGAATATTATAGTATTTAAACCATGGAACTCAAAATTTATTCAATATTCATAAATAAAAGAAAAGCACTATCCTAGGTCAGCAATAATATTTGAGACTTTCAACTACGGAACCCTACACTGCGCGTGGCCCGACACGCACTTGGCCGGTTTTTATTTCTGAAAATTAAAGTGAAATCACCAGCGACGGGCGACCCCTAAAATTGCGTGGATAGAGGTCAAGTCATGCGACAACCTCTAATGACATCATCTGCAATTCTGATTCAGCATTTTTTTTTGTTTCAATATTAAAAAGAGATTGTCTCGAGCGCGTGCCATAAAAACGAAGTTTGATTCTAATTTGAATATTATTGACTAAACAAACTCAGTAACTTTTTATTGCTGAACGTGAATTTGGCTACAAAACTGTACTGTGACTTTGACTGAATAATCCTTCTAATCCTTGCGAAAGCATGAGGATGGCTGGACAGATGGATGTCTTTAACGCAAACACTACTGGACGGATTTTTGATGGAACTCCATCATCAGAGCTTATGCATCAGAATACCAGTTCCCGCGGGCATCAAAAAAAAAACTTGAGACACCCGGATGGAACGCAGTTCCTTTCGATTAATTAATTTGGCATTGTGTTCAACATTTTCACACTACAATATTAGATCTCCGTAGCCTTGTGGTTTCGACAGTCGCCTAACAGCTTAAGGTCGATGGTTCGAATCCCAGCTTGACAGACCGAATTTTCCATTTTCAATTTTATTTTAAAAAATTTCTACATGTGGAACCTTTCCCTAATATTTTATAACTTATAAGTTATAAAAAATTAGGGAAAAATTCCACATGAAGAAATTATTTAAAATAAAATAGAAAACAGAAAATTCAGTCTGTCGAGCTGGGATTTGAACCATCGACTTTTAACTGTTAGGCGTCTGCAGAAACCACAAGGCTACGGAGACCCAATATTGTACCGCAAAAATACCGAACACAATGCCAAATTCACATTCAATAAAGTGTCGGTTTCAAAAAAGTGTCGATCAGTGTCGAGTGTCGGTTCAATTTTGTCTTAATTTTTTCCGTCTAGCCCCCTTCCGCACCGCGCGATAAGGAACTACGTTCCAAAAACCTTGATCCACACGGACGAAGTTGAGGGCATCATCTAGTATTCAAATAAGAAGAAAGTTTTGTTAGTTTGTGTGCCTTAGAGAGGAGATCTTTAAAAATATTTTTGTTGAAGGAGGCTATTCGGCTCTTATCGGTCTAAAATAAATTTTACGTAATTCAGATCACAATATGATCGTTAGAAATAGATAGCATAAAAAGATACGCTCATAGGATCGGCGAAACAATGAACGGACTGGGATTTGAAGATTAGCCGTCGTCCTTCGTTTAAACAAAGAAATATCAAAGAGAAACAATAAAATATCATTATACAACGGAGACCATTCCGAAATGTTTGTGTAAAGCCTTGCGCTCGCCACGTCTTTACATTTTGCGACACGATTTTAGGAATCGTGGTATAAAATATTACTCAGTAGTCGGACCGACGCCGACGACATCAAACGAGTCGCAGGTAGCCTACCCTTTTTATTCTTCTTCTTTATCAACCTATAGAGGTCCACTGCTGGACAAAGGTCTCCTGCATGGACCTCCACAGGCTTCGGTCCTACGCTACTTGAATCCAGCGACTCCCTGCGACTTGTTTGATGTCGTCGGTCCACCTTGTGGGGGGTCTGCCAACACTGCGTTTCCCGGTGCGGGGTCGCCACTCCAGCACCTTGGGATCCCAACGACCATCAGCTCTTCGAACTATGTCCTCCGCCCATTTCCACTTCAGTTTCGTGACTCGCTGAGCTATGTCGCTGACTTTGGTTCTCCTACGGATCTCCTCATTTCTGATTTGATCTCGCAGGGATATACCGAGCATAGCTCTGTCCATCGCTCGCTGAGTGACCTTAAGCCTTCTTATGAGGACCAGTGTTAGCGACTATGTCTCAGATCCGTATGTCATCACTGGCAACACGCACTGTTCGAAGACTTTAGTCTTGAGGCACTGAGGAATTTCGGACGAAAAGACATCTCGGAGCTTCCCGAACGCTGCCCAAACGAGTTGGATTCGGCGGTTGATCTCTTTCTCTAAATTGGAGCTACCTAGCTGGACTGTATGTCCCAGGTATATATAATTATACTCGTGTACAATGCCTATTGCCCTTTTTATTAATAGGATAAAATGGTCTCAAATCACAACGAACTGGTATATTTATACCAGTTCGTTGTGATTTGAGACCATCTTTCGTCTGATTACTTTTGAATATGACCGGCCCATTTCCATTTAACAACTTAAATGGTTGTACATTCTTGACGACATGCTTGGCTTTCGTGGTTTTTCTTATTACCATATTTTTATTCTGTCATTTAGTTTTAGCCCCAAGTAGCTTGTCTTTGTCAGAGGCCTAGTTTAACAAGCATAGGTGAGGCATGATAGTATATGCTTAGAGATGGATAGGAAACCGAATTTTAAATCTGATAGTATAAAGTTACTGTCAATCCACAGAGTACCTACACGTCAGAACTCAGGTGTGACGTGTGTATGTTGATGCGCGAGAAATATTTTGTGCCAAACTTTGAGGTCAGGTACATTGACAGAAAATTGACTACGACGGAATACCTAAACAAATCACGCCTGATCATTGAGCAATGAGCATGGATGCGAGCGAGAAATCCATCATTACTTACTGGATGATGCCCGCGACTTCGTCCGCGTGGATTAAGTTTTTTAGTTTCCTCGGGAACTCTGTAATTTTCCGGGATAAAATGTAGCCTATGTATTAATTCTGGGTATGAGCTATTTCGATTCCAAATTTCAGCCAAATCGGTTTATTCGTTGTCGCGTGAAAGAGTAACAAACATCCATGCATTTATCCAAACATCCTCACAAACTTTCACATTTATAATATTAGTAGGAAGCAGAATAGTAGGAAGTAGAAGTAGGATTAGTAGGATTATTAAAAAAACGGTCTGCTGTTTGTTGCGCTCGTATATTACAAACAAATCGCGACTTTGCTCTTTGTCGTGCCTCATGGCTTAACAAAACGACCAGTTGCGACCAGAAAGTTGCGACCAGTATGCTTAGTCCAAATTTTAATTCGTTGGATCGTATAAGAATATTATGACATTAGCATCAAAGTAAAATGAACCATAAAATTATTGAATTAGAGCTCAATTTCGTGTATGTATACTTATACGTTTACGCATACGAAAACGCGCCAAATTAAAATCATTTGTACTGAATTTAAATCAATTTTGTTATGGTTCATTTTACTTTGATGCTAATGTCATCGTTTTATTATACAATCAAACGAATTAAAACTTGGACTAGGCATACAGTGTATTTTTTGTAGCGCCCAACGGCAAGTCGTGAGCAGCGTATCGTTTGATAAATGTCGTAACTACAAAACGTGTCGTGCGTGGTTGCACAGTAGGTGGTTGCTTGTGATAAATGCCCTTATTATTATAAGTGGGCTGTTCACGAGTTTACTGTACAAGGAGTAAATACTGCCCAAGAAAGGCGTATTCTCAAACAACTTACACACAAACTTGCAAACACTGTTGTAGAACAAACAGCAAGTGTTTATACTTGTTGGAGATTTGTTCCTATTTAGTTTGGTTGGTTAGTTCTTGCGTCATAGAGCAGTAATTAAATACCTATAATATACTTTTGTTACTTAATAAGCAAAGACTACACGCTATTCGACTATGAGAGTAAAATTTCAGTTCAGGGGTTCGGATCCTAACTTACGGATTATTATTTTTTTATTTTATTTATTTTTATTATTAATTTATTATTAAATGACATGTTCCGCGACTAACGACACTTACGCATTTTTATTATGAGATGTATTGACTAACCAAAGCAGATTAAATACTGCTTTCTTGAGGTACAAGACGATCCATAATTCGGTCACCTATTTAATTAACAGCTTTAGTCAATGTTGTTGAATCAGTGTAATTCATTGATTTATATTTTAGAACTAGAATACGTCGGCAATTCTCTTGAAAAAAAAACGTTTTTAATAATACCTAGCATGATACCGATAAATTTGTAGCCTAAAAATTCGATAGATGAACTAATTTGATAAAAAGGAAGGTAAAATAAACGGAATAGCAAAGGATTGGCTGAATTGGCTAACTGGTGTTTTAATCATAAATTCATGAAGCGATAACGATCACCAATTTGGAAACCTTTAAGAAATAAAGCCCTGGGGCTATTATTAAAGCTTACCGAATGATGGCGAAGAGAGATAATATTTGTGTTTTACATTGATATAAATCCCACTTAGATAAGTACTAAGATAAAATTTTAAGTTTATCACATAAAGTGACTAAAGACTAGGTATCATGATAACGATGCGTAAAGGGCTCTTTCAATTTAAAAATCTCAATAGCTCAACGGTTAAGGTTGCGGACTGGAAACTGAAAGATCCAGGTTTCGATCCCAATCCGTTGCACTATTGTTAAGGTTACCATGTCTTCTTGAAAATAATCTGAAGTAACAGTACACCACAAATCAATCGCACCAGTGACAAGTAAGATCCTTGTAACAAATGAGCTGATGATGTTCAAATGCCTTAACGGATCTTTATCATTCCACCTAAGTACTAATACTTAATATCCTATCCTACTAATATTATAAATGCGAAAGTTTGTGAGGATGGATGTATGGATGTTTGGATGGATGGATGGATGGATGTTTGTTACTCTTTAACGCGACAACGAATGAACCGATTTTACTGAAATTTGGCACAGACATAGATTATAGTCTGGAATAGCACATAGGCTACTTTTTATCCCGGAAAAGCAAACAGTTCCTGCGGGATAGCATCGCTATTTTTTACGCATTTGTCCTTCAAAATACACGCAATGGAGTTTTAGATTTACGTGATTTTTTTGCACAGGTGAAGTTAAGAGCCTGAAAAATGACAAAGGCTACTTTTTATCCCGGGAAAACAAACGGTTCCTGCGGGATATTAGTATGCTACTTTTCACATATTTATCTTTTAATTACGCGGCATTTATGTATGTATGTATGTATGTATGTATGTATGTATGTATGTATGTATGTATATAATAGATTTCACAATCATTCGATTTGGTTTAGGAATCACCCTCCCCCCATTGTTACACCACTGGGCTACATCATTGAACTCCAAGCACCAATTCCTCATTCTTTATGCTGCTGGATACCGGCTGAAGAAAATGTCGATTGTGGGTTGCTATTGTAGCTCTATACCACGTAGTACGGACTAGATACTGGCGTAGTGCAACGAAAAAGCAATTTTTAAAAACTTTTTCCACGCGGACGAAGTCGCGGGCATCAGCTAGTCTATACATACTTGGATTTACAACATGCGTCTCACATCTCGTACATTATACGTATCCTTGCAAAGATATCGATGAAGGTTGATGATTTTATTTGACAGAGAGCCGCGCTAACTCATGCAATGGCAATAAATATATTACATCCTTTTTAATATTTCCTTACTTAAATGCGAAAGTGTGTTTGTCTCTTGGTTTGTCCTTCAATAACGTCCCAAATCCCAATAGAGCTTGGCTCGACGTGATTTTTTGCATGAGTATAGATGAGGACCCAGAGAATGAATGACACACTACTATAAATGCTATGTACGTCTGCGCGGACGAAATCGCGTGCGTCAGCTAGTAATTATTATAAATGCGAAAGTTTGTGAGGATAGATGTATGGATGGATGGATGTAGGTATGTTTGTTACTCCTTAAGGCCACAACGAATGAACCTATTTGGCTGAAATTTGAAATGAACATAGCTCATAGATACCCAGGATTAAAACATAGGCCACTTTTTATCCCGGAAAATTACAGAGTTCCCGCGGGAATTAAAAAAACCTTGATCCACGCGGATGAAGTCACGGGAAACATCTAGTAAATTATATAGTTAAGAACTATCTCGATTACGTCAGTTTTTAAATAGGAAAAACCGCATTAAAATCTTTCTATTCATTGGGTAGCTATGTGGAAAGAGACGGACACACAGATACACAGATACACATACGTGCAACTTATAACACTCCTCTTTTTTGTAAAAGTTTAAAAAATAGATGTAGAAATTATAAATTCCCAAATTATCCTTGCCGGGAAAAGAAGAACAAACACACACAACGGACCATAATGGTTTACGTGTGGAAACCAGCCCAGAATAAAGAAGAAAGAAGTAGAAGAGCCTTCCACATAAAAATTCTTTTCAAAAAACCGACTTCTAACGCCACTACAAAGTATAAAAATAATTTTAGTTTGTCCACGTTTGTTGAAGTCGGGCGGAAACTATGAAACCGATGCGCGACGCTACACAATATGAGAGACTCGTTTGTAGAAGTCGAGCGACCATCGCGAGTCGGTTTCATAGTTTGTATTTTAGGCCCGCCCGACTTCAACAAACGTGGATAAACTAAAATTATTTTTATACTTTGTAATGGCGTTAGAAGTCGTTTTTTTGAAAAGAATTTTTATTTTAAGCTTTTAAGTGTAGCATCCTATGATTGAGGAGCTAGGACCTGGAGCTCCATGATGTAGTCCATACTTGTTACCTACACTATCAATTCGTAATCGAAATTTTCTAAATCACCATAGTTTTAGGTAGGCAGTACCCTGCAGCATCAGGATTGAGGAGCTAGGACCTGGAGCTCCATGATGTAGTCCATACTTGTTACCTACAATAATAATTCGTAATCGACATTTCCTAAATCTCTTTATTTTAGGTGAGCAATATCCCTGCAGCATCAGGCTTGAGGAGTTGAAGGTGAACATTTTTATGGGACCATTTCGCAAACATCCTCTGTCGATTAAAAAAAAAATCACGCGAATCGGTCGAGTAATCCCGGAGAAATCGGTGGACATACATAGAAAAAAAAAATTTGTGTGTTAGCACGACGCACGACTGGAGTTTACTTTATACTCAACGTTGAAATTTCTACCCTAACGTTGAGTAAATAAGGTTGGTTTTCCGTGACACAATTTGTACCTCAAGTACCTAAGTTATAACACAACTTCACAACGATGCAAATCTCCACCCCAACGTTGAGTAAACAAGGTTGGCTTTCGTTCACATGTAGATCAGCGCTATCTTTCGGCTTATGTGTAAACTATTTCGAATAGCCACGTTGGTAGTAACCATTTACTCAACGTTAAGGTAGAAATTTGCATCATTGTGAAAAACGTGACAGAAAAACGTAACGAGGTCATTGATAAATTGATTTTACTGCTCGGATTTTTCTCATACCGGGCGCCTAAAATCGATTCTTAAGGAGTAAACTCCAAAAAAAAAATACCGGCCGAATTGAGAACCTCCTCCTTTTTGGAAGTCGGTTAATAAAAGACCACATATCAACATTTAGCATGACCTCGTCTGACAGCGAGAAAAGACGTCTACAAATAAACCCGTTTAATATAACTTTAGCAAACAACCCACTTACTGCGAACTAGAGTTATTGAAAGTTTTACTGTTTATCAAATAAGAAAATTACTGGCTCACAAACGTTTAATATGTACACGTAAAATATTTGTATTACAATACAACAATTCCAGATTTGTAAGTTAAATATTTACTCACTCATAGCTTAGCGTTAGATTCAAAGCTGTTTGTGCACTTATCTGCATGTGTGCTACATTATTTATTTATTTATTTATTTAGTGCCAGTAATACAAAAATGAAAGAAAGATATAAAGGACGTGCACAAGGACAGCTTATCTCTAAGGAAGAGATTTCTTATAGAAGCCCTCGAATGTGAAAACATGCAGAGGTAGGTAGGTACTAAAAATACTAATATCTCTCTAAACACGCTCTCTTTAAACATTTCTGTGGTGGTGTCGTGCGATGCGGGTTGTTATGTTCCCTCAAATATGGTTGAGCGAAGCAATGGCTGGATCATGCGTCATGCTCGTGAACGGGTTCCACCAGCGGGAATGGGGCTGCTTTCTGTCTGCCCGTCTTAACGTGTTGAATTATAATTAGGTATGCTTTTGTGGAACTCATTGTGGAAACACTGCATACATAGCATAGTATCTATTGAATTGTAGACTTATTTTGAAAAGAGCAACCGCCGAGTTTCTTGCTGGTTCTTCTCGGCAGGAAGGGCATTCCGAACCAGTGGTAGACTCATTGTCGATTCAAAAGCACTTGTAAAAAAGTTTATATGAATAAAAAAACATTTCTATTCTATTCTATTCTATTCTACCTGCTTTTTCATTCAAATTATAGCCTCAAGGGTATATTGAAACGTGTTAATGTGTACGACTCGGCTCCTGTATCTGCAAAAGTCATTTTGAAGCACAACAGCTCATCTTAATATATATATTTCTTGTGTGCGTGTGTATGTCACTGAACTCCTCCTAGACGGCTGGACCGATTTTGAGAAATTTTTTTGTGTGAGTTCAAGGGGATTCGAGGATGGTTTAGATTCACAATTTGGTCCACTGGAAAATGTTTATTTAACTAATTTTTCATTTATAAGTATTGGCGGTACGAAGTTCGCTGGGTCAGCTAGTCTACTTTCATTTCGTGACGTTTCGGCCGTTGGGCCCTTCCTGAAAATCAGCGTTGCGGTGTGTCCGGTGGGTACATACCTGCCTATCATGCTGCGGCACAAGCTGAGGGGGTGGCCCATTGACCATTCCACACCAATTACTTTTAAATAGGTATATAGTAGACTCTTAGTGATAACTAATTTGTTGTGTTGGTTAAGGTCAATAAAGTTTTATTTATTTTATTTATTTATTTATTTACTTATAGTTTACGATTGATTTCAGATTCAAGGAGGAAAATATTTTGAGTAAATTTATAAGTACTGACTGACTATGTGTTGGAAGATGAGTTAACTTAACAAGTTACTTCCCTGTACAGACAGCAGAAATAATAGTTAAACAATGAACTTGCTCACATATGATTCATGGGACAGGTAAAGGGTTAAAATGATTCCCAACTAGTAGTAGATTTAGTTTTTTAAAATCCCTCGGGAACTGTTTGATTTTCCGGGATAAAAATAGCCTATGTCACTCTCCAGCTCCTCAACTATACCCATGCAAAAAATCACGTTGATCCGCAGCTCTGTTGCGGCGTAATTGAAGGACAAACCAACACACTTTTGCATTTATAACATTAGTATGATGATATTATATGATTTCTAACGCTGTGTTCTATAGAAACTATTTAGTAAAACTTTACCTACGCATTCTTCTTCTTCTTCTTTGTCAACCGATAAACGTCCACTGCTGGATAAAGGTCTCTTGCAGGGACTTCCACAGGCCTCGGTCTTGCGCCGCCTGAATCCAGTGACTCACTGCGATTCGTTTGATGTTGTCGGTCCACCTAGTGGGGGGTCTGTAAACACTGCGCTTCCCGGTGCAGATTCGCCACTCCAGCACCTTGGGACCCCAACGACCATCAGCTCTTCGTACTATGTGTCCCGCCCATTTCCAATTCAGTTTCGCGACTCACTGAGCTTTATCGGTGACTTTGGTTCTCCTACGGATCAGGGATACTCCGAGCAAAGCACCTTTATACACAAAGTAACAACTACTAAATAGAAACCTATTTAGTAGTTGTTAATAGGTTTCTATTTAGTAGTTGTTACTTTAGTTATTTTGAGCTCTTTCATTACGAATAGACAAAAGTTCTGTCGAACTGACATATTGTCTCTTATCAAAAATACGAGTAGGAAATGTTGTATAAATTAGTTTTACGCGAGTTATTGGATAAGTATCTTGGGTTTTGTATATTAGTGTTTTCATAGACCTTTCTTCAGATAATTAATGTAATTAATTTCATTATTGTATTATTACTACAACTGGCTTATTGCCCACTAAGGCGGGTCTAATGGAATTCTCAGCAAACCCATTAAAGACTGAAATAATATTTGTTTCTATTTCTGTTATGGGAATATTATCTTTCCACTTGGTTTGCTTACTTGTTATTTTTGTACATTGCCATGCTACTGAGCTCTAAATTGTATGATATCACGGCTTTTACAGAGTTCAAACTATATTGGTGTTTTCAAAAATAACATTCCCTTTTGTTTTTGAAGCCGCAATCAGCGACTTCTTCTATAAGCTCCTGATCTTGGTTCCTGACCTCATCAATTAAAACACGACTTGGTTCTTCAGATATATTACAATACAAAATGAATCACTTTCAATGTGCAGTTACTTATTAGAAAGCTGTTTGGTTCCATCAATCCATGGTTAATTGATGAGGTCAGGAACCAAGATCAGGAGCTTATAGAAGAAGTTGCTGATTGCGGCTTCATTTTTAACTAAGCGCAGGCCTTGGCGATCCGCGCAGGCACCGATTCTTACTCTTCATGAAAAAAATTGGTGGTACCATAGTATTTAAGGCCTCCTTTTCGGGTGATTCGGTGTTGTTATCCCATATACTAGCTTTACGGACTAACTTTTCCTAGTTTCAAGCAATTAAATATCGGTTGCTTTAACGTGGAAGGAAAACATCATAAGAAAACCTGACAGTTTTCTATGATGTTCTCAAACGTGTTTGAGTCTGCCCGTAAATTGGCCGGCTATTGGGTGAGATGGTGATCTCACTGAAGTGGAGTGGAGTGGTGTCTTGGTCACGGACGAATCATATTCCTGAGAGATAACGTGATAAATAGGTATTATATCTTGTTACCTATCAATGATCTGATTGGTCTAAAGAGCACGCCACGTAACTGAATCCAGTTTACCGCTACGCTTTAAGTCTCGCTGTTTTTGACTCTTTCCTAAAGCTGACACCGAAAGGAGTAGATAGAGGCAATTTGATTTCATAGAAAAGGCCTTTGAGTGACCCTTAGGCGTTAGAAGGCCTAAGGGTCACTCAAAGACTTATAGTCGGTCGGTCGTGTATCTATGCATCTAATAGATGCACGAGAAATATTTGCTGCCAAATGATTGATGTAGTACACTGACTAAAAATTGTCTCACTAGAACGGTATACATAATGAACGTATTGAAGCATGAATGAAGTGCTCACACATGCTTCAATACGTTCATGAACATTATGCATGAATGCTTTTAAGTAAAAGATTAATGCACACCAGAGCGTTGCCAAAAGGTGTTGACAGTCCATCAAAGGTAAGATAACGGGAAAGTTAACAAAATAAATTTTGCATGGAATCATAGACTTATTTTATTTAAATACTGTAAGCATGGAATACCCACTGCTTGTCTGTTAAGATTCTAAAACATTATAAAACTTATCAGAAACGTTCTGGGGAATTTTGCAAAGTTACAGAGCCTGAACCAGAGTTCGTAGTTGGTATCCGGAAAGGATATTAAGAAATTCCTCCTAGATACCTTGTGACATTGAGGAGGAAATAGATTTCTGTGTATGCTATCTTATATTTTATAACTGAACGGACATTTTCTAGAAAAATCTTACTAGTACTTTTGATTTTAAAAGAAGTCTCCTAACTAGGAAATGTTAAAAAAAGTTATATAAGATTTAAAAATATTTTCGACTTTCAATCATTCGAAATTCAAAATGGGTAGAAAAGTAGAGCTATATTGGAGAGTGATATTATACTTTGTAGTAAATATTATTCGTCTATGGTGATATAGGGCAGTATAGTAATAGTAGTGTAGTGTAGAGTAAAGTAGGCTGTGGTATGGGCTATTTATTACACCGTAAAAATAAAATATTTTTATCACAACCTATCACTATGCTTACAAAATTGCGGACAAAAGACTTTTATATTATTCATAACATAAAATAAATAATATGAGCCAACAAAACCCAACAAAAACACCAAAATAGAAGAAAAGTAAGTAGTAAAAGATATTTTAAAAAGGGTTATTCATTGAAATAATTGTACGGAAACTACCGTGAAACCGTGTCTTTTATTGTTAAGTTTTATGCTCGGAGAGATACAATGTAGAGAATTTTACATGTAGGTAGTGTTTGAGTTATTCTAACTTTCCATAGCCAAAAATGTACTTATATGTAGGGAATAAGGGTAAACCTTTTAAAGAGGTTCACCAACACTATTTTTTGAAGATACAACCTCGGTGTAAAGTTCAAGGTAAATGCTAACAAGAACAACATAGGACTAGGAGATGATTTAGCTAATCAAGTGCTTGCCAGAACACGCATGAGATGAGGCTCAGTAATACTAGTAAAAAAAGTTGTTAGGTATGATGCTACTCGTAATATCATATCATGATATTGAATTATGTCTTCTTCTTCTTCTTTATCAACCTATAGACGTCCACTGCTGGACAAAGGTCTCCTGCATGGACTTCCACAGGCTTCGGTCTTGCGCCGCCTGAATCCAGCGGCTCCTTGCGACTCGTTTGATGTCGTCGGTTGGGGGGTCTGTCAACACTGCGTTTCCCGGTGCGGAGTTGCCACTCCAGCACCTTAGGACCCCAACGACCATCAGCTATTCGAACTATGTGCCCCGCCCATTTTCACTTCAGTTTCGCGACACGCTGAGCTATGTCGGTGACTTTGGTTCTATTAAAAGTTAAATTTTGCAAAGTGCTTTTGAATCGTCAAGTAAATCCATCACTGGTTCGGTATAACTTTTCAACCGAGAAGAACCAACAAGAAACTCGGATTTTCGGAATTCCTTGAGCGTAATTTAGGAATCATGAGCCTATTTGGATCTCTCGTTTGCCTATCGTGTAAATCACTAAAGGCCCACTTGCAGAAACGCCGAGTTAGTTAACCCAGGAATAAATTTGTAATTTTGACAGATGCTGTATATGCAATCTGTCACATCTGTCCTTTTAACGTCTTAACCCAGAGTTAGTTGCTAACTCTGGGGTAAGACGTTTCTGCAAGCACGCCTAAAAGGTCAGCAAATGTTTCACCTACACCTACCTAAGTACCTACAATTTTTTTTAACTAACAATTTATTAGGTACCAGATGATGTCCGCGACTTCGTCCGCATGGATTTAATTTTAAAACATCCCGCGAGAACGCTTTGATTTTCCGGGATAAAAAGCCTATGTCACATGCAAAAATACGTTAATCGGTTGTTCTGTTGCGGCGTGATTGAACGACAAAACCAACAAACCAACAAACACACTTGGTAAGGACAAACAAACACACAATTAGTAAGGATAAGGATGTAATTTCGGTATAATTTTTTTTTATTCGATGACAAGCTAGTCCTTGACTGCGATCTCACCTGATGGTAAGTGACGATGCAGTCTAAGATGGTAGCGGGCTAACTTGGAAGGGGTATGGCAGTGAACATTCAACCCATACCCTTAATTGGTTTCTACACGCCATCGTGCCGGAACGTCTTTGATGGTTGGGTGGTAACTAGCAACGGCCAAAGCCTCCCACCAGACCAGACCAGAGACAATTAAGAAATTATAAATTCCCAAATTGACCCCGCCGTGAATCGAACCTGAGACCTCCCAGTTATAACACAACAGTGCTCACCACTGAGCTAGGGAGGTCGTCATTTTATATTAAAATATCTAACATTAACTAACATTGTACAAAATGCATGAAATTTGGTGTTCAATGACCCACAAAACGTTACTCTCGGTACTGACGCTGATAAGATAATCATGGTGGTCAATGCTTCATCAGCGCGGGCGAAAACTTGCAGGAAATGCTCTAGTTAGAGCAATTTTATCAAGTGAAGTGAAAATTCGGCGAGTCGTTAGCAATATTGTCGCAGCTCGTGTGCTCGGACGGTCGACTTCTGCAGATGCAGTTTCGTAAACGTTGCTGTGGTTTTAATGAAATGAAATGAAAATGAAATGAAATATTCTAAGAAGTAAATTAAGAAAGTTAACTTAGAAGAAACATAGTACCTACAATAGGCGGCCTTATTGCTAAGCAGCGATCTTTACCAGGCAACCCATGGCTAGAGAAAAAAAATTAAAAAAAAAAATTTAAGGTTAAAAAAAGCCAAGATAGCAAGCAATAAAAATAATAAGAACAATATTTTACAGAATAAATAGACCTAATATTAAATAAAATACATAATACACAATATATACCTAGACTAGATTAATAAAGAATAATAAAATATGTAAATAACTTGAATAAAAGATAAGGTTTTACTCGTATTAGTACGAGTTTTTTACTTTTACTACGTAGCTCGGTAGTAAAGGAGAATAAAAAGGATCATTAAATGAAATAATTATTCGGAAACTACCGCGAAACCGTGTATTTAATTTTAAGTTTTATGCTGGCAGATATGTCTATGTGTGATGAATAACATTCATTCAACTCGACACATTCAAACTGTTATTTTATTACCTACAGCATGCTTAGTCCAAGTTTTAATTCGTTTGACCGTAATAGTAAACGATGACAGTATCATCAAAGTAAAATGAACCATAAAATTATTGGATTAGAGCTCAATTTCGTGTATTTATTCTTATTTATACGTTTAAGTATACGAAAACGCTCCAAATTAAAATCGTCTGTATTGCATTTGTGACTTTAAAAAAATCGATAGATACCTTTATGGTTCATTTTACTTTGATGCTAATGTCATTATTTACTATTACGATCAAACGAATTAAAACTCGGACTGAGCATTCAGTACCTATTTAAAAGTGTCATACGATGCCTATTTTATAATAATTATTAAAATTATATATGCGAAAGTGTGGATGTTTGTCTTTCAATCACACAACTTAAAAGCAAATGATTGACTTGATTATTTGCATGGATCAAGGGATAGGATTATTTTAACCCCGGAGAAACAAAGACTTCCCGCGGAGTTTTTAATAAAATTTTAACCCCACGCGGACTAAATCGCCAGTAAAAGCTAGTGATATTTTTCTATAATTTTGTTTTGCCAAGATTAAATAAAAATAAAAATTACAGGGGTATAGTGACGAACTATTAAAGGTAAACACCGCATGCATATTTATGACTAGATGATGGCCGCGACTTCGTCCGCGTGTCTTCAAGATGTTTTGGTTCCTGTGAGAACTCTTTAATTTTACGGGATAAAATCTTTGGATAAAATGTATCTACCCTATGTGCTAATCCTGGGTATGAACTATCTCCATTCCAAATTTCTGCCAAAACGGTTCATTCGTTGTGGTGTGCATCTATCCATACATCCATTCACCCATACATCCATCCATCCATCCATCCTCACAAACTTTCGCATTTATAATATTAGTAGGATAAAACAGTACCTATGGAAAACACTGGTGGTTTACAATTTCACCTTCCTCTTTTAAGATCCCTTTCCGATATACATCGAAATACGCAATTCCACGAGAAATATTCGCGCACCAATTAAAATTGTAACATTCACCAAACAAGTAGAATCGTGTTCGTGAACAAAGGCCTGCCTATCGCTGTTATAACTTTAGCTCGTGAGTCACAAATTTCCAGATATTCCTGATATCGCACGAAATATAGAGACGTAAAGTTAATGCCAGCAAATAGAATGTTAGCTATCGATGTAAATGTACTAGTACTGGATTTGGGGTTACTAACACTTACCATGTTCAACTGAGTTGTAGTGAATTCCGTGCATTAAGTTGTTAGTGCGGCGTGGTATTCGCGACATACAGACACGAGCGCTATTTGTGCCATAAAACTTTCTTAGTATGGGCAATTGCTGTTCCTGTGGACGCTTGTACCTGTAGACATTAAATCAATCGATTCCGTCGAAACTAGCAACCCTGAAATTCTAATTTGAACGCTACTGTAAAGCTTTGTATATGGTTGACAGTTGTTCAAATTAGAATTTTAGGGTTGGTAGTTTCGATGGAATCGGTTGTGTCCAAAGGTACAAGCGTCCATAGGAACAGCACTTGCCCCTACCTAATTGTGAATTGAAAGGCCAACAAGAACTATGTTCAAGTAAGTAACAAAAAAGTATAGATATTAAAGTGAATAATTAGATAACGACATCGTAATTCGTAACACAAGATACGAAATAAAAATATTTTTTTGATTTATTCGAATACTTTTCTCGAAATATTTAGCCACCATATTCATTGTCTCTGTCTCCTTCCCACCACAGTTATTAAAGCAAGTTCACGCTGACCACAATAGATGGCGTTAGTAAATTTAGCCTCAAATATTTTGTTCGGAACTTCTTGTCCATAGATTTCTTGTCCATTGATTAGTCTTTGGTGTTAGTAGCATTTTAGTGCTCCAACTCAAAATGATAAAAAAGAAGGAAAGAAATACATAAGATATTAAATGTCAGTTAAGTTTTTTATTAAAATTATGTAAAAGCAAACATCTAAAGTACCTAAAAATTTCGGTAAAGGAAAGATTGATATGAAATAAATTACATTATAAGAAAACGTGTAACTTCCATTAATTTTAAGAAGGAACTTGTAAATAAAAATCGTTAGGAAGGTTGACGTTCTCTTGACGTCCAAATGAATATTTGGAAGAGGAAGTACCTATATAGAGAAAGTACATTGATATTGAGATCGTTGGAGGAAGTTTATGATTTCGGGATTAAAGATGCCTTCTCACGGTGCACGAATGCATGAATTACTCGTCAGTAGACGCTCGAGTTCACAAATCATCCATTTCGAAGTATGTAACGTTACAAATCAGGGTAGAAGTTTTGACTGAGGAGCCTAGTTATAACAACCTAGATACATCTCCAAAATGTTTATAACAAGAACCTACACAAACACCAACAACATTTTTATAACATTTAATAGATCATTATCACAGCAAATAAATTAAATTTTTAATCGGTGGCTTTGGTCGTGGCCAGTTAGTAGTACCACCCTACCTTCAAAGATATACCGCCAAGCGATTTAGCGTTCCAACACGATGACATGTAGAAACCGATCAGGGGTATAAAACTGCCATAACTCCTTCCAAGTTAGCCCACTGGCATCTTAGTCTAATCGTCAGTTACCATCAGCTAAAATAGCAGTAAACGTCGTATAATACGTATATGAATAAATGTTATTATTAATATTCAAAAATCTAAATGTGAATTTCATTCTGAATGATTTTGCGTTGTCTAAAGTGGACAATACAAGTTTATTTATGTTTCTCTCAATTTAATTAGAAAGAGCGAGTCAATATTCAATAAACATTGAGAACGATGTTAACCGTGACAAAACACCTTTACTTTCCCTCAAGTAGTCACCGTTTCCAACGCTTTTTCCTGTCAACTTCAGTTTAGGCAAATGTAATTTATACTATACCTTTTAAAAATATTACTTATTTCGATATTCCTTAACAAGAAATGCTTTTAATCAACTGCTTATAACGGCATATTTTTTATTTATGAAATGTTAATTTGGCAGCTGCTGTGATGTTAGTAACTTAACGGGCTACAAACACCTACAAGTTTGTTCTTAGCCTTACAGCTTTTGCCGCGATAAATATAGCGAAACTTTATTCGTCAGTTAAACCTTATTCAATAATCAAATATCTGTCTTAGAGCAGGCTTTTACAGTTTTACTTATATTTCTCATGACACAACGGAGGAGTAAGTAATGCTGGAAATTTAGTTCAGCGGTTTTGCTGCTAAAGTTTCGGGAGGACTTGCAAAATTTAAAAAGACGCATAAAATATAATATAGGTAATATATTCTAACCTTTGGCTGTTCAAAGAGCTTTTTGGCATTATGCAGATTGCATTGCATTGCTTTATTATGTATTTTAGTGAGGTTTAGTGACACAAAATTCTGGAAATAATGGCTCTTTGGACAGCCAAACTAATTTTGAATATCAGACTGAAACTATACTAGGGGTTCGCCCCGAACTGAGACCTCGCGGTAACAGTATCCCATGATTATTCATTCAATCGATACAATATGACGACCAAAACTGACATTATTATTATGCCCGTTTTTACCAAACATACCTAAATCATCCCCTATGTAGGAGTCTCTTTACGTAGGTAGCTCCAAAACACAATCCTAAGTCCTAACATCCGTCCCAATGTCCTTTTAGGTGTCCCGTACAGGATCGTGATAAAGAAGTTGACAGTAATCATCACCTAACTTATAATAGGTAGCCCGTAAAGGTTCGGGAACGTCAGTGAAAACATTGAATTATTATGTAGGTACTAACGAGTGAAAACGGGTTAGGGCCTAGGGGCATCTGTACAAATCGTCATCTATCGACGCGAATAGAAAATAAACAAAATGCAGCAATTAATAGTTTATTGAAGTTTGATATTTAACTAAAGGATAATTTTAATTGAATAATATGTTATTATATTATGTACCTAAATAATAGTAGTCGACGCAAAACTGTTTTTGGGATAGATCGTAGTCGTAACTCCTAGTAGTCCTAGTTCCATGGAATAGTTAGTGAGTGCGCCATCTATTAGCATTATTGTGAAGCTATGTGAAATTTACTGATGCTCATTAAAAATTAAATAATCTCGTTTCTTTATAATATTCATATCATTATAGTATTTATTGTTCAAGTACAGGATACAAGTGAAGTAAAAAAATAAGTACAGCTTGAAAATATTGCCAATTTTCCCAGAGAGCGTCTTCAAGCGAGCGTATTAAATCGCCACTTTGAAAGCCCCCCATTTCGCCAATTTTAGGAAAAAAAATTTCCCAGAGAGCGTCTTCAAGCGAGCGTATTAAATCGCCACTTTGAAAGCCCCCCATTTCGCCAATTTTAGGAAAAAAATTAAAAAAAAAATACGTTTGTACTCTGTTCCAAATTGTCTTTAAAATGATACAGAGAAACCCTATGAATCGCAAAAACAAAAATTTTACTTCGCATTCGCTTCTATGAGAGCCCCCCTGAAATAAAGATTTGTATAACGTTTTAAGCCATTTTCGGCTGGAGACCATTGGTTTACATATTATATCTAAATTTGAAGTAATTACGTTCAGTAATTCAAAAGTTATAAGGCTCTACAGACGGACGGACGGACGGACAAGTGCAAATCGCTCTAGTAAACTCAGAGACCTCGCTTCGCTCGGTCAATTATGCTAATTTCAGTTTTATTAAATAAATATTCTTCAGATTTTTCTAAGCTTTTTTGATTGATTACGTGAGCGCTAAGGTTTAGGAGAAAAAAAAAACAACAATATTATGAATAGGTTTTCTGGGTTAACCGTAGTCTAGAATGTTCCTGTTACATAAAAGGGATCCAATAATTTTAACAAGACAACAATGTTATATGAAATTCCTAGGGCGAGGAATGTTCCACCAAAGTTATGCGAAGGACACTCGGCAATAAAATTCTTTGATATTTTTCTATATAGAGTGTCAGTATTCTATCATTCATTTTAGCTTTTTATTTTTATCCAAGATAAAATTATATTACTCGGCTTATACTTGACAACACTCATGCATCAAAAACTTTCTGCCGAGACAATTGTTTCCAATCATTTTTCTATTTCAAAATGAATTTAGATTAAAATCTCAAAGAAGTGTATCTATAATTAAATATGAAAGCCGTTTTACTCAAAGTAATTTTGATGAGATGGCGTATCAAAAATGACAAATTCTCAATTAGTCTCATTAAAATATACTGAATTTTACACACCTGAAGAGGAATTTAAGGAAGGCTGAATTCTGAGGCGTAATTACGTATACCAGCTAAAACTAATTATTAAGTTAAATAAAGGCTGGTATATCTAAATGACAGAGTTCTTGTGGTTCTTTTAAGCTAGAAAGAACAATAAGGCAAGGGTCCATACGTCCTGAAATCTATTTATCTGAAATCGATTCGAAGCGTCTATACATGAAAAAATCTTAAAACCGTAGAGGTTCTATTATTAAAACATGATCACTGAGATTTTTCGTTTGAGGAACTCACAAAAAAAAGATATTACTCAACTTTAGATGTATTTTGAGGTTATAAAAATATGTAGATAGGTATAAAGACGTAGTCGTAATTCCTAACTCCATGTTATTATAAGTTCTAATTTGACAATGGGATGTGCTACTTAGTAGTCTATAGACCTTTCTACATAGACAAACTGTTGAATTTCCGGGCGAGCAATGACATCGAACAACGATCCAAACTCAAAGCGCGATATGAATATTACACTAGCGGCACGCTATGATGGCCGGTTTGACACATTACAATAGTGATGTGGAATGTCAATTTATTCTCGAACAAAAAACAATTAAGTTTTGTTTTTGTACCTGATTAAATAGGTTTAATAAAACAAAAATGTATATGTTTATTTAATTTATTTGAACGAACTGAATATTTGAATGAAAATGAATATACATACTTTATATGCACACAAGAAACATATGAATACAAAAGATACCAAAAAAGGTGCCACAAAAGGCCATAATTAATCAGATTCGTCCATACTACTATTTTCACTGTCGTCACTGCTATCATCACCTACATTAATAATTATATGTTCGTTTTCTATAATATTATCTATTTTCACATCTCTTTCATAATCTTCCCTTATTAATTTAACAGTTCTATTCACAACCTTTTCCCAGTCTCCTTTAGTCACATGTTCACAAGCTAATAGTAATAAAAGTATACCTTGCCATCGCTATATCAAATCTTTCCATCAATATTTTGCGTTTGTTACATTTTTTGTATCGAAATCCAATGGTCTTCAAAATCTTCGTTAAAGAACTTTCCCCACCGAAGAATAATCCAGCTTCCTTCAGTGAATGCACCAACTTTTTTCTTGTTGGATACTCCTTCTGTAAATAGTAGCCGTAAACATGTCTTCGGATAGCATCGGCATCAAAGCTATCGATGCCTACGACTGGTTTTGCTCGTTTTCTCTTTTTTGGTGTGTGAAGTTTATTTTCTTCTGTGCCAGTCTCGCCATATTTTTTTTTAGTTATCCGTCTAACAGTTCGTTGTCCAATATTAAGCGCATCAGCTACGCGTTCAACCACTGACGTTATAGGTAAAATTGGCCCTCCATTTTGAGCTTCACGATCGAAATAGTTACGAAGGCGTATTACGAACTCACGTGTCTGACTATTTAGAACAGTTCTCTGCGTACGTTCGGTCATATCGACGAAATCCACAACAAAGGGCTTGAACAGAGTCCAAATTAACGAGCAAGGGTCAACAGTAATGCAGTATCAATATTTGAAATCCAAAGCCAGGTCAAAACTATATCACAATCGCATTGCACTGACAGTTTATACTTTTCGAAGCAACGTCAATTCGAAACTGCTTTGTTTTGCATTGAGCATTGACGCGAGTTTGCCGGAGGTAGTAGTTGTGCTAGCCAGCGATCCTATGTGACGATCGTATTAGATTCCATTTTTAAAAATTTTCAATTTAGAAAACCAAATGCCGAGTTGTGGTATATATCATATAAAAATAAAAATTTTACCTTTTGTATGAAACAGCTGATATTTTTTTGCGATTTCAGAGGTTTGTCCACATAGTGAAAATTGTTCATATTCACAAGTACATTCACCCCTTAAATGGTGCAAACTGATTTTTCTACACTTGTATACATTTTAGAAATCAATTTAATAAATAAATTTTGAGTCCTAAACCTAAAACTACATTCGATAAAATTTATGAATCTCTGCACATCACTATCGTCAATAAAGTAATACAATTATTTCCTTCAAAGTCGTTATCAATTAATACGGAACTTCATGAGCGGACAAACGTCAAACCGGCCATCATAGCGTGCCGCTAGTGTAATCAGATGATGGTTCAATAATTAATAATTATTCAACCAAGGCAAAAGATGTAAACTAATTTCATATAAAAACGAACTAATTTTAATACTTTGTTTTGCATAAATCATATTCGTAGACGCCTCCTAAAACATTCAGGTACAATAATTCTGCCATTGTTCTTTTTTTCTAGCTTAAAACTTTTATGAATTAATGAAAAAAAGGATTTTAAAGTACAATAAATGAAATACAGTTAGTTGGAAGTGATGTTTTACTAATGCTCATACGTATACAGGGACAAATTACTAGAATTTTAAGATCGGTTTTCATTGTTTTTCGACCAGTTCTTTGGCGATCGATTGCATTGAATATATCGATTGATTTGAAATATATCACTTGATTTATCATCGAACGTATAGCGAAAAGTAATAAAATGAAAATGATATCACACACAATTTACAAAATTATAACAAACTCGAGTAAACTTTTATATGCGCTCTCACGAAGTTGAAATATTGCTTGTAAAGTAAATTCTGTACTTAACAGTACAAGGAAACTTTGCCGGATAGAAATTGTTTCCAAAGATAACTACATAAGGTCAAGTTACAACACGAACAAGGGACAAATTAGTACGCTACACTACACTTTCGTTATCTCACCATCTTGATAATAATACAGTTATCTGAAGTTAGGTGAAGTTACTGGTCCCTATATCAAGATATTATTTTAATAGTGATGGGCGAAATTTGATACGATGGAGATGGAATTCTGAGAAACTACGAGTATATTATTAAGCTATTGCATAGCTTTTATCGCGGGCTTAGAGCGCGGCGACCGAATCAAGAAATTCCGTAACGAAAATATACCTAACACCACCCACTCCGACCGGCACAGCGGTGCGGCGTTGAAGCCGTGCATCGTCTAACGTCGTTTCAGTTCAACAGACTTCGGCACGGTGTTTGTGTGCGTGCGACTAGAAAATGCTATGCAATAGCTTTACCGCGGCAGTCCCCGAGTGCCACACGTATTTTTTTAAATCAATTTAGCACATATTATACATTTTATCATCGATTGTGGAGACTGAATGCCATTGAGTGTTCAAGAGTTCCAAAATCTCACAGGAATCGAAAAATCAAATCGAGTCATTTGGAACAAAAACATGGATTTATAACGACACTCTTTAGGTCTTAATAAGTGGTTCGAAAAAAATCTCAGCAGTTTGTGGTGGTAATTGAAAAATAATGCTTTAAAAACAAATATTGTTAAGAAACCTACGCCCCTTATCAACGACGTTCCTTGAATTTTATCGACTACCTAAATTAAGTTTGGTGACCCTTGAAAATTTTACTGTCACCAACCTCTTAGGGACAGGTAAAAATGACATTGGATAAGGGATTGAATTTGGCTACTATAATTTAGGTATGGTTGATGAATCTATACTTAAAATATACTATAGGTAAGAGTCTTTTAAATAAAAGAAAGAGCTGGAAACAGATTTTATTATATTGTCTCTCAGTGCCGATTGCACCAACGTCAGGTGACGATTAACTGAGGAGTAAATTGATCGCTCTGACAGTTTTTGTATTGAAAATATGCCAAAATATCAAATTGATCCACGGTTAACGTTACTCAACGTTGGCGAAAGCGGCACTTGCCAATCTTAGGATGTTACTAATGCGATGCGAGTTTTTAGCCACCAGTGTTTTAAATAAGTTTTGCTAACCAAGGAAATTATTTAATTCTTCTTCAGCAAGAAAAGGTTATGTTGGCGGATTATAGTAAAATAATTCTAACCTTTTCTTGCTAATCATGAACTTCCGCAAAGTAACGCCTGCTTCTAACCAATATTTAATTCTTCTTCGTTTCCTCTTTATCAACCGATAGACGTCCACTGTTGAACAAACGTCTCTTGCATGGCCTTCCGGAGCTCTCGGTCTTGCGCCGCCTGCATCCAGCGGCTCCCTGTGACTTATTTGATGTCGGTCGGTCCGCCTGGTGCGGCCTCTGCCAACACTGCGCTTCCAGGTGCGAGGTCGCCACTCCAGCACCTTGGGACCCCAACGACCATCAGCTCTTCGAACTATGTGCGCCGCCGATTTCCACTTCAGTTTCGCGACTCACTGAGCTATGTCGGTAACTACGGATATCCTCATTTCATTCATTCATTTACGTGGACTAAAATGCTTGCGAAAACTAGACTGATGTTAAATAAACACACTGCCGTTATTTCGTCTGGAATTAATTGAAAGGTCCATTAAATTAAATTATTGAGATTCCTACCGTAATTTGGTTTCATTTCGTTTTATTTCAGATCATTTGTTTTTGTTTCATCTTATAACATTTCGATTCGTTTTGAATCGATTCGTTTCATTTCACTGAAATAATTATGCTTAATTATGTATTATTATTATAGGTATGTTTTCTTATAATTCTTCCTTTATTTACTTACTAAATGATGCCCGCGACTTCGTCCGCGCGGATTAAAGTTTTTGAATTCCGTGATTCCGTGAAATTTTTACGTGATGAAATCACTTTTCGATGAAAATAAAAAAAAGTCGTGTGGTGTCGTGGGACACCAGATAAGAACGAAGTTATTATTACTTATAAAAATATTAATTTCAAGTTCTATTCGAGGTATAAAGAAAATAATTATTCGGGTATACATTTTTTATCATAATTTTTTTATCGATAAAAATCAAAATGACCCCAAGGAAGCCTAAATATCGATTTTATAAAATATTAAAATTAAAAAATAATTTTATAAAATAAAAAATGAAAATAGGATTGCGCGCTCCCGGGTGGGCTCGAACCACCAGTCTTCCGGTTGGCGGCCGCGCGCGGGCCAATTGAGCCACGGGAGCGATGCACAACTTGTTGAATTGTTATATAGGATATTTTTAGGCCATCAAAAAGTGTCGAAAGGTTCGTTACAACTTTTGGTCTTGATTTCCGTCTAGCCCCCTTTCCCAACGCGCGATAAGGAACTTCGTTCCAACACAGGGATAATCCGTCACGTAATAATATTAGCTATAATGTAATCAACATTACGAAGGCAATAAATAGAATATTGGTGTTTTACGGTAAATAAATAATAATCAGTATCTACTAGACCAGAGTTAGGAAGTAGGCGGGGTGTCATCTTTTTACCATGGATAGAGCACGTAAAGTCATTTGTGCAATAGAATTGAATAGAAATGTTTTTTATTCAAATAAAGTTTTTTACAAGTGCTTTTGAATCGTTGATGAGTCTACCACTGGTTCAGAATGCCCTTCCTGCCGAGAAGAACAAACAAGAAACTCGGCGGTTGCTCTTTTCAAAACAAGTCTACAATTCAATAGATACAATGCTATGTATGCAGTGTTTCAACAATGAGTTCATAAAAGCATACCTAATCATAATTCAACACGTTAAGACGGGCAGACAGAAAGCAGCCCCATTCCTGCTGGTGGCACCCGTTCACGAGCATGACGCATGACCCAGCCATTGCTTCGCTGCGCTGATAATCCTACCGCCACTGGATAAGGTTGGGAGGACATTATTATTATTACAAAATATTATTTCAAAACATTTAAAATGAAACCATTTTTTTTAAATTAGAAACAAAATAATCTTAATTTAAATAAATTACGTGTCACGTTGTTTGTCCGCGATGGACTCCTAAACTACTTAACCGATTTTGATCAAACTTCGTAACTATCTGTATTTTGGTCCAACTTGAAAGATAGGATAGTTTTTTTTGGATTAGGATAGTTTATTTCTTTTATTTATATAGATAAGGTGGCGGTACGAAGTTTGCCAGGTCAGCTAGTTTAATATAAAAAAATCTTTTTAAACAACCGACATCAAACTCCCGCTTTACTACATTACACACACATTATACAAAATATATAATTTATTGTTGATATTTTAAAAACAGCTCGACCGATTTCAATGAAATTTATACGGGACCACCTGGGAAGTATACCCTTTCAAACAAAAAAAGAATTTTCTAAATCAGTTCAGGCGTCGTCGAGTAATCGGTGGACATACATAAAAAAGATTCCGACGAATTGATAGCCTCCTCCTTTTTTTGAAGTCTGTTAAAGATATATTAAAGACCTACTTTAAACCAGCAACTATGTAGTTGCAACTTATTTACCAACCTCCTGCTAAGAATACAATTTACGGCTCTTTTATCTTTAGTCTCTACAAATTCTCCTTTTGTCCCCACATGGCACACAATGAGAAATAATTGAAAGATTTTCTAAAACCCACGTATGTGCGGCCGCATTTCTTTTATTGTGTCGCTATTTACTCCTTAATGATCACAATTGTTCCACATTGAATGGAGATTTTAAAAAAACTAATGATAATAATTCCAAGCGCACATCACATACAATAGCAGTCGCTGTACGTGATATTGACGGCTCGATGTTATTAAGGCTCGCGTATACTGTGGAAGATAGTAAGACAAAAAAAGACACAAGCGTAAAAGAGACACAGCAGTGGATTAAATACACTTAGCCCGATTTTTACATTGTTGAGTAACATTTATCTGAGGAATAAATGAGACGTTCTGACAGTTTTTGTATTGAAAGTCTTTCTAAGCGTCAAATTGATTCCTCAGTTAAACGGTAATCGACTGAAATCGACACTTAGAGCCTACTTATTTTTACCGACAAATTAATTTAATGATATTTTGGTAGTTTTTGATAGCAATGTCAGAACCTCAAATTAATTCGTCGTTTTAAGTTTACTTGGGGATGGTGAATAATGTTTACTTTGTTGCCAAAATTATTCAGCATTAAATAATACATTTTTGTTCAAATTATGTTTGAACTATTCAACTAATCAAATCAAATCAAATCAAATCAAATCAAATCAAATCATTTATTTGCATAGATTGAGTAGTACAATGGTGTTACATTATAATAAAGATGCTGGCAATCTGCCGGATAGGCATGCAAATTAATATTTAATACTTCTTATTCTAAGTTTATGTGTAGAAATAAAGAGCTTTACTAACAAAATTTCATAAAAGTAAGTGCTCAGTGGAATTTCAAGGATGTACTAACTTTGTTGTTTTCGATTAACTACTTTTGAATCAGATAGAATGTACATTTTTAAATAAATTCAATAAAAAGTAATTGAGGCTTAAAATGCCGAAAGTAATTTTTAAGAAAATATCAACAAAATGCAAATATTTTGTTTTAAAGAGATAAAATAATTGTAAGTTCGTAGTCTTGCACAAACTTTGTTACGGCCATTATTTTGGAAATAATAACAATGAATTACAATATACGCTGATATAAATGAATTTCGTAGGAGTAAATTTCCAACAATGCAATGCAAAACAACTTGGATCTTACAAACTTCTCAAAATACGACAGAACTAGGAAGTGGGAACTATGCATGAAATATATTACATCATACGGCACCAATAATATGCGCAGTGCCTAAGAATAATTCATTATCCAGCGAGACAAAGGGGCTTTTAATATTATTGAAAACTTGGAGGAAGAAAACTTTACTTGCGCGATAGAATATTTCCATACATTTACACAAAATTATTGTTGTTCTGGCGAGTATTATGTTGAAATAATATCTCGGAAACTATAATATATTCTAATAACAAATAGGAAGTCAAATAGGAAGTGCACCACTCTGATTTTTTTAAAACTCCTCGCGGACTATGGGTGAGATCTATAGATAACACTCCTACTTAGCTCAGACTCAAGACTGGGTTAAAACGAGACAGATTTATGTCAGAACATATTTAAGTCTCATTTTAACTCTACCTTAAGACTGAGTTTCCACGGCGCGGTTCGCGGCCCGCGCCCGCAGCGGTTGCGGGCCCGCGGCCTCCGTAGAATGCAGATTTGTATGGAAAATGAAGTTTCAATTTCCACGGCGCGGTTTGCGCCCGCGGCGGGCGCAGTATTCGCAGTACCGCAACCGCTGCGGGCGCGGGTGCGAACCACGCCGTGGAAACCCAGCCTAAGTCTTGAGCAGAGCCAGAGTACGATCTATACGACGACGTACGAGTTATAATTCAAGTGCATACGAAATGTATTAACAATAGAGAAATCGTAAAATACTTCCGAGCAAAAAAAATCTGATAAGATAATATAAAAGGAGTCAATGTACAAGAAAACTGTTTAAAAACTGTGACCCGACTATGGAAAATCGGATGTATCTTCCGTAGGTATTGTGTTTTATACGAACACAATCATAATATTGATGCTTACATAGGCTGATAAAATGATAACCCTTCTTTTTTACTTTGCCGTAGTAAGAAAATAACAGCTTTTATTATGTGAAAGATATTCCTATACCTATTTATATAAATATGCATATTTTATGCATGCATAACTGCCTCGTTGGTCTAGTGGTGAGCACGTTCGACTACGGATGACGAGATCCCGGGTTCGATTCCCGGGTCGGGCCAAAAACAAGAAGGTATTGGGTTTTTCTGTCAAAAATTCTCATTACTAGCCCGGAGTTAGGAAAGTTGGCGGTGAATCACCCCCGTGCCTCGGAGAGCACGTAAAGCCGTCGGTCCTGCGCCTGATCTCTCTCCGGTCGTGTCGGATTTTCCGTCCCATCAGACTATGAGAGTGAGGGAATAGAGAGCGCACCTGTGTCTGCGCACACACTTGTGCACTATAATATCTCCCGCGCAGATGGCTAATCTCTGAGCAGGTTGGCCGCCGTGATCGGATTCGGTCGGGAGGACATTATTTATTTATTATTCATTTATATAAAATATCAAATTAGTTCAGTATCACACCAAATTACGACCTTATTAATGCCAATAAATTAACGTATAAACTGTTTGCAATTAGGCGTCCTATAACGGTAAGAAGTTCCATTAACGGTATCAGCTTCGCAAACAGGTCTATTGCGGGCATAAATCGTGCCGGGCAAGACTGCAATAGGACATCAATAGGTCGTTAGGGTATTGCGACATTCAAATACAAATTGCCATATAAATGTTTACAGCGAGTATTAATGTCTTAGTTAATGAAATAAATTACTTCTGTTTCAATATATAGGATGCAATCAAAACGCAATATAAAATTCCATAAAGTTGTTAATCCTACCTAATTACAAAGGAACGGCATTCAGAACCAATGGTAGATTGGCGATTCGAAAGTACTTTGTAAAAATTTATTTGAGTACAATATTATACAAAAGGTGACCTTTTCTCTGCCAGGCACACTATATTACAAAATACAAAGTATGAGTAATACTTGTTTATTAAATTGAGAGACGGGAGATCTTAATAAATACTTGAAATTACATTTTATTTATAATACAATATAATATAAATACACTATAATAGATAATTCTTTTTTACAGCCAATTCTCATTAATGTCAAAGAAATGTGCTTTGCGTCATGTATTCAAGTATCTACTGATATAAAAAATTTAATGGGACCATCTCGCAAGCTTTCTCTTTCGATTAAAAAAAATACGCTAATCGGTCCTGCAATCCCGGAGAAATAGGTGGACATACATAGAAACAAAAAGATACCGCCAATTTTGGAAGTCTGCTTAAAAGTCTATTTGCGGTGTTTTATGTTTAAATATTTTATTCTTTGCTCTGTAAGATTTTGTATAAATCTTTTAACCACGACTTCATGCATGTGAAGTTACTTATTTTGTTTTTGCGGAACAAATAGGCTATGTTTTCTCACCAGATCCTCAACTGTATTCATATTGCGGCTTTATTGAATCCCAAACAAATATTCTTTCGCTTTTATAATATCCCTTATAATATTATTAGTAAGGATGTTTTAAATTTTCACGAAAAATTTTAACTTTTCCTTTGTTTCTTTTGGCTTTCCGAAGCTCCCAACATTGTACACTTTTTTATTAAACTTTTTAATTTTATCAAGAAAAATTTAACACAAAACAAAAGAAGTTTTTGATTGAAGAATAATTAATTATCATAATGGTCTTGTTTCGCAATTATAACAATACAGAGTGAGATTAATAAGAAAGTAGTTCTACTGCCATAAAGAAAAGCTGAAACTGGGAGTTTTCAGAAAAAAGTTGACTTTTGTAGAGACTGCAATTCTTGTATTGTCTGGGTACAGAGAAGTTCATGTCGGCATTGACCTGTTTTTGTGCTTCACTTCGAAGCTAAGTTGAAAATGTATGTTTAACAGTTAACGAAGGCAATGTTTTTTTTACTTTTGAAGCATTTGACTACCTTATAATTGATTTTTAATTGAATGACAAGATAGCCCTTGATTGCCACCTCGCCTGATGGGAAGTGACGATGAAATCAAAGATGATGGTAGTGGGCTAACTTGGAAGGGAACAATAGCAGTTTAAAATAAACCTATTCCCCTAATCGGCGTCTTACTATCATCGTGCCGTAACGCTAAATCGCTTAGCGACACGTCTTGGAAGCAGAGTTGGGCATTTATTCGAATGACGGATAACGAATAAATAAATTGATTTATTTATTATTCGAATAATGAATAACTTCATTTATTCAAAGAAACGACGGCATCAAACGAGTCGCAGGGAGCCGCTGGATTCAGGCGGCGCAAGACCGAAGCCTGTGGAAGTCCATGCAAGAGACCTTTGTCCAGCAGTGGACGTCTATCGGTTGATAAAGAAGAAGAAGAAGATTCAAAGAAAAATTATTTGAATGACGAATAAATTATTTCATTCGTTAATCGATTAATGAATAAAAATAACGGTGTTAATGTCGAAAATGTATTTGCCTTCAATTATCAAGTATTTCCAGCTAAGACTATTTTCTAATATTAGTTTTCATCTCTACTCTTTCTTCAAACATGTTATCAAACGATCTGCTTGACTTTGGTAGGTTTATTTATTTACGAAATAATTATGATTTGTACCTATTCGGTATTCCTCTTATCGCTTTTTCTTCTATATTATACATCTCGGTAACGCATGTGCGTACCGTATAGTCCAAAAAAATGTTTTTATGTGATAAAAATGAGTTTTCAAAAATTATTTATACAATACACAAATAAATTATTCGTGATTTTATTCGTTATTTTATAACGGCAGGCAATTTATTTACGAATAATTCTCTTATATTTGGATTCGCTCTGATTCTATAAATTTGTGGATTTGAACTGATTTGTCTGATCGATGCTGTTTTCACGAACTTGAAATTCGGATTATTACAGCACAGGTAAAAGTACCTATTGCAAACTTCACCGAAAACCTATAGATATGTTATGAAATCTAGGATTTATATTTATTTTAGGGTATTCCTAGGATATATGTACGTACAATGCCAAGTCAATTTACGGAATGTGTTAAATACACAAAAACTCACACTATTTCGTCATTCACGTCGACTTCGTTCGTTGTACGTGATTGAAGGACAAACTATCGCTTAGTTGGATGAAAAAAAAACAAACATACCTACTTTCGCATTAATAAAATTTAAGTAGGGATAATATGATTTAAATTTTTAGCGAGAAGTAAGAGATCGTCAGATTCATTGGTTTTTTTATAGTTTCTCTCTGATTTGTTTGTTTCTATAACTGCATTAGCAATTCGAAATGAAAGTTGTTTATCAGTTTTGTTTTAAATTTTATGAGGTCTTATTGTCTTGTACTTGTTTCTTGTTTTATTATTTCATAACTCCATCGGGGCCTGTACGTAATTGCTTTTATTCGAGCCTCGAAGTTGATCAACAATATTTAATGACTGAGTTTGGGTGCTCAAGGACTTTGCTAATAATAAACTTGAAACTGAAAGATATAAGCGAAGTCTACAAAATTAGAAGAGGAAAGTTATAATTACTATAATTAGCTGCTCGTACTGATTCACTCACTGACCGACTCACTCACTCACTCATTGATCACCTCTCCTGTAAAATTGAATTTATTTTTCATGAATAGTTTCGAATAGAGGACAAAAATTAATTCAGATGGGTGAGAAGACGAGCACGGCCAGGGTATTGAAGATAGGTGGGGGTTGCTCGAACAAAAATCACTCAAAACTTCATCCAATTAGCAGTGAGCTGAAAAAAAATCAAAAATGGCGGATTCAAGATGGCCGCTATACAAATTGCATAGGTATCTATCTCAGAGAGTATAAAAGATGGAAGAGTGGTTTAATGGTAGAAAATGATCAGGACCTGAAAGCCTATACTTAATGAATAGAAAAACCGCGGTCCGCTTGCGGGCCGCGCACCCACGCGCCCTACTACATAGATACTCTAACTTATATCTATCTAGAAGATTCGGGGATACTAGATAGATACGGATACTCGATATATAGGATTTCGACGACCTCCCTGGCTCAGTGGTGAGCGCTGTTGTCTTATAACTGGGAGGCCTCAGGTTCGATTCCCGGCGGGGTCAATTTGGGATTTATAATTTCTGAATTGTCTGGTCTGGTCTGGTGGAAGGCTTTGGCCGTGGCTAGTTACCACCCTACCGTCAAAGACGTGCCGCCAAGCGATTTAGCGTTCCGGCACGATGGCGTGTAGAAACCAATTAGGGGTATGGTTTGAATGTTCACTGCCATAGCCCTTCCAAGTTAGCCCGCTACCATCTTAGACTGCATCGTCACTTACCATCAGGTGAGATCGCAGTCAAGGACTAGCTTGTCATCGAATAAAAAAAAAAGATTAAAACACATCCATACTAATACCTACCTGTTACAAAATGTGCGACACTGTATTTGTTTGTTGGTTTGTCATACCGCAAGAGAGCTACGGATCGAAATGAATGTTTTGCCTCGTTTTTGCATGTCTAGCTGTTGTTGCAGACTTAGTTGAAGACCTGGAGAGTGACTAGGTTTATTTTTATCCCATTAAAATAACGGGATATTCAACTACCCCTACGCGGACGAAGTCGCGGGCAAAATCTACCTAAAGCCTTGGCATAGTACACAATATGCTGGCAGCATTGCTCTTTTGGATGGCCAAACTAAATCTTTGGCCAAGAAAGCTGCCAGCTCTTGGTAGATTTGATGAAGCTTTTGAAAGTAAAAACGTTTAAGTCTATTTACACCAAATCCTTCCAATAAATTAAACAATAACTAAAAGCAGATAAAATAAAGCGAAGTCAATTCCGAGCACTTTCGACCGAGGCTGCTGCTAACAGATAGGCCTTTTACGAAACAAAGCAAAATCGAGCTTAGCATAATTATTAATGGTTCCGATAAGAGAGAGAAAGTTATGTGAAATAATAGAGCAACGTTTATCACTTGGCAGAGAGACGGTGAGATAATTAAATTTCATGTTAATTTCGTAGACGTAGACTATAGCATTTTATATTTCATAGGACCTAATTAGTAACACGCGTTATTAAGAACGTGTATAACACCAAAAAAAATCAGATTTCGCGATGAGATAAAACATAGCTGCAACCTCATGTGAGGCGCGACAAAAGAAAGCGTTTTGCGCGGAATAGGAGTGTAGTAAGCGCCAAATACTTTGTAACTCGTAAAATATTCATTTTCTTTTTAATTCACTAGGCTACTCTCTTGATAATATCAATCGGAATTTAATGTAAAATTTTTGGCTCTGTAATATGCAACACATTGAAAATAAATGAATATTGGTTAAAAATTAGACCTAACTTCGCGATTTTTTATTATCCAACCATCATTTTATGTTTTTGCCCGAGCACGTCCCTTGGCAGGAAGATGCAATTTTTGCGTGTTTTTTTTCGGATACTTGAAACTTGATCTACTACTGTAAAAATCAAATCTGTTTACTGTTAACGAGCGCACACTAACATGAGTTAGTGAAATTTAAATTAAAAGAAACTTTGCATAGCTTTTATCGCGGGCTTTGAACTAGGACAAACAGTTTGAGCGCGGCGACCGAATCAAGAAATTCCGTAACGAAAAACCTAACACCGTCGTTCAGCAAGCGTTAAACATTGTAGAGGTTCTCAAGTAGCTCTATTTGGCGCAGTGGGCGAGCGGCCGCTTTCTTTACCGTATGGTGTATGATGTCGCAGGTTCGAATCCCACTCGCGAAGTAGTGACAGTTCGCTTTTCTTGTTTGTTTGTTTTTTTAATTTTTTTTGCATAATTTTTATTATGCAAACAAAATATTGCATAAATATTATAATTGCATAAGTTGATAAAAAATGCTATGCAATAGCTTTATCGCGGCAGTCCCCGAGTGCCACTTAATTTTATAATAGAGAGCCCATGTTAAATAGTCGCTCAAACTAATAAAATAAATACATAAATAGACTGCTAACATCATAACCATTCCGGCTGTGCCAAAGTCGGGTAAAAAAGACTACCGTTGTCAGTTTTCAGTCAGTTTCTAGTACTCTGTTTTTACCACTCTACTATAGTCCTAATAGGATTGACATTTATTTTAAGTCTTTGAACCAAACAAAAACATAGAGGATAGTATTAATTTGCCACATTTAAATGTATTCAGAGTAGGTAAAAACCTTTATCAAATGCCGGTTTATACATGACAGACCCTAAAAGCTTTCCATTTCAACTTCGCATATTTACTTTACCGCTACATTAATCGTAACAAATTGTGTTTGAACAGCGTATGACAAAGATACAAAATTGTTTCTCAAACTTAAATAACAGTTCCTGAGCAAGGGTCTATTCGCACGGGAGAGTAAAACCGCCATAATCTAGCCAATCCTTTCAAAATCCCCACCAGTGCCTTAGGCAATTTAGACAATCCTTTTATTGGCTCGTATTGGCTACTTAGTAGCGTGTTAATCGATTAACAATAAACGGCCGATTGCTTACCATGCCACGTGGAGGGTTCCGATGTTTCCCGTCACAATAATACGAGTAACTACTTAGAAGGGTGTACATATCACACCTTCGTTAGAACAAGGGCACAATTGCACACACAAGGGCACATTGCCTGTAAAAAAGTAATTCATAATTACAGTAGCAGGCCAAAAACTAGAAAGAGTACGTAAATACAAATATTTAGGTACGTGGTTAAATGAGAACTGGAATTAAATTGAAACACTGGAAGGAAATTAAGACCAGAATTGAAGTGGCTTGAAGCACCTTTAGTAAAATGAAAAAGTGCTTTGCAACCGCGGTCTTAAGATTTCATTGCGCACTCGTTTACTACGCTGTTACATCTGGCCCGTACTTCTATACGGATGTGAGGCGTGGACGATTAAAGAAGATCTCAGGAAACGTTTAGAAGCTTTCGAAATGTGGGCATATAGACGCATGTTGGCCATTAGCTTGACTCACAAGGTCACGAATGTGAAAGTTCTGCGGTGCGTCAATCAAAAACGCGAACATATGCAAACCATCAAGATGAGGAAAGTCGCATATTTGGGGCACGTGCTCAGGCACGAGAGGTACGAACTCCTACAACTCATCATGATGGGAAAAGCTGCTGAAAGAAGAGGCGTCGGTCGCAGAAAAAAGTCCTGGCTGCGCAACATCCGAGAGTGGAAATGGCGAGTGCGGCAGAACTATGTCGCCTCGCGAAGAACAAAGTTGAATTTACAAAGCTGACTGCCAACCTTCGCTAGTCGGAGAGGCACGCGAAGAAGAAGATATATCTTGAAAATAATATGCCTCAAATTTTTGAAGATTAAAATTTATTTCAAACTAGCTTTTGCCATAATAATTAAATAATTCAAAGAAAGCAACCACCGAGTTTCTTTCTGGTTCTTCTCGGTTGGAATGGCATTCCGAACCAGTGCGTGGTAGATTCACTTGACGATTCTAAAGTACTTTGTAAAAGTTTATTTGAATAAAAAACCTTTCTATTCTATGTAGACATTGGCCTATTTTAGTTAGCGCCAACATTGCCCGCTCACTTTCTCGCTAGTATAATAATATATTTTATTAGAAAACAGTTACTATTTGTCTATACAAAAATAACCAATAAGCGGCCTGCCTGCGGCAAAATACAGCTTCGCGAATAAATTGGAACAAAAATCCTACGGATCAGGTGGATTTTAATCACGAAGAAAATAATTCGTGTGCTTTTGCAAGGGAGACTTTCAGTTATTTGCCGTTTTTTCGGTAACGTGTAACTTAATTATAATACCTACTAGCTGATGCCCGCAAGTTCGTCCGCGTGGATTCTTTTTTAAAATCCCTCGGGAACTCCTTGACTTTCCGGGATAAAAAGTAGCCTATGTATGCCTAAGTAGTAATAGATCGACGTAATTTTTGTCAATTTTCGACAAAAATCACGTCGAGTAGCTCTGTTGCAGCGTGATTGAAGGACAAACCAACAAACAATTACACTTTCGCATTTATAATATTGGTATGATTTCTGTTAGCGGAAAAAATTGTTAACAACAGCGAAAAATAACCTCCGAGTTTATACAACCTGCGGGTCATGGTGATGTATTAATTTTTAGGTACATAAATGCTCCTCTTACCCAATTCCTTGTATTTTCCTGTCATATTAATACAGCGGATTATAAAATATAATATTCCTAATAAGAGATTAAATTAAGATTTTTTTATAATGTTTAATTAGTAAATGCGATCAAATCCGAAAAGTAAATCTTTTAACACATACATGCCGTACAAATTAAGTTTACTGTGTTTTTTGCCAATTCGAATCCTAAGTTGAATTATTAATATTTTCGAACATAATTAAACAATTAATTAAATCTAAATATGTAGGTTAAATAAATCTTCTTCTTCTTTATCAACCTACTTTTAGACGTATACGTCCCTGTGCTGGACAAAGATCTCTTGTATGGACTTTTCAACATGCCTTGTCTTGCGTCGCCTGTATCCAACGGCTCCCTATGACTCGTCTAATGTCGTCAGTCTACCAACACTGTATTTTCGATGCTGCGAAACCGAAGTAAGGCCTTCCCTTTTCAAAACTCTATGTACCTAAGCATTGTACTGTAATATTAGTAGGTAAATTATCCACATAGTCTCGTAGCAACCAATGTTTGACGTTGTCAAACAAACTATTGTGCCTAAGAATACTCAAAATATGAGAGTCAGATCTATAGACGGTACTCTTACTCAGCTCAGACTCAATACTGAGTTAAAACGAGACAGATTTATATCAGGATATATTATTTGTGTCTCATTTTAACTCTATCTTGTGCCTTGAGCAGAGCCAGAGTACGATCTATAGATCTCGGCCTGAGTTAAAACGAGACAGATTTATGTCAGAACATATTTATGTCTCATTTTAACTCTATCTTGAGTCTTGAGCAGAGCTAGAGCACGATCTATAGATCTCACCCTAAGTATATTTACTACAGGGTTATAATAACAAAAATTCGTACACGCTAAACAGTTTATTATTCTGATCAAAACGTAAGTAGGTATTATAACTAAGTGGCAATTAATCATAAGACAAGTTTGTGATAACCTATTTAGCTGGGAAACTTAATTCATCTATCAATTTGAGAGAATAATACTGAGTTAGCGAACTATTCAGAGAATGTGTCAACGTATTCTCAGTCTACCACATCAATAACACTTCTAAATCTACGTAATGGAAATTGTGAGATAGCATTAATTAATACTGTATAAGGTATGAGTAGCGAGTTGAAGGCTTTTTTCTACCAATCAATTTCTATATGCCCCACTAGCTGATGCCTGCGACTTCGTCCGCGTGGATTTAGTTTTTAAAATCTCGCGGGAACTCTTTGATTTTCCGGGATGCCTATGTCACCCTCCAGGTTCTAAACTATACCTATCGAAAAAATCACATAAATCATTAGCTTTGTTGCATCGTGATTGACGGACAAACCAACAAACCAACTTGTTTTGTTGGTTTGTCACACTTTAGCATTTATAATTATGTATTAGTAAGGAAGAATAAATACTACGATAATAAAGCGATCTAATTAAATTTTAAAACAAAAGCTACTATTGTGTCTTAAATATGATAGTTAGATATATTCCCTTGGGGACTTATATACCTACTCCCTGGGGGAGAATAAAGAGTACTTTAATCATGTATCTAGTACATAATTTTTATGTATCATCAATAGTTTTCTCAGCACACGCCAAATAATGCATTTTATAGGCAATATTTTGCTACTTCGGGTTACATTATTGCAATTTTCTTAAGGATCTCTTAATTTTTTTGAAAATAAATTATAGCCTATGTTATTTCCTGATAACTTAGCTTTCTATTGGTGAAAAAATGGTTAAAATCGGTCCAGTAGTTACAGAGCAGTACAAACAAACAAACAAACAAAAAATCTTTCCTCTTTATAATATTAGTATAGATATAGAAATTGATTGGTAGAAAAACAATTTCAAAAATCCTCTTGGAAAAGCCTATGTTCAGCAGTTGACGTCCGTAGGCTGAGATGATGATGATGATGATGATGATGAATGCTCTCTTTTATAATAATAATTAACCTATATACTTAGTCTTATTCAAGCGTACATTTGATATTTTGGTAGATTTTCAATACAAAAACTGTCAGAACATTCAATACGAAGAAAATAATTCGTGTTTATAAATATTAATAATTAGTTAGGTAATTATTCCTCGGTTAAACGTCACTCGACGTTGGTAAAATAAGCACTTACATCTGTAAGTGCTTATTTTACCAAGTTTATACGAAATCTGTTCTTTTAACCCAGAGTTAGCAGCTAACTCTGGGTTAAACTGACAGATTTCGTATAAAGCTTCTGTCAATATTACAAATTTATTCCTGGGCTAATTTGGCATCTCTGCAAGCGGGCTTAAGACTGCATCAAAAAAGTCACTTTGCCCAAACGATCTTGGCCATTTGTAGCGGAAATTGTCAATATTATCAGTTTGGGTATACGGTGTTGGCATAAGTAATTTGGCTATTGGCTTCATTTTTAGAAAAGGTCATTTTGTCCGTGTTTTCAGGCAATGAAAAACCCCTTACAATATCATTAGAATACGAAGGTAAATTTCGCCATCATCTATAAAGTTCCAATAGCTCGGGAAATCGGGCGGTCCCGAAACCAAAAGACCCCGGTTCGAGTCCAGAAAATTATATTTTCCCCTATGAATTTTATTATTATTATTATTTTTTATTATTTTATTATTATTTTTTTTCTAAATATATAATTTCCAAAAAACACGATTTATCAAAAAAAAATACCACCCAGACATTAACAAATAAAATAACTTTATTTGACGACCACAGTATTTGATTCACAAACGCCACAGTGACCAAAGGCTTATCAAACGCGGAGGCCATATCGACTACCGAATCCATGATTAAAGCCCCAATGCATTCCCAAATTAGTAAAGCTTACGCGATAATTCATGAAATAGCCGGTGTGTATCACGGGATTTATACGTATGACCCACGGAAGCGGAGAGATCCCTGACCTCTATGATACTAGTTCACTGGACTGGCTTATTATGGACTAGCTGATGCCCGCGACTTCGTCCGCCTGGATTTAGTTTTTGAAATCCCGCGGAAACCCTTTGATTTTCCGGGATAAAAAGTAGCCTATGTCACTCTCCAGGTCCTCAACTATAGTCATGCATGCAAAAACACGTCGATCGAAGGACAAACCAACAAACCAATTTTTATAACTTATAAGTTATAAAAAATTAGGGAAAGGTTCCACATGTAGAAATTGTTTAAAATAAAATTGAAAATGGAAAATTCAGTCTGTCGAGCTGGGATTCGAACCATCGACTTTGAACTGTTAAGCGACTGCCGGAGCCACTAGGCTACGGTGGCCCAATGTTGTACCGCGAAAATACCGAACACAATGAAATCGAAAGGAACTACGTTCCATCCGGGTGTCTCTTGACACCTCTCAAGTTTTTTTATATTTAAATTGTAAATATTAAAATAAGAAAATAATGGTTTTGTCATAATAATTATGATAATCTACAAGAGATTATTATCATTTGTTACCCCCATCTACAATATCAAATATATTGGCCTTATGCATCGTCAAAATCATTAATCAACAACTTGAATATCGTCATACGTTGAACGTTAACCGCAACAGAAATGAGTCTAAGTCCAATCAAAAATGTTAAAATCCGAGGATCTTCACTTTAGCGCTTTAAATTATATCATACAGCCAGGAGTCAGGCTAGCGCACTAGTATCATAGAGGTCTTTGGGAAAGATCAATAGATTGCTGATGCGTATAAATTTCTGGATGAATCATTCATTTTTATCGCTGTCAGAGTATTGTGTTTGATCTATAGCTGCTTCTACTTTATCCTTCATTAATACAGCTTTTAATATCTTCATCATTATTATGTGACGGCTCTTTCAGAATTTAACAAGAATTGATAGATTGATAGAATAGAATAGAAATATTTTTTGTTCAAATAAACTTTAACAAGTACTTTTGAATCGTCAATGAGTCTACCACTGACAGATAAAAACCTTATTGCAGACAAGAAACAGAAACAAAAAAAAAAATTAAATGGCACTCGGGGACTGCTGCGGTAAAGCTATTGCATAGCATTTTTATCAACTTATGCAATTATAAATTAAAAAAGCCGGCCAAGTGCGAGTCGGACTCGCGCACCGAGGGTTCCATACTCCAAAAGTAAAAGTAAAACGATAATATTATATTAATTTGCTTATTTATCGTAAACTTCGGAGATAAGGGGGGGGGGGGGGGGGGAACGGTTTTTATTTTCGACATTTTGGCCGATTACTGAAAAACTATTATATATAGAAATAAATAAAAAACTGTTTTAGAATGCACAAGTCAAGGCCTTTCATATGATACCCGACTCGATATAATTATCTTACTTTGAAATTTCAAACCCCTGATTTTCCCCCTTTTTTAATTAAAGTTAAATAATTTTCGCGTTGATTTTATTTTTTCTGTAAAATATACATAAACTTCTATTGATCATAATTATATCAGATTTTTTGATTGGTAAACTTCGGAGATAAGGGGGGGGAACGGTATTTTTTTCGACATTTTGGCCGATTACTCAAAAACTATTATATCTAGAAATAAATAAAAAACTGTTTTAGAATGCACAAGTAAAGGCCTTTCATATGATACCCCACTCGGTATAGTTATCTTACTTTGAAATTTCAAACCCCCGATTTTCCCCCTTTTTTAATTAAAGTAAAATAATTTTCGCGTTGATTATATTTTTTCTCTTCGAAGCAGTGATAGCCTAGTGGTTAGGACTGTGGTCTCCTATTCGGGGGGTCGCAGGTTCGATCCCGGGTACTCACCTCTGACTTTTCGGAGTCAAGTGCGTTTAAGCAATTAACTATCACTTGCTTCAACGGTGAAGGAAAACATCGTGAGGAAACCTGCACATCTGAGAGTTCTTCATAATGTTCTCGAAGGTGTGTGAAGTCCACCAATTCGCATTGGGCCAGCGTGGTGGACTATGGCCTGTAACCCTTCTCTGAGAGGAGACCTGCGCTCAGTAGTGAGCCGTTGATGGGTTGCTGATGATGATGATGATGATATTTTTCCTGTAAAATATACATAAACCTCTATTGACCATAATTATTCCAGATTTTTCGATTGTTAAACTTCGGAGATAAGGGGGGGGGGGGGGGGAACGGTATTTTTTTCGACATTTTTCAACTTCAACTACTCCAAAAGTAAAAGTAAAACGATAATATTATATTAATTTGCTTATTTATCGTAAACTTCGGAGATAAGGGGGGGGGGGGTTTATTTTCGACATTTTGGCCGATTACTGAAAAACTATTATATATAGGAATAAATAAAAAACTGTTTTAGAATGCACAAGTAAAGGCCTTTCATATGATACCCCACTCGATATAGTGATTTTACTTTGAAATTTCAAACCCCCGATTTTCCCCCTTTTTTTAATAAAACTAAAAATAATTTTCGATTTTTCTTTATTCCAATAATGTTGGGCCACTATTATACACAACTATGCCAAATTTCATGTCGATAGCTTTAATAGTTACTGAAATAATCGACTGTGACAGACGGACGGACAGACGGACGGAGAAAGTCTCACCATAAGGGTTCCATTTTTACCATTTTGGTATGGAACCCTAAAAACAAACAATCAAGAAAAGCGAACTGTCACTACTTCGCGAGTGAGATTCGAACCTGCGACATCGGCGCTCGAAAGCGGTCGCTCGCCCACTGCGCCAAATAGAGCTACTTGAGAACCTTCAAAATGTTGAACGCTTACTGAACGACGGTGTTAGGTTTTTTTCGTTACGGAATTTCTTGATTCTTGGTCGCCGCGCTCAAACTGTTTGTCCTAGTTCAAAGCCCGCGATAAAAGCTATGCAATAGCTTAATAAGTACGCATAT